>MU825411.1:0-614319 GCA_029204205.1 Desmophyllum pertusum | reverse complement strand
CTTGGTGCACCGCTCCTGACAATCGCGCAGCCTCGCCAAACATTTACCTTAAATCTTGATAGCTTTTTGAGAAATTAAATTATTCAACTTTATACATTAATAATAACTAATTATTATTATTTTATACATGACTGAGTTTGAATAATTCAAGTATCAAGAAAGAATTAATTTGCCTGCATCATAAAGGTCGGGAGTGTTATTCTTTCGTACCCTTCAAAAAACGTACTCAGAAATTAATCGTGGTGTTCCCCTTGGGAACAAGGAAAATTATTAAAACCCCGCTTTCACAGTTACATGTACCGGTTACAATAAAAAATTATTTTATAGTTGAAATTAATTCAAACCCTTCAATTATTATTATAGTTGAAATTAACGTATAAAAATGTATTACCCGATTACATGTAACTGATGAACTGTTTTAAAAATAATTTTCCTTTCCAAGACACATGATACTTCCTGAGTACTTGTTTTGGAAGGATGAAAGAATACACTCTCTGACCTATTGATCAGCAATTTATCCTCGAAAGAAAACATCCCTAGGTTAGCCTGAGTAAACAGACCTCTTTGCATAGAGGGTCTCTATGATTTTCATTTACCTCAGGCCCCGTAAAATTGAAATGTTAGGATGGCCCAGCATACAAAATAATTGCATAATAGGCCCTTAAAATGTAGCTAGAGGGGAGGAGGAGACCTCTGAGCTGTAGCTAGAAGAGAGCTAAGAGTCAACAATGACCCCCGGGAACCCCGAACCTACTTTTCTCATATCATTTTCCTACTTTTCCACTATTAATATGGCTGTATATATTTATTATTTTTAAATTCCTAGAATAATAATAAATTATTTTTATATTCTGCATTTCTACAAAAATATCCAATACTCACCCCCAAAGGACTAAGGTCATTGTGAGAGAATTCCTCGCAGGGGGAGGGGGGTTCTCAAAAAGTGCGTTCCTAAAATTTTGTTTTTATAACCGAGACGTGTGGAAAGAATGAATTGTTATGCTTAAGATTGGAAATTCCAGGGGTGTGGCGGGTTCAAACCAAAAAACCTTCCCTGGTGGAGGTATGGATTTTTTCTGGAACCACACATTTTATATAAAATACCAGAAATGGAAAGAGATTGAATAAGATGGCCAAGTTTGAGAGTGAGTTGGAATGGGTGTTTGAATTATCATTTTTGCATATCAAAACTATAAATAGTAAAAAGCTGCAAAGGGCCTTGCATTTGCTTGCCATTTTTTGCTTAACAAACTTATTACTAACAAGGTAGTTTCTGACCTATGGAATTATGGCACTGCAATATATTGGACAGTTTCTGTCTTTCATGAAATATCGAAAGCTACATGTATGCATTGTTCACACTGCACACATTTTGAATTTCCTTGGTCTTTAACAAAATTTATATACCTTGGGTGCCAGAGGTTTATGTTGTATCTAGTAAGTTTAATTGCACCATTGTACCAGCAATCCGCCATGCAGATTAACTGTCCCTGTACACAAGTTTTGTGCTGTTTTTTTTGTGTGTCATATTTTTGTGTCATTTTGTGTATGCAAGTTTTGTGCGGGTACAATAATATTATTTCAAATTGGCATATCAAGAATGAACAAAGATAACCTAAATTAAAATGTGCTTCTGCCTCCTTTCTCAATATCCTCAAGGTTGGCAGACACGAGGAGTCTAGTCACACTTGCACACACACAAAGGGACTAGTCGTACATGAGGGGGAACAGTCCAGTGAATAGTCACAGGGACCAGTCGCATGAACAGTACACACAAGGGAACAAGCACAATTTGAGGGGATAGTCCCTTCAATTCAACCAGTTTGAATTATTTTATTTACCATTACAATATACCCCTCATAATTCGTGGGACAAGTCATAAGGTTGTTCACAGGAAGGCACTTGGTTGTCCGGGACTAGTCGTACACTGTAGGGACTCAAGGCCCTGTGACTAGTCCCCCCTGTGTGCCAACCTTTAGATGTAGCATCCATAGAGGGACTAAAGTGAAGGTGTGACATCTTCAGCATAAGGCTATAAAAGCAACATTCTATTATTGTTGCAGTCCTCGTGCTCAAGGGTTCAGTCATTTACTTTATGAGGGACCATTTTTCCATTTTATTTCACAAATAAAAATGGCCTGCAAGACGGCTCAGGCTCATGTTGCCAGGTTTGCACATAAGTGAGGATGAAGCTACTGGTGAAGCTCACAGGCTATCACACATTACAGAAACTTGTGTCATACTTGCACTAAACCCTTGCAGTAACAGTGCGAATCAGAAAGTGTGACTGTAACAAAAAATTCTGGAAATACAGTGGAATCCGGTTATTTAATACGGACACCAAAGCGGGCATGAAAAAGTGTCCATATTATCTGGGTGTCCGTATTAAGCGGGCTGATATAAGAGAAAATATGTGTCATGGGGACAAACAAAACTGTCCGCAATAACCGGGTGTCCGTTACTATTAACGAGTGTCTGTAAAGCGGGGTTCCACTGTAATTTGACTGCCATGCAGGAAAACCAATGAGATCCAAGATATATAAACTGCAAACCCTAATAATGGTATAATCCCTGTGGTTTTATTTCTTGTCTGATTGGACGGCAAAATAAAAGTGTTCACCCCTGTGAATGGCCAGGTGACCACTAACCCAATTTCACTCTTGGAACACAGAAAGCACTATGCAAGTGTGCCTGAATTAAATTTTGGTTAAGAAAATAGGATATGAAATTACAGGTGGCTGAGAGATCTTGAGAGCCCGAGAAACCAGCTTCTTCTGTCGAGCCAGCCCAAATTTTGTAGAAAAGTACATATGCTTATTTGAAATACTTGAAACCTCAGTGCAAGCTACTATAAAATAAACCTTGCTGCTACAGTATATTCAATATATTCAATCTGAAACCAGCAGGCTATTTGTTATTGTTTTTCATTTCCACAATCTATAATGGATGTAATAAAAATGCTAGTCTCTCACAACTCAGCATCCAGAGATATTATCCACAGATTATCAGCAACAGTTTATGAACACATATAAACATAATCACAATCAAAGTTGGCTAAAGTTGGACACTGAGTTGGAGGAAGAGGTCCCAACAACGTTCCATTTTTAAACCCAACCCCCCCCCCCCCCCCCCCCCCTCATGGATGAGTCAGATTCTACAACCCCAACATTTTGTCGTAATCCTTTGAAAAATCTTTCCTACCCCCCTAATTTCTTGTCAGTTTCTTTGAAAAAAGATTCCTACTAGTCTATTTCTAAGGAACCTCATCCATAGGAGGGAGGGGTTCAGATTAAAAATGGAACGTCCCAAGTGGAGCAGTGTTTTGAATAACAAAACAAGTAATATATATATATAAAGAAATAGCAACATATTTTGGCATCTTGGCAATGATCCTCTGTTGTCATGAAGGGTCTTTAGGCTGCTAAAAACCTATTAAACAAATGGAGAAAAAAAACATGATCAAACATGTGAAAAGAAACGAATATAACTCGAAAACAGTAGTGTGAACTCGTGCTGATCACTCCCGCGAAATCAAAAGGACATGTCAAGAAACACGAAAAAAGCTACAACTTCAAGTCCAATTTTCACCGTTAAAACGGCGGGGGCCGCCGGGCCCGCCGACCTTTTCATAAAACGTAACTATCCAACTACATTTCTGTGTAAAAATAATCTAGATATTGATCACTAGTAGCAAAGAAAACGCCATATGTGTTACCCATGTCACACACGAATGATAATAAACAAAGGTTTCCAAGACAGCTCGGTTTTCATTGACAAATTTTGATACGAAAAAATGCTTACCTGAACTTATAGACTTGAACCATAGCTTGCTGAGGTAATCCTCTAACAGATCTCCGAAAATGATGAACTGAAACGCTCGATAACAGAAGAAATCCACCGAAAAAGAACGAGCTATCCTCACTCAAGACACAAAAACAAGTCCGCCATGAGTATCGCCAAGCTGACGCGTGATTGGACGAATGTAAGCACGTTGAACCGTGTCCAACACCGCCTGGACTCTGGGTACGAGATTGCATTGTTTTAAGAACTTCCGGTACTACTGCTCATGCTCAACGGTCAGCCAATGAAAAAAATTGATTTAACCGTCGCTCCCAGAGTTCCTTGTTGCCCGTTACAGCCGCTGGATAAGGGTAACGTGGACTCTCGGGGTACGAGATTGCCAGGAGCCTACGTTTCGCCAAACCACGTGACCAAAGAAACGGAGGATCTGGGAACGAGAATGTGTCGTACACGACATAACGTGGAGGTTACTGGTACCGCGCTGAAACAATATTGGAGCCGCGCATTTTCTGCATCGAGCGAAAATGCGGACGAAACTGGACAGAACAATTATGAATGAAAATGCACTTCTACTTGTGAGAAAAATGATGCAGAGAAACCACGCAGCCAGGCCAACGTTGTATTGCAATTGCCATTAAGCTACAAAATATGACAGTGGGGTCGCTTGGCGAAAGCGTCAATTTTTGCCGCGCGCACTGCGTCGCTCAGGTGTTGGCTTGCGCTTCGATCAGTTCTTATATTTCAAGGCTGTTTGGAAGTTATCTCCAGCGAGCCCAAAGGGCAAAAGAGAGTTTCCACGCATCCCAAAACAGTGCATGGGCTGAACTTCAAAGACGATTTTCACTGGCTAAAAGATCCGCGGAATCAACTGGTTGGCTATTAACAATTATTTCTGTCGTCACCCCGCTTTCACGCGGTCATGCTGTGAAGAGTGTCGTCAGAAGACACTGTGCGCACTACCTGTAACGTGTAGTGTTTTTTTTTCTCGTAAGGACTGCCGAAGTGCAATTTTGGTGAGATCGGTGTCGGAGTCTGTTATTCTTTGCTCTATTTCTTGAGAAGGGAACATAAATATTTTGGTCGACCTGCTTTTCACCTTTGGTGGAGTGTGGGCTGGGGAGAGAAAGGAGGCGCTAGGGGCGCGGGCGGGGGGGGGGGGGGGGGGGGGGGGGGGGGGGGGGGGGGGGGGGGTGTTGCAGTACCCACCCCCAAGCCTGTGAACAATGACAGATTTCCAGCTGATGAACAATAATGAAAGACAAGCCAGGGGAGCAATTTCTGCTACATTCAAACTTTTTAGGACAATTCGCAATTGCCTGCCACCGCTCCCCCCCCCGCCCCCCCCGCCCTCCTCCCCTAATAAAAAAGGATAATGACTAAAACAGTTTTCCCTGTGGGTTTCACCAACTCCCCCCGGTTTTTATTTGACCCTCCTCCAGTATTCCTCCCTCTCCAGATTTAGTCAAGCCTTAATCTAGCCCCCCTATCCCCACTCAAACATTATGCCTCCGCTTGAGTCCCTGGACTTCACATCAATCAATTTTGGTTATTCTCTGCTAACCATGTGTTAGTTAAATTAATGACTTGCTGATTTGACTCGGTGTGCAGGGTGTGACTCCAGTTACATAAGATTTGCTCTGTTCCACTGATTTGCAATTGCCACAATCTTTGTAGGAATTTAAATAGGATCATAATAAATCAATAATCTTTTATTTTCTTTTCTTCTTTCCTGTGTTCAACCCTTAGGGGGGCTGGGGCGGAAATAGATAATTTAAACAGGAAAACAGGTAAGAATTTCATCTTACCTTTGACCACAGGTGTATAAATTATATTAATCCCTAACCAATCTTAGGGAAAAATGTTTTGAATTTAATATAAATCTACTTACTGGTGCTTTCTTCTTTTTACTATTTTTTACTGATTATTGACATAAAAATGGGATCCCTGATTTTCACCAACTAAAGAACATGTCATTCAAAAAATGGCGTTTAATGTTACCAAATAACCACCCTCAATTCTAATACCGCCCATAAACACCGGCGAGTAATAAGCACTGCACATGTTAAAGAGAACACTTGTTCATTCAAAAAAGTGTTAATGGTACCCACTAACACCCTCAATTTAAATATACCATAAACACCGGCGTATAAAAGCCGCACATTGTAAAAAACCTAATTAAAACACAATCGACACGAACGATTGATACAAACTTTGTAACACTCGATATGATTGATAGCTTTCACCTTAGTTTATTATGTTCATTGAAGCAAAGTCAGTTTTTTTTAAGACTCGACTACAGCTGTATGAACTTTTTTAGAGTTATTTTTTATCCAAAATTTGAGTTTCTAAACTTGGGGTGCGGCTTATCTCGCGAGTGCCGGCTTATACTCTGGTGTTTATGGTATTTTGTTTTGTTTGGATTCATGTGGTTAATACAGTCCATTTTGTATTGCACTAATTCATACACTGTCGGGGGGGGGGGGGGGGGTGGGGGGGGGAAGACATGGGGAGGGAACCTGGGAGTACAGGGGGTGGGAAGTCCATGGGAGGCCGGAAAAGAGAGGGTGTGGGAAGTGGGATTCTCAAGGTGGCGGGAATCAGGAGAAATAGGAAAAAATTGCAACATTTGCAAAATATTTTTCAATAGAAAAAGCACGAGGTGGGAACTACAAGAAAGAGGCAGAAAACTGGTAGTACAAGCTATGGGATGTGAGAAGTTCAGATCCTCCTCCCCCGCCCCCCCCCCCCCCCCCCCCCTCCTTAATTTATTGTATAATATATATTTCATTTACTGCAATTTTTAACAAAAGTATTTTTCCTTCAATTTGTTAGATATGCAGAAGCTGCATTAGCTGACACAGAAGGCTTCCAAGAGAAACTGACAAAGAAGTGAAACGACTTTGATTGAAAAACACTTTGGACGATGAGACAGTACCAGAAGTGAGTCCATCAAGTCTGTTCAATAAAATTAATGTTCCTCTAAAGCACAATAACCAGTGTTCCCATTAACGCACAACTGTGCGTATCTGACGCACAAAAAATAAAAGGACGCACAGTTTTTAGCCACAGCACGTCCCAGGGACGCACATAAATCAGCGCTCAAAATTTCGAGTGTTTTCATAGTTTGGTCTACTCTTGAGATAAATAAGATTTTTCAAGATACAAAACACACATAAGAAACAATGTTAAAGTTTCACTAGTTTCCTTTACCTTTTTATTACCTCTCCAAGCTGGAAACTATGAAAAATTTGGCTGCAAACTCGAAAACGAAGCAAGAATCACAATGATAATCACGCGAACGAGCGAACAACTCTCGGCTCATTGATGGTCAGCGGTCATACTTCATGTAATAATTACATGATGTGTATATCACTTAAAATGCCTTTTCTCCTTAGGGGACCCTTAAAAAATAGAAAGGACCCCCAATTACTGGAACTGGGGGTCCTTGGGACTCCTGTTTTCCAAAAACTAGTGGGAACACTGATAACCTGCGCAAAAAAATATTGGACGAGGTTGATCAAAATAATTTTATTGTGATTTGGTGTCAGTGACAAACAGTCAATTTGTAATAATTGATTTCTGTAGTGGTTTTTATCATTAAATTTTTTGATCATTGATTACTTGTGGGAAGCCATTTGCAGGTGATGTTAGTAGTGGTCTCTCAACCAATCAAAATAAATGGAAAAAATTGAACAATAATATTGTTATTTAACATTATAGAGTACTAGAGTCATGACGTCACAAAAATTAAATTTATGAAATTATGTGAAATTTGAATCAGCTATTCAGGAGGAAGCATGCCAAAAAAACGTCTTACTTGCCAAACATTAGCTCTCCATTACAATTTGCGGCCGAGATATGAGCACTTCAGGTTTTAATTTCTCCATACAAACCCTTCTAATTTTGCGTCTGTTCCTTCAGTTTAGAACAGGCGCAAAATTAGAGAGGTTTGTATGGGATGGTACCAAACTTTGAACCTCTACATGTGACGTCACACTTTACCACTCTATTAACACATAATTTATTATAAGTGAAGGATACTTGGAGCGCAGCAATTTTCTGACGAGCTTTCCAATACTGTCTCTCTCTTTTTGTCTTTTTTTTTTTAGGAACTAGATGGCCTATATATATTATCTGAGTAATCCACCAAAAGACTTCTTCCTTCCCTTGTATCGCAGAAGAAAAATATTAGAAGGTAAATAAAGAAGGCATTTGGCACTATTGACATACAGTACATGTATGTTACCTTTCACTACAAGCTTTACAGTGAAGATGACGCTACCGTTGCCACTCGACAAAGTTTTGATTAATTTGTGACAACTTTTTGACGACTTTTGGATGGGTTACGTTTGACTTGACTTGGTTTTAGTTTCTAGTCTAGTTCAAAATGTGGCCCCACAAAACGGAACCCATCCGAAAGTCATCAAACAAGTTGTCAAAAATTAATCAAAAACTTTGTCGAGTGGCAACGGTAGCGTCATCTTCACTGTAATACATTGTATTAAATTAATGCACCAATTTCAAGAAAACTCTAAGTTTGACCATTGTAATCTGTAAGTGACTACAGGTGCATTATTTTTATTTTATCATCAGACGGCTCCTATGGTGATCCAGAGACAATACTTGACCAAAATGAGCTAAAAGAGCGATACTCACATGTGGACATACAAGGATTAAAATGTCTCCCTCGAAAAAGGTAGGAAAGTTTCTTCTGGTATCTATCATTGTGTGTTGACCTTTTCTGTGTAAGAGCAGCAGCATTTCTCTGAATTGTTGAATCATGTCTTTTTGACGCAGTTGTTAAATTATAATTTAACCTTGTTGTGAGGGTAAACTGAGGGTAAACTGAGGAACTGAGCTATCCTCATTACCCTCAGTCAACCTTATTACCCTACATGTAAGTTACCCTCATTACCCTCAGTTACCTTGAGTTATCCTCATTACCCAATATCCTCATTAGTATTACCTCAGTTACCCTTATTACCCCCCAGTTATCCTCAGTTCCCTCATTACCGTCAGTTACCCTCATTACTCTCAGTTACCCTCTTTACCCTCAGTTACCCTTATTACCCTCAGTTATCATCATTACCCTCAGCAAACCGTCATTACCCTCAGTTACCCTCAGTTACTCTCATTATTATTACCCTTATTACCCTCATTACCCTCAGTTACCGTCATTACCTTCAGTTATCCTCAGTTACCTCAGTTACCCTCAGTTACCCATAATTACCCTCAGTTACCCTCAGTTACCCTCAGTTACCGTCATTACCCTCAGTTACCCTCAGTTTACCGTCATTACCCTCAGTTCCCTAGTTACCCTCAGTTACCATAGGTACCCTCAGTTACCCTCAGTTCCCTCATTACCCTCATTTACCATCAGTTACCCTCAGTTCCCTATATTATTACCCTCAGTTACCCTCGTTACCCTCAGTTACCCTAAGTTACCCTCATTACCCTCAGTTACCTTGAGTTATCCTCAGTTACCCTCAGTTACACTAAGTTACCCTTATTACCCTCAGTTACCCTCATTACCTCAGTTCCTCATTTACCATCAGTTACCCTCATTATCCTCAGTTACCCTCAGTTACCCTAATTACCCTCAGTTACCCTCATTACCTCAGTTACCTTGAGTTTACCCTCATTACCCTAAGTTACCCTTATTACCCTCAGGTCACCCTCATTACCCTCAGTTCCCTCATTACCCTCATTTACCATCAGTTACCCTTATTACCCTCAGTTACCCTCATTACCCTCAGTTACCATGATCGAGTTACCCTAATTACCCTCAGTTACCATAATTACCCTCAGTTACCATTCATTACCCTCAATTCCGATCAGTTCCCCTCAGTCACCCTTATTACTCTAAGTCACCCTCATTACCTCAGTTACCCTAATTATCCTCATTTACCCTCGATATCCTCATTAGTATTGCCCTCAGTTACCCTCAGTTCCTATCAGATCCCATCAGTTACCCTCATTACCCCTTATTACCCTCAGTTACCCTCATTTACCCTTATTACCCTCAGTTACCCTCATTACCCTCAGTTCCCTCAGTTACCATGAGTTACCTCATTACCCTCAGTTACCCTCAGTTCCATCATTACCGTCAGTTTACCCTCATTACTCTCAGTTACCCTCTTGCTCTCAGTTACCCTCACTTACCCTCATTACCCTCAGTTATCATCATTACCCTCATTACCCTCAGTTACCCTCATTACCCTAATTATTATTACCCTCATTACCCTTATTACCCTAAGTTACCCTCATTACCCTCAGTTACCGTCATTACCTTCAGTTACCCTCAGTTACCCTCAGTTACCCTAATTACCCTCAGTTCCCATCAGTTACCCTTATTACCCTCAGTTACCCTCATTTACCCTCATTACCGTCAGTTACCGTCAGTTACCTTCATTACCCTTAGTTACCGTTATTACACTGAGTTACCCTCATTTACCCTCAGTTACCTTGAGTTATCCTCATTATCCTCAGTTACCCTCATTACCCTCAGTTACCCTCATTACCCTCATTACTCTCAGTTACCCTCAGTTACCCTCATTACTCTCAGTTACCCTCAGTTACCCTCAGTTACCCTCAGTTACCCTCATTACCCTTATTACCCTAAGTTACCCTCATTACCCTCAGTTACCTTCACAGGATCTAATTTTCGTGAATGTCGCGGATTTTCCAACGATCCGCGAAAATTAGAATCCCGTAAAAATAAACTCCTGTGAAAAAAAATTCCATGAAAAATTTACTCCATTTATTTAGTTTACTGAACTTTAATTAAATCGCCTGCAAACAATGTTTCAAGTACCGTACGTGAAATACCGGACAGGAACTTGCCCGAGATCTGCGGAAATTTGCTCCCAGCCGTAAAGTCTGAAATCCAAATTTGCGAAAATTTGTTCCCGCGAAACGCAAAAAATCGGCAATCCTGCGAAAATTTCATGCCACACGGTAGGTGTCAGGGGAGTCTAACACTGTTTTATTTTTAAGGTGTAAAATATGATGCAAATGGCTGATACACAATGTAATTTACTTGCTCGTATTTCAATTCTTTAGTACATTGCTTTCATGTTGGACAAAAAGTGGCGAAGGAACTCACAGCTTGTACATTACAGAGGCACATGAAGGAATGATCAATTTTGTTGATGCCATACCTAAAGTTGTAAATTTTGGTGAGTTCATTTTTATTGGAATAATAATGATTATTATTCATTCTGGATCTTTCGATTTCATGTAGTTTCCTGGCTTTAACATTTCTGCTAGCCCTGATAGTGGTCTTCTGGAAAACGGTGCATGTGGGCTGAATTTTCCAATTATTATTACTCATGACACTTAACTCCACTCTCGTTTGCATGATTGAATTGACTAGGAGTTTATTGCTGTCTCCACCAGGATGAGGTGCTCCGATCCATCACAAGACAGTAGTTCATTTTTTTTTTTGCGCAAATTCATTTGTAATCCCAGGCATAATTGTGTCAGGTTGCACCAGGCTCAGGCCATGTACTATGTAGTCAGAACTTCTCATCCAATCAAAATGCACAATTATTATAATAATAATAATTATATTTATTATTATTAATAATTTTTATTCCCCTCTGTAAAATTAGACTTACATGTACATGATGTAAGGCAAGGAGCCCAAAAGTGTGACCACTTTTAATTAATTCACATTATTTTTGTGCATGCAGACTATCCAATCAGAAGCCAAAGATAGCTTATTCTCGGCTTCTGTTTGGATAGTATGTGCGCACAAAAAAAGTCAATTAATTAAAAGTGGTCACACTTTTGGGGCTCCTCGCTGTCGATAATTAGCCTGAGATCAGGCTCCTTTATAGTGGGGATCTGCAGGCTATCGGTAATTTACTGTACATACATGTACATTGTATAAAGTAAATATTAGTGCAGAAAGTCATCATTATTTTTTTAATTTTTTATTTTTTTTAAATTTTATTTAAACAATATTTTTTCTCAACATTTGCTCTAAGAGCAGATGCTCATTAGAGAGCTTACGTTAAAGTCTAGCCTGTTTACAGACGTTAAATTTTTTTCGTAAGGTACTGGCGCGCGCCGCGCGCGCGAGCGCGACAACGAGCGCGGAGCGCGAGAAAAAAAAATAGAACGTCTGTGGACATCTTTGGAAAAAAGACGCTTTTTTTGGCCACTCTCCGTGTCATCACCTTATCGTTATCACCTACGGCCTGTCCGATATAATTCCCAGGATTTTAATTGCTTGTGTAATTGGCTCTAAGTATCGTTTTTGCATCACATCTTTGAAGGTATCAAAATACAAAACAAACTTTCCATTTGCGCGCGTGTTGGAGTTATGTCGACTACTTCAAACACCGGGGGGGGGGGGAAAACAACAGCAAAAGAGGAGGTCGTTAAACCGAAACAGTCAGGGTACCGTCTGATCTTCCTGCCAGGCTTCTGTCAAGTAATCTTTTATGTTATCCGGGTAGGCTTCGTTATATTAAATTTTTTCGACAGGAACAATTTGTTTTTGTAGACTAATTCCAGGGACTAATTCCAGCAAGACCGGGATCCAATTTGAGAATGCGACGGGCTGTTCAACTCTGATCTGTTCATTATGTTCCTGTTAGAGGCGATGCCAACGAGAACGCCAGTGCTTTCTGTTGTTTGCTACTCTTTTGCAGGATGCAAAAACAGATTGATAAACAAAGTCGGAAAAAATGGGCGCACAACATAGGGCATCTTTTTTTCCTTGAGTAGAGCTGGACAATAGCGCCACTTCTGTTCCCTCCCTTTAATAAAGCGACACCAATGTTAGGGAATCTTCTTTCACGCACTCGTCAAACCAAACGCTCCCTTCCAAGTAAGGACAGGGACCTGCGAGCATTAAAAATGCTGCGAGCATTAATGCTCGCAGTCTCGAAGAAGCAACTCTTCTGACATCTTTCGCGAATTCCTTCGCGATATCGACTAGCTTGGTGATTCGACTTTTCTTCTAATATCAAGTGTCGCGGGCAAACGGCCACAAAGTGATGGGACAACCGCTGCAAAAACCGCCTGATTCCCGGCTTGACGAGGCGGTTGACTATGGGCGATGGACAAATTTAATCGCCCTTTTAGCCAATGGGAATTTTCCGTTCCTGGAGAAACGGGGAATTCAGCTGCTCCAAAGATTGTCCACAGACGTTCTATTTTTTTCTCGCGCTCATCCGCGGCTCGTTGTCGCGCCTCATCCTCCGCGCATCGCGACCTCCGCGCTCGCGCCCAGTATCTTACGAAAAAGAAATGGAACGTTCTCCGTGAAAACAGGCTAGTTAAAGTCATACATTACTATTACTACGATTATCAGTTGACTTAAGGCCCGCACGATGGAAGTTTTTGGCTGACCAAGGTTTACAGGTTAAAACTACGTTGTTTACCACTAAAGCAAAAACTGACTTAGTTTCCAATGGTAAACACTGTGTACTCTTACCATTGGATGTCAGTAACCAGACAGAAAGTCTGGGTTACCATTAGAAACCTAGCCAGTTGCTTTTCCCCCCCCCCCCCCATGGGCAAACAACACTAGTTTTTAATGTTGAAAAACATTGTCATAGTAATGATCTGATCCACCATGTTTTCTACACACATGGTTTTGTATGCCAATTTAGAATGGGGAAGTGACGACCTCACCATGTACTATAACCAAGCCCTGATTGATAACCCAATCGACCAGATGCTGTCTTCCTGCACAAAAACTTGTCAGAGTGTACTGTCTGATGTTGTCTTACAGGAAGAGGAAAGATGAAGAAGGTCCTCCTTAAAGTCAATATATCTTCTAGTCAAATAAGGGTCGAGTTATTGAGGAAAATTAGTAAGAAAATGGCCTGAAGGGAAAACAATTGTTTTTATTGAGAGCGACATGTATCTCGTTTCATTCTAGAGAAATTCAATTTTTTGTATTATGCGGATTAGTTGACTTATGACGTCATGACGGGGAAACAGCATGGAGACAAGTCACGACATGGAGAACATCTCAGGCTGAAAGCTACATGTATTGAGCCGTACACTGTACTTCATGTGGTACACTGAGTTTATTATGCTGGTCCTATTACAGTGTACATGTGTGCTGGTCCAATGTACATGTAACTTGCAACTCCGTGCATGAAACCCTAGTGTGGCAACCATTCGAATTCTATTGAGCATAACTTTCATTTCAATAAAAATTAATTTCTGATATTTTTTGTAGATACATTGTTGATGTGAGTGTTACTAAAGACAGGAAGTTCATTACAATCAACTGTAACTCAAGATCGACCTCTGAGGTAAGTGTAACAAAATATACTTGTTATATTCATGTCACAGTCACCCTAAAGATGTTGTTTTCTTTCCTTTCTATAGGTCAGTATCGTCGATATCAGTGATGGGTCTGTTATTTCTGAGCCACTACACCCTAGGCAGAAAGGAATGGAATACTACGTGGATCACAGGGATGATAAGTTTTACATCATAACAAATGGTGATGGTAAAAACTACAGAGTAAGTAACAGTGCAATGAGAATGTATTATAATGGCAGTAGGATCTAGTCCAAAATGGGGGAAAAAATTGGCTTTTCAGTGATCTTGTTTTCTGCCGTACGACTGCATGGTAGGTTGGACTGCAGCAGGATCATCCCCACATTTGTCCACTTAATTTGTTGTTTTCGCTCAAAACATGAAGGGCTATGCTTGAAACGTCAGCTTTTCTAAATTTGATTACGGCAGTTAATTTACCTTTATCAACTTCAAGTTGTTAATCAACTACAATGTAAAGTGTTTTACTTGCCCGCCGACGCAGCACAACAGTTTCATTATAAACTACATGTAATCACTTTGTTTTTATCTCTGCCCGAGCACGATATGCTATACGCGAGGCTTAGTGCATCTCATGCATGAAGCAAATGTTCTGCTGCCATAACTCTTACCTTGCACATTTGTGCTTTTTTGACTCATGCATGCATCTAAACATTCAATATATTTGATTGATTTGCGCTTCTACAGTATTGTCAGGCATTATATTATTAAAACCATAAAATAATTATGCAGATCTTGTTACATTGTGTTTGATCTCCAGGTGATGACTGCACCAGAGAGTGACCAGGAAACGAAAACTGGGAAACATTTATTGGAGACAAAACAGAGGTCAGTTATATACCACTAGTCACTATCTATTCTTATTAGCTGAGAGTACACAAGTAACACAACCTATTCTTGCTGCCGAGGTCCCAAAGTAGACACCTTCTAAATGGGCAGGTACCCAAGGCATTTAGATTGCCCAATCAATACACATGTAACTACATAATACATAATATTCATTACACATACATGTATCTCTTGAAGATTTTTTTAGATGACATGGATTTATTTCAAGACTATTGCGTGGTGTATGAGAGACATCGGACCATTCCTCAGCTTCGTGTTGTACCTTTGGACAAACCTGAAGACCAATATGTAGTGCAGACTTCCTAAAGATGTCTGTGCTTTAGAAGCAGGGTCCAATCTGCGTCAGTTAAAAAAAATATTGTAAGACAGTTGACCAAGTAATGTCCTGCTAGCTTCTGTAATGTAATGAAAGAAATACAATGACCTTGTGGTTGGTACAAAATCCAAGAATTCAAGCCTGGCTATTTTCATTGCATTGTATTTATAATAGCAACATAAAAACATATGACAGGGGAGCATCCCGTCCAGATGGAATAACAGGACTCCTAGCAATTTAATGGTTCTGGAAACAGCAGTTAAGTGCCCAGATGATTGGGCCATAGGTTGCTCCAAAATAGACTCAATACAGGGTATACCTGGGAGGCATGCATTATACTTATAAGAGGTGCCTGATTATGGGAGGCTTCCATTCATATAGTTTTCAAAGTAATACTTCAGTTCTAATACCTGTACACATGTATGTTCTCTATACATGTACATCAGATGTTTTGATCACCACAAAGTGCGTATAACAGTGTCCTCACCAATTATACCGGCTCGTGTCTTGGAATACAACATGGAGACCAAGTCAATGGTATGTTGATTGCATTGAGGTCATCAATTTCCTTCTACCCCTCCACCTTCTTTTCTTCTACCCTCTTTTTCCTTCTTCTCCTCCCATTGTTCACATTCTCCCCCGTCCCACCTCCTTCTCCCCTTCTCCTCTGCCTCACCCCCTCCTTCTACTCCTCATTCATAATTCAAAGCTTGTCTTTTACTTTTTCTCAGGTTGACAAACACAGCTTCTCTGATTTGCCATCTTTTGACAGCTCAGAATTTTGCTGCACCAGACATGAAATACAAAGTAAGGTATGACGTACTCCTTATGTGTTTAATAATAATTGTTTAGTTGAACTTCTCTACAATAGCCACCCATGGGCAGAATTAACTGGTCATTGTAGAGAGGTGGCCATTGTAGGAAGGTTTCAATAAGACTGCAAAGAAAGGGTGGAAAGTAAGGGTGCAAAGAAAACAGATTTTCCAGGATGCCCTTTGGGCATTTTGGAGCTATTGTGTGCTAGCCCGAAGGCCTGTTCTCATTGACTTTATTTCATCTGCCAACTAAAAAATCTCCAAAACTTTACTCGCCCATGGAGCAAGTGATGGATAGAATGCACTAGCCTGACAGAAAAATCCACTAGCCCGGGGCTATCAGACAGCACTTTCTTTGCACTCTTATAAAGTGTATGGACCAGTGCACAGTCAGGTCAAAAAATCCTGGCCATTGTGGAGAGGTGGCCCTTAGTAGTGGAGGTTTGACTGTAATATATTTTGTTTGTTTTCAATTAGGATGGAACTCATATCCCTGTCACGTTGTTTCACCATAAAGATCTCAAAAAGGATGGAAACAATCCCATGCTGCTGCATGTTTATGGTAATAATATTAATAATAATTATTATTTATTAATACTTACATGTACATACAGTTGAGATAATCCTATCTCTTGGCTGTATGACTACCGAGTTTAGGATTCGAACCTGGGCCACATTTTGGTTTGCTGTTTTACAATATATACAATTTATACAATAATATATTAATATCATAAATTAAAAATTTTCCCTGTTTTAGATTGAATTACTTTTTTGTACATTGTAGGCTCGTATGGTATCAATGTAAGCATGGGTTTTGATGTGGAAAGGATCAGTCTGTTAAAACGTGGTTGGTGTCTTGCTTTCTGTCATGTCAGGTGATTACAAAAAGTATTAACAACATCATAATTCATACGGCCACAATAATTATTGGTAGTGTAAGTCATTAAACTGCAGTTGTTATACATGTAGTTTATTATGATTGGGAAAACCAGTTGATGCCCGGTTTGCAGAAATACAGTACCTGACTGTATAAGGCAAAAAAAATTGATGGCTATGCATTCAGATCAAAATTGAATTGGTGCAGGACCTGAAATATTCTGTTTATTTCAGGAATTTTTTTATATTTAGGATTATAAACTAAAAAACACTTCCATTTACATTCATTGTACATTTAAATGGCCTGCGTGCAGTTCCTTGCTTCACGCGGAAAAGTGTGAAGCAAGGAAATAGGAGACGTCTTCACGCAGGCTACATTTTAATTGATATTTCTGAAATTAAAGGGGTTAAAGGTAAACAACCAGTAAAATCCAAATTTCTCCTCACAATACTTTTCAGAGGTGGTGGTGAACTTGGTCGTCAGTGGTACTTAGAAGGAAAATTACAGAGTAAACACAAGGGCTTTGAGGTATGTACATGTACTGCTTTATTTAATAGCATACAGTATGCTACTTGAGAAAACAGTTTGTTTCTGAGGGGGGAAAGATCATCATCATATGGTGTGATTTGATTCTTGTTTGTGAGTTGATTTTTCTGATGACTGGCCATCTTGGCAGCCTGAAACTCGGACAGATTTTCTGGCTGTTAGTTCACGCCGCCAAAAAGTACTACCATCTTTGTTACTAAGATAAATTTTCAGTTGCAATTTGATTGAGATTATCTCAGTGACTGGAGCGACAATTCATTGAATTCCTGATCTTTTTAATTTAAAAATTCAGCTGCTGAAAATGAATACATACATGTACATGTACATAAAAAGCGAGATTGGCCGTTTTTATATGCTTGAGACTTAAAGTCATTCTAAAGACACATTTAACATTTCTCAGACATCAAAGCTGTATTATTATCTAAAAATGTGATACAAAGTTCAATGGAGAAAAATTAAAAAAATGAACAGGTTTTTCTAAAAAGAAAAAAATGAACAGGTTTTTCTACTGTTCTTGGAAAGACAGGATGTAGGCATCAATCATTTTTATACTACAGATGTTTAAAATGTCTGTCAAGTCTGTATAATCTTTTTAATTGCTTTCCCTGCAGGATTTTGAAGCTTGTACACAAGCACTCCACCATATGGGATACTCCAACCCTCAGTTAACAGCGGCACGTGGAACAAGTGCGGGGGATTAATAGTGGGTGCAGTCTGCAACAGATCACCAGGACTCTTCAAGGCTGTTATTCTACGGGTTAGACTAGAATAACTTGTTTTTTGTTCTACTTTTTCATTTGAATGGGGGGCCACTGCTACAGTATTTGTCATAGAATTGACCTCCCCCTTAAAATGTAATAAAGAATAAGGAATTTGTCTTGAAAGAGAAGGTAGAAATGTAATATTATCATGAGGGTATATGTAACAAAGGGAAATGTGACATTAATAATTATGTTTCATTTTTACAGGTTCCATTTTTAGATATATTGACGTCAATGTTGGATCCCTCCCTTCCACTGACTGTTCAGGAATACGAGGAGTGGGGTGAACCCAGGTAAAGACTGTTATTTATGTTTTCCATAGTAAAAAAAGACAATATTGATGTACATGGCTGTGTGAAATTGACATTTTTTTAGAAGGAGGTACTGTTTAAATTAAATTATTCCTCTTGCACTTGCTACTGGCAGTTTATTACTAATTAAAATTGCAGTGTCTATTAATTTCTTATAATTTATGTTTGCTAGGCCAATAAATCATTTATGTCATTATCAGAACAATTTAACATTAATATTGTGGTATTGTTAGCAGTTGCCATGTAAGGCCCAGTTCAGACGCCGTACTTCACATGAGCCGAATCGAATTCGATGAATTAAGTTCATGTATGGTACGGCGTCTGAATCAATTCGGAACGGCTGGATGAATTTGGATTGGCTTAGCCGTTCTTCCCGCCTGGCTCAGCCGGGAATAACGGCTGTGGACCGGCTTTGATTCAGACGCCGAACTTCACATGAGCCGAAACAAATGCATGAATTATTATAATGTATTTTTCAATATAACAGCAATTTTCCTAAGTTCGGCTGAATTAAGCTCGGCGTCTGAATCAATTCAGCCGGTCTAAATTGATTTGGGTCGGCCTAAATTCGAATTCAATTCGGCTCATGTGAAGTACGGCATCTGAACTGGGCCTAAGTTGTTTTAATGTAAATAAAAACAGAGCATTACATGTAAAACATAAGATGAGTGGTCAACATTTTAACAAGATATATTTTATTTCTTTGAAGTGTATTAATTTTCCAAACTCTTTAACTGTCAGTCGACGAGAACACCCTGGGCACAAAGTCTTACTTCTGTTAATCTGTTGTTTTTATTTTCAGGTCCAGTGAAAGTGACTTTGATTACATCAAGTCATACTGTCCATACCAGAACATCAAAGACCAGGTAAACTGTATAGACATTTTACTGTGCATTTCAATAACATGTGAACTCTGAACTGCAATACCCAACTAACGATTGCGGTTTTCACTGCCATCAATCATAATAATTACAACGACAACCAATGGACCCTGAAAAAAAAACAGAAAAAAAACCCAGAATGGACCGAAATCTACCAATCACAACCCATGCCTGACAGACGTGACCTTTTGAACCCGTTGAAGTGAACTTCTGTTTCCTGAGACGTCGCTAAGATGATTGACAGCAGCGAAAAATGAAACCATTGATTGAGCAGAGTTCACATGTTACATGTTATTGAATGGAGCAGTAATGTACCTAACTGGCAAAATTTATTACCTAGAAAGTTTCAAAATTACATGTTATATGCACATTGAATTCATTCATGCCACAGAAATGTTCGCCTTTGGTCACCGAAAGTTTCCTTCTGTTCACTATTAGCATCACTGTATATTATCAGTTGGTTTACATCAAATGGGTTTCACATTATTCCTTTTTAATTCTTTTAGTTGATTTTATTTTTAAAATTTTAAATATCGTCTGTTTGAAACAGGTATGTTAATGGATTTTGTTTTTGCCCGATTAATATTTTGAGTTATTTTTTGCCTTTTTCATTTACATCTCCCTGTGAGCCCCCTCCTTAGAAATTAGACATTGGCTTGCTGGTTCACCAAGTCAACCATACTGAATCAGAAATCACTTTGAACTTATTGGGAAGTGCAAACAGATCACTAACTAATTAATTAACACTATTAATTTTTCAATTTTGACTCTGTGTTTGTCTCGGCACAGCCTTACCCTTCAGTGATGGTCACTTCTGCAATGAATGATGATCGTGTGCCATACTGGCTGCCTCTTAAGTGGGTGGCTCGCCTCAGGGATCACTTGTCGAGCCAGGAGCATGGGACAAGCCACTGATAGTGTGTCATGTTGATTATTATGGAGGACACTCGGAAACAGATTCAGTGTACAGGAGGGTCGAAAAGGTAAAAATATTTCAAATTCTCCTTACTTATTTTGATTATTTTCTTTAATGTTGGTTCTGAGATGTGGCGTTACATCAAGAATGTACGCTACAGTCAAAGCTCTCTGAGCGGACATTCTCGTAAGCTGACCGCTCTACTTACGGCCGTCGTGACAAACCTTGTTTGAACTCTAGCTCATACAAACTCTATATTCACACATTCCCGTAAGCAGCCAGCTCCAGTTGCGGACACTTTTTCTGCTTCCCGAGGGTGTCCGCTTACGGGAGCTTAAACTGCACTTGTAAAATCCTTGTAATTACATGCCGTGGTATCATTTAGGGTGTTTAAACCAAAAATGACTTCCGTTAGAGTTAACCCATTCCTTTTAGGGTATTCAGTAAGTCGGAAAAAAATGACAGGAACTTAACCCTGACTCGTCCCCAGCCCCCCAGCCATCTCTCAGTCTCCTATTAATTATTATATGCAAGCGTCTTGGGAACTGGGGGATGCTGGGAAGGTGGAAAAGAAGCTCCACTCGCTTCCCTCGTTAAATAGTAATAGGAGACAAGAGAGACGACTGGGGACGAGTCAGAACTTAACCTGTGGCTTAAGAAATGGTACCTCTTAGGGGTGAAGATGAATTTTGTGCCACGCCCACAAAGCGAGATTCTGGTAGCTTTTAGGCGTTGTTTGAAAATCTCTGACGATGACCCCAGTCACTTTTGTGTGGGAGTTCACCGCACCCCCACCCCCTCCCCCCCTCCCCCCCTCCCCCTCCCCCTCCCCCCACCCCCACCCCCCAGCGGCACTGATGAACATCAGGCCTCTAACAGACTTTTATTACATAGTTTTTTTCTAATATTTTTCAGGCGGCAAAGGAGTATGCTTTCCTACACAAGGCATTAGGACTGCCACTGGAGTAAGAGGAAAAATCACAGACAGCATATCGAATACACACAATGGCTGAGCAGCCTCCCAAAAGCCGCAAGTGTAACATTGTCGAGCGATGACTGAAAACAAGAATGAAACTGTCGAGTCAACAAAAAATAAATCCACCACAAAAGAATGTGAACAATTATGTGGTGCCCAGGAGGCTTGACAATTATGTCAAACCATTTTTTTACCAAATTAAAGAAGTTTTTTGGTAATAGTAATGCATCTTGTTTTTGTCAGTAGTACTACAGGATTTTTTGTCCCAACTATGCACCAATCCATATACTTTACTCTTATTGAAACCTCTCTACAATGGCCACCTCTCCACAACAACCAGTTAATTCTGCTCCAGGGTGGCCACTGTTGAGAGGTTCAACAGTATTTCAGCCCCCATTCTCCCAAATACATGGGCAGCTAATCAATGAGTGCTTCTTTGTAAAGACAATACGTTGTTGAGAAATGTACATATCATAATATTGCAGCAATTTCTGGTTTGCAACCATTCCCGAGAGATTCGAATGAGAAACACCCTGGCGGCCATGTTGGATGACAAACAATAAAATAAATATTTTGTTACTGTGTAAATCATAAAAGCGTGAACACTTTGATTTAACTTTGACACGATCAAACCGCAAGAAGAAGTCAGGAAACTCGAATTTACACTTTGTTTTTGCAGAAAAGCTTTGCGAAAATAGCAACAAAATAAATACAGGAAAAAACAGATTAATTTTTGGCAAAGGAAAATCCAAGTGTTAACACTTTTCTGATTCGTACAGCAATGGTCGCCAACATAGCGGCGATGACGTCAGTTGCAAACAAAGTATTCGTTCCGAAAACGCCCCACTCTTGTTTATTTTTTTGAAAACGCCCCACCTTGCCCCTTCCCGCTGAATATTTTTGGAATGTTCAAATAAAGTGTTAGCCTATGAATAGGCTCCTCGGTGGCTAGTTAGAAGTAAAATGCAATAAAATTACATTCGAATGGATAAAAATATCCCTTTGTACAATTTTACAGAATTAATGTCGGAGGTATAATTTCTTCAAAACTAATCAAAAATGGGTAAATTCTAATTGTTCCATTTCAAAATGTAACAAAAGATTGAGAAATCAGTGACGCGCTTATTTATAACAAAAATAACATTCCGCATTAATTAATTCAGAAAAAAATACATTTTATGCATTCTTTTTAGCAACGAATAATTTATCGTCTCACCTGGAATGAATTTTAATCGCATTTTTGTGTTGGTCGTCGTTGTACAGGGAAGGTGAACCGACGTCTTTCTCGATGTGCTTCTTCAGTTAAGTCCATATTTTCTCTCTTCTCTGAGTTGTTATTCGTCTAGTTGTTAGGTTTACGTTTAAATTGTTAGCCTTCCAATTTGGCCGTTTAGTATATAGCCATTCTGTTGTGAAAGTCTCAATACTCATCGGTGACGCCGCAGAAATCGTTGTAATGTAAGTTCTTGGAATTTTACCGATGTTTCTTACGCAGCACTAACTTTTATTTGCAACTTGACGATTTATAGATAGTTTTAGATTCGGAGCGTTAATATACATTTTCCCCGGCCTTCTGATGACAAGAAACATCGTTTTAAGATTACCATTGCACTGATTTATGGAGTGGATATATGTCAATTCATCTCAGTCGACAATTATAACAAAATTAGTAGTCTTACTTTTAAGACGTTTATACCACTGCCTGGTGCAATATTTTTGTTCCACGCTTTTGCTTAGGGTGGATGGCTGGATGACATTTCAACACAATCATGGTTCAAGGTCGATTCGTTGTCATGTGTGGTATTACCCTGGCGAGCTACAGCGCCTTGGTCCTCGTTTAAAACAGTTACATTGTAAGTATGAACTTATCATGATTTGTTAATGATTATTACAATCACATTGAACTACTTTCCCTCAAACTTGGCCGGGTCAGTATTTTAGTTATGTGCGGTTTCTGTGCAGTTGATTGACCTGCAACAACAACAACAACATTTTTTTTATTTTGTACTCTCTCAAAACACTACTAAATTAGAGGCTAATAACAGACTTTTGCTCGGACTAAAAACACAAAAATATTTGGTATGTATGTACAAAATTAATAACATAAACTCAGTATTGTTTTCTTGTTGTTTTCCACGAGTCGAGATGAATCCAAGTCGGAGAATTGCATTGGAATGGTCCTGTTCAGCTTTGGCGCCAATCACCACAATGCAAAGCAAGTGCGACATTGTTATCCTGGCCGGCCGCTTCACGCTGCCGGAAACAACTCCGTTTTCAGTTAAGTCATTTGTTGTGTTTATAAACTCGATTTAGAACTTGTCTCGTATGGATGTGGTAGATAGTAAATGACTGACTTTTGAGCGCTACTTAGCTCTAAATGTTGAATTGGTTGTAAAGTTAGGCGTATGTTTCTAGCCTGATATTTTTGTTTTCTTTCGCTATTTTACTATGCGTACAGCCATTCGATTCTGAAACTCGTTTGTTTATGCTTCTATCTACCTGTGGAATGCTTTTTGATTAAATTAATTCATTTTCAGGGTTTGAAAAGTGAAGTTTCGACAATTACATTAGGCTTCTATGGTTACTACCTGCTTTTCTCCTTTTACTCTTTAACTATAATTTAATTTAATTTGTGCGACACACACGAGTAAATTATGGGCGGAAAGCGCGAGTCAAAGTGGTCAGCGGGAAACGATCTAAGGGTAAAATCATAGCAAGAAACTGTTGAATGAAGTGGGCGGGATCTAAAAATACTGAGACAATAAAAATTGAACGGCAAACTGATCCTGACGGCGGAGAAATCAGAGAAAAGATAAAACAATATATATTCCAACCTGACTGGCTAAAAATACAGCCTCCCCTCTCTGATTGGTCAGAGTAAGTTAATCAGTACGAAATTTATGATTTGAAAAACCAAAATCATGTTGAAGTATTTCTGAAGTCACTATATACAGATGTCTATTGGTTTTCTATAGCGAATTTCTGAAATGACCACAACTGCAAAACGTACACAGTAAGCTTATAGAAAAGGAAAGAATGGTTCAAGTGACATTTCCTCCGCTTTCTCCAGGTTGAACAGAGTCTGAAGGAAAGTTCACTTATGGCGCTGCTGAGTGGAACCATTTTGGATCAAAGTGTGCAGGTCTTCTCCTCTGGCACCAGTTGGCTATTGGAACACCACCTCATTTCAGATAAGTCCATAGTAGTTTATGATCATAGGTTGCCGTTTTCTAAACAAGTCAGTAGTTCAGTCTTGTAGTTCTGAACCGCTTTATTTTATGCAGAACATAATCATTAATTAAAAGTAGTTCAGTTGTGCACGATACTTTTTTGATCATGAATATTTAACATAAAATTATTAACTCAAGAGGAAAAAAACTAGTATATTCAGAGGTTATAGACCTCTGGTATATTTTAATGTTTTAGTTACGCAGTACCCTCTGTAGATGCTAACAAAGTTGTAGTTGAAATGAATGAAATGATCGTCGCAGTACCGTGTGCATGTGAGCAATTTTGAGCAATTGGCTTATATAATTGGCGCTTCATATTTTATACAAGTTAGCATAGCTTATTTTTTCTTCAACACATCAGAGACCGGAGAAATATTAGTCATTTTGAAGCATATACTGCAAACGTCAAGCAATTTTTCGTCCCTGGGAACGAGTCTACTTGACTCATCTCGCGCGCGATGCGTCATAAACGCTTATTGTGACGTCAACTTTCACTTCGCTTTTTTCGCAGAACGAACAAGTTATGCGTTCCTGGCGAGAGGAAGAAAGTTTCGTTTTAAGCATGAAGTTGGTGATTTAATTTCGCTTATTGCGCTGTACGGTTTATCTTTCTTGTCGGATATTACAGACTGCTAAACAAAGGTAAGATTTGTTCGTGTTTTCAAAACGTTTTCTCATTTACTCATTTAGCTCAAACTTGCTCATTCATTTATAACCAAAGAATCTAATCATTGAAATAAGGCAATCCATTATCAAACATTTTACATTTCTCAGCAAATCAGTATTTCTCATTCCTTGAAAGCAAAAACAATGGTCGACGTCATGCGCTAAAAATTTTTTGTTTACCGATGGCTCGTTTTAATTTTTTCCGTTTTCGGGAAAACCAAACAAGTTTCCGGTTGCCATGGTAGTCTCCACGAGTGTTACGCGCATGCGTTCTTTTCAATGCGCGTGCTTCAACGGTTACGAATGGTTTCGTGCGTTTCATAGTTTTAATAAACGAAAATTATTTTCTCGTTTTTCTCTGAAAATACATAAACTGTTGTTATATGAAGTTCCATTTTTTGTTTTGCTTTTTTGAACTGCTACGCTAAGAAGCTGGTCCTTTACGTGAAATCAGTTAATTTTAACTGAACTAGAATGCATTGATTGACAATGATAAAATCATTTTCGCGGAAACTGAAGTTAATTGTTGAGAGACAAGATTTCTTCTCCAAAGATTTCAACCATGAATTAATTTGTATGTTTGATAATTTTTATGTTTGAAGCTGAAATTGTTGAGAGACAAGATTTTTTTCTCCAAAGATCAACACTGAATTAATTTTTATGTTTGATCTTAGAACGTCTTGAAGAAAAAATGTTCATTTTAAGTCTAGTTGGCAAAACCTAGTTAATAGCATATATTTTTCTCATTGCAGGATTATATATATGACTTAGGACCTGTTTATATGGAGAAAAGTTGTTTCTGGTAGGAGGGTCACCCTCCACACCGAGTAACCCCGGGGAGAGAACTTTTCATACATTTCTATATAAATAGCTGCGAACAGTTTACATGAGAAATCGCAAAGTTGGCTCGGGGGGCGGGGTCACCGCTTTGAAGGTAGGGTGACCCTGGGGGGCGGGCCAACTTTTTTCCATATAAACACTTTGGTTATTGTTGTTTCACCTACAAGGGACAAGTCGGGACATATAGGGCATGCGCGAACCCGAGAGGGCCAAGTTTTGGCTCGGTCAAAAGGGACAACTATTTTCATATAAACGCTCGGTAAAAGATGGCTCGGGGGGAGGGTAACCCTCCTACCAGGGACAACTTCTCTCAATGTAAATAAACCCTTAAGATGCAAATCAAGTCTATCAAACTGGAAATGAAATATATTTTCACTTACAACTAGTAATACGTGACTCGCAGGTCCTCGCGAAGCTTTTGTTGCCTAGTAACGGGCACGCCTGCGATTTGATCTGCAAGGTTTCCAAGAATCGCTGCAAGGTTTCTGAGAATCGCCGGACGAACGCCGTGTTTTTGCTATGCCACCGGGTTTTGGTTTCGATTGGAGTTCGCTCGTCTCCCGACATCTGTAATAAATTGTAGCGCTCTTGTACTGTTTTCCCCACTTTTCCGTCCGAATGATCTGAAACCACCTCGCTTTTGTAGGTAAAATCTTCTTCGCAATATCGGATCGGCGAATTCTTTTCAGACACAAGTCTTCACGTCTACAATGAAAACTAAGCCATATGTTGATCGTACTTTGAGACATTCCTGAGTCGTCTTTCCTTTTCCTGTTGTTGATAACGGATTTAATAAAGCCGGGTTTTTTTCACAAATGACCCGTATATAAATTCGTTCGATAAACTTGAAACTTGGAGTAAAAATTGTTATTCTTCAGCAGCCGTTCCTGTGTACAAAGATTACGTCGAAGTCAATGTTATTAAAAGAACGGCCTGGATTCGAACCGAAAAAAAAACAACAACAACAAAAAAAAATTTAGGATTTGAACTCACGCCCTCAATCCCGAAGATCAGATTTAAAAGTTAGCGCCGAGACCAGTTAACCCCGAGACCAGTTAACCCATTAGGCCACGAGCGCGCCGTGTGACGTCATGACATCCCCCAACTCCACAAACATTTATGATCGTAAAGGCCACACGAGAATTGCTCTCGCGTGAGCTCTTGGGGGACAGAATTATAAACCCCGCTACGCGAGGAACAAAGGCTCGGCAGATATCAGCAGCACATGAACAGGTATTTACCGTTATATACGTTTGTTTTTTTTAATATACAAAAATCGCTTTATTTTAGAGTCTGTTACTCCATTGACAATAATTATTTTA
Source organism: Desmophyllum pertusum (assembly GCA_029204205.1). NCBI lineage: Eukaryota > Metazoa > Cnidaria > Anthozoa > Scleractinia > Caryophylliidae > Desmophyllum > Desmophyllum pertusum. The sequence continues at coordinate 586,904 of MU825411.1, read as the reverse complement.
AAAACATGTTCAAACGACTGTTTGCTTAAACAAGTTTTGAAAACACTTAATGAATTGACATTTATTTCATGAATGTATAAATTTATTCCCCTCTACTGTTTCTAAAAAAATATGTTTCAGTATTATTTTCAAAACTATGCCATATTCGGACACGGACCACCACTAAAGTAAACAACTTTGGATGCTTTACATGCGATATGGAGCCAGGGCGGATCGAGGAATTTTTGATAGGGGGGCCCCAGGGCTTTACCGAAAATATGTGAAGTAGATTGAAGGAGAATGTTTGGAAGTAGATGGCAGTAGTTATTACTAAAAGGTTCGGAGGGGGTGTTAAGGGGTGTTTGGCGGCCTCCCCAGAACAAAATTGAGATTTCAGGCTCTGAAAAGTGCATTTTGGTGGATCCTGGAGATGGTTTTGCGATGGATAATGGAGAAAGCAAAAAACCCTCAGGTCTGATTGGGGGTCCGGACCCCCCCGACCCTCCCCTGGATCCGCCACTGGGAGCTACCGAGGGGTGATTGGGTACTTGCATTATGTGAGATTTGTTAAAAATGATTGAATTAAATTATATACAACTGAAGTGTAGGAATTATTGGTTTTGAAAGTTGTTGCAAAATTTCTTCTCCATTGTTATCAGGCGAATATATGAAATTAACACGACTGAAAACCTGCTGAATATAAGGAAAAAACGCTTTGTAAATTTATTGATGTTTCCTTTTTTTCCAGGTTGAACTCTCCCTCGTTGAAAGAAAGTGCAGCCATTTTGTATCGAAGCATGCAGCTCTTCTCCTCTGGTGCAATTTGACTAAAGGAAACATCTTATTTCAGATAAGTCCAGCGTAGTTTTCTTATTTATTCTGTCTCTTACCATTTAACGGTTCAGTCCAAGAGTGATCAGAATATAATGTCTCATTACAATATTGCCAAGTATCTTGTAAAGAAAATCGTTAACTCACGGGTATTGTCTTGGGATAACGCAGTCAGTAATTTTAGAGCATTTCTGTTTCGGGACTGGGATTTAAATATTAACATGTAAATTGTCATCTATTTGGAGGTCCAGCGTTATTGCTTCTCGGCAATTTTCAGCACAAAATTTAGAATCATTCATTAGTTATAAGCAATTAATTTTCATAAAATGTATGCTTTCTATAAACAAAATCTTTACAGTTTTTTTGCATCCTTTTATGTTTTCGATTTTTTTTAAATCACATTTGGCGATTTTCTGACATTCATGAAAAATCTTGAAATCCAAGATGGCGGATCCAAGATGACGGGTCCAAGATGGCGGATCCAAGACGGCGGATTTTTTCAACTGGTATGACGTCATAATTTACACCATGCATGTCGCTAAAATAAACATGTTTGGATGCTTTACACAACATGTAAGTTTCATTTTCATAGTGTGAATACTTTTGGAGATACATTGGGGGCCGGCCCAGGCTCACGCCCGGGCAGAATGGGGATTAAATTGTTTTCCATCGCAAAGATTACGTTTGGAAACTACAAAATATTAGTTTTGTAAAGTGCATTTACCGTACGTAAAGGTAAATGAAATCAAGGTAGATTTTGTCAAAATCACGCTATCACCATTGTTTATAAATTTACTAGGGCAAAAATTGAGCGCATATTCTGTAAACATTGCGTTCATTTTGAGAATTTACAGCTTGTAAGCCGAACGAAATGTTTCCTATTGGTCAAAAGGACCAGATGGTTAAAAAAGCACAACTATTTACAAAAAAACCCACATGATATGTTGATGTTTTATCTTGAAGCAAAATACATGTACAACTCAACACATGACAAACTAATGAAAGGTCACAACAGTGAATTCATGAGAAGAAAAATCACGAAACACATCACAAGTAAGCATATTTTCGATTATTCCTCGTTAACACTTTAAGTACAATCATGGACTGTTTCGCTTTTTACGAAGATTTTATTGCAAAATCTTTAAATTTTTTGCATTTTCTAAATCAAATTTGGAGATTTTCTGACATTTCGGAAACATTTTGAAATCCAAGATGGCGGATGATTTTTTAATTTATGACGTCATTTTAGTGTGATATAACGTCATAATAGACACATGACTATCACTGTGTGCTTTACTCACCATATAAGTGCTTTACACACCATATAAGTTTCATTTTCATAGCGTAAATTATTTTGGAGATACATAGGGGGGAGGTAATATGTAGCAAGACACTCAGAGGACTTCAAAGACCTCAGTACTCTATTTATTTTACTGTTCAATTAATATTTAAGGTTGATACTGAAACAAAATCACGGTTAATTTTTATTTCACTCCTGATTGACCAACAAAATTACTCTTAAAACGACAGCAATAGATTGTTTATAGTGAATAAAGGTTAATCCGAGTAATTGCATTGTGTAAAATATATGGACAACAAAATACAACTATAGAAACTTTCTGTGGCTATATTTCGGTATGATTCTACATCATCTTCAGACTGAAGATGGGGTAGAATCATATCGCGAAAGATTACGTTTGAAAATTGCAAAATGTTAGTATTGTAAAGTGCCAAGGGCGGCTATGGGGGTAGGTGGGGCAGTACCCTAGTTACTTTACTATTCAAGTTTTAACCTGATAAACATATAATGAATATTTAAGGAAGCATACTTAGTATTTACTTTATTTATTTTGTAGGATTGGACTGGGATTTGCAAGACTATCAACAAATCGCCGACAACAGCACATGGAAAATGAACTGCAATCTGCGCTTCATTCGCCTCGACAATCTTGCAGCCCAAATGTTCCCATTGTGCGATCCGCCATTAACGTTAATGACGTAAGATGGCACATACTCGTATCGATCAGTGGCGGATACACGGGGATGGTCCGGGGGGTGTCCAGACCCCCCCCCCCCCCTATCAGACCTTAGGATTTTTTTTGCTTCCTCTATTATCCATAGCAAAACCATCTCCAGAATCCACCAAAATGCACTTTTCAGAGCCTAAAATCTCAATTTTTCTGTGGAAGGCCCCCAAACACCCCCCCCCCCCCCCCCCCCCCTTGCGCTTTACTACTGCCATCTACTTTCAAACATTTTCCTTCAATCTACTTCACATTTTCGGGAAAACCCCGGGACCCCCCCCCCCCCCCCCCTCGCCCCTCCCCCCCTATCAAAATATCCTGGATCCACCTCTGTCGATAACTAAGCAAGGATCAAATGAAGGTAAGCAGTATAGCATGTTAAATTTATTCACATGTTTCATTTGTTTAGCCCTTTTCAGATCACTGGAAGGTGGGGGACGGGGATGTTGATAGAACCCGGATAGACTACAAGCTTTATAACTGACTTCAATCGCTTTTAAGAAACAAGAACCAAATTTTATCACTTTCTTAAATATTTATCAGTGAAAATTTTGATGTGACAAGTTCTTTCTTTTTTTTTTAGTGGAAAGCTTATTTCGGTGGGTATCCTTGCAAAACTTTTCCAAGTTGTTCGGTTTAAATTTCCATTTCACGGGGTAGCTGTATAGTATCTTGATAGTATTTAGTTCATTTTGTTTTTTATTAACTTTTTGGTCAACTAACTTTATGAAATCCAACATGGGAGATTGATGATAGATTTTGTCAAAATCACGTTATTACCGCAGTTTACAAATATATACTATGACCAAAAGTGACATATTCTGAAAATATTCCGTCCATTTTGAGAATTTGCAACTGGCTGGTTGAAAAAGCACAACTATTTGCTAACACTAAAAAAAACATGATTTGAAGTTTTATTTTGAAACAATACAACTCAACACAGAATGACACGCATGCGTATTGCAGGTCACTGTTAAAAATAATTCCCAATACAACTCCTTAATTTCTAATGTATCGTTATTATTTTATATTATTAACAGGCACGCAGAGATTAGAGGAAAAAGACAAGAAAATGAGCAATGAAACGTCACAACAGTGAACTCAAGAGAAGAAAAATCACGAAACACATCCTGAAGTAAGTACGTCGATTATGAACTTTAAGATTCCTCGCTATTATTATTCTACTATTACGTCATTTCACCATATAAGGTCACGAGAACACGTAAAATATGCCACGGTATTGACTAGTTGAACAGAGCGAATACGGAGAATAGCATAATAGTCGGGAAATTTTGCAGTAGAATAATAAATCCCTTATTCGATGGTTTAACATATAATACGAGCGGACATTTTGCTCATTGCTCGCATTTTTCCTCGCCCCTACGGGACTCGGAAAAATACTACGCAACTCGCAAAATATCCGCGCGTATTATATGTTAAACCATCGAATAAGGTGTATATATTTTGGGAATAATCATGGACTGTCGCCTGCAGAATGGGGATTAATTGTTTTCTATCGCGAAGGTTACATTTGGAAACTACAAAATATTAGTATTGTAAACTGCATTTACCGTACGTTGGATATCTTTACTAATTTTTTCAAGTTGTCTGGTTTAAATTTCTTCTTCACTATACTGGAGTAGCTGTATAGTTTTAAGGTGGCTCGATGTAGTTTTTTAAGCGCTGGGGTGAGAGTTTTGAAAACAGAAATTCGATCAGAAGGCAATCTTCGATTTTTGCCATACTACACCATGATGATGACATATGATGATAGTTTTATTTTACACTGGTTTCCAAGCACGTTCTTTCCATTGTTTACAAATTTATTAGGCCAAAATTGAGCGCATATTCTGTAAACATTGCGTTCATTTTGAGAATTTACAGCTTGTAAGCCGAAAGAAATGTTTCCTATTGGTCAAAAGGACCAGATGGTTAAAAAAGCACAACTATTTACAAATTAAAAAAACACATGATGATAGGTTGATGTTTTATCTTGGAGCAAAATACATGTACAACCAAGAGAATATAAGCCCTTTTATTATATGGCAAACTGGTCCACGATGAAAAGGAGCATTCTGATTGGTTCCCTGAGCGGTCCGAATTTTGCAATACGGACCGCTAAGATGGACCGCTCACGAACTCATTTCGCCGAATTCCTTTTATGAAACATTGAACAAAATAAAACTGTTTTCTATTAAGTAGAAACATTTTTCCTCATGTCTGGCGGACAATTTTGGTTAAACTTTTCGCAAAGTGGCCTGAAAAATGCAAGAATATGCTTAGCTTTGGCGCGCCCGCGTTAGCCGAGAATGGTTGCATTAATTTATCAGCAATTTTTTAAAAAAGCCATTATAATAAAAACTTTATTGAACTAGCTTGTTCGGTCCGTATTGGGAAATATTGGTCTCCTTCTTTTTTTGCAAGTTTATGGACCTCGCCTTCGGCTCGGTCCATAAACTTGCAAAAAAAGAACGAGACCAATATTTTCCCAATACGGACCGAACAAGCTAGTTCAATAACATCTATATATTCTCTTGGTACAACTCAACACATGACAAACATGCTATTGCAGGTCACTGTTAAGAATAATTCCCAATAATAATAATACTTATTTTCTTGGTTATGCCTTCTAATGTATCGTTATTGTTTTATCTTCTCAACAGGCCCGCAGAGATTACAGGAAAAAGAACAGAAAATTAGCCAATGAAAGGTCACAACAGTAAATTCAAGAGAATAAAAATCACGAAACACACCACGCTAAATCACGTTAATACTTTAATAATCAAGTTTCGCTTTTTATGAAGATTTTATTGCAAAATCTTTAAATTTTTGCATTTTCTCAAATCAAATTCTAACATTTGTGAAAAATTTTGAAATCCAACATGGCGGATGTTTTAATGTATGAGGTCATTTTAGTGTGATATTTAACAGCCCATGGGCTTTGCATTTCGTTTCACCTCCACATTCTAATTTCTTCCGTTTTATATCTGTCATTACAGTATGTTTAAACATTTTTTTATTGTATAAATTACAGTGAATTACCAGGATTTCTCTCACTGTGAAAAATCTAAACACATGTGAAGATACCATTTTTATCTTCACTGTAAAGGTCACGTTTGCTGCCGAGTTTGCCATGTTTCAATGCTGAATGAGCCAAAGTTGATCGATATTCAGTCGAAACATCTTCGAACCTTCCACGGCAATCTTCGGTAATCTTGGGAAAAGTTCGGAAAATGTCGGAAACGTACGTATAACCTTCGGACAACATTCGGAACATCTTCGGAAATCTTCGGAAAATGGTCGTAAATCTTCGGAAAATCGTAAAAAACTCCGTTATTATGTTTATAAAATAAACAAAATGATACATGGTAGCTTGGAGATAAAAATTAATCTTCTCGTGTTCAAATCGATATCAAATTGAACACTCGAAGATAAATTTAATATATCCGTGCAACCATGTATTATCCTATATCAATCGATTGTTATCGCAATCGATTAATTTTTTTTTCTGTGAGTTCGATTGTTATCGATTACCGCAGGAGCTGATTAACGATATCAATCGATAGCAATCGGCGATTGATATCGATTGTATCGATTGATTTCCGATATCGATTTCTATAGATTGATTACCTTTCACATGTGAAGATATCGATTTCGTTATCTTTGCTGACGAGTTTGCAATGTCTCATTGCTGAATGAGTCAAAGTTTATCGATATTAATTCGAAACATCTTCGGATCTTCCTCGGCAATCTTCGGCAATCTTCGGAAAAGTTCGGAAAATGTTCGGGAACGTTCGTATGACCTTCGGAAATCTTCGGAAAATGGTCGGAAATCTTCGGAAAATCGCCAAAAAACTCGTTATTAGTATATTGAAAATGAATAAAAAACTGTGTTTAATCTGGACATTTTCATCAGTATCTATATAACAAACAGAACATTACATGGCCGCTTGGGGATACGAATTTCATCTTCTGGTGCTGATAGTATCTCTCACTCGTTCGCGCAGATAAAATTCGTATCCCCGCGCGGCCATGTAATATCCTCTAAGTAGTTTATCCATCTGAATGTTGCTATTATGTACTCTTGGCATATTAAAAGTTTAGAATTTATCTCAAGTCTTTGTTCCTTAATTTCTGTAGTCAAGTAAAACCACATTTTTCTATATCACTCACAGGATTCTTGAGCAAAAATTGATCCTGTACTTCCATGAGATTCCATGGACTTCCATGGAAATCGAAGGAATTCAATTTCCAATATCAACTTACAGTTCCATGGAAACTATCCATGGACCCTATGTATTTCCATGGAGCTCCATGGAATTCCATGGGGTTATTTTACACGGGGCGAGGGAGAATTCAATCTCCTCTCTGAAATAAGACTGAGGCTGCGATACTCGTCCCTAATAAAGTAATTACACAAATGTGAGTTCCCGCGCTGTTTCTTGATTGGAAAATAACAATCGGATCAACTCTCCGAGTGCTTCAACTAGTCGACCTTCAACCAAGAAAAACGGCAGGGGCGCAGCATGCAATCTAAGCCAAAGCCGAAAATATTTATCTGTGCCATGAATAGATGGTAATGGTAATGAAATTTATATAGCGCATTTTGCAAAGTTCAAATGCACTTAACAATTCAACTCAAGGGTGAGATCGGACATCAGCTTGTAAAGGCGCCTATGGCAGCCGCTATCAGCTCATTCATGATCTTACCCACGAATACATGTGAACAGGTCAGACACCGACACCGGGGACCAAGTCCTCTACTATTTTCGAACAGTGATGTGGGCTCTACAAGGTGTATGAGACAAGGCCAACGACGCGATCATCTGAACTGAGACAAGGTTAGTAAGCAGGGTATGAATAAAGTAATCAAAAAATCGTTGGGCATAGGAGGTTCGGAAAACAGAAAAAAAAGAGAAATTGAAATTATCTCAATTTCATTTCATTTCATTTCATTTCATTTCATTTCATTTCATTTCATTTCATTTCATTTCATTTCATTTCATTTCATTTCATTTCATTTCATTTCATTTCATTTCATTTCATTTCATTTCATTTCATTTCATTTCATTTCATTTCATTTCATTTCATTTCATTTCATTTCATTTCATTTCATTTCATTTCATTTCATTTCATTTCATTTCATTTCATGTCATGTCATGTCATGTCATGTCATGTCATGTCATGTCATGTCATGTCATGTCATGTCATGTCATGTCATGTCATGTCATGTCATGTCATGTCATGTCATGTCATGTCATGTCATGTCATGTCATGTCATGTCATGTCATGTCATGTCATGTCATGTCATGTCATGTCATGTCATGTCATGTCATGTCATGTCATGTCATGTCATGTCATGTCATGTCATGTCATGTCATGTCATGTCATGTCATGTCATGTCATGTCATGTCATGTCATGTCATGTCATGTCATGTCATGTCATGTCATGTCATGTCATGTCATGTCATGTCATGTCATGTCATGTCATGTCATGTCATGTCATGTCATGTCATGTCATGTCATGTCATGTCATGTCATGTCATGTCATGTCATGTCATGTCATGTCATGTCATGTCATGTCATGTCATGTCATGTCATGTCATGTCATGTCATGTCATGTCATGTCATGTCATGTCATGTCATGTCATGTCATGTCATGTCATGTCATGTCATGTCATGTCATGTCATGTCATGTCATGTCATGTCATGTCATGTCATGTCATGTCATGTCATGTCATGTCATGTCATGTCATGTCATGTCATGTCATGTCATGTCATGTCATGTCATGTCATGTCATGTCATGTCATGTCATGTCATGTCATGTCATGTCATGTCATGTCATGTCATGTCATGTCATGTCATGTCATGTCATGTCATGTCATGTCATGTCATGTCATGTCATGTCATGTCATGTCATGTCATGTCATGTCATGTCATGTCATGTCATGTCATGTCATGTCATGTCATGTCATGTCATGTCATGTCATGTCATGTCATGTCATGTCATGTCATGTCATGTCATGTCATGTCATGTCATGTCATGTCATGTCATGTCATGTCATGTCATGTCATGTCATGTCATGTCATGTCATGTCATGTCATGTCATGTCATGTCATGTCATGTCATGTCATGTCATGTCATGTCATGTCATGTCATGTCATGTCATGTCATGTCATGTCATGTCATGTCATGTCATGTCATGTCATGTCATGTCATGTCATGTCATGTCATGTCATGTCATGTCATGTCATGTCATGTCATGTCATGTCATGTCATGTCATGTCATGTCATGTCATGTCATGTCATGTCATGTCATGTCATGTCATGTCATGTCATGTCATGTCATGTCATGTCATGTCATGTCATGTCATGTCATGTCATGTCATGTCATGTCATGTCATGTCATGTCATGTCATGTCATGTCATGTCATGTCATGTCATGTCATGTCATGTCATGTCATGTCATGTCATGTCATGTCATGTCATGTCATGTCATGTCATGTCATGTCATGTCATGTCATGTCATGTCATGTCATGTCATGTCATGTCATGTCATGTCATGTCATGTCATGTCATGTCATGTCATGTCATGTCATGTCATGTCATGTCATGTCATGTCATGTCATGTCATGTCATGTCATGTCATGTCATGTCAATTCAATTCAATTCAATTCAATTCAATTCAATTCAATTCAATTCAATTCAATTCAATTCAATTCAATTCAATTCAATTCAATTCAATTGTCAATTCAATTGTCAATTCAATTGTCAATTCAATTGTCAATTCAATTGTCAATTCAATTGTCAATTCAATTGTCAATTCAATTGTCAATTCAATTGTCAATTCAATTGTCAATTCAATTGTCAATTCAATTGTCAATTCAATTGTCAATTCAATTGTCAATTCAATTGTCAATTCAATTGTCAATTCAATTGTCAATTCAATTGTCAATTCAATTGTCAATTCAATTGTCAATTCAATTGTCAATTCAATTGTCAATTCAATTGTCAATTCAATTGTCAATTCAATTGTCAATTCAATTGTCAATTCAATTGTCAATTCAATTGTCAATTCAATTGTCAATTCAATTGTCAATTCAATTGTCAATTCAATTGTCAATTCAATTGTCAATTCAATTGTCAATTCAATTGTCAATTCAATTGTCAATTCAATTGTCAATTCAATTGTCAATTCAATTGTCAATTCAATTGTCAATTCAATTGTCAATTCAATTGTCAATTCAATTGTCAATTCAATTGTCAATTCAATTGTCAATTCAATTGTCAATTCAATTGTCAATTCAATTGTCAATTCAATTGTCAATTCAATTGTCAATTCAATTGTCAATTCAATTGTCAATTCAATTGTCAATTCAATTGTCAATTCAATTGTCAATTCAATTGTCAATTCAATTGTCAATTCAATTGTCAATTCAATTGTCAATTCAATTGTCAATTCAATTGTCAATTCAATTGTCAATTCAATTGTCAATTCAATTGTCAATTCAATTGTCAATTCAATTGTCAATTCAATTGTCAATTCAATTGTCAATTCAATTGTCAATTCAATTGTCAATTCAATTGTCAATTCAATTGTCAATTCAATTGTCAATTCAATTGTCAATTCAATTGTCAATTCAATTGTCAATTCAATTGTCAATTCAATTGTCAATTCAATTGTCAATTCAATTGTCAATTCAATTGTCAATTCAATTGTCAATTCAATTGTCAATTCAATTGTCAATTCAATTGTCAATTCAATTGTCAATTCAATTGTCAATTCAATTGTCAATTCAATTGTCAATTCAATTGTCAATTCAATTGTCAATTCAATTGTCAATTCAATTGTCAATTCAATTGTCAATTCAATTGTCAATTCAATTGTCAATTCAATTGTCAATTCAATTGTTCAATTCAATTGTCAATTCAATTGTTCAATTCAATTGTCAATTCAATTGTCAATTCAATTGTCAATTCAATTGTTCAATTCAATTGTTCAATTCAATTGTCAATTCAATTGTTCAATTCAATTGTCAATTCAATTGTTCAATTCAGGAGACAAGAGAGATGACTGGGGACGAGTCAGTCACACCCCCCTCACTCCACTCCATAGCACATGAAAGCAACCTCGTTCCCAGGGTTGCACGTGAAGGCAAATGTGGTTTTCAACATGGCGGCCGTGTCACAACCTATCAATCGTCAAGATATCCTGAGAACAAATCAAAGTTTCTGCTATGTAACAGTGGTAGTAAAAGATAAAGAGTTTAACGCTCACAAAGTTGTACTAGCTGCAGCGAGCCCGTTCTTCCTTAAACTTCTTGCAAGCGACATGAGAGAAAGTAAAGAACAACTGATCAGAATAGAGCTTGAAGAAGCACCTCCATCTGTTATGGAAGACGTGTTACAATACGTTTACACTGGAAATGTTTCGATCACCGACGAAAGCACACATAATTTGATCGCAACAGCAGATTACCTTCTTCTACCAGGCCTGAAAACAGTGGCTTGCAATTTCTTGAAGGAAAGTGTGACAATTGAGAACTGCATTTTCAATTATTATTTTGCCGACAAGTATCAGTGCGTGGAGTTGAGAGAAAAAGCCTGCAAGGTGATTAATTAGAATTTCAGTGTTGTCATGGAAACAGAGGATTTCCTGCGACTTGACATGAAGCACGTCATGGAATGGGTGTCCAGTGATGACATCACTGTCCGCGCTGAGGAAGAGGTTTTCAAGGGAATTGTTAAGTGGGTGTCTCAAAACAGAAACAAAAGAGAAGCAGACTTTGTAGAGTTGTTCCGACAAGTCCGTCTGATCTCAATATCACATGACTATTTATTTGATGAATTAGTGAAGGAAGAGGTAATAACGACTAACAAGGAATGTTTAAATTTTGTGTTGGCTGCCATGAAGGGTATTTTCAGCCCCACTGACGAATGTATTGCCAAATCACCAAGAAAATGCCTGAACACACATACAGATGTGATTTTTGTTTGTGGTGGGAAAAAATCATTGTGTTACTTTCCACAACAAAACATATGGTACAGGTTAGCGGACATGATATCTGAACATCATCACCATACTGTTGCACAGTACAAAGGTAAAGTTTACACTGCCGGTGGTAAAGAGCAATTTGTAACAGAATACTTCATGTCCACTACTAACTCCTGGGGAGCAGTTCAACAAGAAACAGATGTAATCAGATTTTCCAGTTTTATAGTCCTGAAAGGTCGCCTGTATGCAATAAGTGATATCCTGTTGTCAAATAGTCCAATATTTACTTACGACCCTGAAAAGAATTCATGGAATAGCCTGGAGGGTCCAGCCACAATTCGACTTCGTTGCATTTGTGGCGTGACTGATGGTCAACACATTTACATAGCAGGTGGGATAACAATTATAGATGGAATGTGGGAAGAAGTTGCCACAACAGAAAGATTTGATCCCGAAGAAAACAAGTGTGAAGCAGTTGCAGCAATGAATGAGAAAAGATTCAGTGCTTTTGGAGCAGCCATGAATGGCAAGGTGTTTATAGCAGGCGGAAAGTAATCTAGAGCTGGAGTAATCAGAGTAATCAACACATGTGAAATGTACAACCCACCAACCAATGAGTGGCAGCTTATGCCCAGTCTCAGTGTACCCCGCTTTTGTGCAAGCATGGTGTGTTTTAAGGGAGCACTGTATGTTCTTGGAGGACATGGAGGAAACAGATTAGAAGCAGTGTTATCAGTGGAAATATTTGATTCCGATTCAAACAAGTGGAAGAAGAAGTCAATCATACCCATTAGCCCAGAAAATCAAGAGAGAAAGAGTGGAAATTACTACAAGGCTTGTTTTGCATCAATCCACATCGGAGTATTGAACCAACTTGAACCTCTTGGCCTGGAGTTTCAAAACATGATTTAGTGTAAACAGTGGCTGAAACACCCTATCAGGCGTTTGATATATCATCCCAAACAGATCATTAGCTTGAGAGAAACTGAAGGAATAATTGCCATAATCTATGCCAAGAGCCTACTTTCAATATATTACAATTCATCTGGGTAACAAGGCTGAGAGGACACGAACCAAGGAAATTGAACAAACATGTTTATTCTGACATTTCTTTTGTCCTCTATCAAGCTGAATTTTGAAATATCAGTGAAAGTTGCCTATTACCGGTATTTGAGATTTTGTCAATTTTCTGGGTATCCACAGCCTGGGAATGTAGACAGGCTAGAGATCTAAACCTCTAGCCATTATTTGGGAGCCGGGAGCGTGATGATCCAAGTCCCGGCTGCGAAGGAGACTACCAAATGTTTATGATTTTCTGTTAACGTTTACCTTGAAGAATGATAAACTTCTGCAGAGCAACTAAGGCCCAGTTCAGACGCCGTACTTCACATGAGCCGAATCGAATTCGAATTTAGGCCGACCCAAATTAATTTAGACCGGCTGAATTGATTCAGACGCCGAGCTTAATTCAGCCGAACTTAAATTAATAGGCGAAGATTGCTGTTATATTGAAAAATACATTATAATAATTCATGAATTTGTTTCGGCTCATGTGAAGCACGGCGTCTGAATCAAAGCCGGTCCACAGCCGTTATTCTCGGCTGAGCCAGGCGGGAAGAACGGCTGAGCCGATCCGAATTGATCCAGCCGTTCCGAATTGATTCAGACGCCGTACCTCACATGAACTTAATTCGTCGAATTCGATTCGGCTCATGTGAAGTACGGCGTCTAAACTGGGCCTAAGGGATTTTCTCTTGCTTCTGCAGAGGAAACATGGCAAACAATAATTATTGTGACACTGTTGCCAAATGCTTTCAAATTTGTCACATACTACATATTATCATGAGAATATATGAAAAAAATAATTATTGAGTTTGCCTGTACAGGGCCAAGCTGCAACACCAATGGTCAAATAATGTTTTTTTCTTAAAATTTATAGATCAGGGCTTGGTTTTTCAATGCATGATTAAGTTAATCCAGGGGTTACCATTAATTTGGATTTTAGTTTTGTAATTTTTCAGTAAGGTTTTTTGTTTTTAATTTTTGTCCTTCAGTTTTGACTTTGACCAGTCTCCAATTCCACAAAAATAATAACCGTGAAAGACACTTTTGTACAAGAGAAATTAAAACATAGGTTACCTTTTCTTCCTGGATTAGCATTAATCGACTTTCGAACAACCGGGCCAATCGGAACGTCTGGTGATAAATAATCAATGTGCATTGCGTCGTACATTGTTAGAAAAGTTATACTTTATATAAGTTGAGACAGTTGTTTTAATCACAGGCAGACCATCCTATGTTTGAGCACAGGCAGACCATCCTATGTTTGAGCACAGACAGACCAGCCTATGTTTGAGTGGTCAGTGTTTACATTATTCAGGTCACAAACTACAGACTTAGTGTGACGGTTGATATTTGGTCCACTAGTGCTGATTTAAGAGTCATCTTGATCTGTATGGTTCAAGTAATATATCAAACACGAGAGACAGTGTTTCATCAAGATATCCAAACACCGAGAATGGAGTTGAAAATACGACGCGCAGCGGAGTATTTTTGACGAAATTCGAGGTGTTTGGATAGCCGATGAAACACTGTCTCGAGTGTTTGATATATCTTCTCAATCGAAACAAAAACTAAGGAGTAAACGGAGAAATAAAATCATAAAAATCTATGCTAATTAAGACCGGGTTTCCAAACCTCCGACACGGTTATGATTTCCTTTGTTTTAACTTGATGAATTATTAATGAGTTTGAGAATAAAATTTAAAATATATGTTAATTGAGTCGTGTGTGGTGGGTCTTTTGTCATCCCGGGCTGTTTAAGGCGTTTTTTTGCAAGATCTTGTGTAAAATCTAACTTTACGCCGAGTAAGATAGATAGACAGGATTTGCCACAAAAGTGAAATAGACCATTGTTACTGTCACTAGTTGCAGTTGCCATGGAGATCCCCTGCGAGAATCCCACCATCTGACTCACTGAATTGCAAACCATGACAGGAACTTTAAACAAGATAAACACCGCAGATTTTGTAGGTCAATTTGGTGAGTTTCGTCTCCTGTCGCTGGTGCGCGGAATTCAGATGAGCGCAACACTTTCACGATGCGTAAAAACGTTATCACAATAATAAGGATGGGGTAATTATATCAAGATGACCCAATACTTGGATGGATACTTGGATTTATTTACTCCCAACTAGCACAAGCTAATCTGCTGGCACAGATCTCCCGCAGGGCCAGAGCCTGAAAAGACTCAAGCGTGTTGGCCTGCACAGTACTGCTAGGAATAAGAGGAGAGACTGTCCCACCTCTGATAGGTCACCGTCGTTGTAAGGATATAATGGAACACACACAGAACTTTGCTCTCTTAAGGCGGGGGTACATGTGTACACATGAATGCCATTTTTCCGCCACTTAACATGGGTTTAATGGAAATATCTTGTTCGCGTTTCAAGCAATCCAAAAACTCTATGCTCATCTCATTAAATCTATGTTATGGGGTGTTTTGTAAATTTTTGTGTGATTTTTGGGTATGTTTGGGAGGAAATAGTTTTTCTCAAAGGAGTTGTAAAATTTAGGGAAATAAGAAATATTGAGATTTGATGTAGTTTTAAAATTAGAATTTGAAGTTAAAAATTAGTAGATTGACACAACAGACAGTTGATAACCACGCACAAGCACCCGCGTGGGTATCAACTGTCTGTTGGTGTTCCAAAAATTATTTTCTTTCTTCTATCCCTTCTTTAAACCTCT
Organism: Desmophyllum pertusum; assembly: GCA_029204205.1. Taxonomy (NCBI): domain Eukaryota; kingdom Metazoa; phylum Cnidaria; class Anthozoa; order Scleractinia; family Caryophylliidae; genus Desmophyllum; species Desmophyllum pertusum. Next base: position 571,323 of record MU825411.1, on the reverse strand, counting down.
TAAAATTTCATTAAAATTCACGTGTACCCCCGCCTTAACATGAAGGCAAATACAAGCCAGATCATCAAAATAATTTTATTAACATTGCTTGTTGTAAAACGTCGATTAAATGGCCGAACGACACAATCTTGTCGATCAATAGCCATGATCGACAAGGTTAGGGCGTTGAGTACTGTGCACTGCCTCGTCCCCAGGCGCCTTTGCATTTCGTCGGTAAAGGGCGGGAAAACAGGGGACGCGGGGCATGATGTATCGTTTAGGAGTCGTTTCGACTGCATCAGTCCCACAACTCCACGCGCACCGCGCACAACCAAGGAGCGACGCCTGGGGACGAGGCAGCACTGTGCAGACGAGTCTTACACAGTACAGTAATAAGTGATCTTGGCTGATGACCAGCTGAAACTCGCTCAAATCAAACTGTTGTTTGAAGGCCCGACAGTAGTGGGGACTTGTCCCCGGGACAAGTCCCGCAACTAGCCCGTTCGTGTGTGCCGACCTTTATAGTATTGAGTGACGGGTTAGGAAACAACCTATATTACAGCAAGCTCAATAAACTACAGACCCTGGCGAGGATACTTGAGTACAGAAAGAAATAGCTTCTAGATCTATCATGATCAGTGATCTATGTTTTATAATCACAAGGTCTCAGTGATATTGCATAAATACCAGAGCTGATATATGGGCTTCCTGATATTAAAATGTGCGCCTGTGACCTTGGCTGACCAGCCATATGGTACTCGCTAGTTCCAGAATATTCGCTTTCGTTTGAAGATCGCGGGGCTTGTCCCGACACAAGTCCTACGAAAAGCCCATTCGTGTTAATTTGCCGACCTAGTGAGTGACGGCCATGTAGGAGACAGAGGTTATTCAGCGGAAAGTTGTGTAATACGGCTGGGTATTTTTACGAGTCAGTTTTTATTTTTTCGAGCCTTGGCCGTATTACACAACTTTCCGCTGAATAACCTCTTTATACATAACTTGGAATAGAAAGGGAAGATGTATTACTTCCTTTGTGTAGTCAAATTACTGCCTCATCCCAAGTTGCTCGCAAGCACGTACAGCCCGGTGGGGATATTAAATTGAGCAGATAAGCGTGTTTTAAAACCTTTTAAAATATAGACTGAAAACTGCGCGCGCTCTGATTGGCTAAAAACCATGTTTTATCAGAGTATATTATAAACTAAATTCGATTTTGAGACGACATTACGGCTTTATAATGACGGCGTTGGGAGAAAATATATTCCGTATTGGGCGGAGTCGCGAATGCCGACGAGTTCATCGAAGAAAACTTTTGAATTTTGATGTGTACGTGAGGAACCCAATTCAGTGCCCCGGTGCCAATCTGTATCTGTTGAACCAATCACCGGCCTGCATTTGAGACGACATTACCGCAAAATAATGTCGTCTCACTCGTAAGCAAAACTATAGGTGGATCGCGATACAACATAGAAAAGCGTGTTTTATCGTTTCGCGCGCGTAAATCTATATTTTAAAGCACATAAAGAAGCCAAAACCATGTATTATACTGTCATTTATAATATACTCATCAAAATATGCAGCTTCTGATTGGTCAATGACGAGTGCATAAATAGGTTATAGAGTGCAATACGGAATTGTGATAAACGGTACCGAACAAGTAGAGACGTTTCTGCCGCTTAATGGCATTGAAATAAGCTTTCAAGTTAATGGTTAAATATTTTCTAAACTATAGTACTGTAATTCTTTCAAAAAGTTCACGCTTGGTTTGCCTGCGCGTTCAAATAAAACATGTGAACACTCTGGAAACTAGTGAAGCGTTTCGTGTGCAGAGTAGCGTGATGGCCGCAGCAAAATTTTGTTGAGAATATTATAAACAAAAAATCGTATGAACTGCTCGTGCAATTAGTGTTTTATGGTCACTCGTGATGTTTTGAAAGTTCTCAAATTGCACTCGCCTAAAGGCTCGTGCAATTTTGAGAACTTTCAAAACATCACTCGTGCCCATAAATCACGAATTGCACTCGCGTTCATACGATTTCCTATACAAAACACTCCGGGAATTTGAGAACACTTGAGAAATTTATAAAATACTCGCCTGCGGCTCGTGTTTTCTAAATTTCTCTCGTGTTCTCAAATTCCCGTCGATTTTTATGACAGTATAATACATGGTTTTGGCTTCTTTATTTGTTAAATAAAACACTGCTGCTCGTTTTTTAAACTATACATAAACATTTTTGCAAATTGGGGCACTAAAAGGAGCAAGTTTACCCCCATCCCGTGAAGGTACCTACTTGTTGTATTTGCCTTGGGATCTGAAATAGCCTGGTATGTAAACTCTACAGAAACTCTTCGTAATGATCAGTTTTGGGAAACATTTGGCTAGCAAGATATCCTTACTAAACATTCTGGCCAATGCTGAACATCTGTTACAACAACAACAACCACAACAACAACAACTTTATTCAATTTTTGTAAATATAAAATTTACAAAAGTGCTTGCCCCCGCTACTACATGTACATGTAGTTACAAAACTAAGCGAGGCGGGAGCAAGAGTTTAAATAAAAACAAGGTTAATACAATTTAAATACAATAGGAAAAAAAAGAAGATACTCCCACTGAACAGAGATCTGCCAGTTTAAAAGTTCCAAAATTAGATATAACTTTAAAAGTTACATGTAATGTAGCCTCCTACGCAGACTTTCTTTGGGCTCAGCATAGGAGGCTACATGTAATGATTCTTTAAAAATTACAGGATGCAAGATAAACAACAAAAGAAATGCTTAAATAAATATTATTTAAGAATGAAGCACTGCAACATTGTTCTCTCTATGAACTAACTGGAATGGTACTTGAATCTTATGTCAGTGGCATTTCTCCTCATTTACATGTATGCAAACAGATGATTTAGAAATCATTTTAAAACTAAACAACAGTGCTAATGAAACAAACGCAAGGGCAACAGAGAAGTTGTTTTCACATACATGTTGTATTCAGTGGCCCAACTTTATCAATGACATCTTTGGAGATTCTCACAAAACAGGCTTGAAACAAATTCAGTTCCTTTCTTACATTAGGAGGTTCAAATCTTCTAACTGGTATAACTGATTTATTTTTCCACTCATACATCTCAAAATCAAACATTTCAACTGCCAACACTCTTTTCCGCCTCTTGCGATTGATTGTGAGACCACCCAGAATGTACAACCTTCCTTCATACGACACCATAGTAGTGTAATAGGGGCAGAATTAACCCCGTTTTAATTTATTCCTCTCCTCCACTTAATTAATTCAAAATGGCGGACATGAGCCTGCAGTACGGTGATATCATCTGGTCAGCGGTATTCCATCCCCATGTGACCCCAATGGAGACTTCATGTAATTGTCACGAAGTGTCTCCTTGAGCCCGCTGTACCCTAACCTGGTCAGCGGTCATCCCCATCGTGTTTATATTAAAATAATACTTTTTTGTACTGAGCATGTGTAATAGAGGCTTGGAAAGTGGAGACAAAATAGTGTACCACAAGAGGAAGCGTTTATTAAGGAAAGACAAGGTTTGCAGTAGGAAAGTTTTTTTAAGATTGCCTGGAAAACAGGCAAAACGGTGGACATGAGCCTGCAGTTTCTATTTCTGGAGCAAGATGGCGACCTTAAAAATTGACCAATCAGAGTGCAGGATCTTAGGTCACGTGACCTTTAATAAATGGACCAATCAGAACCCGGGATTTGGACCACGTGACCCCAAGAAAATGAACCAATCAGAATGCGGGAAAAAATCAGAGCACATGCGTTTTGTCTTTGGAAAACACAACAACCACAACTATTTTTTTTTTTTCAACTCTACACTTTTTTAATGATCTCTTTTTAAAAAAAATTACACATTCATAGACAACTATTCGTTTCCCAGTCTTCATCACCCATCACCATCCACTGCCAAAAGGATTGAGTTTCCACCATGGCACAGTGTCCTAACGCTTGTTTTTTATGCTGCCCGCAGTCTTGAATGGTGAAGAAATCCAGTTTTTCAAATTTAGGACAGCCGCAATGTTCTAAGTTGATAGCGGGTAGATCCAATTCTTTTAATAAATTCTTTTCCATGTGGCCGCCTTTATATCCTACTAGGAATCGTTCTGGGGAGTGGCTTTGTTGGTAGATTTCTAACACATCTCCTTTTAGGTTCTCGAGATGTCGAGCATTTTCCTGGGGATCATCTTCAAAGGGCAGACCGTGAATGCAGTGGTAAACATATCGTGCGGTCTGTCTGTCTATCTGGTTCAGTGTTTTCCATCTGAATGGTTGTTGGTAGTGTTTGCAACCAAAATTGCCTTGCCAGTTGGTCCATCCCAATTCCCGTGTATAGAACTTTTTGTTGATAAAATATCCTTCAAAGTCTATGATCAAACACACGTTCTGGAGAACTGCTTTACGCTGCATCGTGAGGTGAAGAATGAATTTTGATTGGGAATGCGGCGCTCTTTATACACTTTTTTTTCAGACCACACAATTTTTTTGATTGACAACTTTTTTTTTTTTAACAACAACAACAACAACAACGTATTTTTAAAAGGTACATTTTTGTTTCATAACACTAATTTTATTCTTGAATCCATTGGCGAGGTTTCTGCCAAACGATGGGCTTGTAACCTTGACCTCGCTGCTTGGGGTAGAAACGTTCTAGTTGGCGATACAATTTATCGCGACGGTGAGTGGCGTCTTCTCGCGTTCGGGATCGGGTCTGCTTTGCTTCTTCCTTACCCAGATACAACTCATCAAACCAAGACGGTTCATCCGCTGCATTCAAGAGATCGTCCTCTTTCCGTATCTCTTCTATGTTGTAATTCACAATGTCCCATTTTCGCTGAGCTTCTTTGATTTTTTCTTCGTCGCGTTGGTTGAGCGCTCGTTCCATCTCTTGTTCGGCTCTTTGTTTGAATCGTTGCAGAGTTTCTTCAATCTGGGCTCGTTGGTCCAGAGCTTCCTTCGCCGATCTACTTGGTGGAGGTCGCGTCGACCTTTTCTCGGCAGGGAATGTAAGCGGTGTAACTCTCTTGGGTTTGGAGATCGATTTCACTGCGTGGGGTTTCATGTTTTGTATCTGTCGCTGTAGACGAAAGTAATCGCTGCTGTCGGGACCATCGCCTGGAATCGACGAGGGAACGGCTCGCCCTTCAACTTGTTTCATGTCATTTAAGATCTTTGTCATGCGATCCACGCGAGGGGCATTCAGCAGTTGATCCACGAACAAACGCCGTTGCCAAAATTGATCCATTGCGTCCTGTGTCGCTTGTCCTCCCACTTGTGGTTCATTCGTTGGAGGTTTCGGGAGCAAGATCATCTCTTTGGCGTATTTTTCACTCATGTTTCCAAAGCTTTTAAACCTGCTCGTAGAAACGGCAGAAGACGCGCTCCCAAGGCTAACAAGAGCGCTCGCCGTTCATACAAAGGAGTTGTTAGTCCACTCAAACGTCGAATGTCTCTTATATGCTTTTTCAAGGGGAGTTTGACCTGACTCGAGAGCGGTACCACACCATCGTACAAGTTGCGTATCACGTCCGTCAAGGCGCGAAGTTGTTCGTTGTTAGCTTGGTGAATTTCTTTTCGCCACGTCGCGGCATCCCCGCTTGCCAACGCCAGCAAAAATGGTTGGTGAGTCATCACGCGCCACAATCCTCCACCGCTACCTTCTTGTTTCTTTTTCTTGGTCACGAGTCCACCTATCAAACCACCCAGCCCTGCTAAAGCTGGTAGCAGACCAGCCGCCAACATTCCTTTCGGACCCATGGTACGTTTGAGTTTTCCATAGGCATTTCCCACTTTGTAACCCATCCTGTAACCCGAGGAACGGGCTTTACCAGGAACAGTGGTTTGACTAAAACCTCGATTGGCTCGTCGGCTCGCCGCACTAGAAGTGGCAAACTGTCGATTGATTGGAGTTCGTCGCCAGGCTTGTAACGGAGGAGCCATGGAGACTGAATTGTTGTTGTTTTTACACTGAGTTGGAAGTTAGTTGATTCTTTATATGTGTTTTTTTTTTTACAGTTGCAGTGCTCCTAGCAGCGGTTTGAGTAGCATGGGGGCTAAGGTCATACCTGCCAAGGCAGCCAGTGGTCCCAACCCTCCCTTTTGGGAACTTCTTCTTTGACAACGTTTCGTTTTCTTTCTGGAGGTGAACTTTCCTTTTCCTTTTTGACTTGTTCGCGGAATGTTGAGATACGTGGAGGGTGGTAGGTGATTGGGTAAACCAATCATCTGCGAGTTGCCTGGTAAACTGAACTTGCCACCCCCTTGACCCGTCAAACCCGGCAGTACACTACCCAACATGTTGCTGGCCAAATCGGTGATGATGGGAGCCAACGAGAACATGGCTAGTTGCTGACCAAAAGGGCCAAGCCCTCCTCTCTGTTGTCGTCGTCGTCTAACGGCTGGCATCGTCTTTGTCTTTGTTTTTTCTCTGAGCGAGTGGGCTTTTTATACTTTTTTTCACTTATCTTTTCTAACCGCTTTGGATAATACTGTTCCCAACAAGGCGGCGATAGGAGCGGCTGTCAAAATTCCACCTAACGCTGCTGCTCCACCAAGTTTACCCTTTAAGGTGGTGGGGGTTAGTTTATGGCGCACTTTCCACATAGCTCTGTTGACTCCTCGAGCGAGTTTCTGTGATCTCGTATTAGTCAGGGCTCTCGAAGCGGCTCTTTGCCTTCGACTTTGCCTTCGAGGATTGGTAGGGTGATGAGTGCGGATGGCTCTCTGCATTTGAGCAATACGTGAAGGTGGAGGTCTATTGACCCCAACCCCTGGGTAGATACCTCCCTTCTGTTTTTTCCGTCGTCGTCTTCTCTGGTCGGACAAGATGCTGCGTCGTCCAGTGGTGGCTTCACTGGCATCTTGAATGCAAACGTCGTACTCATCACCTCGTAGCACATAGTGAGTGCCTGGCATACCAGGACCCCAGGGCGCTTGTAAAGAGCGAGGAGGACGTCGAAACCCCGAGCGTCGAAACGTGGGTAGCACGAGAGAATTCATCTTTGACCGCGGGGTTGGATACAACGTTCTCTTTATATCTCTTTTTTTTTTTCTTCTTTTTACCAAGCGAACGTGTTTACGGGCGGTGACGGCGAGGTGGATGAGTGGTGGCTGGTTGTAAGACTGTCACCGGTTCGGGTTCGTCCAAGAAAAGATACGTTCGAAAACGGATGGCTTCCTCGGTCATGGGATGATTGTCTACCACGAGGTAGCCAAAAGGTCGATCCGTGGCTTTTTTATAGAGTTGCCAAAAGGCTTGGCTATCTCCCAACCAACGATTACCCAACGCTTTCACGTAACGCGTGTCGGCGGGGTTTTTAAACAGCACTGTGTAATGGTAGTTTCGGTTTTGACTCGTTTGTTGCCGACCTCCCGGATACAGGTTCTGCGAAAGGCTGATGGCAAACAATTCCAGATGATGCGTGCAGCGCGTTAACAACTGCGTGACGTGAGATGAGTCGGCGGCTTCTTGCATGAGATCGTCCATGATGAGCATCCCCGGTCGTTGAGAAGGAGGAAAGAGTTCAGCGACATCTTCGGGGAGACCTTGCTGAAACACAACCCCCAAGGCTTTGAAGCGATCAAAGATAGGTTGCCAGCTCGATCCGTAACAGTACACTATTTTCTGGAAATAGCACGTGCTACCGTCCGTGCGTCGAAAATATGCAGGGGCATCACGCACCAATCGGTGCAACCACGTGGTTTTTCCACTCAACGAAGGACCCACAATTTGCATGTTGCCTGGGACGCGAAATCGCGCATCGTATGTCAAAGACATGATCACTCACACTGATTTTTTTTTAAGTTTACAACTTTTTTATTTATAACTTTTCAACGAACAATTACATTTCATAACAATGATGCCTTTGGCGTTGAATGCAAATCTGAGTACGTCCACGTTCATCAAACAACTGTCCACCTCGATGCTTTTCCAATAATAAAGAAGGAAACAGGTCATGCATCCGCCGGGCAACGGCTGTGTCATTGTAAAGAAAGTCGGTGGGTGAAAAATATTGCACAATCGTACTCAAAGGGGTGCCGCGGCATCGATGATAGAGGTAGTACAAGGTGTAATCTCCACACACGTCAGTGGTCCATTGTTGAATGGGGCGAGCTGCTTGTTCAAACCCATCAAAGCATTGCCAACGAGCATCGTAGGTCTTGGGTCTGATGGCGTAACTGTCGAAGAATTCGCCTTGTCCTGGTGCTCGCCAAAAGAGACCGACCCAATGTTGTCCCGGTAAGGCGATGGGATCTGTATTGACAATAGCACATCGCGGGTACAGCGCTCGACAAGACACTTCATCCGCACCGTACACGTCCAAGAAATACTGGCTAATGACAGGATCGCTCTGACACGCTCTTCTTAGTGACTTGGTATCGTGCATGGTAGCTTCTTAAATGTCTCCTAATGGAATCGGGCCTTGCACTGTTCCACGATTGTCGACTTGTACCAGACTTTCATCTGTATTATAGAAAAACAGGGCTTGGAGGGTGGGGTTACCGCTGGCGAAGTTCAGTCGGATGTTCACCAACATGCGTAGCATGGGTGTGGTGGATTCTCCCCCATCTTGTACAGCTGTCAAATCAAAGGGCACCATAAAATAGCCTTGGTCAAAGGTGTCTGGGTTCAGTAGGTAAGCATCTCGTTTGCGTTTGCCAGAGGCATTCATCAACAGATCGTAGATTTCGTACTTTTCATTCAAAGAAAGGCTGGCTTTGGGAACGGGTACTCCGTTGGCTGTGCATTCCACTTTGGTTGCCCGCTGATTGGTGAAATTGAAGGGATTTTTCGCAAAGTGACCTTGATAACGTTCATCATCCACCAACACCAACCAAAACAACCGAGGGGAACGACCTCTGAACACATCGTTGATGTCTATTTGCGTCTGATTGGCCGTGAGCTGGTAGTTATCGCAACGCATCCGTCTAAAAGGAAAGCTCATGGGGTTGACCACGGTGGTTTTCTCCACTTGTTCTTCCATGTACTCCATAATGTCTTTGACGGGCACCCGGTAAAACACGCGTACAAAGGACTGATTCACCAACACTTCAAAGGACACCTTCTCGGAGGCTATGGCGGCAGCTCCTGCCCCATCATCCTTGTACTTCGTGGCCATCAGCGCAAACTCGGGGCTGTTAAATTCAATCTCAAATTCCACTTTGGTGTTGGGTGGCACATTCTGATCTATTTGCGTGAAATTGCTGGGTATGGGGCAGACGTTGAATTCGTATTCTCCCGTGGTATTCACCATAACTTGTTGACGCGTCATGCCACTCGCGTTTAACTTGGCTGCGTCGTCTAGTTTTCCACCCCACTTGTCCATTTGACCAGCCACATCCCGGTACCAGCCTTGACGCTTCAGTTTACTCTTTTCGTCCCAGGGATCGGATTCCAACAAGGTTCGAAAGAATTCTCGATAGGCTAAATTCACACCCGAAGCAGACTCGGTTTCGGCGTTGTTGACTTTACTACGTACTTGACGGATGCAACTGTAGCTAAAATTATTCACCGGTCCCACAATGAGTTTGGAGGTGTTGCTGTGATAGGTCGGGGCTTTGGAATCGGCCGCTTTAAACTTCACTCTCAAATGCAATTCCATTTCTCGGGGACAAAATGGGTAGGGGCGATCATCGATGCGAAATTGCAGGGGCGAGGACGAATTCGTCAAGGGTTTGATGTCCTCAAACTGCCACTTGTACTCGGTGGCATCGATCTTACGTTGCGGTCGGTAGTCGTACTGACCTCTATCGGCTTGCAAACTCAACGCTTCCATGGCCAAGAAGTGAATGACAAACGACACCAGCATTCCTTTTTTATATCTTTCAAGGCAATCCCTGAAAACAGTGACGGCCAGGTCGACGTCGTGGGTGTCGTGTCCCCATTCCCACTTGAGGTCCAGAAATCATTTCTGGTAGCACACCCACGTTGCGTCCTCCTTGTCTGCGAAACAATCGCTTCAGGGTGGGGGACATGACCGAAGACGCTGTGACGAATTTAGGTTTTTTTCTCTTAGCGCGTCGACTACCTCCTCCTTGTTTCTGGAGTAATCCTGGAATCAGACCTCCTTGAAGTAGACTTGTCATGGCTTTAAAGGGTTGAGAGGTATCACCTCCACCACCTCCCAATTGCTTGACTAAACCAGGAACCAGGGCTCCCAGTCCTAAGAGAGGTAAGAAACCCCCTTCTTGATAGGGGTCGGTGCCAGATTGATACGTATTGCCTCCACCTCCACCGAATTGCTTGACTAAACCGGGAATCAGTCCTCCCAATGCCAAGAGGGGAAGGAAGCCTCCTTTTTGACCCGAGACTTTTTCTCCCAATGTATCCAGAGCTTGTTCCACAAATGGCGACATCAACTGCATGGCCTTTTTCTGAGCAAAGTCCGATTGTATGACCTTGCCAGCCCCGGCTCGTGCCGCCTGGGCTCCAGCTTTACCCAAACCTTTCATCAATTGCCAGGCCACTTCGTCGAAATTGCCTCCTTCTTGCTGTCGCTTTTTCTTCTTCTTCTTGGGAGGTGACTCGTCATCGCAAAAGGACCGCCGGAACCTCTTGGTGGCATTGCACACGACATCTTTACCCAACGAGCTAGCGCCTTGCCCCGCTAAGGCCCACAACGGTGACCATCCACCTTCTTGGTAGGGAGTCGTGCCTTGTCCGTAAACGGTACCTCCTCCTCCGACTTGCACCCATCGAGAGGGGGTCCATCGCTTCTTGGTAGGCATCACGGAATCTCTCTCTGGCGAAAATACAAGGTAGCTGTCACCACTCCACCTTGAAATGGAATGGGACGACCTAGGTTGTCCCTTATATCGATTTCGATGTCGCGAAACTGGTACTGACTGAGTCGGTAAAAGATCAAGTGAGGGATGAACACATCCTCTACAATCTGTTTGTCCGTGTTGACACCGTGCGTCAGGATGACTTTGGCCATTTGCGAGCCCACGTAGACCGGTTCGCTGATGTTACAGTGCACGTACATGTTCTGAAACGAGTACTTGGAGATGGTGCTCCACACGCTGGTTTGACTGTGTTTGGCCATGGTGTGGCTTCGCGTGATTTCCACTTCGGTGGGTTTACCCTCCGCATCACGACGGCTGATTTTTACGATGGGATGACGCGTGTCGGAATGAAAATAGAAGGGGACCGTCCAGGAGTCGAAGTCCAAGTAACCCAGAACGCGAGCCAGCCAGGCAGGTAAGTACATCGAGAACTCGGCCTTGGGAAAGGTCCACGCGTAAAAGCCTCTTTCGTCCAAGGTGACCTTCAATCCTAATTCATTCTTGGGTCTATGAGCTTCCATGGCTTGCATCCATCCTTCCACCACGTCTTGCACCGTGACATACGCATCCGCGCGCAAAAACATCCGCACGTCCGGGTGATCCGCATCGTAGTGGATGCGAAGCCCCACTTGTCGGTTCAACACGTTGCGCCAGGTGTGGGGTAACAACAGCTGGAACAATCCCACTTCCCACGTTTCGTCCAAGGTCCACATCTCCGGGAGACGCACCCGAAAGTGAGAGGGAGAATTGTTGGGAAACAGCTCTAGTTGCGCATTACTCTCCAAGGTCACCCGTCGTCCGCCTTGAAAACGCATACTCGGAGTTAGCGCCGGGCCTTTGTGAAAGTACAGCAAGAGTCCGACTAGACCTGTGTAGAATGGGATGCCCAAGTTGTCGCTGTTCCTTAAGTGCACTCGGAGCTGGTTCAGGTGGCGGGTCGGGGCGGCCAAGGGTCGAAAATCCACATGTTGAGGGTGATATTCACGCGTGTTGCCATACATTCGACTTTGGAAGGGTACCATTCCTAGGGTATGTCGCTGCTGGTCCCCGGTCATGCTCATCTCCACGATGTCCACTTCCACAAAACACTTGCTCAAATCTGTGTTGCTCAGATTCACGTAATGACTCAGGGGTTGGTCGAGGGGTGGTAAGACCAAGGTTCGTTCGCCTTGCAACACACTCGTTCCCAAAGCTTCTTCAACGCCGTTCTCGAAGTGTAGAAACGTGTCTTTGTGAACCTGCAGCGCGTACTTGTCGGGGGAAAGGGTTAAGAGGGTGGCTCCTACTTGGCGGGCGTAGGGTAAAACTGGATCGCTCGATTGGATCCACTCACCCAGATCGAACACAAATTTTTTACCCAGGGTGGCTTGCAGATCGTCGACGGCTACATCCAAGTAGAGGCGCACGCCACCGAGTTGATAATCCTTGTTCTGGATGCCGATGTGATGCGTGTCCAGGCGTTTGAGTTCCCACTTGCTTCGACGTGTGCCGGTGTCGACGTACACGTCGTTGTGAGTCACGATACGCGTCTGACCCGATCGACTCGGATCGGGTTCCAGAAAGCCCATCAACAACGCCAACGACTCGCCAAAGTCGTACGCACCCTGCGCCCACACCTCCAAGCTGTAGTGAGTGGAAGGTCGAGTCACACTGAATCCCACCCTCCAGATGTCAGATGTCTCTTTCGTACCCACGGCCAATTGCAGGGTTACCATCAGGTACCTTCTCATGTCCCAAAAGGTGACGGGGAATCTACCTATGGATTGCATCGCCGTCTCCAGGATGTCAGCGCGGAAAAAATCCACCTTAGGATTGAATAACTGGTCGGGTCCTCCTAAGGAGGAAGGTGAATCGACGTGCAGTTGCCCGTAATGATGCGTCCCTCCAGACAGGGTGGGTACCACGTACGGTCCAAGTTGTTGAATCAAGTCTTGCAACACGTGCTTGACGTGCGTGAAATGTTTATGGCGAGACAGTTGAACGGATTGAAGTGGTTGTCTCGTCCCCAAACTACCCACTTGACAGTGATAATCGTCGGACGATTTCAACACCGCATTGCCAAACGAGTGAGTATAATACAAACTGTAAAGAGCCACTTGCCAGTCTTCGGATAAAGTCAAGGGAATTTCCAACTCCTGTCTAAAGGCGGAGCGTACGGTGGTGACACCGGGTTCTAAAGGCTGCGTTCCCTTATCACCGCTATTCAAATACATGACAAAATCATTATCGCGTTCCCAAGGTTTAGTCATACTGCTTTAAGTCTTTGATGGGAATCCACGTCTGATAAGTAGGTGCCACGCCTTGCCAATTCACCAACACTTGTCGGGCGGGTCCACGTCCTCGGTATTTAACCTTTTTGGCCACGCGCCAACGGTTGGGTAGACCTAGAACCTTTTGCAGTTGAGGTTCATAAAATCGACCCTTGACTCTCTGCCCTTCCCAATCTTCCAGTAGGTAATAATTCACCCCGTCCGCCACTTGTCGCTTTCGATCCACTACCGTGTACACGGCTCGTGACCACACACCCTTGGAACTCTTGACACCGAATGCACCTCGTCTCTTGTCCTTGCCCAGTAACTTGGAGGTTCTGACAAAATCGCCCGGTCGAAACTTGTAAGGGTTCAAGGGAACCATGGGTTTGTACAAACGTCGCCAGACCACGTCGGCATTGTAGTCGTTCACGTCCGCCGGAGCCATTTCAATGCTTGAATGAATGCGTGTGTTGTACCTATCCACCAGCTCGGGTAAAGCGTCTAAGTACTTGGGGGTGTTGTGAGCTGTCATGTATTTGAAGGTGAGTTCCTTGAGTGTGCGATTGAAACGTTCGGCCACCGAGGCTTTGGGTTCCCCGTGGGTGGAATAGTGATGGATGTCATACTCATCCAACAAACGTTTCACGTGTTTGTTGTAAAATTCTTTACCTTCATCGGTTTGTAGATTCACGGGATGTCGACCCTGGTTGTTTTCCAATAAGTACCGCAATGCATCGCGCACGGCAGTACCGCGTTTACCCTTCAATCCCACCACCCAGGCGTACTTGCTCAACACGTCGATGACGGTGAGAAGGTAACGCGTACGACGATTGTGTCTAACGAGTTTGGGATCTTGCATTTCGACTAAATCGGCCTGCCAGGTATGATCGACGGACGGGCCCACCACGGTCTTGCTGCGGGGAAAATGTTCGCGTCGCGGCCGATGTAAGGTAAAGGCGGGTTCGCCCTGTAAATACCTTTGGGTGGCTTGTCGAGGCACCCCCAACGATTTGGCGGCATTGATCAATTCCTGCACATTCCCGCTTAAGGCGTAAGGACTGTCTTTATCCAAAAACAATTGATCTAATGTGCCCTGCGCTTTCTTCATCATGTTCACACACAAATTGACATTCGTTTCAAATACACTCTCTATTTATTAGCTTTTTTTTTAACAACAAATACAACAGTTGAGTTCCTTTTCGTTTCTCCTTCAAAGGGATGCAAGATGTATTCAATGAGACATCCATCTGCAAACGACAGACCTTCTTCTGAAAGTCATCCGACACAGCTGGTGTTCAATCTTTTTTATCTTTTCTTAAGCTTCCTTAGGTACTGTCGGTCGTTGTGGTAGGTATTTGTTCGTGGATGGATTCTTCCAAAGGCATGGGGATGTCTATGGAAGGAAATGTCTTTACCATGAGTGATTTCTTCTTGCGACCCCGTTTCAAGGGTTGACTCGTTACAGAGGCTTTGTAGGCTGTTCTCTTCACACCCTTGTCTTTATGTTTCTTGTCACTATCCTCAGGGAACATTAAGCCAGCGCGTTTCCGATGAAAGATCAACTCGTTCCAGGCTTCTTGTAATTCCACCACTTGGCGGGATAAAACACCGATGCTACTCAACAAATGGATCTTGGTCTTGACGTATAATTGGGGAGAACTTTCCACCACATCAGACACCAAACTACTGGTGAGTTGTGTGGCATTGTACGCCAAGGTTTCTAGCAACTGCGAAAAATTATGTTCTTGTTCTTCACCACGCATGATGTGTACTCGACACTGACGTCTATCCAAATGAAGGAAGTTGTTACGTGCACGTGTCTTTATACATTTTTGGGATGCACACTCACTTAAACTACGCGACACTTTTTTTCAAAAAACAATAAGTACTTTTATTCAGAAACATCTCTGAGTTGTCCAAAATCTTTTTCTCAAACCATTACAACTTTTTTTCAGAAATAGAAGCCTCCTTACCCCTAAGGGCTTGCTCATGACTCCAGAAACGTCTTAGCTACATCATTTCTATCGGTAGAAAGTCAATTGTTCAAAGGTGTAGTGTCCCTTCTAACAAAATCGACAGAAAAAAAAACTGGCTGTTTACAATCTAAATGTCCAGTGGTGTGGTGGTGACTCCATCCTCCTGAACTTGCCTCTTTGGATAAAAGTATGAAAACCCAGTTTTAAATTGTGAATAGGTCAACACTGTATTATTTACCACCCTGAAACCCCTATTCTCCCCCTCGGCTGACTTGCGAGTCTCCAACACTTGAAGGTAGATGTCTTTCTGGGGGTTATTTAGACGTTTTGAGATGCCCTTGCAAGACGTTTTCCCCCCATCTTCACCCCAACAGCAATAGGTCTTGCTGTTGAGGCCCGCAAATCCATCTCCTTCCCACTCAACTTTGAAGAGGCCTGGTGTTCGCTTATCAAAAGCTGCATGCTCTGGAGTGTCTGTGCGTGGGAACCATTGTGACTTTCCTTTTTCATACTCTTCTCTTAGCTCTGGCTTGACGAGAGCGTCAAAGCTTGGTGCGATCAAAGTCATGTAGGCACTATCAGTGTCCATCTCCAGATACTCGTAGTCCTCTCTATCAAGGTAATGATCGATGAAACGGTAATAAAACTCTAGCATTCTGAGCTTTGCATACTGATAGACGAAAAATCCCACCTGAATAGGGAGGTCTAGCTTGATCTTCTTCTTGGCACTCTTGATCTCGTACACACCCCCATCAAGCTCATCAAGGTCCCTGAAGAAGAATGAGTTAATGGCTCTCTCAACTTTTGTCTCGTCCTCGTGGTAGTTAACTTGTTGGTGTCTGGTGGCATCCATTAAAAATCGCCCGTAGCCTGCATTGCCTACAGTCTTGGCAGTTTCACCTATGATCTTACTTCCACCTAGCTGATCGGCTTGGCGACGGCTGTTGCTCACAAAATCTCCAAAGGGACCAAAGCAGGCCCTTGGTTGCCACTGGAGGGCTTGGTAAACTCGAGTAACCACCAACCCTTCTTCGATATAAAATTTCAAAAGGGGGGTGGCCAAGAGAATCTTTTTTCCGGAGTAGCTCCCAATCAGACTACGACGGGGGTGAGGCATAATCTCGTGTTCTTCTGCAAAACTCTTCATGTGTTCACCAATGTCGTCTCGGTTGATTTCTATGTTCTTGAAAATGGGGCACATCTCACCGAATTTTTCTTTCAAATCATCGGGCACATGAATATCAACCTCCAGGCATCCGAAAAACTCTCCCGTCTTAACATTCTCTAACAACTGTGTTTGGGAGGTGGGTTGCTGGCCTCTACCAGGAAAGTGAAGGTTGAGAAAGGTGTTGATCTCACGAAGATTCTCTTCTCTTTCTTGTCGCCACTCACACCCCCATTTTTGGATGACCGTGATGTTAGGTAGACTTTGGAGGTAGTCCATCTTTTCTTTTGTTTTCTCATACAAGTCACCAAAGGTTTTCCTGCTCTGGTGGGATGGGGGTCGTCGGCACAAAGGCAGGTAGGACACCCATGCCAATAACAGCCGTGAAACTCAAATGCAGTGTTGGAGGAAGCATCAAAGCCATCAACTGACACTTGTTTGTCACCCAGACGTTTTTCGGTGTCATTGAGGCGCGTCCTTAACTCGATCCCTCGCAGATGTCCAACCCAGGCCAACCACTCATCTGCTTCTCGCCAGGACTTGTCCGGTACGAGCCCTGCTTGACCAGGGGTCCAGGTGGTGTAGAGACCAACTGGAATAGGTTGGCATAGTGCCCACAGGTAGAGGCCATTGGCATCATAACCGATGACTTTTTGTACGGGCTTGTTAGGATTGTTCCTTACTGTTGTTTTTCCAGCTTCAGCGTAACGCTTAAAGATGATGGCTGGCCCACCAACCATGTTGGATCGGAAAAGATCATACAGCTCAGGCATATGGAAACTAGACAGCTGCACCCCTTGTTCTTTCAGAAAGGACAGTTCGAAATGCATGGCCAAGCCCGGTAAGCTTACTGCTTCCTTGAACATGTCGATTTTATGAGACTTCCAAAACTCTACCATCTTGTCCAAGGCTTCCAAAAATGGTACCACATCTAGGTTGTTGTAGTACATGAGATAATCTTTCATGGACTTCATTCCCTCTCGTTCCCAGGCCTCTTGACATTCGGTATACTCTTCTGCACTGATGTTGGTCTTTCTCAACCAAGAGTAGAACTCCTGGTGTGAGGGTAGGGAATGGTGCTCCAATTTCGAGAGCTCGTCCAACCACTCGTAGGGAAAATGGGCTTTCTCTACAGAACAGTGATAGGCTTGTAAAAATTTGGCATAGCTAGACCCTGCAGCAAGGAAGTTAGATATATCCAAGAACTTCAAATCTCCCGTCTTCAGGGCCAAATAGGCATGATTCTTTTTGATGCAGAAGTTCACACCCTGTGTCTTCACCAGGTAAGGAATCAAGGTGCTTTTCAAAACATTTAGATCGTATTTGCCTGTGTTGAAGCCTATTACGACAAGCTCACCAATACGATCATTCAACTGATTGAGAAGTTTCTTGCACTTCTTCTTTTGATGGTTTTCATGTGGATGAGGTGGCTGTTCTTCTCTTTTGCTCTGCCTCGAGGAAACGGGTTGGGAGTGTTCGTCATCCAATTGATGATCGATTGCCCAATAAAATGAGGGGTCTTGGCTCTCTACATCATCATCCACAAAGGCTCTGTCTTCTTCCATTTTTTCGTCTTCACTCTCACTGTCATCATCATCGAAGCATGTAGACTCTTTGCCAGCCTCCTCACATCCCTCAGGTTGAGAAGTGCTTGCTCGCAAAGGTTGGTGAGAGGCCTCTCCTTTGGTTTGTAATCCACCAGGGCAGAGAGTCTCCTCAATAGTAGAGAGGAGAGGTGAGAAGCGACTCAATTCCAAACGACCAGCTTCTTGGGCTATATTCCCCAAGTACCCGACAAACTGCTTGACCATTTCTTTGGCCTCTGACTCCCCTTCACCACCCACCACAAAACACTTGGGGTTTTCATAGTTTGGCACATTAGAGGCAACACTTATGGATAACAGCTGGTGTTTGGCCCTGAACTCAAGCTTTGCACGCTTTTCGGGGAGGATACTATCGCTGGGATAGAAGACCTCAATGTCATAGGTGGCACGATACTTGCTGTACCTTAGCTCCTCGGGTACTTCTATTCCCTCCTCTTCGATTATGTTGAAGATTGTCTTAGCGGGGTGGTACACTCCACCAGGATACACAAACTTGACCTTTGCATCACATCCCTGTTCGTGGCGCTGGAGTTTGTAGGGCCGGGGAAAGGTCTTGTCACAACGCTCACACTTATAACACCGGCTGTACTTTGAGATGTCCTTGATGTAAGAAAAGTGGCCATGGTGCACATTCAATTTCAGTGCATGTTGCGACTCTTGTTTTTTCAGGGCTTGAGAGGGACGATGAATTAGGGTCACTTTGCCATCACTCTCTAGGGCGTAGACCAGAGTGCGCACCTCAAACAATGCATCGAGTCGGTGTAGGTCACTCAACATCACCCCATTGAATTCTAGGGGGTTCCCCAAGGTGGCAATATATTCTGTGGCCAGCTGGTTGGTTTTTTTCTCGAGGTTAGTCAGAGCGTAGCCCTTGTGTCTGGCCAAACAACGGAAAAAGCAGAGGTTGTCCTTGTACACCTGCCCTGTTTTGTTGTTCTTTTCCAGGGCGTCCAACCCACGATTTTCGACTAACCACGGGGGCAACTCCCCACCTCCTCTTCCGATAGGACGATCGTGCAATTTGTAAACATGAAAAGCTACATTTGTAAAGTGCCCAATTGTCCACTTGCTATTTGGCTTTTGCTGACGCACGTACTCTTGCCAATCTGTATCACTCAGCTCTTCCAAAAACCTGCCCAGGTCTTGTTCGTTCTCCACGGTAAATGGATGATCGAAGATGTAGCCATTCTGAGAGGGATAATAATATCTGGTCTCTCCACTCTCGGAGTTCTTCAGTATGAACCCAAAAGCCAGGTTTATCTTGAAGGCAGTTTTCTGTCTCAAAAATATTTCTTTAACTATTTCGTCCATGGACTTCTTGTCAAGTCTATGTGTAAAAATATCTTTGAATTTCCCGCCCAGCTGTCGTGTTCGTATCTGCTGCCAATTCTGTGCAAAACATTCAAAACAATCCGGTGTCATGGTGTTCTTGAGTTCAGTAGGGCACTCAGTAGGGTCCTCTTGGAACTCATATCTGCGGGTCGAACAACCAGCCTGGTTCCCTCCGTGGGCCTCCCTTTCATGTCTCAACAAGGCAGGGATTCCGCAGAGACCCCCAAGCCCGCACAAAGGGCAAGACCAATTGACGAGGGGTCTTGGTGGAGGTGTCTTGTGTGTCGCGAGGTGGGCTTGCAAGTTGTTTTCCCGACGAAAGTCTTTGTGGCAAACTTCGCAAGAAAAACTGGCCTCTGGAAAGGCTTCATCCTTATGTCTTCGCTGGTGGTGACGCTTCAAGTTGTCGACACGGGTGAACTTTTCTCCACAAAACTTACACTTGTTCTCCTGCATAGTTTTCTACAACAGAAAAAAACATACATACATAAATAACCTTCACGGAACTCTTATCCTTACGATCCCAGACGTCAAATGAACACAAGACACAACCACATTGCGTTTTATGATCTTTTTTTTAATTTTTTTTAATTTAAAACAACTGGACCTTTGAATATTCAATTTTTTTATTTTTTTTTTTATTTTATAATTTTTAAATCCTTTTTAGATTTTTTCTAGTCTTTATTCCCCTCAGATATACATTTTTTTCTATCCATCGAACTCGGAGACATATATATTTTTTTTCTATCCATCTTTTTTGTTGTTTATTTATTTTTTTTCAATTTTCTATTGCAGATATTTTTTTCAGTCTTTTTTCCCCTCTCTTTCGAACTTTTCGGATATTGAAAATATTTGAAAAAAAAATTAATGATAATAATAACAATAATAAACCCTAGCCCGACGATCATACACCGCCCGCCGACCCTAGGGTCCAAGGTAAACAGGTACTCACCTCTAAAGAGGTTTTGCCTGTTTCCCAGGCAATCTTAAAAAACCTTCCTACTGCAAACCTTGTCTTTCCTTAATAAACGCTTCCTCTTGTGGTACACTATTTTGTGTCTCCACTTTCCAAGCCTCTATTACACATGCTCAGTACAAAAAAGTATTATTTTAATATAAACACGATGGGGATGACCGCTGACCAGGTTAGGGTACAGCGGGCTCAAGGAGACACTTCGTGACAATTACATGAAGTCTCCATTGGGGTCACATGGGGATGGGATACCGCTGACCAGATGATATCACCGTACTGCAGGCTCATGTCCACCATTTTGAATTAATCATCTGAGGTTATGTTCCTAAGAACCTGGTCACAAAGAACTGTTTCCCAGGCAATCTTAAAAAAACTTTCCTACTGCAAACCTTGTCTTTCCTTAATAAACGCTTCCTCTTGTGGTACACTATTTTGTCTCCACTTTCCAAGCCTCTATCCTCTATTACACATGCTCAGTACAAAAAAGTATTATTTTAATATAAACACGATAGGGATGACCGCTGACCAGGTTAGGGTACAGCGGGCTCAAGGAGACACTTCGTGACAATTACATGAAGTCTCCATTGGGGGCACATGGGGATGGAATACCGCTGACCAGATGATATCACCGTACTGCAGGCTCATGTCCGCCATTTTGAATTAATTAAGTGGAGGAGAGGAATAAATTAAAACGGGGTTAATTCTGCCCCTATTACACTACTACCATGCTTGCAAGCCACCGGGGTACTCTGAGGTTCGGCATCAGCTGCCATTCATTGGTAAGGGGATTGTATACTTCAGAAGAGCTGACCAATTCCCCATATCGTTGTCCACCCGCTATGTAAATTTTGCCATCCATAGCAGCACCAAAACTAGCAACCCTTTCTACATTTGTAGCTGCGACTTCTTCCCACTCGTCGACAATGGGATCAAACCTTTCTGTTGTTGACAAGGCTTCTACTAATGGGGTACCTCCTATTATGTACAGGTGTTGTTCATTGGTCACAACACATGGTGCAAGGCGTCGGGTTGGCGGGTTCTTCAATTTCTCCCAAACATTCTTTTCCAGGTCATACCTCATCACGTTGAAGTCATTTGTTACATACAAGTTACCCTGCAAAGCTGAGCAACTTCTAAAATCGGTCTCTGTGGTCCCTCTTGGACTCATTCCCCAGGTGTCGGTAGTAGGCATGTAGTATTCTGTTACAGGGGGTTCTTCCAGTGATTCTTCCTCATCAACAATGTAAACTTTATCCTTGCATTGTACCATGTGTTGAGTTTGGTGATCAAATAACATGTCTGCCAAGCCATACCATGTATCTTGTTTTGGTAAGTAACACAACGACTTTGTCCCTCCGCAAACAAAGATTGCATCTGCATGGGTATCAAAGCACTTCCTTGGTGGCCGACTAACTTGCTTATAACTGGCACTTGTCATTAACTTCATAGCATCTGACACAAAATTCAAGCACGATTCAGTATTTTTATCGACAAGTTCTTCCTTCATTAATTCATTTTCTATAAAGTCATGTGATATCGACATCAGACGCACTTGATGCAACAAATCAGGGAAATGTCCTTCTCTTTCACGTCTGTTTTGAGACACCCACTTAACGATTCCCTTGAAAACCTCTTCCTCAGCACGGACAGTGATGTCATCACTGGACACCCATTCCATGACGTGCTTCATGTCAAGTCGCAGGAAATCCTCTGTTTCCATGACAACACTGAAATTGGAATTGATCACCTTGCAGGCTTTTTCTCTCAACTCCACGCACTGATACTTGTCGGCAAAATAATAATTGAAAATGCAGTTCTCAATTGTCACACTTTCCTTCAAGAAATTGCAAGCCACTGTTTTCAGGCCTGGTAGAAGGAGATAATCTGCTGTTACGATCAAATAATGGGCGCTTTCTTCGGTGATCGAAACATTTCAGTGTAAACGTACTGTAACACGTCTTCCATAACAGACGGAGTTGCTTCTTCAAGCTCGATTCTGATCAGTTGTTCTTTACTTTCTCTCATGTCGCTTGCAAGAAGTTTAAGGAAGAACGGGCTCGCTGCAGCTAGCACAACTTTGTGAGCGCTAAACTCTTTACCTTTAACTACCACTGTTACATCGCATAAACTTTGATTTGTTCTCAGGATATCTTGACGATCGATAAGTTCTTGGCGATGTTGTGAAGGATCTGCAGTCATGGGTTGCGAGACGGCCGCCATGTTGAAACCACACAAGCCTCGTTTTCGAAAAGCAACTTCACGGGCAACCCTGGGAACGAGGCGGTCTGCGGGGAGTGAGGGGCCGGGGGCCGGGGGTGGCTTGTGAAGGGGGTGAGGGGGAAGGGGCTCAATAGGGATGGGGCGTCATTTTCACCCTAACTTTTTTGAATTTATTTTGTTTTTCAAGCATGGCTAAACATTAGCACACAGTTAGTTCACTTCAACATCTTCCGTCTTTGTCATAATAATTATTACAAAATCAAAATCCCGCCGTCCTGGGGCGGGGAGAAAATCGGCTTATTAAAAAATCTGATGTCTGAAAACAAATTGATTGCAAGGCTGGCACTACGGCAAAAGGGTAGCCTGTGAGCAAGCTCTCTTGGTTTTTTTTGGGGGGGGTATCGGTTTTTCTCCTACTCACAGGCTAGCGAAAGGGCAGATTTATTGACCGATATTTCGACTAGCAGAACTAGTCTTCCTCAGGGCCAAGGGCTACATGTAATGAAAGAAAATAACGGTTCCTAAAATTTGAGGGGAGGGTGGTATCAACCTCGTCCCCAGAGTCTTCATCGCTTTCAAGATGGCGGGTGGGCGCGAAGAAGACCCTGGCGAAGAGCAGGTCACGTGTCTCCAAAAATATTGGAGATTTTGATTGTTTCAAAATGTTGTTGACTATTATATTACAAGACAAGTGAACCGAGAAAAGCGGTATTCCCCGAGCATGGAACAATTCAGGAGCGGATCCAGGATTTTTGATGGGAGGTGGCTGTTAGCAAATATTTTGATTTCAACTAAAAACAACAACAATTTTTACACCTGCCGAATTTGCTTGTATTTATTTTCTATTTTATGCGTTTAATTTTCATTTTTTGGCACCCAATCTATTCCCCCCCCCCCCCCCCCACGATCCGCTCCTGCAATTCTTTTTCCCATGAAATGAACAACAGCAACAACAAAACAAAACAATAGAACACACTAGCTCCCTTTTTGTAGAAATTTATTGATGTATTTTTTCTAAATCTATGTTCAAGAGACCAGGCTCGATGTTCCTGAAGCAGACACATCACTCCGACTTCAGAAACAAAAAACACTGATAAAATGCACAGTACCAATATTGTCGAGTTCTTATCATACGCACGTGTTAAATAGAAACCTTACATAAGTTCGAGAACAAATTTGTCAAATTTGAGTAGTGGAACTACTGTTTCTACCATAATTATTATTAGTATTCTTTAAAGAATAGTTCCACTACTTCTTTAATAGTATAGGACAGATCTGATTACATCTCGCATTTAGAATTCACCCGATAAAAAAAACAGATAGGTCTATCGATAACATAAACTAGAAAGAACATGCAAAATTTAGTTATCGTGCCAAGTTTGAAAGAAAACGGTTTGAAACCTGCTTCAAGCGAGGCATTCAAAAGTTGTGACGTTTACAGCGTTTGTATGGCTGGGTGGCCATTACAGAAGTCTGTGAAATTTTACGGTTTTCAAAAGGACATAACTCGCTCACTAATATTAGAACGCACAGTCGAAGCTCTTTCAGCGGACTCTCTCGTAAGCGGACAGCTCTACTCACGGTTGCCTTGACAAAACGCTGTTTGAACTCTAGCTCATACAAACTCTGTATTTACACATTCCCATAAGCAGCCAGCTCCAGTTGCGGACACTTTTTCTGCTTCCTGAGAGTGTCTGCTTACGAGAGCTTCGAATGTACGATTTTGTTTGTCAGTTTGTCGCCTATTCTTTACAAAGAATACTAATCACTATTATATCAACCTCTTCCCCAGGGCCATCTCCGCTTTCATGATGGCGGGTGGGCGCGAAGAAGACCTTGGCGAACAGCAGGTCACGTGTCTCCAAAAATATTGGAGATTTTGATTGTTTCAAAATGGCGGCGGGATTTTGTGGTCACGTGACCGGCTGTTCGCTAGGGTCTTCTTCGCGCCGCCATTTTGAACGCCGAGAAGACTCTGGGGACGAGGTTGCTATTAATAAATCACTGTAGTGGCGATATCAAACAAAACAAGAGGACAGATTTCAAACACAACAACATCACATACACACACTGGTCGACCGGTATGACAAGGGCTGGGATAACTCCGGTCAAAATGTTCAAACATCGAATCACGCTCTGATCGATAATTATTTGTGGTGCAATAAGTAAACAACGATGACAATGTCACAGCTCAGGCATGTTCGCAACTGAACTTGAAGTGCAAATGCAAGGCTGTCTAAAACACTTGCAAACATCCAATTCAATTCTATTCTCAGCAAAAACAGCCCACAACGGTCAATTTATACTGAATAAAAACCAAAGCCTGTCCTTTGTTCTAATATCAACTCCCGCACACTCCACACTGCCGCGAACGTAAACCATGCGCAACAGAGATGCGCGTATGCCGTACTCAGAAAACGTCTCGATTCTTTGAGTAGCGCTTTGAGTTGGAAAAAACGGTTCCCTTCCGTTGAGGTGCTTATTTTAATTGGTGAGTTCTGGGTTGACGTCGTCTATCAGTTACGCTGGAACTTTGGTGATGGTACTCTGAATGGCCTTAACCAGCGAGTCGACCCAGTCTGTTGGTGGTCTCGCGCCCCATATCGATCCAGTCTTCTGAGACTGTTTGTGCGAGCTTTCTTGTGCTTTGTCCTTCTTTGTTGTAGCTGTACTCTCGTCTTTACTTGTTCCTGGTTTAGCTGAAGGCCCCGTCGTCGCTTTAGACGCAGCAGCCTGCTCCTCACCCTCCAGAGTTCTCCTTCGCTTCTTCACCGGCTCCTCTTCTCCGTCTGTTTTCGCTCCTCCGAGGACCCCTCCTTATCCTGCTGCTGCGTGGAAGGCTGCTGTTGTTCAGATTCGCTAGGCGGTCGTGACTTGATCTCCTGTTTCTTGGCCTGATACTTGCGGCAGACTACCAGCAGCTCGCCAAGACTCGGCTGTAGCAGCGCGCTTACATCAGATTTCAGTGGCGGCCTCACAGAGAACAGTAGAGACATCGCTCGCAGTTCCTGTGGAAGAGTTCAATAACTTCTGTTACGTTAATTAAAGAAACTATGTCACTATATAATTATACCAAGTCATAGACTACGAGCGGTCTCTTTTTTCCCCCAAGTTCCTTTAGCGAGAAAGAAAGGAAATGTCACAAATATCGAGCGGCGAGCAGTGAAGCAGCGAGCTGTGAGAATCGCCGGCGCAGGGTCTTTTTCCTCGCTCTCCTCAATCCCTCCTCGTTTTTTACCCTTGATTTGCATAATTACCGCATTTTTCCACTCGCTCCAAGGATGTTAGGGAAAAAACAACGACTGCTCGTAGTCTAATCAAGCCATTTTTACAATGTACAAAACTACCTTCAAATCGTAGCCGTCAAGTCCTACAAAACTTAATGGTGGGTTGTAAGGAGTTCACTTGATTGCTTTGCAACGGAAAAGAGGGGCGGGGGGGGGGGGGGGGGGGTGAGGGAATTGGCTAAATAAATTAAAATTAATCGCTTACGCAAAATGAATTAGCTTTACACTAAAGATCCAAGATTAAGCTTACCGCAGTTAGCCTCTTGGCTATTGCACACAGTTCAGCATCGCAAGCTTTCTCCGCTACAGGTTTATCAGCGATTACTGTCGCTACAAGTGTCTGTACAAGTTATTCCATTGGTTTACCAACACCTGACTTGATACCTGTGGGGAGGGGTCAGGAAAATATTACACAACTTTAATGTAAGTTTTCTACTAAGGGTACTACTGAGGGAAAGTAGAGAAAGTACGCCAAGGCACAGCCGACAGTGCAGCCGTTTTTGGTGGGAGAGTGATGGATTGATTTCGATCGAGTGTTTTAGCCACCATCTTGGATTCGCAAAACGTAGAGGGTACTGGGGGCGAGTGAGCTTACTTCTACTCCCAAGGCCTCTTTTTCACTCGCCCCAACCCTCCACTGTTTTCCTAATCCAAGATAGCGGCTTAACCCTTTCATCCCAAGAGTGTTACGTTCAAAACTGAGGAAACAATATTGAATATCATTTTGCAAAATTGTCAAAAACAAACAGTACCACCTGAAAGTACTGCTCAATAGCTTTCATTTGATTCAAAATTATTGACTCAAGGTTTGACTCTGGGAGTGAAAGGGTTAACACTCCATGGAATATTCAGCGCTCGCTCTCCCAAAATACGCCTGTGCTGCGGGCTACCAGCACGGTCAAGAGGTTACTGACGAGTCACAAGCCTCAAGACAGAGAAATACAGGGGAAAAAAAAGATTCATTCTTACCCTCGGAAAGAAACAGCAAAGAAAGGTGTAGATATCCCGTACATTGAGACTTTCTCGTTCATCCAGTAAGATCAGATCCACGTACTACACAAACAGAAAATAATAAACAAACCAAAGTTACCATCGATTTCACTGTTATGCGACCGTTTAATTAAAACTCCTCTGAGCGGTTTGCAAAAGATTTCAGTCAACCATACATGACATACCTTATATGGAAGGTGTTTACTCACGGTAAAATCAAACACTTCCATATAAGGTATGACGTGTATGATTGACAGAAGTCTGTGGAATAATCTTGCCTCGCAACCTAACATATGCAAACAGTTTTGGTGCTTTAACATACCTCCTAGACTACGAGTAGTCCCTCATTTTGCTCAGGGATCGAGCAGGTGAGCGCACGCGAAGCGCGTGGAAATCACCTCCTCTTCACACGGGAGGTGATTTCCACACGCTTTGTGCGCGCTCGCCCGCTCGATCCCTGAGAAAAATGAGGGACTACTCGTAGTCTACATACCTCCAGGAACTCGGGCTGTTGACAGAGCTGCTGAATATAACTCTTGTATTTGGCATTCTACAATAAAACAATCGGTATAAGCACAGGACACCCACACAAGCTGAATGTGTGGTAACCCTTTGCTAAAAGTGTCGAATGTCGCAAAAAATAGCAAACATTTCGATAAACAGTGCAGCACATACATCACCACCCTTCTGATACACTTCCATCCACAGCTTGCTGAAGAACGTGAAGTGAAGAGGAATGGCTTCTACTGCCAAAAGACAACCTAAACACAACACAAGTCACAATAAATCTTTGACATCTATCGCAAATCAACTTCTTACTCAATACCGTGAAGAGCAGTAGCCACATGTACACATTGTGTACCTATTTTGTTAAAGGACTGAAGGGATTGGGACGAGGAAAATTGCCCCAATAGTAGAGAGCTAGAGTAATGCGATCAAAGAATGTTTTAGGGCCTTGGTGTGACCCAAAGCTTAGGTTGAGTCACCAGAATTTATGGAGGGAAAAACAGCGAAACCAAAAACTCGCTGAAAGTCAGCCAATGACCACACAATAACAAAACACCAGGGAATACGGAAGCAAGAGAAGACAGTTGGCGACAATTTTATTCATAAATCGTTCGTAAACTTATGCTTAGTATGTATGTGGAGTTTCCGCAGCGAAATCGCAGACACTTCTCACGCGAACATCCCAAGCGGTCGGGAGCAATGAGAGGCGGCTGTATTCACAAGCTATGTCGGAGATGAAGGAATTAAAATGATTTACAGATCAAGATTCCAGGGTATGTTTACCGGGTTCCTTGGCAGTTCAATCCTTGGCCTGACATGATTGGATGGCGGCCTGTTTTTTTCTTTTTCCCCCATGCACGTTATTCAATAGCCTCGGACTTTACCGCGGTTGAGTTCGTCGGTGACGCAGGCTAGTTATTCAAGTAACAGCAGGAGCATTTATCACTTACTGCAGACGATGACATGATCCACTACCCTGTCATGACTGAAGCCAAAACCGCAGCAGTTTATCCACAAAGTGATGGTAAGGTTGGAAGTACTCGGTAACTGCTGCGTCATACGACTCCTCCACACCCTATGAACACAATGCACACAAGAGTTCAACCTCTACTTTGGAACAACACCCACACGGGACACCTCCCGTAATGGGCATTGAGTTGAGGTACTGGCTACACACATGCATCTAATCAGAAGTAGTTACCTTCGGCGAGTCGAGGAATGAAGGATGGAGGAACATGTTGAGCTCAGGTACAGCGGGCCGCGCTACAGACTTGCTGCTCACAATCACTTTGGTGTGTCGGCGAGGAAAGTACGGACCAAGCAGTCCTGAATATTGAGAGACATAACATAACTTCGACTTGCATATTCGTTTTTACAACATGAAAAATCATCTTTAAATCGGAGGAAACTTCAAAATACTGGTTTCATTAGGTAGATGAACACCAAAGAGGTGTTAATAAAACAAAACGGAACAGGGATGGTTAATATTGAGGAAGATTAAGACGGATTGCAAACTGTACGTAATCATTTGCTGAAGCACTAACCTGGAGGGGACGTCTTGTTCCAGTGCTGATGAGAAGCATTGATGATAGGAATCAGTGCTTCAGTGATGTCATTAGGGTACAGACTAAACATGGCATTTAACACATCTGTCGATCACAATAACCCATTGTCATGTTCGTGTTATTAACCGAGGACAAGGTCAAGAGGGGTGAATGATTACCGAGCTCGTAAGTATAGAACAAACTGATTCTCGTTCAGACAACTACCAATTTCGGTTAACAAGATATTTATAGGGTAAAAACATCACTCGGGCAAAATGACCCACACAGCCGGAGCTTGTCCCAGTTTTTGTGGCCCAAGGCGACTACTCAACCTCATTCCCAGGGTCTACTCTGCTTTCAAGATGGTGGCTGGGCGTGGAGAAGACCCTGGGACAACCTGGCTGCGCCCAGCCGCCATCTTGAAAGCGGAGTAGACCCTGGGAACGAGGTTGGCGACTATTATGGCGCTGGATGGGATGCTTAGTCCATCGCAGGTTACCCCCCAGCATTTTGACAGGTTGCCCTAACAGTTCGCCGGTACCCATTTATATACTACTTGGGTGGAGAGAGGCACTGTGAGAGTATAGTGCCTTGAGCTCGAACCCAGACCGTGCAATCCGAAGTTGAAGGCGCTAACCATTAGGCCACTGTGGCATCCCCGTATTGCTAATGTATATAGGAATAAATAAACAGCAGTTGTCTTGATTAACCCTTTCACTCCCAGAGTCAAACCTTGTGTCAATAAAATATGGTTGTATCTTTCGAGTCTGTGGATGAAACTCTAGTGTGTGATCAAATGAAAGCTATCGCGCAGTACTTTCATGTGGTACTGTTTGTTTTTGACAATTTGCAAAATGAAATTCACGATTTTCCCGTTAGTTTTGAACTTAGCACTCTTGGGAGTGAAAGGGTTAACAGCGGAGAAAACTGAAGTTCGTAGAGTTGGTAGAATCTAGCTTGTCGAGAAAGAATTAGTAAACTAATAAGAAAGCAAGACATACCCAGGCAAGATTGCCTCACTTCTTTCGGCGTGTAAGAATTTAACAGCGAGAGAAGTTTTTGAGCGACATCAAATCTCTCAGACCATCCTACAATGCTGCTACGAACATCTGAAAAACACAACACAAAAAAAGTTGTGACAAAGAAAAATAACTTCCACACAATTCTAAACGTAGCAGTACATGACTGGATCATTCTCCAGTATCTTAGAGCGGTTTTCAACTGACTCTCAAAAGTAATCCGGAATTGCTTTGGTTTTGCTTTACTACGCTCTGTGATTGGTTTAAAAAACTCGCGCCACCTTCTCAACCAATCAGATGCAAAACCAATCACGACTTGGTCACAAGCGTTTTCCCGCGCTTGGCGTCGGTTATGTGTATTTGCTTTAAATTCTCATTGAATCGTTGTGTTGTTTTCGCTTGTTGTGATTGGCCATTGTCATTGCTTTGGTTTGACTTGACTCAATTAAAAACCGCTCTAAACCCTACTCAATGAATGATTACTGATGTAATCATTTCAACATGGCGAGTACTGAACAAGAATGCCTGTGTAAGAACCTAGGTCGTATGCATCCTGGGAATGCAGTTGCTGAAGTACAACAATGAGTGTACCTGGTTTGTTGCTATGCGGCCGACAGCCACACTAACAGGTTATGCAAGATCATCAGCACTTCCGTCAGGTCTCCAGTCACGTGACAAGCCGTAGCCTCATGGTACATCATGTGAAGAGTCGTGAATGCCTGTTGACCAATAAGACAGAGAAACAAGTTTAAAGTAAATCACATGCTAATGAGTGTTGGACCTATAAATCCGTACTGGGACAGTATTAACTCTAGTAAGGGAGGGGAGAAAACATAACTTTAGCATCCACTTAGTGAAGAGTTCTTGAAACGTAGCAAATCTGCGCTAGTTGCCAACTAGTCAGTCTGTCCAATTGGGATATCAGGCACTAAATTGACTTACATCTGCCAAAGTAAGAAGTCCTTGGTTGACGACCACTGTCAATCTGTCCTCTTCGGTCTGAAGTAAGATCTTGTACGCACTAGGGAAAAAGAAAGCAACAGCATTTAACATCACAATAGTTCCCCCCTCCCCTCGCCATTTTCATTTCTATCTTTGTAAGGCTTGCGCAAAACTGTCGCGTGAAATTGAGGTAAGAGGCCTCACTTTCATGCTACTCGCCCCGGCTCGTCTGTACCTGATAAGCGTTGTCCACGATGCTCCTCCGTCCAAACAGCTCTGGTAGAGGATGATGGTGTCTCGTCTGAACGTTGCCTCGACAGCTTCTTCTTCTTTAGTCTTCTCTTTTGACGAGTCAGGGGTTGTCAGACCAGCAAAGAGTCTCATGAGACTGAACAGCTCCTCAACTGCCTGTAACACAAACAAATGACAAATACGTGTCACGCAATCTCAACTTCACATGACAAATATGCGTCATGCAATCTCAACTCCTGCGACACAAGTAAACAACAAACATGTGTCACGCAATCTCAACTCCTGCGACACAAGCAAACGACAAACGCTCTCGACTGCCTCAGAGCAACATAGGGACACTATGCGATACGGCGAGGTACTAGTCAATGACAAGATTGATCTTATCTTTTGTCAGGTTGCCTCAACATTTTGTCAGACAAGTTGTGTGAGAGTAAAATGTCACACACGGACAATCCTCAGGCCCTCGACGCACTAACAATGAGTCTACCACACCCCCCCCCCCCCTCGCATATTTAACACGCTAACTAGCTACAGGCGTGCCTATCTGTAGATACCTGTGGGTATTGATTCATACGAATCGTGAGATTCTCAAACGCCCACTTCATGTTGGAATGAATGGCGAGTTGGCGAGTAAATGTACGAGAGTGCTCACAACACAACCGCAGCAGACCATAGTACGCCGGAAGTACATTCCTGTTAAACGTCACCACTTCCGGTTCATCGCTGGAGCTGCAAATACACAACAACATCCGGGATAGCGTGAGAACTTGACTGTATTTTTTTCACGACGTAAAAATTACCTTAAATCGAAGTAAACCGTAAAATAATAGCTTACTGAGGTAGAAAGATATCAAACAGCTCATAATAAACCAAACAGGAACAAGGATGGGTAAGAGTGAGTAAGATTAAAAGAGCTATGTCACAATATTTTAAGTCATTTTTGCAAAGTGGAAAATCACCTTCAAACTAAACAAAGCCTCCAAATAATAGATAAACACCAAAGAGGTAAAAATAAACCAAACAGGAACAAGGATTGTTCCTGTTTGGGGGGATTCATTTCTAAAGGATCAGTTCCACAAATGAATGGATGAAAATGAGAAATGGATAAATGAAAACAACTCACAGAATGTAGTTAAGCGGTATGTTTGCAGCCACATTGCCATTTTCCGTGATAAAGTCGATGTTCTCCTCGCAGTCAACACAAGCGTGAAACCAGAAGATTAACAAAGCCTGAGCAACAAAATAAAATATTACTGAGTGGGAAATCTATGGTTTTGCTTTACTACGCTCTGTTATCGGTTTAAAATACTCGCGCCACCTTCCGGCTCAACCAATCAGATATAAAACCAAAACCAATCGTGACTTGGTCGCACGCGTTTTCCCGCGCTTGGCGCCAGTCATGTGTATTTGCTTCAAGCTCTCATTGGTTCATTGCGTTGTTGTTATCGGTCATTGCACTTGCATTGGTTTTGGTTTTACGACACTCATTTGTAAACCACTCTAAGAGAGTAAAACTAATTGTAAGATTGTGATGTTTGAGGCATCACCTGTTTGTTAGGATGTACAGCAATGTTTGGTTCTGACATAAGCGGATGAAACAGTCGCCATAATTCTGTACAAGACGCTGTGAACTATAAAACAAGAGGAAGAAGAACAACAGTTAGAATACCACAAGTCGTATAGGTTTGAGCCGTGACAAGTTCGGTACAAATCATTAGCGACCTTTAGATCGGAGTACGAGGGGTTGACTACGAGTACGACTTTCGAATTTCAAATCAGTCACATTCCCAGAGCCCTCGCTCCTCCCTGTTGCTGACCAGTAGATAAGAAGGCTCTAGGAACAAGATTGGTGTTAGACGTGTTCATGTAAACCCTGCGCACTAGGTTTGAAAAGTCGCACTCGTACTTAACCTCGCACTCGGCGTACTCTGATTTAAAGGTCGCTATTCTGACTACGAAATTCGAAATAACAAGTAAAAGTTCTCATACTATTTCCTTCTCGGTTCGTGATACCAGGCAGTAGTTCAACACAGCGAAATAGCTGACAAGTTTTGTTGTGCCATGAATGTTGCGGTCTGAAACAAACAAAACAAATCATCTTCAAATACTCACTTTGACAAAGTTTACAAATGTACCATTGTTCGTTATAAACGAGATTTACAAGATGAAAATTAATTACACACTGTAATTGTCTAATTTTGCAAGAATTTGAAAATAGTAGATCTAACGGTTTTACGTGGATGTTTCGTACATGGGATTCACTAAATTTTACAATTCTCGCAACAGGTTATAGCGGGTTTTTTTATATTTACGAGTTTTAGGATTCTGCTAACAGTTACAAAGTTAACAATTTTCGCAATTTTCATAAAATTTGTAATTTTAGTCGAAGGGTTTTCTTGAATCTTATTTACATTTTTTCAAGGACAATTTCCGTCAAAGCCACGAACGACCACCTCTCTATAACGGCCAAACATTTCGTCCCGACATGCACCGATCCATATACTCTTTACCTCCCCACATGTATTTATACAATGGTCAGTTAATTTCACCCCAGGGTGGCCGTTGTAGAGAGGTTCAACAGCGTGTATTTCTGGACATATTGCACAAAGAAAGTTGTTTTTCCGTGAAAAATATGAGATGCAAACTAATATATTTGACAAGCTACGTACCACAGTATTTTCGAGCTCTTGGAAGCAAGTTAAGCAACATCTTAAAAATCTGTTAAAAAGAAAACATTCAGAGGAGAATTATTAACATCCTATATAATTTATAAGATAAAGAAATCAATACAATTCAAACACTAAAATTGTTGTGACATCATCATAATAAAGAAGAACACTTTACCTCGTGGAGAATGGAGAGAGCATCTTTACTCAACTGAAACACACAAAAAAAGGAATTTAAAAATCAGAGAATTGCCAACAGATTCTTTTTAGAATGCATCGAAGGAGCTATGTCACGAAATTTTAAGTCATTTTTGCGATGCGCAAAATCACCTTCAAATTGAAGAAAGCCTCAAAATAATAGTTTACCAAGGTAGAAAAACACCAAAGAGGTAACAATAAACCAAACAGGAATAAGGATGGTTGAGGATGCAGAAGATTAAGACGGATTACGAACGAAGAACTTCAACAATTTAGGCTAAATTTTTCAAGATGCGCCATCCGTGACGTAGCTCTTTTAAGTGCTACGATCAACATTAAAATTCTCTGCACTAGTTTTGGTACATTTTCTATCATTTGCTTTGGAGAATTTCACTTTAATCAAGACAAAATAAAAAAAAAACAAAAAAAACAAATCAAAAAAAAAAAAAAACAAGACGAAATAATCAGCTCCTTTGTTCCCATGACCTGCTTACAAGAATTGTTGGAAATAGGTTAGGAGAAGTTCGGGTTAAATCACTGTCACAGTACGTGATATTTACCACCATTTCCTTGTGAGGAGCAGAAAAGCTTCTTGACCTGAAGAAAAAAAAAAACAACAACCAAACAAAGTCAGGAAAACGTGAGACTGCAAATAAACTGACATCAATGACATTGGGACAAAAGTAAGAAAAGTAGCAGTTTCTAGGGCACACTCAGAGATAACGCTTAGGCGGTATATTGTAGTGTGAATGCATCAAAGTGGATGACAAGACATGCGTCTGTTTCTGTTTCTCCATAGTTCTATAAAAACCTGATCTCTAGATCTTCAACACTATAAGGACAACTGTAGTCACCTGAATCCTTGTCTGAAGTGGTTGTTAGGTACCAGGCTTACAAGCAGGTACGCAGACGCTGTAGGGAAGAAAACGAAAGAGATAGACTGAGAAAATCATTCTCAATCAGAAATCATCACCAATTAGGGATCAGATCCCTAATTGTCATCATATAGCCCATGGACTTCGGTGGCGGAGGGAGGGAAGGGGTTATCATCAGAGGGGTTTGTGTGTCAGATTGGGAGGGGGTTGTTTGGGGTATTATCCGAAGGGATTTCTGTTTATTGCGGGGGGGGGGGGGGGGGGGGGGGTGGGTTCTTATCAAAATGTTCTGGTTTTGGTTATATTATAAAATAATGACTTACCGTTTCTAATTCTCAGACTGTTGTCTGCAATAAGGTACTTCTCCACCCATTTATCCATGTTATCCAGCACCCACTGATGCGCCTATCAAAACACAACAGGCATCAAAATAGAATTAACAGTTGCCTTTTTAAATGGAGGCTGCATGAGTAAGCGTCCCTCGGTTAGCATAGAAATGAAGTTACAGACACTCAATTATTTCCCCGCTCGAGAGATGTCCGAGATTCAACCCAAACATTCCATACTGATGACGTAGCTCTATAGAGATCCGTGTTGTGTCTCTGATTGGTTGTTACTTGCGCGCGAAAATTCAAAACCAAGCAACAACCAATCAGAGACACTACACGGATCTCTGTAGAGCTACGTCATCAGTCTGGAATTTTCTGGTCGAATCGCAGACGTCTCTCGAGTGGGGAAAAAATTTAACGTGCGAAGAGAGATGTGTGTTTATTCAGCCTATCACTTGTTGAATGTTCGTTGTCTAATAAAGCAAACAAGAAAACAAACAAATACCATTCTGTTTTTAGGCGCCATGCAGGTCAGCCAGTCTATACAAAGAGCAGCATTATACTCAGCAGCCTGGAAGAAATAAAAAAACAAAGACATTGAAAACAAAGTAGTTAGAGTGTAATAATATACAAGCCGCTGCACCTATTTAGCAGGCTCTAGGTAGCGCCTTAATTTATGAGACAATAATTCTTTTGTTAGTTTATATAGTTTATATTTATACCTTGTATTCTACTCTGTAATTCAGTTTTTACTGCAATGAGTTTCATTAAACATTACATTATTAATAGTTTGATCCAAAATTCTGAATCCTGTCTGTTAGGATCCGCAAGTCAAAAATAAAGCATGACCACAAAAGAATCTATCTCACCTCCCAGATGCGTTGAAGTGTGAGGTTAGTGAAGGATGGCATACCAGGTGGTCCCCCCTGCATCTCTGTCAACATTGACAACAGCTTGAAGAACGAATGAGACTGCTACAGGGGGAATGAACAAGAGAATGTCAGTACAGTAACAAACAATGGTACAAAGCAGAGTACATAACATTTCACTGACCTCTGGTGGCAGTTTCTGTACTGATGACATCAACAGAGAAATTATCTGCAACAGAAAGGAAATGATGTGAGCCACAGTCACGTGACAACACAGCCGTGTAACACTACTTGTACTTCGAAAACTCATGAATAATTCATCACGTTAAATATGGTAATATTGTAACGGGTTCATCAGTTAATAATATTATTGTAAGGGAAAGCCGTTCGGGGCAAAACTAGTCCACACTGCGGGAGCTTATCCCGGTTTCCGTAGCATAAAGCCGACTAGGAGTATTGCTACTCCCCCTATTAAAGTATTTTTACAAGCTAGTGGCTTATCACGCCGGTTATCAACTCCGGTTTCCATAGAATGAAGGCACTAGAAGTATCATTACTCCCCTGGATAGGATGCTAGTCCAAACGCCAGGTTTCCCCCCAGCATTTTGTCAGGTTGCCCTAACAGTTTACCGATACCCATTTATACTAGATCCTGGGTGGAGAATAGAAACTGTGAGAGTAAAGTGTCTTTCCCAAGAACACAACACAATGACCCCGGCCAGCGCTCTAACCCGGACTCGAGTCCAACACGCTAACCATTAGGCCACCGGGTCTCCCACAGTTAATTGTAAGGTTGATTGAAATTTAAATTTAAAAAAAATCACTCACGCTTTCTGCAAGCTTGAGGTTGTATCTGCACAGGCCGAAGATCAGGTTTGTTGTGTGACGCAGGTTGATGCTGTCTTTGATGACTTGGAACAGGAATGGAAATCCCTACAGAACACAAATGAATAATTATCAAACGGCAACTTTGAAACATTTCACGAACGTTTCATTATCTTCACACATCACTATACCTTTCCTCCTGTTAACGCAGCCAAATCGTTCTCTGACAGATGTAATTGCCTGATAACAGAACAAACGAAAATGAGTCAGCTAAGTAAAACAAAGTCCAGCTTTTGACTGACGGCTACATGTATTGTTTCGCAGACATCCTTCGCAATTTTTGACCAATTGTTGCATACTTTTGGTTCCCTGTTTTTCAAGCTGTTCAGCCAATCAAAGAGCAAAAAAACGCACATGCAAATTTATCGGTATGTGCTATTTTGACATTCTCGGCTGGCAGACCAAAATTTGTTTTTTGAATGGGCCATCAATATCGGAACACCAACATAACATTAGATAGTACTCTCTATTAAACTGAAACGTTGGCACAGAAGTGATCTCTTGAGCTCTTAATGGTTTATAACATGGAAAGTTAAACACACCTTTCGCCTCGCGATTCCTCGACTAACAGCGCCATGACAGAGATCATCTTCTCCAGGGACCCCACGCGGTATTTATCTTCTGGGAGAATGGTGACCACCTCTTCATCATCATCATCATCGCCATCATCATCTTCTTCTGTTGTTGACTCATTCTGAATCGAACAAGTCATACTCATATGAAACAACAACAACAACCAAAACAACAACAACAACAACAATAGCTGGTAGAAGTGATAAGTAATATATCAAACACGAGAGATGGTGTATCATCCGATTTCCAAACACCGTGAAGAGAGTTGAAAATACAACGCATAGCGGAATACGTACTAGTATTTTTGACCAAATTCGAGGTGTTTGGAAATCGGATGAAACACTGTCTCGAGCTTTTGATATAAATTCTCAATTGAAATAAAAGGAGTAAACGGAAAAATATAAATAATCGTAAAAATCTATGCTAGTTAAGATCAGATATATATCCATCCAAGACACCGTCACAGAACTTTATATATGATTTCCTTTGTTTTAACTTGATGGATTATCAATGAGTTTGAGAAGCAATATTCCTAGTTGCTTCATGCTATATATAGAAATCTGAGTCTTGTGCCAGCACTTATGAGCCAACAGACTTCGCTTACCAGTTCAGATGCTTTTGTTCCAAGATAGAATCCCGCCATCACTGATATGGCGTCCATTTTCAGAAGAAATTCACGCTGTAAGAAGACAAAGATACTATTACTTGACGATCTGTGTCAGGCTGTTTCAGTAGGATGACTTAATCACTGTATACTATATAGAGCGGTTTTTAATTGTGTCGAAAGTAATCGCTGAATTGCTTTGGTTTTGCTTTACTACGCTCTGTGATTGGTTTAAAAATTCCGCGCCACCCACTCAACCAATCAGATGCAAAACTAACACCAAACGCGACTTGGTCGCACGCGTTTTCCCGCGCTTGGCGCCGGTTACGTGTATTTGCTTTGAGTTCTCATTGGTCCGTTTTGTTGTTTACGTTTGTTGTGATTGGCCATTGTTATTGCTTTGGTTTTGGTTTCACGACAATCAATCGAAAACCACTCTATCACAAATCGTTAATCTCTATGAGCTAAATGTAAAGTAGTACATACCTCTTGACTGCCCAGTACAGCAAACTGGTGAATAA
The DNA here is from genome assembly GCA_029204205.1 of Desmophyllum pertusum. NCBI lineage: Eukaryota > Metazoa > Cnidaria > Anthozoa > Scleractinia > Caryophylliidae > Desmophyllum > Desmophyllum pertusum. The sequence continues at coordinate 532,954 of MU825411.1, read as the reverse complement.
ACCAGAACACTTCCGAAAGATTCTTCACATAAGCCTTGATATTCTGCTCCAACTAAAAGTCACAAACAATAGCAATTCATTATACATGTATATAAACAGAAAAAAAGGCAAGTCAAGAAAAAAATATACAAAGTGACCAAAGTAGGTTAAGCTTTTGAGTTGCTCACTGCTACGTGAAGGTTGATTGGCGGCTTATGGCCACAATGGCCATTTTTACACTAGAGATGGGAAACTCGGGTCTTGACGGAAAACTCATATGACGGGTTTCTCGTCCTAGGGTGAATTTGAGACGAGTCTAACTACTTGTCAATTTCACTTTGAAGCTGAAGCACGGTAATACCTTTCCTTATTTCTAAGACGAGTTATCTGTCACAGACGAGTTACCTGTCTAAAATTATAACCGTCCCGTTTTCACGCTAGGACGGGAAACTCGTCTGAGACGGATAACCTAACCCGTCTCTAGTGTGAAAACCGTCAAAACGGCCATTAGGATGCTCATAACACTCATATACAAACAAAATTCCCGACTTTTCCCTGACTTTTAAATATACTTTTCCTGACCAGATACTAAATTCCCTGACTTTCCATTGATCTGTTGATCATACTATACATGGCTGAGTTTATCTGTCACTTACGAGTCTGAAGACAGCTTTGACAAACCCGCTGATACAAACAAAGTATGTTCTCTCTGCTTCAACATCTGCTTCCCTGAAAAATTAAAAAAAAAAAACCCGCAACCATGAAAGCATAAGTAAAGTCAACATGAAGACAATAACACATACAGTGTGAAGCTCTCTGAGCGGACACTCTCGTAAGCAGCAGACAGCTCTACTTATGGTCGCCTTGACAAAAGCCTGTTTGAACTCTAGCTCATACAAACTTTGTATGTACACATTCCCATAAGCGGCTAGCTCCAGTTGCGGACACTTTTTCCGCTTCCCGAGAGTGTCCGCTTGCGGGAGCTTTGATTGTATGAGAAACCTTGACAAAACAAACCCCATGTGTAATCCACAAAGTAAATCCTGTTTTAACGATTATTGAAAGTCTATCCTAAACTCTGTCTTTGGAAAGAGAGCTCAATATTATTATTCCTCAGGATGAGACACGTCTCAGATTCGACCCGAAAAAAATTTGATACTGATGACGTAGCTCTACGGAGATTCGTGCATTATATATGATTGGTTGTTTCTCAATTTTGAATTTTCGCGCGCAAGTAACAACCAATCAGAGACACTACACGGATCTCTGTAGAGCTAGTCATCAGTATGGAATTTTTCGGGTCGAATCTCAGACGTCTCTCGAGCGGTGGATATAAAGAATATCAAGAAAAACAAGCTTACTCGTCTGCGTGGGTCGCATAAAGAGGCCTCAGAATCTGAATAACATCCAGGCAGAGTCGAACAAACATCTACATAAGAAAACACAATAACAGTAATATTAAAACAAAGCAGCGCTTATAAGACTAACGACATATGCTAGGACGCTGTGAGTGTCATGGATCACGAGAAATGTTTTGTCCTTTTGTCTACAGGATAGAGATTTTCTTATGCCTGCTTGTCTTTGTAGACATGTCATATCATGCAGTGTTCTCTCTATAATACTTAATAATGCCTTCCATTTTTGTGAGGAATGAATTAAATGGTTAGTCGCCGTCAGTGCGTTGAACTCCAGGGTGGGTCACTGTGTTGTATTGCTGGGCAAGACACTTTTCTGTCACAGTGCTTCTCGCCACCCAGGAGTATAAATGGGTACCGGCGAACTGTTAGGGCAACCTGACAAAATGCTGGGATGGGAGAAGCAATACCTCCTAGTCGCTTCATGATACAGAAACTGGCGTTTAAGGCGCCGGCCTGTTGAGACACTAGGCACTGAAAGGGCGCTGTTACTTTTACTGAAATTACATGTGCAAGAATGTATTGTTACTCACATGCCGGATACTTTGTATGGGACACTTGACCAACACCTGAAGTAACCACTCCTCGCTTGCCAGTGTCTGCAGAAACCACTGACACACCATGAATGACTGCTCATACTGCGTCAGCAGCAAGTCTGCCCAGTTCTTTATCAGCAGCTTCTCTTTAGCGTGGACCAGGGTTTCCAACAAGAATGACGTTCCTGAGATTCAAATAAAAGTTACTCAAAATACTAGCATTTATGTACCCACCATTTAATCTTTATTGTCATATATCACTCCCTTGTTAACTACACTACACTACAGTTTCAAATTGTTTCCGCAGTACATGATTAATAATGGAAGCTCCTAAACTTAATGGAATGGTGTTATCTCTTTCTGGCGGCATGACTTTAACAAGCTGAAAAATATACCTAAAGCATAGGAAACTCAACAATAATGGTTTGATTTTGTAGAACAGGGCCCGGTTGTTCAAAGGTGGATAACACTATCCACCGGATAAATCGCCATCCAGTGGATAAATTAATGTTAACAAAACAAACTACGCTATCCAGTGGATAGTGATTGATCCAGTGGATAGCGTTATCCACCCTTTGAACAACCAGGCCCAGTACTTTACAAATGACAGGAACCCATTAGGAGGAGAGGATGACTAACGATGGCGAGGATGGAAATGTTATGGATTGCAATAGATGGACAAACTTGAAAACACAAGCTCACGTTTCAGGTTTGAATTGAATTCCTTCGAAAGTTTCTTAAAGTTGGGCAACGTTTTTATTCCATAAATGAAAAAAACCCCACTGCATCTTACAGTTAGAAACCTCGGTCCAAGTTCTAGGCTCCAAGTCAAGGCTCCGGACCCCCCTCACTCTCACTCTCCCCCCCCCCCCCCCCCCCCATCTCAGTTTTGAATCCCAAGGTTAACACAAGCCCAAAGTATAGTTACCCAGTTGGACATTGGACAGTACAACCTCTCTGGACTCTGGAACTGAAGGTGGAATATTACTGCATATAAGCCACATGAAATTGAAATAAGTTGTATCAAACACGTGTTTGTCGTGCAAGAATTGGATGTTATCATGTCCTATCCAGTCAGCCAGCTCCTGGTTTAACTCGATGTTTGGCGTTTCGGCCAACAGGTCTTTCTCATTTGGATCACATCGCTCGTAGAAAAGCATGTAGGCGCTGTGTGTCTTCTCAAATGAAAAGTCCATGAACTTCTCTGTGACTGCATCGTAGGTCTTGGTCTGATAACAAAAATATAAGAGAGCTTTAGATTCTAATAACGGTATACGAGTATGATGAGTACGAGAGCTAACACACATGCACGTGAACTGGTGTCATTTTGGCGGGAAAATTTTTGCTTGGCGGGAAAACCATTGGTAACCGTCGTCATTTTACTACGCGAGTTCATGAACTAGTGTCATATTGGTTAAAAAAAAACATTGTTTGGAGGGAAACAAAGTTGATAGCCCTCGATTTCTGCCGCTCTTTCGACTCCGGTCTTCGTTCCTCCCCGAGAGGAAGAAGTGTGTTATGTAAAATTTGTTTTTTAAAACACTTACTGTCATTTCGCCGCCAAAACATTCCGACGCGATCTGCGCAGGATCAAACGGCTTCACTTCAGCATCATTGAACAAGAACCACTGATCACGCCCCTGGGGGAGGAGCGGTCCAGGATGAAGCTGTAGTAGTGCCCCCCTCAGCAGTACCAGTGTGAACTACGACTCCAATCAACTGATACCAGTAACTTGGATCGAGCTGAGGGTCTAACAGGGGAGATGAAAATCACATAAGATTTATACATTCATTTTGCATTATATACCAAAGCAATAGTGCTCCTTGTGTACTGCTGTGATCATATACTGTATTTAACTTGGGTCGATTATTTTTGGGCAGTTTTCGAGCAAGGAAAAACTTGTCATGTTGCGAAAATTGCTTGTATGTACGGCTATAATATTAAACACAGAGATTTGTCATGCGTAAACTTGTTGTAATAGCTTTCCCAGAAATGGTCTTTAAAAGTTTTGTTTCATAAATTATAAAGCTTAAAAACAACAGGATTCAGTATAGTATTTGTCTTTAAGTGATTTCAAGACAAAGAAATGAAGCGAACAGGACAAGAAAGCCAATACTTTCGACCGCGAAATCTTCCTCAAAATTTCACAAACTTGCAAACTAAACGCCTGTTTAAAAGGTGGTTGTTCATCGTGGTTTGATAGATACAGTAGCTTTTGTTTTCAATGTTTGTCACACGATATTGTCACTTTGATGTGATCGCCTATGTTTAGAGAAATACAAACTACAACAACAAAAGCCAACAAATACATGTACCGCAGCAGCAACGTATGATAGTGTACCTTGGTCTTGTTTGTCCCCCATCAGGAAGTCCTCAGTATATGGTGCCATGTTGAGTTGAAGTGGAAAAGAGAAGTGTGTGTTCACTTTCTCTTTCATCATGGTCACCATGTTGAATGCATAGCGCATGGTGTTGAAACAAAGGATGCGAGGAAGAACTTGGAAACAGGCCCTACACAAATGAATAACACAACAAGATAAAATTTAACAAGATTTAAAGTAGTAAATGGTTAGAACCCTGGAGTATCAGTAGTTTGTCTTGTGTGATCATCTGGGTGAGTGTAGTCCTGGAAAGGACTGTTGTTGATGACTAACGTTTCGACAACCTGAGCGGAAGTCATCTTCAGTTGTCGAAACGTCATTCATCAACACAGTCCTTTTCAGGAAGTTCTCTACCCTTACCTAGACGATCACACCAGACGAACTACATTGACACTAATTTTTATTTCAACATTTGTATTCCCTTATTCATGATTGGCTGGTTTTTGTTTGCTTTCCATAGTCCAGCAGGAAATGCCTTATTGGACGAGAATTAAAACCAGGTTAACAGTTCAAAGAAGAGCCTTGTTCTCCCCGTAACTCTAGAGGAATTGAACAGATTGGTGGAGAATCCAGGTATCAGTTGGATTTCACTTACCTTTTCTCAGCTCTAACTTTCTTTCCACACTGAGAGCATGTGTACATGTTATCTCCATCCAGCGTATCTTTGATAGTCACTTCATCAAGCGATTCCTACCATGGCAAAGAAACATCACATAGAAATAAGACAACAACCTATGCTTGATATTTAATAGTTAACTCATACAGGACTTTTCCAGGACTCATGTAGATTTTACAGACACCAAATGCACAAGCTTTCAACACATCTTTTTCGTATTTTGCGAGAATTTACTCCACCTGACATAGTTTATTTTGTAACTGTTCTTTCTTCATGTCACTGAATTCCGACTTATACTCTGTTCACACCAAAGTGTCTTGACAGTTGCCTAGTATGTTAGACTGAAATAAGAAGAATCTTACATAGAGGCTTTTCATGTCTGCCACAGTGCACCGAACAGAATAGAATTCTTCTCTTGTCTTACTGACGTGTGAACAGTCCTACAAAATAAAACAACAAGAACATGTTGTTGAGCGGTTATGATTAACTGTGCATCAACGTAGCCTGTGACTTCCGTTAAGTTTGAATTTGCTGTCTTACCAGTGACACAACATTGTTGCTTATCTCTCCACAGAATAAATCTCTCACCAACACTTTCTGCAAAACAAAGTTTGATCGCAACATGAGTTATTTGCAAGTCCTGGCCAAACAAAGTCGCAAGTAGACGCAAGTTGGCAACCTTTTATTATTCTTTTATTTATTAAAAAAAAAAAAAAATTGGCAACTTGTGTCTCCGTTTAGCCAGGACTTTACTGGTGATGGAATGAACTGTCAGGGGATTGGAACAAAGACCGTAAATATACAGCACTAATTCATAACGTAATAGCCTGAATCAGAGACTGATTGATAAAACCCACAGAGTATTTCTTACCAGAGCCGGAGACATTTCCTCTATTTTGCCGATCAGATCAGTAAAGAACTCTGTCATGTCCTTTTGTTCTCCAGTGTTCAGCGGTTTGTTTGTCCATTGTGTATGTTCGGCAGAAGGTTTTAGGGTTGTAAGCCTTTCTTTCACTTGCCTGTGGGTTGACAAAAAGAAATTACCGTTAAGGTGTTGCAAGAGTCTGTAAAAACTACAGTAGTTTTTTCATCATGGTTTAAAAAAGTATTGTATTTACATACTTGCTGAGGTGTTGCATTTGCCGAGACATATAACTGGCTTAAAATACTTCTCCTTCCTCTCTTGCATACATATTTTCTATCCTAGTGATGCTTTTTATTTTTCCAAGATATTAAATTTCGCAAATTTTGCAAGGCATTAAATCCTGCCAAAATTTTTGTTCACAAAGAAGCATCAACATCAAAGCTCAGTGAGAATGCAAATGGAGTTTTGGGAAAATCTTTTCATTGTGTAGACTAAGGCTAATATGAATTCAATGCAACTCTGTGAAACATTTCAGTTCTCTCTGACCTCATCTAATGAAAAATATATACAGTCAAAGCTCCCATAGGCAGACACCCTCAGGTAGCAGAAAAAGTGTCCGCAACTGGAGCTGGCCGCTTACAGGAATGTGTAAATACAGAGTTTGTATGAGAGTTCAAACAGGTTTTGTCAAGGCGGCCACAAGTGGAGCTGCCCGCTTACTAGGGTGTCCGCTCAGAGAGCTTCGACTGTATTTAGAAACTTGCATTTCTTTCTTGAGGGAGGTACGTTTCCTGCAAAATTTTAATGCCCCAACTTGGAACCAAAAAATGTTCTGAATAAAGTGTTACAAATCAAAAACCGACAGGACTGACCATTAAGAAACAGAACATCCTTTGCATTTCACGCAGGAGAACCTCATGTTTAACATCACCGTGATCTAAGAGAGATAACAACAAATTTATTAGAGATCAACTACAGCAAAGAAGTATGGAAAGAAATGAAAGGTCAGATCCATGGGTCGTGATTGGCAGATTTCGACCCATTTTGTTTGTTTCTTTATTTTCAGGATCCGTTGGTTGTCGTCGTAATTATGATTGACAGCAGCAAAAAATGCAATCGTGTTCGTGTGTTATTGAAAGACCCAGTAAGCTATTTATGTTTTTAACAAGAAATAACTCTGATTAAAAATTAATTATTTGCATCACAAAACACAGAATAATTATAACCTTCCCTGACTAATTAATCTATGGGAGCAAAGAGTTTTATTATAAGTTCCATTAATGCCACTGGAGATTTAGGCTTGATTTCTGCCGCTTTCTCAAGTCCAGTCGGGAGTCCTGAGCAGAGGCTCATTTTCCCGAACAGTGGCTAGTAATCAGGACTACTACAGAATTAAATTCTGATGTTTTAAGTGTTGGCTGGCCTTTTAACAGAGCAAATTAATAGGAAAGCAACTTCTTTTAAAAGTGTCCCAGCAAAATAAACAACAACAACAGTGTTTGGCTCACCCTTGAGTTGAGAATAGCGGCCCTGGCTTGCGGCATCATGTAGAGCTGTTGCATGCAGGAGGCCATGTAGCACGTGGCTCCTAAATTGATCATTCCTACCAGCCCACATGGTGAACGACCATTGTCATGAGGCCAGTAGTGCCAGCCATAAGAAGAACGTTTTCTACCATCTAAATACAGTGGAAAGAAAATGGAGCATTTACATATAGTGCCGGTCAAAAGTTATATTGATACTTTCTCAAGAGACTCATTTCTCGTCTCAAGAGATGAGACTCTAGAGACAAGATTTGTTGAATAGCTATGAGTTTAAAAAGTTTGAACCATGTCACTGTTAAGTCACTACAAGCAGTCCATCTTCCCTTAGTCCGTTGAGCGAGAAGTGAAATAAAGCAAGAGGCCGTCGAAAACTGGGGGAGAATGAGTTTTGCCTCGACATTAATGATTTCCCCCTCTTGTTTTATCGTGCTTCTTGCTCGACAGACTAAGGGAAAGAGAGACTGCTCATAGTCTTATAGTCATACCAGAACTGTGATGCTTCAACAACAGTTTCTGAACTTCAAGAAAGTTTTCTTGGCAGCCTCGTGCCATCTCTAGAAGGAGATCAAAGGCAGCACTTCTGGCCAGCTGAAACAGAAATGAATCATTAATTTTCTTTATTAAAGTGAACACTGATGAACCTCCCTTAGTGAACATCTGTCATACGCAAACAAATTACCATCTTTCTTCATTACCACACATGACACTTTCAACATTGCTGATTCTAGCAGGACGCGTGTCACGTATGAACCTAGTATATGACCTAGCTCGCCACAAGTCTCCCTGTAGCTCAGTGGTTAGAGCATCCGACCAGTGTGCAGAAGGTGATCGGTTCGACTCCTGTCAGGGACTCAGATTTTTTCTTTGTTCCACGCTTGTGGCAAACTGAAATAACATCTTTCTCAACTAGTAGTGCTCCTGTAAGCAACTGCCTGTGAAACTCCTGAATTCTCTGAAGTAACAGTAACTATACAATGTAAGTGAATTAACTAATTTAGTTAGCAAATCGATAATGATTATTATACTGCTGGAGGCTTTAACTACACCTTACCTTAGATTTGCAGAGTGGCAAATCTCTCTCATCACAGCAATCCTCTGGTAAAGCAAACAAGCAGGAGTGGAATACATCTCTCAGAAACTCCTGCAAACCAACAAGTTATTGTTAGGCAGCAAAGACAATGAAAAAAGAAAGGAGGCGAAGCAAAAAAAAAAAAGTCCACATTTTTCAGTGATGTAACACACAAATCTAGTGCGTTCATTTGATTTTTTTTAAGTGAGGAAGATAGTTACAATAATTATTTGGCGAATGGATACAATAAGAAATTAGTGTTCAATGAAAATATGGTCTAGGTGCCTGCAAAATGTACCATGAAACAGTTACAAATGAAGTCACATACCAGCCCATCAGAGGACATTTTAAAGGATGGATCATGCCTCATAACAGCTGTGCACAGTTTTAACATGCCACTCAGACCTTCGTTTTCATAACTACCATACTTCTGCCTTGTGTGTGGTTGGCTGTGATAAGGAAGGAACACATTGAGTTAAAAGAAATCAATGCACGTATATTATTATATCATGGTTACTAAAATCACCCATGAAGAAAACAATATAAAAGAAAATAACCTACCAGTATTGTCACAATCATTGCATTACTAACCAGTCTCGTATGTATTTGGCGAGCAGTTTAGCCAGAGAATCCAGGTCAACGTCATGATCCTAACAAGAAATTCAGCAGGTAAAGAAGAAAACAAATGAATCAATAATAATTAATTATTATGATCTCGACAAAAATAGGGTGACCAGAGTAAAGACAACCAATATTAACTACTAAAGGAGATTTAAATATTGCCCTGATGTACAACAAAATTCTCACAACTAACATTACACAAATTGTATGACAGTCAGTCACGAGAATTACTATATAATAATTTTATCAAGCGCCATAAGCCTGCAATGCGGGTGAGGATGCTAGATAATAATAGTGCACGTACCTTTTGACCTCCCTCCACTGTAGGCAAGCCATCCACAAGTCTGCACAGAATAGCAAAGTATTCCCGTGCACTGGGCTCTTGCCGCCTCCCGTGAGAGTTTTCTCGCGATTGAAGAGATTGCGCTAAAGGAAGAGAGTCTAACAGAGCGTCCATCAGCTGTATGAGGCAGGAGTTCTCTTTGATTAGGCTCAGTCGATACAGTCCACGACAGGCTTCAAATCGTACACTAGGCTGAAAAGGGCAATGTAATTTGTTTAATGTAAAATTATTATAATAAGCTACATGGTGTACAGTAATAACTAACACCAGAAGACCAGACACACCACGACCAACCCCATGTAACCCTCATGCCCTGCCAGACTCCTACATGTAGCTATAACCACCAAGACCAGCATAACCTCCGCAAAGACCATGACCACTGTGACCACTGCAACAACCACGACCATCAGGACCACTGTGACCCCCACGCCCTGCCAGACTCCTACATGTACAGCTGTAGCTATAACCGCCATGACCAGTGTAACCTCCGCAAAGACCATGACCACTGTGACCACTGCAACAACCACGACCATCAGGACCACTGTGACCCCCACGCCCTGTCAGACTCCTACATGTACAGCTGTAGCTATAACCGCCATGACAGCATAACCTCCACAAAAGACCATGACCACTGTGACCACTGCAACCTCCACGACCATCAGGACCACTGTGACCCCCACGCCCTGTCAGACTCCTACATGTACAGCTGTAGCTATAACCGCCATGACCAGTGTAACCTCCACAAAGACCATGACCACTGCGACCACCATGACTACTCTAACAACCACGACCATCAATTACTGCGACCACAGACCAGTGCAACCTTCATGCCCTGCAAGACTCCCAGCTATAACTGCCATGACCACTCAGGGCTCGAATTAAAAAAAAAGTAAGTCGCTATTGCGACTAGTTCAGAAAATTTAGTCGCAAGTTCGAAAATTTTAGTCGCAAAAAAAAAAAAAAAAATGAGCCTGCAATACATATGAATAAGAAACCTCTGCAATGGCGGCCGATTGAGGGAATGGCATTGCGTACATAACATTGCAGGTAAATTAGGTACAATTTTACCCTACATCTTCAAATTTCTACGATAATCAAGGCACACGACAATATATTTTTTCATTTCTTTATTTATTTCAGCAAAATTAGTAAAATTAGTGGCTAAGTAGCGACTGCTAGCCTTTTTATTTCGTAATTGGCCAAGGCGAAAACTACTCGCAAATTTGCGACTCCTCCGGAAGTTTTAGTCGCAAATGCGACCGTGTAGGTCGCAATTTCGAGCCCTGCCATTGTAACCACCGCGATCAATTCTTAAAGCAATGGAAGGAGTCACATGATAACAGCAAGACAACACTACAGTGACAAGTACAAGGGAGGAGAAATGAATGACAACAATGAACAATATGAAGTTTACCTCTTTAGCTAAAAGCACCAGCTGCTGAAGCCAAGGTTTAAAGTTACTTTGTCGAAGAAGAGAGCTTCTAACAGTGCCGTCAGTGAAGGCAGCTGACACCAGCAACGACACAGCATGATGAACAACTGCAAGAAATACAGCCCAGAATGAGTAATGATAGTGCGCCAGCGAATATTCGAGGCAACCTGCAAAATATTGCGTATGTTTCGTGTGAACTTTTGCTCGGCACTTTGAAATTTTGGATCGATTCAAACAATAGACAATTTTGAACTTTCGTTCAGAATTTGCTGAAATTTCGCTTCTTTCGAAATATTGTTTATTTTCGTGAAAATTTGTCAAAATCTATTTGCATTACTTTTGCACAATAATGCTGTACATGTACATACATGTACGTCAACATCAACAAGAAAAAAATACAATCAAACCAGACGTTCTCTTCTGCACAACTTTGCAATGTTCGTTTGTGCTGTTTGAGACAGCGAGGCTGTTTGTTAAAGACAAGCTTTATGTAGTTCTTACACTGTAATGTTTACAAATGACTTGTGTGAAAAGTACGGTACTAAAGGTGAGAGTCAAAGTTGCACGGAAAAGAACATCTGGTTTGACTTCAAGTTACATGAAACTCACCTTCTCCCCCACTGACTCTACTCTGGCCTCCATGAATTGGCAAAGTTGCCTGATAAGAGATGTGAAGTAATTTTTCCAACAGCAAGTTCACATTAACAATGGACATAAGGTTGGACGACAAACACTTGATGCAAATCACTTCCTCTTTATCAGTACTCTTGTACCTGACACGAAACTGTCCATCTTTCTTCTGAATCTGCAACTTATTCACGTCACTTTCAGCAGACGATGCGAAAACATCATCATCATCATCACTGCTACGTTTCATCGTCCCAAACTCACAGATTAGTTTCAACAGGTGCGCAAGACATTCTTGCCGCCATTGTGTCCATAGCGCATTTCCACTGACTTCTAAACAACCAGACATGAGAATATGATACAAGTGACCAAGTCCCCCAAATCCAATGAACTGTGATCCCCAAAACACAACTTGAATTTGCGGCAATGCTGCCTCTTTCTCGTCCTCATTATCAGAGATATCGGAATCACTGCTGAGTCGAGAATATGTCGGCGAAAATTGTGCCTGAGACTCCTTTGTGGAGTTGTGTATCAAATCAATCACTTGAAGAGAATACAATAGTTTGTGGGGGAAATTTGGGTCCAATAACGAATCCCAAAGTTTATCCTCTGGTTGAACTTTTTCTGTCTGATTCACATCACTTTTGCTATCGCTATCTTTGGAGTCCAAGTGTAATACTCGGCCAAAATATTTCAGTTTGTTCAGAATGATTTGGTTTGTTGGTAAAAGGAACAGGAGTTCCCAAGTTATGCCACATAAAAATTCCACCCGACTTTCCATTAGAGGGAGCAGTGGGGTTTGTCTTCATGTTCGCTCCCAATGTCCATTTCATCAATCTGATCCAGCGCATCGTCAATGGCAACTCTTTCTTCAGACATTTGTAGTAACGTTGAAGAACCAGGAAGTGATTTTTCACTTGTGCTGCTTTTTGATGCAACAAAGCAATCTAAAGCTTCTAGGAAGGAAAAAAGCTGTTCAAAGTATTGTTCTTGAAGGAGAATGATCATAGGTGTGGAGTCCCAGTCGGGTGACGGCAGAGAAGAGGAGGGAATGTAACCGCTATCGTGATGTCTGTCTCTTCTTACAGCTCCAACAGATACAAAAACCAGCTGCAATGAACAGGAAATAAGAGTCAACTGTGGATGTAATTACTAAACTACATGAAAGTACTGCTCAATAGCTTTCATTTGAATGGTCACACACTAGGGTTGCTTTCCAGGACTTTAAAGTTAGAACCCACTTTGTGCAGCATATAATAAACAGTACCTTTTGAAAGTACAGTAACTGTTCAATAGCTTTCATTTGAATGCCCACACACTGGGGTTTCATCCGCGGACTTAAAAGTTAGAACCACTTGTTGCAGTAGACAATGCCTCTTCGTCATTATTATTATTGACACATGATCTGCTTTGGGACTTCTCAAATTTCTGTTATTTGTGCTGGACCTTCCGCTAAAATACCCAATCTCCCCAACCCCCCATCTATATTACCTATTACCACCCAGTCAAAGCAGGATTTACAGTACTGATGCTGTTTTAAAATAATTTTCTATTGTACCTGTAAGTCTTTGAAGCCAACTTCTGCAAGGCTCTTTTCATCTAAGTCAGGTGTTAGTTCATGCCCCTGGGATATGAGTCTGAAAGGGGGATGTAACTGCGGGGAGAACGGGGAGAGGGGTGTGTGTTGAGACGAGCTGTCTCCAAGCTGAGGTTCCTTCCTCAGCTTCTCCTGAAGTTGTTTGCACCAAAATGTCACCTCTGCACGAAGGTCGGCAACAAGATCTGACGAGTTCATCTCGAATGTACCCTATATCGTCAAGAAAAAGCAAATTGCAAATTATGATGGTAAAACTAAAGCCAAGTCCCTCTGCAGCCATCAGAAGCAGGTAATGTGTACACAGATGTTTTACATGTATTATTTTATTATTTTATAGATGTACGGTAAAGGTAGGATTCTTGAATGGATGCTGGAGCTTATCCTGGTTTCTGTGGCATGAAGTGACTTGGAGTATTGCTACTTCTTGGTTGGATACTTGCAGGTCACCCCCCCCCCCCCCCCCCCCCCCCCAGCATCTAGTCAGGTTGTCCTAGCAATTTGCTGGTACCCATTTATCTTGGGATATATCCTAGTTTAGGAGGACTTCGTGAATCCAGCCCCTGGTTGTGCAACAACACAAAACACAATTATCCTGGCCAGTGCTCGAACCCGGACCGCTCGATCTGGAGTCCAATATGCTAACACCCATGATCATCGTTCCCAGTTAATAAATTGGTCTTGGAAGTAAAGCTGGTACTGAAAGAGAAATTTACACATTACCTTGTCTGAGAGGCCAGCAGGTTGGCACATGACTCTGATGGGATAATGTTTCTCTGTTGGCCTCTGAGCTATCTGCTGATGACAGGTTATTCCTCTTCCTTCCAGCCACCACAGACGCAAATGAAATGCGAACCTACAAAAAAAGCGTACATGTACATAGTCATTCTCATTCTCTCTCGCTTTCTCATTCAAGAATATTGGAGGAAAACTTTCTATTGTTGCAGCAAGATACAGTCTGTACATGATACTATGAGCTTGTTGAATGAGTGGGAGGGCTGGACAGGAAAATATTTTACTCGACCGAGAGCCAAACATTTTCCTGTCCGGCCCGACCTAACTCAGTCGATAAGCATTCGATCTAATTTTACTGCAGGACAACTAACACGCGCTCAAGCAGGGCCGGACAGCTTTTTCGGGACCGGCTAACGCCAACCCATCCGGCCCTACACACCTAGTTACACACGTCAGCTCGCATTACTCTATAGGAATGCATTAGTGGGGCCATATGGTCATATGATAAATATACATTCTTTACTGTATATACATGTATAGATAAAGTCAGCATTCTATCAGGCACACAAACCTTCTTTTGAAGCTCTCGATGTGACTCTTCAGTAAAAGCAATCCTCTCTCCATTATCTGGAAGGTTTTGTTCCTGTAAGGACAAGTTCAAACACATTTATGAGAATGACGAACCTGATCATCTCAACAGAGAATATATTGACTGTCTAAGAAACGCATTCGCTTTTAACCATGAGGCCACCGGTCGCACCTCTGACATGATAAATAACACAATCATTAATAATGTGAGAGACACTCATTACTGTACCATGTTTAGATGCTTGGAAGCTCCTCCAATGATAGTCATACATCTCTGGATAAACTCATCTTCAAACTTCAAGCTGCCGCCATTTGCTAGATTGACAAGCACAAAAAGTATCAAATACTGATATTTTCCACAAAATAATTGACCAACAAAAAATATACTGTAGTCAACAAAATTAATATTCTGGTCCTTTTACGTTTTGCCCACAAATTATAACTATTTTGAACCAAGTTAAATCAAATGATGCTCACCATTGATGTAGAGTGAGTTCAGGTATGTGATGGCTGCCCAGCTGACCTCAGTAGACCTGGCTTGTACAGCTATGTTCCACAACTGATCTATACCACACAGCTGATGAGGACAAAAATTATTAAATCAATGATGCAATATTTTTATCAATTTACACAAACTTGGGTCTGACGGAGAGAAACATGGAGGCATACAGTGGAGAGGGAGCAACAACAGATGGGTGTATGATCTTGGGCAGAGGCCATAACATGAAGAGAGGTTTTGTTACCAGACTAATGGGCCTATAATATTTATATCAGTTATGCACTTACCTTAGTAGGATCGCAGGGTTTCACATCAGAGTATTTGAACATCTTGTACAGTTGTTGTAGAAGATGAAGACCAGTCATTGAAAACTTGTCAGGTGGCAGTGATGGAAGCTGGGAAAGAAGAAGGAGGATGTCTCAGGAAACAGAAGTTTAAAAGGTCACGTCTGTGGGTAATGATTGGTAGATTTCAATCCATTTTGTTTGTTTCCTGTTCTCAAAATCCGTTGGTTGTCGTTGTAATAATTATGATTGACAGCAGTGAAAAAACGCAATTGTTAGTTGGGTTTTTTAATTTCAGAGTTCATGTGTACTCCAAAGAATGCCAAGTTTAAATTTTCAAAAAATTCTCAACTTTCAATGTACCAAAATGTCTTTGGAGATAATTACCTTTTCAGTAAAAATATACTGCAGAGCAGAGGCATCCAGAGCATGGAACTCTTTACTCTGTGCCTGTTGTAAAAACCACTCCAGAGTGTCATCAGAACTCTCAGAGTCACACACTAAACAGTGCCACAGTACATCCACTTGACTTGCACTCAACTCTGCAATGGAAAACAATCTCTTTATTAACAGTACATTACAGTCATTGTATGATCTTGCCGAGTGTGTCATGCTTGTGTATGTTTCAATGCTGAATGAGCCGTAATTTATCAATATTAAGTTGAAACGTCCTCAGAAATCTTTGGAAAATGTTTGAAAACTTTTTGCATGACTTTCGGACAACATTTGGAAACTCTTCGAAAATCTTTGGAAAATGGTCGGAGATTTTTCGGAAATTTATATTTGTCAAAGACTTTATCATTTTATCATGTAAGATAAAAAAAGAATAATACATGGTTGCTTGGAGATCTGAAATTTATCTTCTTGTTGGAATCAATATCTCACTTGTTTGCTGTGCATACTCGTGAGATATCAAGTTGAACACTCAACAAGAAATTTCAAATCACTGCTCACAGCCATGTATTATTCTATACATACAATACATCATCAACTTACTGAAGTCCTGATGCGAAAGCTCACAAGAGAACACAGAAGACAGATACTGCAGTCTGGCTTGTATTTCTTCTATAGGACTGTACAGAGAATTACTGGTAGTGTCCCCCCTGGCTATACTTTCTACATAGTGAGTAACGTTGTTAAAAAACAGCTCCATCATGTTCAGCTCTCTGCTGGCCCATGCCGTCACCCAGTGAGGACCCTGGTCACCAGAGACAAACTGCTGGAATGAGCTGAAGAGTTTGGGCAGCAGCTGAATTGACATGACGACAGACCTGAGCAAACAAAAACAGCACTGTCAAATTATATGGGAGTTCCCCCTTTGGATATATTGCTGTAAAGATAAATTTTCTTCGCATTGAGAACAAAATTTTAATGAAACAATCAAATTAAAAAATCGAAGAAACCACACAGCCAAAACCACAAAACCAAACATTTTATTGTTCAAGATTGCATGTCCTACGGAATTAATTGACCAATAAGAGCAGACCTGAAGGCCGAGCATCCTGCAAGATGCATGTAGCTTGATGCCCATCCCACACGATGCATGTGCATGCATGCAGCTTCAGATGCACATCCTACAAGATGCATGCAGCTTGATGTGCATCCCGCAAGATGCATGTGCAGTAGCTTGATTAGCATTATAATCATTCAAGTGCATAGAGTTTGTACCTGTTTGCAGCTAAGTTAGCCACACATCCCTCAATGAACTTCATTCTGATCTTCTTTTCACCAGTGTAACAAATCAACTGACACAGAAGCTTTTCCGCTTCCTGAACCAAGCCATCAGCCAAGTGAATCTAAAACAAAGAGGTTACAGCACGAAAATCATTGTATGTACATCTGACTGGACTTGGAAGAACATATATACCTGCAAGCTCTTTTTAAAAAACAATCCAGCCTGCTACTGTAGCAGGCTGGAGTGTTTAAAAGAACTTGAAACGCTACAAATATTTATTGTAACGAGAAATCAGACAATGATAACACACTGAATAAAGTATCAACAAGAAAGACTTACAGCATTATCATCTTGAATCAAATCCCAGAGTAGAGTCTTCCCTTCCTCGCACACCGTGTTTAAATCAAACCCTAAGCTCCTCTCCCGCTCATCCCCTCCGTCCTGCATGACACGCAAGGCTGCAACTGTTTTGAGCTGCGTCAGATCCTCCTGGACAACATCAAACTCATCCAGGTCACGCCTATCTGACAGAGAGCTAACACGACTGTTTGTGCAGCTGGTGCTGTCAATATCTGCGTCCTCTCCACCGGTTTTTTCTTGGCTGGAGTAATCTTCTGCTTGGCCAGGGTACGACTGTCTGAGGTCAGGGGGGTGAGGCATCTCCTCTGTGTCCATGTCAGCACTCCCTTGTGAGGAAAGACTGCAAACAAAAATCCCAGGATTTCAACATACAAATTCTCCTTACTGTCTCCAAACATTTCTTATTATAGAACTAGTGAGGACAATAACGGAACTGCATACCTCATTTTGTACAGAATCAGATACGTATGCATCAACAATTTTCGACCAATCAACTAATCAGAGTCACCTTAATTTTTATAAAATTAAAGATCACCGTGAGCCCCTTCAACAGGATACTATTATTTTGACATCATAGAGACCTTAATTTGTTCATATCCAAATTTGAACTTACTGTAGCTGTGATAGAATGTCACTTTTTCCAAGGAGTGTCCAAACCATTTTGAAAATTATAAGATAGCTTAAATTCTGCAAAGTGTAAAAGTTGCTGCCATCAAAACAAAAGGAAAGGAGTGTACATGTACGTCATAAATGTACATACTGCGTATATTTCTGTTGACGATGTGTTGGTGATTCATCCATATCGAGCTGTTCACCGTCACAACTGATGTCACTCAAACTGCCACTCCTGCTGCTACTTTGGCTGAGACTCGCCGTCCGACTGAACTTCCTCTGCATGGCTGAAGCTACTGCAGCACTGGTACTGCCTGGTGATTTGTAAAAAAGAAAAAGTTAACAGCAAACTCAAAGCTATGTACGGTTTGACGGTGACACACTGGCTTCTGAAGATTAGCATCAATCACTATCCCATTGTATTTCACTGTGGGAGACGTGGTGTCCCAATGGTTAGCGAGTTGGTTGGACTCCAGATCAAGATGTCCAGATTCATGCACTGGCCGTGGTCATTGTGTTGTGTTCTTGGGCAAGACACAGTGCCTCTCTCCACCCAGGGTAACTTGACAAAAATGCTGGGGGTTAGCTGTAAGTCGCTTCATGCTATGGAAACCAGCATTAAGTGCCAGCCTGGTAGGCCACCTAGGTTTGTACACAGAATTTAACCTTCTTCTTTTTTCATTTAATTGTATTTCATTTTAATACTAAATGTGACCTCTTAATCACTTACCGGAAGTCATTGGTCCATGAACAGGGCTGTTGGTGTGGACAGAAGGACCAGATTCAGCGACTGCCGAGGATAATCCTGCCCTCCAGACAATTCTGATCAGCACAGAGGCAAGATAAAGAGTCTGCCGCGTGTGCGTCATTGGGGGCAGCTTGGAAACCAGGTCCAACAGGTACAAGATAGATGGCATATCCATGTGTTTTGTGAGTACTGTCAACAGGTCATGGACATAACGGCTCGCATGCTTCAGCTGAAAATGAAACAGAGACAAGACTTTAGTATGAGTAACTTGACAGTAAAACGGCATATTACAGGACTGGGTGCTTCATACTATAAAATATTATCATGTAGAATGGTTACCTTATTGGTACTAATTTTCGCGGGCACTTAATTTCGCGAAAAAAGGTCAGCATATTTCACGGGTCTTTATTTTCGCGATTTGGGTGCAAAATTATTTTCTTAGGGAATTAATTTTCGCGAAAATGAAAAAAAAACACATTTTATTTCGAGAATTGCATTGCGAGATGCGCAATACCGAGCAGATTTTGAAAAGTGTTGGTCTTCTGGCATATGAAATTGGTTCACTCAAGGAGGGTATTAAATTTCGCGACATTAAAGTTTGCGGGAATTTTTTTTCGCGTCGCTTTAAGGTGGCTGGTAACGGTTTACAGCCCTTGTGTTTTGATTGATCGATACTACCATCCTATATCAGTTGATGTTAAAATAAAGGTATCAAACGATTGCCCAATCATCGGTGAACACATTATAATCATCTTCCTGGTATATTAGGTTACCATAGCAACAGTATTACCTGTTCAAAACACCCTTATATTTAGCTTTAAGTGCTTATAACTCAAAAACGAGCCCGGTGACCCCCATTTTTTATAATTGAATAATGATCAGCATGTTAAGATACAACGTTTTGCAAAGTTTAAAAAAATTCTGCGGAGGGAATTCAGAGCCACCTTAAATTTTCGAAAATTTAAGGTGGCTCTGAATTCCCTCCGCAGAATTTTTTTAAACTTTGCAAAAAGTTGTATCTTAACATTGTAATCATTATTCAATTATAAAAAATGGGGGTCACCAGGCTCGTTTTTGAGTTATAAGCACTTAAAGCTAAAAATAAGGGTGTTTTGAACAGGTAATACTGTTGCTATGGTAACTTATTATATCACAAATATTATCATAACTTGTTCACCGATAATTGGGCAATCGTTTGATACCTTTATTTTAACATCAACTGATATAAAATGGTAGTATCGATCAATCAAAGTGCAAGGGCTGTAAACCATTACCAGCCACCTTAAGTTCGCGATTTTTTTTAAATCGCGAAAATCGCGAAATTAAAGCGACGCGAAAATTAGTACCAATAAGGTATGTCCAATAGTCCAGATTATATACAGCCCAGACTAGCAGATTTAACACATCACTAATGTTTTTATCAGTAATACCTGTGCTGCAATCCAGATGCAGTCCAAGTGAGAAGTGGTGAGGCAGGTCTCCCTGGCCAGATAGTTCAATATGATCTGAGACTGTTTTAGAAGCTGCAAAATAACAGGATGTTGATGACATGGTCACACAGTCACACTGTTTGAATTCGGAAAATATTATAACAACACCAAGCTTGCAACTAAAAGAGCTGCTACCTAACCCACACTTAGTCAGATAGTAAGGCTTTTTTATTTGTTTTATGATAAAAATCTATGATTTTCCTCACAAATTTGGCTTTATTTTCAAAACAAACTCGGCGGATGTTGTAAGCGTTTGTGAGCTCCTGTGCTTTGTACTCTCATAAAGCACGTGCACGCATGCTGTTTAAACCAATCAGATCGCATGTTATATTGGCACTTTATTGTAATAAAATTTAAGGTTTGATGATTGGGTAAATAAACTAGAAATTAGTAAATGCATATCAATAATTAATTTGACAATGAAATTCAAAGAGTGTAATATTATTTAATATGTGATTGGTTAAAAACTGCTGGGATTTCAAAGCAATAATATAAAGTCTGCAATCTCTGTCTTGTGACAAATTGAATGACAAAAGTTCTGCTAACTGTGCAGAAGATCTGACCAAAATCATTTTTATTATATAAGAATGCCTAAAATATAATATTAACATTTTTACTACAGTAAATCTAGTGAAGAGCCACCTCAACATGCAGATTTGGCCCAAACAAATGTTCCACAAGTTTGTTCTCAATCAACCACTGAGACAGTTCTGTACACAAGCTGTGGGAATAAAATAATTACATTAATTTGGTTAATTATTACTACTACATGTAATTAATTATAATAATTGAAGGGCCAGGTGGAAAAAGGGCGGTTTGACAATAGAATAATTTTTTATTATTATATTGCAGGGTTCAAAATAAAATCACGGCTTTTAGCTTGAATTTGTAGGCTTTTTTTGTCAAGGCTCATTTTTTCCCGGCTGTCAATAATGAATGAGCACGTACCCAGAAATGGCACCTTCTATGAATCACTTTTTTCACTTTCCGCGATTTGCGTGTGTGTAATGCTACACTAATTAACGGGAATCTGCCAAGAACCCGTTGCCTAGTACGTGACCAAAATCTTCCTCTTTCTTCCTTGAGAAACCTTGAAATTATAAACTGATTTTAAAAAGATTTCGCATCTATCGCATGCTTTGAACTGCTAAAATAATGTCAGCGTCAGAATCTTCATTTTAATTAACGTGTTTCTCGATGTTTCATTGCGACAATTCCTTTCCAAACAAAGCATTGTGAACGGCTCTCTTTTTTAGGTGTTTGTTCAAGCGTAAAATATGCAACTTTGTCTAGACAAACCGTCGCGCTTCTTCACTCACAAACATGGGAAATCCGTTCTGTCAAGCAATATGAATACAAAACTGACTTTAATTTGAACCAGTGAAAAGGCTTACAGTACATGTAACAACCGGCACTAAACAAGTTTTTGTGCAAAATAAATCTTGATTACAAGTGCAGAAACATAAAGGCGGTAACGCAATGATTTGTCTAGACAAACTTGCATGTTTCACGCTTGAACAAACACGTAAAAGTAAAAGAGTTATTTATACGGTGAAGCACGCTTCAAATTTCCAAACCTTTTTCTACTCTTTCTACTCATTTTAAAACGTTTCCAAAAAGCTTTTTTTAAAAACGTTTCTTGACTGCTTTATTGTCTGATATGAAATGTTTACTATAACATTCAGCGACTTTGATTTCAGTTGGCCGATCAAAGCATGACATTTTTCTATTTCTTCGGTGAAAAGTCGCCGGAAGTGTGGTCAAAGTGCCGGCTACCGCCGGCAGCCGGCTGCTATTTTGAACCCTGTATTGTCAAACCGCCCTTTTTCCACCACGCCCTTCAATTATTGTTACTAATAACATTGTTTGCCATAGTCACATCTCTTAGTTATCTTGTGAGAAGTTGGCAACCAAAAATTTAAATTAAATTTTGCAAGTTTCCTTTTAAAAGTTGTGCCATAATGAACATTATTCTAACTACATGTAAGTAGCTTATATCACAAAATTGAGCACAGGAGCTCATTTAAATGTAAATGTGCATTACAAGTAAGTATTAATTCTCAATATCCCAATAAACTTCTCCTTGATTTACAACCACATCATGAGTCTACCTAAATTTAGAATTCAACAAAAAATTAATTTTGTGAACATACCATTGCCTGTCTATTTCAGCAGCTGGGTCTGTTTGGAAGAGATCCATGAACATGTGAACCTGATTCTGAAGAAAACAATTTGCAAGCAATTCAGTTCACATCCAAAAACAAATTCGTAATATGGAATTACTAACACCTCTGTTATTCTGACCGTTCAGTTGATTTTAAACTTACTGCTATTTGACTCAAGCCAGCAAGCCGCACTGTCAGGGTGGATGACGTAAAGTATTTAAATGCCAGATCTAAGCTATCCCTGAAAAGAAAATTGATAAATTGACAATTAGATTAAGTTTAATGGAAATATCTCGTTCGCGTTTCAAGCAATCCAAAAACTCTCCACTCATCCCATGAATCTATGTTATGGGGTGTTTTGTAAATTTTTGGGTGATTTTTGGGTATTTTGGGGAGGAAATAGTTTTTCTCAAAGGAGTTGTAAAATTTAGGGAAATAAGAAATATTGAAGATTTAATGTAGTTTTAAAATTAGAATTTGAAGTTAAAAATTAGTAGATTGACAATTGACGACAGTTGATAACCACGCAAGAGCACCCGCGTGGGTATCAACTGTCTGTTGGTGTTCCAAAAATTATTTTCTTTCTTCCAACCCTTCTTTAAACCTCTTAAAATTTCATTAGAATTTAGGTTAAGTCCCCCCTTAAGTTGACCACTGGATTTCATTATTCAAGTTCAGAGCTCTCATCACTCGGCCACATTGCTTCATTATAAAAATTATTTCAGATGTCAACCCATCGACACCTGGTTTTTTTCCAACGGCAATCTAACATCACAGATGCCTATCGTTATCGCGACTGTTAACGTCCCAACTGTCTACAACTTAGTCTGCAACATAGAAACGAACATCCCCTTCTACTTAGAAGCATGTATTTAATATTTTTCTTGGGCATGTGCAGAAATCTAAATTTTGACATTTGTGAAAAACACACCACACTTCAGGCTTTTCGTTTCCTTTTTTGCCATTCTTTCTCTACTTTTTCTCTCATTTTATTGTGTGGTTTTGTTGGCCTTTCAGTCGCCTCTGTTCACGTTGAAAAAGTTTCCACCTAAACATTGGCGAAAGTGAACTACTTCAACAAAGAGTGTCAATGGTAGGGAAGGTGAAGTTTTTTGGTGATTTTGGAAGGAAAAATTTCAAGTTGTTTTGTGTGTATTTCTGGCCCAATTCAACGTTTCGTGCTCAGATAGGCATGCTTTGTTAGACATTTTCCAACTCTATCAATTGAATATCAAAGACATCCTCTGGCATGAAAAGTGATGACGTCACAAATGGTACTAGTCCGTGGTCTCCTCTTGGCCGGTTATGGCCGGTTTAGGTGTCAATGTGTTAATAGACACTATCTATTTAAATGTTTGGTTCATACTTATCACATATGGGTCCAGATTCTACAGGTCCCTTCACAGCACTCCACATGGAGTCCACCATAACACGACCATCTGGCTGCCGCAGATCTTTATCAGTTAGTTTGCAAAGGTACCTGGGTTACAAAAGACATTGGTAAATACCCAAGTGTTTACTTTGTTTTTTTTAACTGTTTTTTTAGCCTATAGCAACTCATCAGATCATCACTTACATACAACATTCATTTTACATGTACATGTATAAAGCATCGAGTGATTGGTGAAGTCCAACTACTTGTACTGCTACTTCCCCTAGATGAGAAGCCAGTGGAAGTCAGACACATGTAACACCCCCCCCCCCCCCCCCCTCACAGCATTTGCCAGGTTTTTCCAAACAATTTATACACCTTGGTGGAGAGAGGCACCCACTGCAAGTCTTGCCCATAACACAAAACAAAGACAATACAATGTCAGTCTATATGACCACAGCTCAAGCCTGAACCTCTAGGCCTGGATTGAGTATATACTGCACCATAACCATAAGGTTGCTTACCATGAGACCTCCCACTAATAAACAAAAATATAAAACAATAATACTGGTACATCATTTTATATCACTGACTCACCTAATAACAGGCCTTCGAAGTGGAATAATGTACTGCATGATTGCTTGGATGCTGAACCATAAGCGAAGCTAACAAGAATAAGAAGAAAATACTTCTTAACCCTTTCACTCCCAGAGTCAAACCTTGAGTCAATAAATGTGTTTCTAACTTTTTAGTCTGTGGATGAAACCTTAGTGTGTGACCATTCAAATGAAAGCTATTGAGCAGTACTTTCATGTGATACTGTTTACTGTTTCCATTTTGCAAAACGAAATTCAAGATGTTTTCCTCACTTTTGAACTTAGCACTCTTGGGAGTGAAAGGGTTAAATTAAGTAATTCTAAAGATGCATACAGAACATAAATGCAATCAAATTGATGACCTTTTGAATAGTGTAAGAGAAAAGCATTATGGACCCGGTTGTTCAAAGGATGATCGACGCTATCCACCGGATAAATCACTATCCAGTGGATAAGTGTTAACAAAACCAACTGCACTATCCACTGTCTGGTGGATAGTTTATTTGTCCGGTGGATAGCTAGCGTTATCTACTCTGAGCAAATGAGCCCTGAGGAAGAATAGAGAGGTGAAGGAGACCGTACCTGAGTAACAATATTGATAAGGTGATGAGCAATAGGAAATGGCAGAGCAGTGGGATCAGCATCTTGAAAGGCTTCTCTGATGGCAGACAGACCGCCATTGTCACAGAAGTAAGCTACATTGATCAGAAGAGCTTCTGGTACTTCACCATCCTTTGACAGCAAAATAATAAAATAAACAGTCAAACAATCAGGGGCAATCGGGGGGGGGGGGGGGGGGAGGGTTATTATTATCGGAAGGAGTTGTGTGTTTCAAAAATGCACAGTCAACCCCCAGCATTTTTGTCAGGTTGCCCTGACAATAATAATTTATTTATTTATAGGTGGAGAGAGGCACTATAAGAATAAAGTGTCTTGTCCAAGTACACATCAATATGATCCTAGCCAGCACTCAAACCAGGACCGCTGGAGTTCATTGCGCCGATCATAAGGCCACTTTACCTCCCATGTCAGTTACATGTAAATTGCATTAGTATACATGTATATGTATTCAGTATTTCCTAACAAAATAACCTGATTATGATATCATCTACTTACATTCACGTCACAGTACTTGGAACAATCTTTACTTGTTGTTTCCTAAACAAATTATAACACGAGAAAGATGTTTATCAGCCAGTGACAAAAAGCTAATAGGAAATTCTTTTTTCAAGTTCTCCCAACAGGAGTGGAGCATATGACCTTTCCACACACTGGTCGGACGTTCTACCACTGAGCTACAGGAGACTTGCAGGCGTGGATCCAGACCGGCTTACACCGTTTTACGGAAATCGGTCAAATTTTCCAAATGACTGAGCAAAATCGAGGGAAATATAATTTTAGAGATTGAAAATCTAACAACGTTTCCGGGGGAACTTGCTTCCGGACTTCATAAATTCGGCGCTCAGAGTCTAGTAAACTGGTCAAGTTTTTTCCTGGATCCGCACCTGACTTGTGGGAGCTTAGGTCACATAACTAGGTTCATATGTGACAAACCTAGTTATGTGGCCTAAGCTACAATAAGTCTCCTGTAGCTCAGTAGTAGAACGTCCCACCGGTGGGCAGAAGGTCATAGGTTTGACTCCTGCTGTAAGAACTTGGAATTTTTTTTCTGAGTAGCTTGTGTTACTGACTGATAAAACATCTTTCTCATATTTCTACCAAGCTTAAAATTCACCATCATTTTTCCACCAAATTATAACATGATTGCATTGCAAATATTTATGAAAATAAGAAACAGCAAAATTAGGATTCCAATTTTTATTTTCAACATGCAGACTTTTCTTGTATGCAAAGTTCTCATTAATTCACAAGAAATTAGAGTGATCAATCAACATCTGACTTATATTTACATGTACATCAATTGCCAAGCACCAGATTACAGCTGAAGTGTTCACACACTCTAATTGGTCTAAAAAAAAATAAACGAATATTTTTGTTCACATCTATACTGTTATGAAAATAAATCCTTCTTAAAATTAAAAACTGGTTAAAATTAAAGTCACCCATTTAATTTGCTGACACAGTACATAAGCTTAAATTAAGCTTATTTAGTTCAGATAAATTCACAAAAAAATTTCAAAATTAACAAACACGAACATTTGTTACAAACCTGCCGTAAAAGGTGGATCTTTCGCACTTGATAAAATGGAAAAGGAAGCTGAAAGATTTTCCCCACAGCCAGAAATAGTCTCTCCTTGTCTGGTTGCGACCACTCACTTGAGCCCACGTCGCTTCGATCATCGCTACTTTCATTTCCTTTCTTGCCGCCGTCTTCAACAGCTGGAACACGAAGCTCACAAATGCGATCGATGGCGCATTTAAGGAGATGCTGAAGCAGATCTTCAAGACGCGCTAAGTGCAGTTGATCTCTGAATATGCACCTACATTGGCTGCAAGGGAACAGACACAGACATGTTTATAAATAGCTTCGAGGTTGTACATGTTTCGTGGCAAAAACTAACTTCATAGATTGATCAGATCACATACCGCTGCGGCCAGGAGAGTACAAAAGAAACCACCTCCACCACATCGTCTTTTCCAAACTCCGGATTTTCCGAGCTATCTGAATTGACAACAAATAATGACACAGTTAGGAGCTCCTAAAGATTGCCCGGCATTATATTAGCGAGAAGCAACATGCCACTGTAATATCCCCTACAAGATTCTTTCAAGAAAATGTATCGCAAAACAGTCTATTCTTACATTTATCAACGATTAATAGCAGCTCTTTACAGCAGTCTGACATTTTTCAGTCAGGAGGAAGAAATTCGACGCGAAATACAAATATTTTAGCATTTCTTTGAAGTTTTTCTAGGATAAATTTCGGAAGTGTTTTCACCACGTTCTCGCGCCATTTTGATTATCAGCCTCGAGCCCATGCAGTCAAAATATCATATCCGTGGACTTGTGGGTAATAATACCCATAAAACCAAGCGCCTGAAGGACACAAATATTGAGGTTCTCCCGCAGAAGTAAGAAAAATGTACTGTGTTACGTCACTCTCGTTCTCAGAGCCCGCGCGTTTGCAAACAGCGTGTATGTCCCATACATGAAGTACCTGTACTTGGTGCTGACCAAAAGGATCGCGGCCTCTGGGAACGAGGTTCGATTTCTTTTTGCCTTATTGTATTCAAAAGACCATTCAAAGATGTCTGATTCTGAGCACAGTAGCAGCGAGGAAGACGAGGATTATGTACCAGAAGAAAATGAAAGTGATGAAGAAGATAGTGGAGATAGAGTTGAAAACAAGTTTAGTGCGAAAAAGGATTCTACAAAAAACACAGTTGTGAGGCGACAGGGTGGTATAAAACTAGATGATGAGGAGAGTGATGACGATGATTGTGTGGATGAAAATGAAAGAAGAAAACAAGAATTAGGAGAAGAGGAAATACTGATAAAACAGCAAAGAGAAGCAGCTGCCAAGAAAGCAAAAGAGGAAGACCTGTGGGCTGCTTTTAAAAAGGATACTGGAATGGCAACATCAAAATCTTCTAAGGCAACTTTTTCAGAAAAGCCCTCTAGCTCTGGCAAAAAAGTGTCCATCACAAAAACATATGATTTTGCTGGTGAAGCTGTGACAGTTGCCAAAACTGTTGACGCAGATTCCACTGAAGCAACAAACTTTAAAAAGAAAGCTGAAGAAGCCCAGAAAAGTGCCGGAGGATTGAAAATAGCAGGAGGTATTGGCAGTGAAGGATTCAAGAGTACAGGAGTTTTTGGCAGTGGAGGATTGAAAATAGCAGGAGGTATTGGCAGTGAAGGATCCAAGAGTACAGGAGTTTTTGGCAGTGGAGTATTCAAGAGTACAGGAGTTCTTGGTAGTGGAGGGTTCAAGAGAGCAGGGGGTCTTGGCAGTGTTCTTGGTCAAATTGGCAAGAAACCTAAGATGAGCACACTAGAAAAGTCAAAGCTGGACTGGGACTCGTATAAAGACCAGGAAGGAATCCAGGAGGAACTTCAAAACTTTAATAAAGATGGCTATTTAGAAAAGCAAGCATTTCTTCAAAGAACAGACGAAAGGCAGTTTGAGAAGGAGAAAGACATACGTCAGGGTACAAGAAAAAGATAACTTCTTGTGTACTCCAGTGGTTACTTTTTACAGTCAAACTTGTAGGGCTGGCAAATGGTAAACTAGAGACTTTGCAAGATTAGCATGTTTCTCTGCGAGCCCAAGACTTTTTGACTTTTTAAATTGTGAGACTGAGAATCGAGAAAAAGATTGAGACTGTATGACGTACAGAACTGCTCAAAAAACGAGACTGTGAGATCCGTGAAATTTGACTAAAATTTGTCCACCCCTACTTGTCATTCAAGTGTTCTTCCTTAAACTTAGAAACAAAGTTCACCCTAATCGATTACCAAATGCCTTGAAAAAGCGACAGATGAGTCCCGGAACTCTCTGCCCGATAGCATCAGAACTATTTCTTCGTTTAAGGACTTTAAAAGTGCAATCTGCCAATTTTTTCCTAATTGTGTGGTTCCAAAAGATATCCATCCCGCCCCCACAGAAGGTTTTTTGGTTTGAACCATCCTGGAATTTTCAGTTTAGCTTCATACTGTACTTTAAAAAAATTGGCTTTTGAGACCCCCCTCCCCCTCAAAATTTCCCAATGACCTTCCTTGGGGTGGGTATGGATATTCCTCTTCTTCAGGAAAATGAGCTAACTTTCTACCAGGTGGGATCAGCCGGAAATGCGGTGGCCTAATGGTTAGTGTGTTGGACTCCGGATCAAGCAGTCCAGGTTCGAGCACATTCTGTTGTGTGGCAAGACACTTTACTCTCACAGTGCCTCTCTCCACCCAGGAGTATAAATGGTACCGGCAACAAAATTATGGGGAGTAAGGGAGTAGCATCCCATCCAGGGAGAGTAGTAATATCCTAGTCGGCTTCATGCTAAGGAAACTGGGATAAGCTCGGGCAGTACATGTGGGCCAGTTTGGCCTTACCTTTTTTTTACCTCCTACCACTACTAAAAGTCATGTAATATCCTTTATTTCTGCCCCCAGTAATCAGTAATTTGTATTTTTTTTCTGAGTATGCAAACATATTCATTAATAATAGTGCACTACAATTCAACACTAGCATGTGCCAGTGAACTCATGCTAGTGTTGAATTATAGTGCATACATGTAATGTACAAAATTAAGTAATACGGCAATGTAACGCAAGTATTGTAAGTATGTTATAAGTTAAGTCATGTAAGTGATGTTGTACATGTACATGTATGTGTTTTACAAATAAATTAAAAAAAAAAAAAGAAGCTTATTCAGCTACTCAGTAAATTCAAGATGAAATAAAATGAGTGTGTGTACATGTATGCAGGTTAGAACTGGAATTTTTTTCTGGAATGAAATTTTTTGAGGGGTTCAAAAACTTTCTCCCGCAGGGTGGACACATCATGTTTAAAGGGGGTGGGCGAGGGGGAGGATGTAAGTTCAATATTATTATTTAGAACAAATGTGAGAAAAACATTCTCTGGTTAAAAAAATTAAAACTATAAGTTTTCGACAACCAGTCTGTTGTCTTTGACAGATAATAATGTGATTAAATTCATCTGTCAAAGCAGAAGCTTATCACCTAATCGGCAGCATTGAATCACAGTTAGACGCTTCAAGGCGATAAGCCTCTGGTTGTAGACAGCATACTGGTTGTTGAATGTCTGTTGGCTTCCATTGGAATTGAGCACTGTAAAATCAAGCCAAATTTTCTGACACCGTAATCCAAAAAAATGTAACCAAGCTAAAGTAGACAGATTGATTCCCTTTTATTAACTCTTTACATTTCTCAACTAAAATAAAACGAAATATCCAACCGGCTAAAAGAAAATTGATTAATTCCTAATTAACATTTTATTTACATTTTCTCAGCTCTCAGCAAGCAATATTCACTTTCCTTTCATATTCCAAATGGCTCTCCACAGCACTAATTACATGTAGTGATAAAAAATAAAGGTGGCCGTGACTGTATAATAATAAATAAATGGAAATATTTTAATATTAATATGATCAGATAAAAATTTAATAAATTCTAGGTCATTGAATAATTATTAATAAAAGTCTTTCCCGCATTAAATCTAAAAGCATGTGAGTGAACTAGTTGACATCTTCGGGTCTCTGTATGTCTTTATTGTTGCTATCTTGGTTAATCTGTGGTTTTCCCTCAACCCTCGTTTTCTGCATGGTCTCAAGCATGTCCTTCATTCTGCATTGAAGAGAATCATTCCAGTTTTCCAGCTTGTCAAGGCAAGAATTTAGTTGATCTAACTCCAGATCAAGCGCCTCGTACTCTGAAGCAAGAATATAAAAAAGAACAAAACAAAATCAAGTTAGTAAATTCCAGCAGGGAGGGGGGGAGGGGGGGGGGGGGGCGGTGGTTACTCAACCCAAGTTTGAGCAGGGGTGTGCTGCCCAGGCTGTCAAACCCTGGCACTTTATGACAAAAATCTTGCACTTCCCCTTACCCTGTTTATGACATGTATTTCATATGGAGGTAGGTGTCTATATGAGCATTTAATTCCTGACAGTGATCTGTTGTCGACATTGATATAATTTTTGTCAGACACAAGGTCGGAAGGCAGCCAGGCCCACAGAAAATGTTGGGGAAAATAATTTCTGGTAACTGAAGGGCACCCATGTACCCTGTCTATGACAGTACTTATTTTTACCTAAAACCATCCTGTAGATAAAATCAGTCGAAATCACATTAATCGTGGCTTATAACAAACAAAGAAAGTTGGACAAACTAATCACATATCCAAAGATCTATTACATGTAATAAAATACCAATTTATATTTACTACATCGATATCACTGGTGAGTGATTGGTCAGAGATTGGGGGACGTGATGTAACAAAATTTTACATTCCCTTTACTGTTTTACAAAATGTAAAACAAATCCCTTTTTCAGAATATCACACATAGAATAATTCAGCATTGGCTACGTGAGTTACCTTTCTCATCTTCAACGCTTTCTCCGTTCTCTAAAGTGAGTTCTTCCGTCTTGCCGTTCACTTCATCAACTCCGTTTTCTTTCGCCATTATGGTTCCACTAACCGACCGAGAGAATCTGGGGACGATTTTACCACCTCGTACCCAGAGTCCCTCTTTTTATAATGTACGAGGATACTAAGAGGAATACTGGGTACAAGTATCCCATGATCCAATTCGCGCATTATACTTCACTGTCGCAGCTACAAGAAACGAAATATTTCGTCGTCTACCGGCGTTGTGGGATTAAATAATATTTTTCTTGGGAATACAATGGCTAAATGGGGTGAAGGTGATCCGAGATGGATCGTAGAAGAGAGGGCTGATGCTAAAAATGTTAATAATTGGCACTGGTGAGTGAACGATCGTTCGTATCTTGTCACTACGTACTGCACGTGGCTAGCAAGAAAACGGGGAGCGTGATCTTGAAATGTACATGTACAACTACAACATTTTCTTGCGTGTTTGATAATAGGACTGAGAAAAATGCAACTCCTTGGTCAAAGGAAAGATTAAAGACGCTTTTAAAAGATTTAGAAATCGAAACTGATGAAGGTAAGATTTAATATTAAAGCTAATATAAACATGTATTTTCAGTTCTGTCATTAAAAATAGCAGCTGGCACCCCTTCTTTTTTTCTAGATTCGCGTGAAACGAATGATGGATGATACTTGTACATGTATACATTGTGATGGATTGGTTACAAGCAAAAGATTACATGTACATGTTCTGATTAATAATATTATTTACCAACATAAACAAACATCAATTACAATAGCATTCTTACATGTAATTTCAAACCCTCCCCACTCCCCCTCTCCTTACAGTACAGTTGAAATGATTTTAAAATAATTAATTATATAGACCAATTAAGTAATTATATATCGCATGCACTCCAGGGTGCATTTTATACAGGTTATGCCAAAGATTGGTTATTGCTTAGAATATGTCCTGAATTTCCGACTATTGGCTAGCCTGTGAATACAGCCACCTTCCATCGTGCCACATGGACGTCCGGGATTTATAGCCAGAAATTCCATACTGTGGTTTAACGTTATCAGTATGGAATTTCTGGTTGTAAATCTCAAACCTCCATTCTCGCCTGACGCTGCAAGTGGGGCATGATGGAAGGCAGCTGTATTTGTGGGCTACATATTGGCATACAATCATAGTCAGCGTACATGTACCCACTTTGGCATAGTGGACATAGAATTTTGAAAACATGGCACATCTTTGGTATTGGATATACATGGAATGCACCCTGCAGCTGGTATGCACTGCTATCATAGAAGTCTTTAAAAGGATTTCTCCACATAAAATGACAATATTATTATTAAACTCCTTGTAGGAAAAGTTAAGATAACTGATGTTAGCAAAATTGATGGGGATGCTTATGCCAAGTAAGTCATACATTTCTTAGCTGCCTTTAGTGATACCGTAGAAACCCACCTTATGAACACCTTATTATTAACATGATACAGTAGTTTCTAAAGTTATGTCAATTCTGCTAGTCATTTTCCATTGACACTGTAATGACAAACTATAATCTTACTCCGGGGAACAAATGGGGCTGCTTCACTTTGCAAATATTTGTATTATCCAATCCAAAAATAATGTGCCTAACACCAGTAAGTACTGAAACGTTTTCATGACAGCATAACTTGCAATGAGAATACATGTATAGTGTATGTCGTACAGTGTATGTCATACAGTATGTCACTTAAAAAATCCAGTTGTTAGCTGCCAGATTGGAAGCACTTGTATAGTTGTCAAACCGTAACCTCAAAATGTTTTAGTTGCAGTAACATGTACATGTCCAAATGTTATTATTCTGCTTAAATTTCTTTTCAGCAACAGAAAAGGAAAATTGATATTTTTCTATGAATGGGTCATCACATTAGATTGGACGGGTGAGTGTTGCAGTGATTGATTTCAGCTGACAATATTAATTACAGCGACAACCAACAGACCTGACAAAAATGGATTGCATTTCACCAATCCCAATCCATGGATGTGACCTTTTGAAGTAAACTTCAGTCTATGTTTCATGAGACATCCCACTAAAGATGATTGACGGAAGCATAAAATTCAACCATTAGTTGAATTTTTAACTTCAGATGTCTCCAGTATTTCTGCGTGAAGCAAGGAAATAGGAGACGTCTGCATGCAGGCATGTTATTAAAGGTGCAGTAAGCTGAAACACATTCAGTTTAACTACAGTGTATTATCAGCTTGGATTTAATGAAATATTCTCATTACTTTCAAACAGGGACAGTAACAAATAGTGACAAAATATGGAAAGGAAAGATTGAGATTCCTAATTTAAGTGAAGAAAATGACGTAGAGGAGGTGGATGTAAGTTGAAGTAAAAATTTTGAATTTAAAGAATGTACATATTGATCAAGCTTAAATTCTTTTTTCAATTATGGAAGCTTTAGTTACATGTATCTTGTTAAAACTAACACGGATTGGAATTAGCACTCGCTCAGGCGAGTCTTAATCCTTTCAGATAAGTAAACATTTTTGGTGCAATTCTTGTAATGTATGCTCACCCAGATAATGAGTGACTTCTAACACTGACTTACTATAAATTCAAAGTGAAAAACAGAGAACTGTCAAAATGCTGATAAAGTGATTCATTACCCAATATCCCAAAGGTGGTCAGCTCATCAAGCATACCTATCCTTTGAGACCTTGTTTATGAGCTGCAGTCATGCGTTTTTCAGTGACTGGGGTAATGTGACTGTAAAAACATAATTGTACATTCATCATTCATGCTTAGTAGTTTCCCTTTCTTTCCAACGCTGAAGTTCCGTAATTATGTTGGCCAAGGAGTATTATGTTGTGAGTCAAACTAGTTTCTTTCTAGATCTGTAGCTTATTGCAAGATGTTTCAGCTGCATTTTTTTTTTCTTTTAACACGATCACAGGTGCTGGTCACAGCTGAAAAGAGTTCAGATGAAAGTTATCAGCTAAAAGAAATGGTGAGATCTGTTGGTACAGCACTGATCAGGGAAAAGATGTCACAGTATATTACAGAGCTCAGACAAGGTAACTAAATATTATTTTATATTCAGTCAACTTTGTTATACAACATATATCTAGAGAGGTTAAAGGCTCGAAAAAATAAACATTCATTTGACGAGTGAAAATGCCCAGCCATATTACACAACTTTCCACTGAATAAATAATTATTGTTTATTATACAACATAATTATTTCCTAAAATATAGGCTTTCAACAGTGTTTTCCGTAGCGCGTGGTCAGGGGGACTTAAGACAAGTGTAATACAGTCTCATATTTGCACTCGTTTTGGTGCGTATTTTAATAAATATTTACACTCTAAAATGTTATGTAATATTGTTTTCTTGCTGTTGTAGAATTCACTCAAGGAATGATTCTCCCGTCAAAAGACAGCCCAGTTCTCCAGAGAGCATCTCCTGTTAATCAAAATAATGAGGCATTCAGTGCTGTTGTAAATGCTCCTGCTGGCTCAGGGGATGGAAATAAAAACGAAAGTAAGTGTACATACATGTGTAACTTTTCTCTTTGTTTCATTTTCTTTCCAATTCTTCCTCCCTGATCCAAGGCCTGCATGCACTCTTTGCACCATAAAAGAGGAGAAAAAACTTGGTTCATAAATAACAGTACCGACCTTGCACTCGTTAATAAGAAATTATATCACTGAGCCATAAAAAACTTGTGATGCAGGAATGAATTCAAAGTAATTCCATATCATGTAATCATCCCCTTACAGGGTTCCAGATAAGTGTTAAAGACAAGGTGTCAATGAGGAATTGCAACGGGTCAATAGATATGGACCTCACTAAGTCATCTGAAGTTTTGTATTAATTTGTCGGATTTGACCTGACACTCTCTTATCTGCAACACTGCCCTTACATTATGTGCCGGTACATGTTCATAAGTCTTTTAATGTGGTTGTCTATACTCATTCAGCTAATACAACTAAAGTGGGCTGCCCCATCTCTACCAAAAAGCTGACCATGAAAGAAGAGTTCCTCACCACAGGAGAAGAACTATATGCAGCATTAACCGAACAACAGGTACATCTACACGTCATACACATGTTTTTATTGTGCAATTTTATTATTTTGAAATTTCAGTAACAAAGGAACACCCACACTACTGAAGCTTATCCCAGTTTCTGTAGCATGAAGCGACTAGGAGTATTATTGCTACTCATCCCCCAGCATTTCATCAGGTTTTCCTAGCAGTTTGCCAAGAACAAGAACATATGCAACAAAATGACCCTGGCCAGTGCTGAACTCGGCATTCCCATTTTACCTCTTGTCATTTTTTAAACTTATATATGTTACTGACTTGAGCTCTATTGACTACCCTGCAGAGACTTGAAGCTTTCACTCAGGGCTCAGTGAAGGTGGATGCCAGTCGTGGAGGAACATTTGTCCTGTTTAATGGAAATGTGACGGGAAGATTCCAGGAGTTGGTAAGTGCATAAAAATGGAAAGAACTTTTCAAACGTTATCATGAATGCAATCATTGCACCAAAATATTGTTAGTTCTTAGCTATTTTATGTATTTGGCTGCCATTCAAATTGAATGGCATTTTCAATCAAGAAATACTCCTAGGGAGCCTATAAGTACAAACGAATGTAGTATTCCTTAAATTTCGTTTTTGTGAAGTGAGAGAAAACTCTTAGATCAAGCTAAGGTTAAGAATCACTACTTGCATGAACATGTGTACAGGTATACATTATATCAAATTATGATTGTATGAATCTGGTGAAAGTATTACCTTGATCAAACTAAGCTAAAATATTATCAGCCCAGCACACAGTGGCTTGAGCTGTAACATCATACACCGGCACCTCTGATTCCCTTTTCATTATGAAACCCTGTTTATAGCTAATGTGTTTAAAATAATATTAACTTCTAGTCTTTCCCTTTTTTGCAGGTTTCTGATGAGAAGATTGTCATGCAGTGGAGATTCAAAAGCTGGCCTGAAGGTAACATTTTAGAGCTGCATGTACCTGTTGTACAGCATGTTGGCTTTGTACTAGACTAAGTATATAGTGAGCAAACTCTTAACATAACGTTTCTAGAAGATATACAATGTATTTTGTACAGTATGTGTATCTGTGGCACCAGCTGTTTCAGCCGGTGTGAAGGAGGGGTATAGATTTTCCCTCTGGTCAGAAGAAGTACGAATGGCGCAATGTTCCTGCTGCGCTGTGTACGTTAGTTCATATTTTGGGCTGCGTTGCTTCTACAGTGCTCATGAGTCGTTCAAGCATCAAAAGCAGAAAATTTGTGAGATGATTTGGACTTCTGACCTGTGATTTGGAAACACTGTTAGAATACTCCTGAAGACTTTTGAGACTGTACGTGAAATAGGTCTCCCGCTCCCCCTAAATGTCTCATTATCAGTACTAAATACAATTAGCCTCTGCCTAGCAGTGGTTTACAGAGTCCCATGCAAACCTCAATTCAGTCATAGACCAGGTCTATTACAGTAACTTCGACTTTGTTTTTAAATAATTAGCCCTAAGAGTTTGAGACTTATTTTCCTAAACATATTTTACCAAAATCCTTGCACGTGTATTTTTTCAGGCCATCACTCAAAAGTAACAATCACTTTGGATCAGAAAGATGACCGCACAGAGCTGACGCTAACACAGACAGGAATTCCCGAAGAAGATTTTGAGCGCACAAAAGAGGGATGGAAACAGTTCTACTGGGGAACATGAAACGAACATTTTGTTGGGGAATGCGATATTTCTGACTAGACTTTCTGTATGACTTGGCATTGTTTTACTTTGAACATGTTTTTGTTGCCTGAAATGTTGATAAGGGGTGGTGAATGGTAAATTCAAGACTTTGCGAGATGGCGAGACTAGCATTTTTCTCTGAGACTCCAAGACTCTCTCAAGAGTCCAAGAGAGCTTCGCAAAAAAATTGAGATTGCGAGACGTACAGAACCGCTCAAAAAGTGAGACTGCAAGACCCGGGAAATTCCATTAAAATTTTGTGAGACCCGTATTTTTGGAAAGACCATTTGCCACCCCTTTGATAGGCAATATTCGTCTTCTCATACTTTGACTCAAATTACAGTTACTGTAGCTTGCAATGACTGGAGACTCCTTTGGAGGCATATTTATTCTGTAAACTGCTTTGTATCATTTTGCATCCAACATTGACCAACCTTGTTTCCAGGGTCTCTCTTCCCCGCCCTGGGAAGGAGATTGAACGAGGTGGTATGAGAATGAGTATTGTCTATTCTTTTTTGGAAGTATCCCTAGTGCCTTTTCATACAGAGAGAAATAATTTTTAGGATCTTCAACAAGCAGTAAAATGTTTTGTGATGTTGTTGAATGTGTAATTACTTCATTATGAGCTGATATTCTACTAAAAAAATGATATTATTTTTTGAAGACAGATCTGTTTGTGAAATAAATGTATTTATCACTTTTTGCATGACTAAAACAGTCCTAGCTAAAAGGTTCTAACTTTTTCTTTACAATACAATACAATGACTTTTATTTATACACAATAGGATTTAAAGCATGAAGCTTGTCGGGTCTTTGAATGGTTTACAACAATTTGTAAAACATAAGTTAGAATACCACTCACAAACTTGTCTTTTCTGTGGGAATTTTTTTTTAACTTAGAACTATAGTTGTTTCTACATGTACCATAAGAGTGTTGTGAAATGGTCCAGGATTTAGGAATAATCTCTTGTGACAAAAATATAATATAAAATATTACGCTATGCACATGTCAATGAATGTGATCACCTCTTGCAGTAATTTGCAATAAACCATTTTATTTAACTGTTGAGTCGTGTTTGACTTGAAATGACATGTACATGTAAAGACTAAAGAAACACTTGTACATGCAGGGCTGCAAATGACAGTCGGTCATCGGACAATGACCAACCAAAATTTGCCAATGTCTGATGAAATCCCAGCTGTTGTCGGACACTAATATCCGGACAATTTTTTTTGCCTTCCAACGCAAATGCTAACAAGTTTTATTCTAAACGCAAACTACATTGATTGGTTAAAATAATAATAATAAATTGTGCACAAATTGTAATAATAACTGCAGAATTTTTATTGCACCAAATTCATAAAAGTATACTGTAAAATATCTTGACACCTCCAAAATCAATAGAAGAGTCATGCCTCTCAAAGATCAAACATCAATATTATTGAAAACATGGATATTTTATGGCATATTAATACAGATGGTTGAATGTTGTTTTTTATTTTTACAAAATGTTTATGGTTTACAAAACTTAATTTACAAATAAATAAAGTTGCTACTCTTTTTTGATGTGACTATCAAACATTCCAGCATACATCTTTTTTTCCTTTTCTTTAATCTTCTTCAACTCCACCTCAAGTGATGCCAGCATTTTCTTTATATTTGAATCTAGGGAAAATAAACCAAAGTGAGTACTTAGGAACTGAAACTCACATCAAGACCCAACTTTCAGTACAAATAATTGTTTGATTTTGTAGTCAAACGACAACTCGAAAGTTACATGACAGGAAGACTAACTTACAGCGCTTTTCAATAACATGCGAACTCTCGGGAACTCTGCTCGATCAACGGTTTCGTTTTTCGCTGCCATCAATCATTTAGTAATCCATTCAAAAGTTCACATCCGTGGATTGTGATTGGTAGATTTCTTTCATGGTCCGTTGGTTCGAGTTGTTTGTCATCGTAATTTTATGATTGACGGCAGTGAAAAACGCAAAATTTGTAAGTTGGGTTTTGAACTTCAGAGTTTGCGTGTTATTGAAAGGCGCTGTAATGCCAAATGAAATGAGAGTTGAAAAGAGTTCAAACTCTTACTCTCATGTACTCTGGCTGCTCTTACTGGCAGGAAAATATAATCACATTTATCCCAACCGTACAGTCAGCCTTGCTTTGTTGTATTCTCACTGGCTCACACACCCATCAAATTAGAACCTGCTCAAATTCAGACCTGCAAAGTCTGCTGATCCCACTGGGGGACTCCAGGTTTTGACCAACATCCCCCGGTAGGTTGTGGCATTCTCACAGAAAATTGCCGTGATGTTGTGGCTGATTTTCTTTGGAGGAGATCCCCTGGTTTGTTTTGAAAAGTCTCCAAATTTCCTGTTTGTACAGCTTGACAAGTTTGCAAATTTTCACAAAAGTTTTCAACTGGCTTGTTTGACAGGCAAATGAT
The DNA here is from genome assembly GCA_029204205.1 of Desmophyllum pertusum. NCBI lineage: Eukaryota > Metazoa > Cnidaria > Anthozoa > Scleractinia > Caryophylliidae > Desmophyllum > Desmophyllum pertusum. The sequence continues at coordinate 493,562 of MU825411.1, read as the reverse complement.
GTCAATTCTTTCATGCTCTCAGCTTTTTTGACTGCATGCTGATGAAAGTCAATGAGAGTTGAAGGAAAGTGCCAATCAGTATCCAGGCTCCTTGGTAGGGGATAGGACAAACAAACAAGAGGAGACTGGGGAGCGGGCGCATATGGCTCCGTCCCACCTCATCTCTTTGCTCACCAGCCTTTCTTCTTCAATCTGATCCCTGACTACAGCTATCCCTGATGTAACAAATGGAGCCTTCTATACTCTCACTAGCTTTGTTTCTCATTACAACAGAACAAACCTTTTGGTTCCAACTCTTCTGCAGCTTTTAAGTCTCTTTTTGCCTTGTCGAAGTCCTTCATGTGGAAGTAAGATTGCCCTCTTCTGAATAAAGCTTTGGCATTTTGTGGTTGAAGTTTTAAGGCCTACAAAACAACACAGATAACTTTTTCTTTATGGATGATCTACAACACTTCACAGTTACTATTAAAGAGCAGCCACTAATCAAAAAATATATATTAAGGTGTTTTATACATGTAAAACAGTCGAAGGCAGCTGTTTCATCTGTTCTAACTATAGACCTTATTCATAAATGGCGGTGGATTAATTATTCTTTTATATTCATGCTAATCAGCCTCCCTAGCCTCATTTTAGAGTAAAAATATTTTGAATTTTGCACATACTAACGAGGCTAGGGGGGCTGATTAGCATGAATATAAAAGAATAATTAATCGGCCGCCATTTTATATGAATAAGGTCTATATTATTAAACAATTCAATACTACATGCATGCCTTTGATACTTTTTTTTGAGAGGCGTGGGTTGAAATAAAATGATGAGTCTCCTACCTCGTTGCAGTAATGCTCCGCTCGATCCCAGCGACTGTCTTTCAATAAGCAAGCTGGAAATTATCAAGTGTGAAAAGAACAATAAATTAATTTTACTACTTTCACGTCTTGTGGTACCCTTTACGGCACTTAGACGAGATATTCCACAGAAATAACAAATTCCTTGAGTTTACCGGCTAAATTGTTGTAGCAGCTGAATTGAACTTGATAAATCTCCTGTTTGTCTTCGTCAGAAATGTCTTTTTCGAGCGAGTCCATGCCGGGAAATGTCGGCTGATCAACGAGTCCTTTTACGTGCAGTAACGCTTTGTGGTAACTCTTCATCGCATTTCTGTACTCCTTTTTCTTGAAGTATTCGTTTCCTTGCGTTTTCAAGCCTTTTCCTTGCTCGATTCTCTCCTTAGCAATCACTTTTGACGTTCCAGCCGCATTTTCTTCCTCCACGGCCGCCGCCATTTTTGTGGAACTGAGTAACCAGGCTCTTTTGTACTCACACGTGATTGAAAAAAAAAGAGTTCCGCAAAAAATATTTTCCACAAAAATTGGCGTTTTACTTGCTCTTTGTGTTTTTTATTTTTTTGTGTGTGTGTTTTAAGGTGATTCCCTGGTAAAAGAACCAAACATAGATTTCCGATGAAACTTGGTACACTTTTGTAACAAGTCAAGGAGATAATAAAAACGTGATAAAAAGAGGGGGTCACCGTGCTCGTTTCCACGCCACAATGCTGACGAGTGCGGTCATTTTGGCCCCTTTTGGCAAAAACCGTGCGCAGCAAATAAGCTCGATGTTTTTCAATGCAGCCCGTGATATCGCACAGAGTTTGACTTTATTCCATTCTTTATTCACCGACGTTCCAGAAAAATGTCTTCGATTTCCTTTGTATTTACTTTTATACACTCCAAAGTAGATTCAAATTGGATATGCGCTGTGGGACCGTAGTGGTTCCTTCCGGAGAATTTAGTTAAATTGCCAAAAAACTGATCATAGATTTCTGCCCATTTTTTTCTTGTGTAATGTAGATACTGTTCTTATTAAAATTATGAAATAAAAAATGGGGGTCACCGTGCTTGTTTAGAAGAAAACGACCATGATTTACGACTCCGTTGTGTTCAGACCGCTCTGGTGGCCGATGAATAAGCTCCGCAGTGGGGCGGGATAGGGGAAAAAGAAAAGGGCGAGCCAGCCAATAGTTATGACATAAAGCAGGGCCATTGCGGATTGCGAATTGTGGATTGCGGATTGCGGATTGCGGATTGCGGATTGCGGATTGCGGATTGCGGATTGCGGATTGCGGATTGCGGATTGCGGATTGCGGATTGCGGATTGCGGATTGCTAGAGTCAATGCTGTGGCTCTAACTCTCAAGTCAGTGGTTGAAACCCTAGCATGTGACCATTCAAATGAAAGCTATTGAGCAGTACTTTCATCTGGTGTTGTTTGTGAAATTATATTTTGGATTTTTTTTTTTAATTTTGAACTTGGCCACTCTTAGGAGCGAAAGGGTTAAGAGCAGGTGATAATCTAGCTTGAGAAAACAGACGTCGCGCGAAACGACGTCTGTTTTCTCAGGCTATACCCTGCGAGCAGAGTCGCTTTCAGGCTAGTGATAATCAACGCAAAAGCCAAGAGTTTAATTCTAACTGAGCTAGTGCAAGCTCATTTATATATCTGATGTAATTAAACCGTTTTCAACCGGAATAGTTTTGTTAAAATGCGATGGTAGAATTATAGTCTGACGCCGGTAGATATACACTTTGCGGTGTATACCTGATTTTATTGCATGGCGCAATAAATGACGAAAGGCTGGATTCATTAAAAGAAACATGATCTGAACGAACAAGCACCTGCAACGCACGAATCAGAAAGAAAGGGAAAAAAGCGGTTTGAGATATATTATAACAAACAAAGAAAAACATGGATCAGAGCAGAAATTTTTTGTTTTCTCAGTTTGCGCGTTATAACTTTTAGAAGGGCAATTTTTAGCCTATGAATCCGTAATTATTGACAAACTGACTCAGTTAGTGGTACAATAAAAAGCCTCCCTCGCTTTTTATAAAAGATTTAAGCCCCGATCAAACGGCCTCAACATTTGTTGAGTCATGTTGAGAGATGTTGAGACCATGCCGTGTCAAACGGCTTCATCAACATGTCGAGAACCTGGAAGAAATGTTGAGAAGATGTTTAGAGAAAGGGGGTGTCAAACGGCCTCAGCATGGGCTCTCAGAATGTTGAGGCAAATTTTGAGACAGTTTGTTCGGAGCTTTAGTGATATATACAACGGGCCGAGAACAGAGTAGGAATATGAGGCAAATCAGTAGACGCCAAAAAACAACCTCGTTCCCAGGGAACGAGGTTGGCCAAAAAATTGCCAAATTTACCGCTCTGATGACGAAATTGTTTTCCCTCATAAGCTGCGCTTTGCCAGCTAAACATTAAAATACTCATTTTCTGAAAAAGCAATTCAGATTTGCATGTCCAAGAGTCTCATTTTTAATTTAAAGCACCTCAAGTCCTCTGCCCTCCATATGTTTATAAATGTCTGTGAAAAGTTTTCACTGAATTTAAAACGATAGAGAAATTGATTGTCAGTATAAAAGGGCTCAAAAACCCCATAATGAATATTTTTATTTTTAATATTGAATGCTATTGTTGCTTTCAATGCTACGTTCATCAGGATAACTGTAAACTACCAACACCAGTACTAAAGATTATACATGCCAAGTCAACCAAAAAAACCGCTACGTGACTAGCGAATTAGAAATCGAACTACGCGCAACTTTATTAAAGTCTTATAACTTTGTCTGTAAAAAATTAAAAGAAGCATTTACTTGGCCAAATTTTCGTCGAACAATTCAGTTAATATTTCATCCCCAAGTGGGTCTCTTGTAATTATCATTTCTTGTCTTAATCTTTTCTTGCAGCTGAAAAACAAATAACGAGAAAAGGGCTCGGTGCGTCGCTTTTCCTATTATTTATATTACCATAAGAACTGACGAGACCGTCTTTACACCTGACGCAATAACTGGCAACACAAATCTATCTGCATGTAAAGAGAAATATTATTTGCAAGCGTTGTAATCAAGTAAAGCTGGAATTCTACGGATTACTTGTTGTCCACAAGAACGTGCCGATATTTAATCAGGGTGTTTACGTGAAAGCGCAACATGTCGATAGTTTCGAATTAAACTGTTTTCAAACAAGAAAGATTCACAGCGGGGGTCTTTGCTTTACAACGCTCATGTTTGTGTAAGAACTAATAATCTGAACGTTAGAGAGTTACTGAGAGTTCAAACTCTCGCTCTCGTTTGGCCTGAAGCTATCATGCGCTCTCGCCTCTCAGCGACTCGCGTGCGCTCTCATCGAATTTGAACCAGCTCAAATTCAGTTTTCTTACCCAGTGGTATATACCCAGGGACCTCGCTGAGAGTTGACGGAAAACTCTCGACAACTCTCGCCCTCGTTTATGCCGAGAAGTATTTCGTTTGCTGAAGTCTTCGATCAACAGGCTGTTGATCAAAGACTTATCTGACTCATCCTGTTTTTATGATATGAATAAAAGTTTGGGAAACGATTTATAATCAGATACGTTTAAGAACGTGGCCTTTTCCCATGTTTTCCCCGCGAACTCGTTTGAATCGGTAATGTTAAATTAACAAAGATCATTTAGCATGTTTAGTCAATATACCGTATTAAACTCTATTTGACTTCACCATGCGTTGGTCTTTGTTTGCTATCCCGCCCGTTTCGATCAGATTTCAATAACAATTAAAATTTGTTTTTCACATATAAACGTAATGATTATTGGCGAGATCATTTACTAGGCGCTAGCTAGACGCTCTAGAGAGTGAATGATTGGTCAATAATTATTCATCGGCTTTGGTAGAACAAGTATAAATACAGCGATATTCTGACGGCTTGAGACACAAATTTTGCAAAGGAGTCGTTTATAGAAGTACAACAGTATCTTCGTTCTTCGTCAAAGAAACAAGTAGACACGTACGGGTGAGTAAGTTACAAGTCATTTTGACCGAGTCACTTCCCGTTGACGCATCACATATCTCACACGCTTATACGCCTTGTTACAGATCCATACCCTTCTGAAAGAAAAAAACAACAACACAGAAATCAAAAGAAATGGATAAAAAGCTGATTTTCGCTGTGATTGTGATGTTGGTTGTTGTTGCAACATTGGTCTCCTCCGGTCAGCCTCCGCCTCAAAATCGTTTTGGGAAAAGAAATTCTAAGGTAAATCAGTGAACGTTTTCCATTGTTTTTGCGAACTTTTGTTCTCTATCTAAGTCATATATAGTGCAGTACTATAGGTAAGCGATATTATTGTTACATTTATTAACGATAAACGCAAGATTTTCCAAATCGCCTTATCAGTTTAGTTTTATTTTAACCACTTTCACTCCCAAGAGTGGCCAAGTTCAAAACTGAAAAAATTCAAAATGTCATTAAGTCAAATATCGAGAAACGAACAACACCACATGAAAGTACTGCTCAATAACTTTCATTTGAATGGTCACACACTAGGGTTTTATCCACAAACTTAAAGTTAGAACCACGCGGTAATTGACTCTAGCTTTGACTCTGGGAGTGAAAGGGTTAATGTATGTGGATAGATTCTTAATTTGTTAGCATCCCGATATATTGACCGAAATTGAGATTTCCAAATAATATCAATTTAATAGTTTTGGTCAAGTACTCAGAAAACCAAGTATAACAGTTTTATGAAATGGTAATGCATTTACATAGCGCATTTCCCAACTCAGGGTAAAACTGATCAGTTAGGCGAACTCGAAAACTGAAGTTGATAAGCTGAGCGAACTAAAAGCACGTTGGTACATCCCACTGTTCATAGCTATAGCCCAGTGTTTAAACTCGTGTTATTTGTTATTTAAAGTTTGCGTGCCTATAACACATTCAATTGCGTTTCCAGTCGTCATTTTTGCGTGGATTCAAACAATATTCTTTGCACGTGAAACAATCATGATACGAAGCTTCTGATTGGACGCATTTCTCTCTCGCACGCGAGAAAGTCGCGTGCGTGGTTCCAATGGCTTGGAGCATATTTCGCGCCGTGTACAACGAGTATAAAATCATGGCCAACGTCATGAAGGAACTGACAATCTGGTCACAGACTTTTTGGTTTTTACGAAATGTTTTCAAAGTAAAGGAAGTGTTTAGATGTACACACTAGCGACAAGGCTTCTTTTATGTTAACAGACGTTCCGTCTGTGCTTTGCTTTGAACCTTTCAGGGTCAGTTTAAGAGGAAGGAGTACTGCGCACGAGCCAGGATGGTCTGTGGCCAGGCTGAAAACGATGTTGACATCAACGACCAAGCCGACCAGCCGGAAAATTGACCCGGAGTAACACTCACTATACAAGTTATTACTTGAAAGCAAAACAGGAGCATAATATGCCCTTGACCAAATTAGTTTTGACGTGTCTGAGTAATATATTCGTAAACTAACTTGACGCAAATTGTTTCTATATAATTTGCTTTGGTGACAAATAAAAAAAACTAGATTTGTAAATTAAAGTAAACTCATCAATAAAGTATTCATTAAATGCACTTTGTTTGTTTTATCGTGAGTCCTGGCAAAAGGGAACATGATCAACCACTTACCCAGGTATATCCCAAGCTATATATCCAGGTGTATACTCAGACGTATACCCAAGGGTATAGAATACGCCCAGATGTATACCCAGTGGTATATACCCAGGGACATACCCAGGAGAGAACCCGAACACCTTAGGGCCTCCACAGACTAGGATTATCTGGCCTGTTTTTAACTCCGGTTTTCATAGTATGAAGCCACTAGGAGTCGTCTCTCTTGTCTCCTATTAATATTAACGAGAGAAGCGCGGCCGAGGGGAGCGCAAGGGGTGATGGGAAGGAGGAAAGGCTCGCTTTCTTCCTTCCCAGCATCCCCCGCGTCTTGCGACTCCCAACAAAGGAGACAAGAGAGACGACTAGCTATAGGGACAAGTCAGGGTCCGTGCTTCAGCCCATCCAAGAGTAAACGAGTACTGGTGAGTCAGGGCAATCTGACAAAGCAGGGGACGGTAGCGATACTCCTAGTGGCTTCATGCTATGGAAATCGGAGTTAAAAACCGGCCAGATAAGCCAATAGGCTTAACTTGTAGACCGGTCGGACTTTAAAGGTCAAATGCAATGAAATTTTAATAAGATTAGTTTTAAGTCGAAATCATAGGGAATATTATGAACAATCATATTCTGAAGTTTGAAACGATTTAGACAAAACGTCGCCGAGATATTCGACTTTGAAAACCGCCTTTTTTTCGCTTCCACAAACGGAAGCGTTCGGGCAAACTTCGGAAAATTGTCGGAAATGGGAAGCTCACCACATATGACGTCACATACACGCGCGAGTCCGCGAGAATAGCGGGAATTGAAATTCTGCAGTTTCAAAACATCAACAAGTGTGGTGTTTTGTGCTGCTTTTAACTGTAGCAACTGTTCAAAAACGTCACTTAAAAAGTGAATTCACATTCCTATAAACTATTTCGCGATTATTCCAACACGTCCAGGAGCTGAATTCGCAGAAACAGAGTTCAAGTCCAGGTAGAGAAAGGAAAATTCACCGTCGTGTGTTTACGTTCTCCATAATACCGTGGATTTGGTCATTTGACGTTGTTGTTTTGCAGAGGACGGCAAAGAAATCTACTGAAATGCAAAACGCACGTGCGGAGCAATTGTACTACTAATTAAATCTATTGTTTTGTGACGTTCTCGTTTCCGTCGCCGACGTGGTTGTTTAAGGTCCCTAATCAGGCGTAAGCTTTTTTACATTCCCTAACGACGAGAAGGAATGCAAGGAATGGATGAGATTAATTAATTTGTTGTATTTGAGCATTTTCAAAGGAGATGTCAAGGTCTTCATCCATTTTCGTCAATACCGGCTATGGAATAATCTCCGAACAAACCCAGAACACTTGACCCAAGCAAATTACAAGCTTCAAACACGCGCGAAAACACGAGCGAAAACACGCGTGAACTAAGCTCACCACATATGACGTCACAAAAACATACATTCGTTTCCATTCCAAGCGCGGTCATTTCTGGTTCGTTTTCGTTCAGCCGTCGGAAATTCTCGGAAATTGTCCAATTTTGTGCCTTTTAAGCCCCACAAACCAGCTTTTGAGGGTTGAGTATGATTGATGCCAGTATAAAGAACAGTTTTCGCGGCAAAAGAAAAAAATACCAAATTTTGTTGCATTTGACCTTTAACCTTTTTATTTTAAACCTTCTTAGGTTTGGTGCGTTCTCCAAGGTCATTAGTCGGCTTGGCAACACCACTGCCATTTGTCAACTCCAAAGTACTTTGTGCCAGCAGAGAAACAGAACACGAAATAATAATAATAATAATTAATAATAATATTTCTGTTGTTGAGTATTGGGAGTTATGTTTTCCCAATTTCTAATCTTAATATGTATTCCCAAAGCACCCAGATTTTATGAAAGATATTTTGCTGGTTACGATTTGTGCTGAAAAAAGTTGTTTTGCATATACTGTATATAGTATTTATATTTAATTGTTCGAGTGAACGGTAGGTCGGAAAATTTGACACTGTTCAAAATGAAATCTGAATTGGAAAGAAATGATGGTATATTTTGACGATCATCCTCTCTTGATTTTGAATTATCACTAAAACTGACGGAAAGTACAGTTGCGCTGTCATCTATTTTAGCAGAAGTTCATCTTTAATACTGGATGATAAAATATACCCCAAATATAGTATTGGTTTCATTTTGTGGCCCTGGTCAGCCTAGCCTGCGAGCGGCGGGAAACTCGAGCCGGAAATACGTCTGCGCTCGCAGGCTATGGTCAGCCGCGTCTTGTTGTTTTGTGCATATTGAAAATTTTGTCCCAAAATGTTCATCCTCTTTTTTGGGAGGTTTCTCATTGCAACTAAGGTCAGAATTTTTTATCTACCTTGGTAAACTATTAGTTTAGGTTCCCATAAAATATCGTGACATATCTTTCAATAAGGCCATCCCCATAAAATGTTTTGTTTCCCATCGCCCTCTCTCTCGTAAAAGTGGGTCGGTCGGTCGGTAAAAAAAAGAAAAGAAAAGAAAAGCCGAGAAACGAAATATTGACAAATTAATACTTAAATAATTCCAAGCGAGCCTTGATTTTATCTTCCCCGTGACCACCATTTTTCGGAGCCGATATCACTCGAAGAATCATTACTGGGCTGATTTAGATGTCAGAGTGACTTTAAAGATGTAAATAAAGGAAATTAAACTTGGAAACACGCGAGAAAAGGGCGCAGGCAATGAATCAGAAACTTATTTTTTACTTTTTGAAAAAATTGGGTCGGTCGGGCGATGGGAAACAACGCATTTTATGGATTATGGGGATGGCCTAATTAACATGTGAAATCTGCTTAATCGACGGTTTCGTTTTTCGGCGCTGCCGTCAATGGTCTTAGCGGCCGAGAAACCAAGGGGCCTATTCAGCCTATTCATATGCTAGACGTCTCGGGAATCAGAAGTTCACCGTAACGGGTTCATTTCAAGGTCACGTCCGTGGATTGTGATTGGTAGAAAATGATGTTTGAACTTCAGAGTTCGCGCGTTATTATATCTACTATTTATTAATTTAAAAGTTAAAATTTGTATCCCACAAATCAGATGGACATTTCCATTTTTTTTCTTTTTACATTTTTTTTCGAGTAAATGCACGGCCGACGGTTGACAATTCTCCATATAAGTGGCATGATTACTAACATAACCGTACCCAAATTCGGAATCAACCAGTCAGAAGTTCTCCATCTACTGACCTGGGTTCCACCGAAATCAAGTCCCTGACGTGATATGCCCCATATCAGGACGGTGACCGTTTGGAAATAAACGACAAATTCTGCACGTTAGAGCTCAATTTTCCTAAGCAAAATGTTATGAAATTACAGTCAAACTTAAAACAGGAAAATGTTGACGAAGCGAGTAATTCGAGGGAAATTTACTAAAAAAACTAAAAACTGAAAAGCTCAATTTCGCGCCAAAAAACGCGGCTGCTGCACTAAGCGTTGCGTCTCCTTAGTCAGTGTTCACGGTTGTCTCAAACTGCGTCTCGCCAAAATGCGAACCATGGCTCGACCAAACTCGCCTGATATGTCGCCTAAGCGTACCAACATTGCACGATTAGGTATATAAATACTGCAGGGGGACCAATTTTAATTTACTTACCCTGTATGATATTGTTTTAATGCTGTCACCGGCTGCATACATATGCTTCATATACAGATAACATCAAATAAAACAAAGAGATTGAGTCAGACTGACTGATTGCTCAAAGGTTCTTGAAAAGGGCGCGTGGATAACGGCTGATCCACCGTATTATTCACTATCGATTTATCCGGCGAATGCTAGCGTTTTCCACCATTTGAACAACCATTTTTACGTTCGTGGGTTAAAAAAGTGCGTGAGTATATCTAGTGCAATAAATGCCGCAAACCTTCGAATTGCAAGGGAAAAATAAAAAATAAACGAAAAAGGCAGTGAAGGAAAAGACACATTTCAACATTTTTTTTCATAAAAATTACTTTTCCAAACAGCACGTGCCTCATTGTTAAATCGAACTTATCTTTTTCTAAAGATAGCTCAATGACCCCGGCTCAAAACAATTATCTCCTCGTGTGTAGAGCTATCATCATGCTGGGGCAATGAATTGGACGGCGTTTAACGCCTGTTTCAAGCTTTCAGTCGGATTAATTTTACGCCAAGAGAGGATGATCTATTGTTTTACGCGATATAATTTCAGTTTAAAACGCGCGAAGATTAATTTGGTGTCGCCTGGGATAAAAATCCGGAGGGGAGAGCTGGAGTCGCAAACAGGAAAATGGTGTTACTAGCAGTCAGAATATAAGCCCATATCCCTAAATGGCAACGATACTAAACTGATACAAATACATTTGCGTGTGTTGGCAATCGCCTATAGAATATTTCGGCCCGCGTTGTCTCAGTCTCATTATGTTGTTAACGCAAGTACACCTGTTTTCCCGGAATTCCAAAATGTGACATACATGAAAACTAAATTAAAATGATGTGCGATCACGTGCACCGAGACGAAATGAAAACGTTCGATTTCTCAGTTAATTTTTTACTAATATTTTATACTTTTCTTAGGCAGTTGTTTTAAATTTTATATATACATATCAAGCGCACTAAAATCTATTTCCGTTACCGTTAACTTCGTGGCAAGTGCTCTTTCGCATTCTGGTTTCGCCAAAAGAATGAACTGAATTGAGCAACAGGCAGCCTAGAACCCACGCTATTTTCCAAATGAAGTCTCAAAGTTTATTTTCTTGGTGTCGCTGGAAGAATGAAACAAAAAGAATCGACAAAATAACGGCAAAGAAACAGATACATTTATTCTTGAACAGCCGGTTGTTGTGTATATAATCCACGCGTGCTTTTCAACTTGATTCTTTTCTTTGATATGAATACAAACTACGCCAAAACAGGAGGGTTGCACCTCCGACTGATATATGCTATTTCACTGTTATTTAACTGCATAGAACTGATCGGCGTTAAACGTGCTGACGCCAACGCCCGTCCATCTCTCAGTATAAAACATAAAAAAGCCGTGATTCTTTGTAATTTTTAAGGGTCTCTGAAAAAAAGCAGCAGCTGTTTATAGCATTCCTTGGCCCGCTATATAAACCATCAAGGTTGCAACAAGAACATAACACTTGCTCACTAGCTATTGAAGTCCACGTCGTCTACGAGTTCCACAAAGATGAAGAAAGGCTCGCTTGTTTTGTTGATAGCTCTCTCTGTCTTGCTGGCTGCCTTCAGTGCTCAAGTGTCAGGGCAGTGGGCTGGCTACCCGCCCCCCGGAAAAAAAAGAGATCAAAGCTTCGATGAGGTGAGTAGCAAAGTAATACAGTGTCGGGTGTACCTCCGGTTTCGTGAACTCGACCGGATTTTAACGAACAAAACCTTGCATGTCCCGGACATTTCTAAGGACGTTACCGGACTTTTTTGACGTAAATAATGAACTCGGATCAGGAGCCCGTTACTCCTGACTCCTGACTCAGGGCTCCTGACTCAGGGCTCCTGACTTGGATATAAAGAATTCCTGGCGCTTCTAACGAACACGTTTTATAACGAACACATTTTACAGCGAACACATTTTATAACGAACACATTTTACAACGAAGACATTTTACAACGAACACATTTTACAAGGAACACATTTTATAACGAACAGTACTTTGCTGGACTAAAAAACTGTGCTTTTGGTTTCACGGTATGGAAGCGATCTTCGTGTAAAAGAAACGCCTTACGATGGACAAATGTTTCGTATATAACGAACATATAGATATATAGGACGGGATGTTATAACCAAGTTATGCGAACCACATTTTCGGAACTCTAGGCTGAATTATTTACTTGGCTAAAAAGCCGGAAGGCTTTGAAACGTATATCTAAACTCAACATTCAGTGACTACGATTAGGTCCAGCAGCTTATTAAGATAAAATCACTATTCACCCATATTTCTAATGCTACTGAAAGGGCTGCGTGACTGGGAAACTCGGTCAGGAGGCACAGTGCGATCTAGCGACTAACTTATTTCGCCGCATTCAGAAACGTGGGATCGGGAAGATTGTTCGAGCGCAGCCATTGCCCTGGTCGTGCGTTTTTCAGTTAGTCCGTATGTGATAGCCTCTCTCTACCCAAGAGTATAAATGAGAACAGGCGAATTGTTGGAGAAATTAAACCTGAGTTGTTGGGTGTAACCTGCTATGGACTAGCCACCCATCCAGCAGGCAATCTCAGGCAGTTTTTTTCTCGTCGATATCTTATCTTATCTTATCTTATCTTATTTTTTTATTTTTTATTTTTTTTATTTTTATTTTTCAAAATTGATTTGACGCAGTGGCCTTCGTCGTAACAACAATCGGTAAATTTTCGGTCAAGATGGCTCCATCTTGACCGCGCGGGTAGCCAATCACAGCACAGGATTTGCATCATCTTGCCCGCCCATAGAGCGAGCCATATAAATGGACTATACGGGGAGGCTCCGCCCGAAAGGGGTAGCAATTTCACGAGTTGAAGTATAGAAAAGGGCAGGGAAAACTGTCATTTAGGTATTTAAAAGGGCCTTTCAAAATATCTTGAACAGACGCACCTAACGGCTGATTCAGACATCTCTACTTGTCAGTTTTCCGGGGATATCGTCATTCCAAGGGATGCAGTGTTTCTACTGTAGGTATGTGAAAGGGGTACCATTTTCTATTGAAGGTATATAAAAGGGTTACCTTTTCTGTCAAAAATGGTATATAAAAGGGTAAGGGTTTGGACCTCGGGGCGGAGCCTCCCGTATAGAACTTTATTGAGTAACCCCCTTTCCTCCTCCGGGAATAAATAGGGTTAATGCCAGTTTGTTATTTTCTCCAGCAGGCGAAGACTCAGAGATCAGCCGCCATGAGGGAATACTGTAATAGATGCAGCAAGAACTGTGGAAGACCACCTCAGGCTCAGGATCCATTTATTGAAAAGCCGAGGATATAGATTAGTTGACACGGGCTCCGGTCTACAGCTCTTTGACGGATTGTGCCGAAAAAAAAAAATTGTAGAAATTTTATGAGGATTTAACTAGAAAATGTTGATTAGAATATTAAAGTAAGGAAAAACTGAGGATATTTGTGTGCCTGTGTTTGAAATAACGGCATGATGGTTTCAGGGTAGTCTTAGAGAGAGGTTTCAAGATACTCATCGGAGAAAAAACAACCCCCCAATGCAATTCCCCACCCCCACCCGTCACAAATATGAATTTCTTGCTCACTCGTCCCCAGTCGCTTATTGTGAGATTATTGTAACAACGGTGAGGGGAGGGGGGGAGGGGGGGGGGGAGGGGGGGGGGGGGTGAGGTGTGGGTGGGTGAGTAGCGACGAGATGGAGCAAAAGAAGAGTAGAAGAGTTGAAAAGTTCTCATGTCTAAAGAGATCAGAGACAATCTAGTTGTTTCCTGCAGTGCAACCGGTTAAGGTTTCCATACACGTGTTCGGTGTCTACCGGCTAAGATCGTCCCGTGTGCATGTGATACTGAACGGAAGCTTAGGTGGGGCGGGGTATTTAATTAAGGGGGCAATATACCTGGGTTTTTATGAAATTGAATGATAGTTGAGTGTTGCCCCAACACGAGAGCACTTTCGCGTTGGGCTAGTCTATTTGGACAAATCCACTATCCCCTATTTATAGATTATACATAATTTTGTAAATAACATATTTAGCTAGGTAATTTAATTTATTATTGTAATCATTTATTATCGTAATTAATTTAATACACGGCTCGATGGAAGAGCATGTATTGTGAATTGACACCGTGTTTAAATAAAGTTTTACTACTACTACCATCACTTTTAATTCTCCTCCTTCACAAACATCTTAAACTGAAAATCCTCAACAAATTCTTAAAATTCCACGGGACCTTTCACTGTGAAGTCTGTGAACCTAGACCTATGATGGCATTTTTAAATTGCATGAAATCTCAAAGAGATAATGTGCATGCGAGAATCGGTGCTAAAATGTATGAAAAATATCGTATTCAGTATTTCCTTCTCTATTTGAGTTTTGCGCATTTTTTGCGACATCTTCCAAAATATAAAAAAATAAAATGGCAAACGCAAACATCGATGTCTTTTAAATTGCCTGTAACGAAGTACTTGATCTATAAAGAGAAAGACCTTGAACTATCTTATAGAGGTAGTGACATGCACGTCCCCGATTTGGGTAGGGTCAATATCCCAGGAGACGACATGGCTGTCTCATGTACGAATCTCCATGATCATATTTTGCCGCACAGTTGAATTCCCGGTGGGAAGAGGACAGATTGGGCCACGAGACCAACTTCTACGTAGGAGGCCAAGGCTTAGTGTAGCTTATTATAATCACTCATCGCGCAGAACGCTTTTTAAAATGTCTCGAACCCGCTTAATCTTATTATGGGCTTAGTAAAGCTGCGGAAAAGTAATAACAAGCCTCTTGGGCAATTATACCAGTCCCCAGTCGGGCGGTGGCTGGACCAAGCCTATCCGATTATCGTAATGACCTCGTTAATCCTGTCTTCCAACCAAGTGAACGGTTTTACGTCTGTAGTAGGAATTTTGACTTCTTTTATATGTCCTTGGTGGATTTCTGTATTAGACTAGTTCTGGAAATATCAATAAATCTGCCCTTTTGCCTTATAGTGCCTAGTCTCCTACGCAGCCGTTATTTGTGTCGTCACGCAACGCTTCTCCCCACGTTGAAGCGTTGCGTGACGACACAAATAACGGCTGCGCAGGAGACTATATAGTGCCAGCCAGGGGGGGCTAGCAGCGAGGCCTGGGACCTAGTATATATGATTGCACATTTTAGAAATTTGGCCGAGCGAGACTAAGTACTGGTTTGTTTAAAATAAACATGGCCGACGATGGCTGACATGACGTGCGTTTGTGTTCGTTCGGAAATATTTTGGCGATTCCACGTCCAAACATCTATGGGAACGATTCGGTCGCTGTTTAACTGAACTTTGGTCATTGTGGGACACCATGGATGAAAATTCCACAGCAAACTCCCGTAGAGGTACGTTTCTCGAATGATTGACAGATTTCTTTACTTGTGCGATCATGTATTGCGGAAAAGCGGCAAGATCAAAGGGCGCTGCCTGCCCCCCCTGGTGCCAGCCTTGCAATCAATTCGTTTTAGTTTACTACACTTCAAGCGACGTCTGGCCGTGCATTTCCAAAACAAGAGATCCGACAAGAAACAACACACTAACTAAAGCGTTTTATTTACGTTGTGTGGTCCTCTGTATTCAAAAGTTTGTAATTTTTTCCCTGCAGTATTTTCATGGAACAAAAGTCCGCATGAGGGCACCGCCTTGTGGGACAAGCCCATCATTCTTTACCCGCGGCCACCGTCTGGGGTGTAATCAGAAGTATTTTAGTGTCTGCACTGTAGAGCCGGAGATTTGCCTGTACACACAAGAACATCCACTACCGTAGAATTGGATTAGTAACTAAGACTGCTAGTCTCTAAAATTAATTTGCCAGCTAACGGACTGTTCCGGTAAATTCCGGGTAAATTTGATCGTACGAGATAGATATCTTCCCACAAGGCGGGTGTATGAAACTGAAGTCTTGCGTGCAGACATCAAATTTATTTCCCGCGTATGAAATGCACGCACGCTCTAAATAAAAAAGTGAGAAGTCCCTGAACCATGTTCTCGTAGCCTGCGTGCAGACGTTTCCTATTCAGTCCTTGGCTTCACGCTGAATACATGTAGTCACTTTTCCGCGTGAACTGGCAAGGAAATAGGAGATGTCTGCACCCGTCTATGCATGTACTCGATTCTCCTGGCCAGTATTGATCTGTATATCCTTTCTCTTTACAATATCAATGTTATATCAATCAGAAACGTGAAGAGAATAAAGAAAATTACTGATCAACTAACAGGCAACATTTCCTATATAATAATAATTTATTGACTTGATATAGCGCCTTTTAACATTAAAATGATCAAAAGCGCTTTACATGAATGAATTAAATGTATGTATATATATAATTAAAATATGTATACAATAAGATGAATTAATTAAGATATATATACAATAAGATAAAACTATGAAAAACTCCTAAACTAATACATTACTAGAAATAAGCGTTGAGAAAAACTCAACCAATTGTATTATCTATTGTAAGCTATGTTAAAAAAATATGTCTTAAGCTGCTTTTTGAAAACGCTAAGTGATTTTATTTCCCGAATATGTATGGAAGGCTATTCCATAGTGTGGGGGCAGCAGCGAAAAAAGAACGAGCCCCTAATGTTGATAGCATACGCGCCTTGGGACGGTCTAAAAATAATGACTTATTAGATCGAAGAGAATAAGCAGAACAGGACTTAATAGACACTAAGTTACAAATATAGCTGGGCGAGATATTATATATAGCCTTAAAAGTAATAATTAAAATTTTAAAATGAATACGGTAAAAAACAGGTAGCCAGTGAAGGCTATATAGAGCGGGTGTAATATGGTCGTACTTTCTAGTGTTCGTTATTAATCTAGCAGCAGTGTTCTGTACTCGTTGTAGTTTACTGATCTGATATTTAGGAAGGCCATAGAGCAAGCTATTACAATAATCTAGTCGTGACGTAACAAAAGCATGAATTAATGTTTTTAGGCATTCCTGAGAAAGGTATTTTGAAATCCTGCGAATATTGTGAATATGATAGAAAGCAGCCTTACAAACTTGATTAATATGAGCGACCTCCCATTTTGTCAAGCCTAGGTGGTTCCAGACGGGTCTTTCCTCATGATTGTTTTTCAATCTAATTTGATCCGTGATCTGGCGACAGAGAAAGAAAACCTCAAGAACCAGGGTAACGTCAATCAGGCAAGAGCGAGCTAAATACGAAATTATGCATGGTCTGAGGTATTTACAGTGAAATCCCGATTTCTCGAACCCTTGATTTCTCAAAAACCCTGATAGCTCGCGATCGAACCAAAAGTTGTTTCCCTTGGACTTGTTTCCCCCGATATTTAGAACTTCGCGATTTCTCGAACCAATCAGTCGTTTCCCGTGGAGGTTCGAGAAATCGACGTTTAGTGACTGTATCGTACAAAAAAGTGCACCAAAAAGTAGAAACGTGACCTTACAATGTTTTTGGGATGACACGCGTTTCGTCCCGGGGCCCTCCCGGGGACCTCAGCCTAAAATCGCGAGTACAGTATGTGTGCCTAAAACCGGCGTACCCTAAAACCGGCGTATTTACGAAAATGATGTAATTTTTCTTTGTAAATAAAATACGACGAAAAACGAAGATGTCTGATGATTTATTGATCAGTCCTCTTTCTCAAGACGAATTTGTGGCTATTCAGGTGTTGTCGAAGGCGTGAAATTCAAGTCTGTTGACAGGTAGGTAAATTTGTCTTCTTAAAAATTCGCCGTTCACGACTCCTCAAATTACACGGTTTTATTTATAAAATTTGTAAGCGGATAATGTGCAATATCGAAAGCTGATTTTTGGTAGAAGAAATGTCAAAAGAATAAGCTTTCTGCCGGTGTAAATGATTTTGCTTCTTGCATTGCATTTCTTGGTAAAGCGACGTCTAAAAATATTCAGCAATTTTCGCATGGTGTTCCTAAAACCGGCGTACCGAACGCTTCAAAAAGCAGACAAGTGAAGCCAAGGGCTGATTAAAAGAAAATAGTCTATTTTTTTTACCCAAATAGTCCCTGCTCATTTCTTTATACAAGAAGGATTATAATAGAACCAAGTAGCCGCTTTAAATCAAATAATAATTGTAACCTTGTAAGTTGCATCCAGACCCTAGCCTCTCGTCACGCAATCTACCCCGGCTCCTTCGAGCCTGAACATAACAGGCTTACATCATCCTCTAAAAGCCTTCTGGATACTTTTTTTACTTTTATTTGTAAGAAATGAAAGGAACAGGTGAAATATTACTTAACTTCGCATTTTTTTCAAATTCTCGGTATTTTGTGGTTACTTTTGGTGTGACTTACACATACGCCGGTTTTAGGGCCACTACGCCGGTTCTAGGGCCCGCGAAAAGTCCACTATTTTGCGAATTACAAGAAAACTAGTGAATTATAGCAGTTAAAATGTTGAGACGTGTTAGTGAAACGTAAAAACTACATGCAGGGAAAATTTGGGCTCACCAACGTTCTTTTGAGGTAAGATATACTGAATAATGTATTTTTACGCCGGTTTTAGGCACACATACTGTACTATGATTTTGCGAAATTACTGAAATACTGCCCGCGAGAAAAAGGTGCGGCGAACATTGAAAACGCGAAATTTAATATTAGTAAATACCTTTTTGGAGCAGTTTTCCTAAAACGAGCAAGCAGTACATGTTAAAAATTACTTTATTGAAGTGGATGCTCTCTCAATTGAACATTTTTGATCATGAATGATGGATTTTTGAAGTGTTGATTAAAATATGGTGGCATTTTCGCCCTTTGAGTCCATTGCCCAGTGGTCGCGAAAATCGATTCTCGGCGCGAAATTAGACACGCGCGAAAATCTGAGTGAGAATTAGGTAGTGAGCGCGTCCTATTTTTGCAGCTTATCCGCCGTACAAGGGTTGGAGGAGGGAGCCGAGTAGACAGCCTTGAGCTTGTAAGCTTTTGTTGGATCAACCGCATCTTCTGTGGATTTCACTGTTTGCTCATAACGTCAGAAAAAAACCCCAACATAAATCAATACAAAATTATTCTACAACAACGAGAATCAACGATATCTGAAAATTCCAAATGTGGGTATAATAAACCTGCATGCCTGTCATTAGCGTCAAAAACTGCACTGAAGGAGTTAATTGTCATCAAAATGTCCGGGGGGGATGAATTAACAGCTACTGGAATTTTTAGCAATCCTCTTTTCAAAATTGTGAAAAAACCTCATGCGGAGGTAATTTGGTTATCGTATTGTCTGATTGCGCGATAAAAGGATATGCGTTCGATGACCATCGTTTTTTTCTCGATTTCTTGTTCATCCTTTTAGATCACAAGTAAACGACTTACCCGAGGACGGTACACGCTATAGGCAAACATTTCAAATCAGTATAACCTTTTCTCCCCTTCCCTCCCCCCGGAAACTGACACCTGTTCCAGGTTTAAATTCGATCAATTCAACGTTTGACTTTTTAAAAAAATAGCTTTCTTAGCCCCTGATGATGATAAATTTAGCGCATTTTCAGCTGTTTGATTCAGCCCCATATCTTACTCTCTTTCTCCGAGACCCTGAGAAGGCTACAACTTTTCAGATCACCTATACATAATAGCTGATCCGGTCTGTTTGCGCCCGGGGGGACTCCCATATGAAAGTGACGGGGATGCTCGTCGGAAATTTCAAATTACACCCCTAAAAGGGACCAATCTGGGCGTGGCTCAAGCCTTTTTTGACCCCTAAAATATACATTATACACAGTATGACGGTGTTTTTTTATTATTTCTTCGCGTGCAACCCTAAAAGATACCTTGATGGCTAAAAATATCGCCGTTCCGTCCTGAACACCCTAAGGGGGACCAACTGATCCGTAATTTACACTCCTAAAAGGGACGACGAGCATCGATCCCCGTCACTTTCGTATGGGAGTCCCCCCCGGGTGTTCACTTTGCGGCACTATAGGCCGGGGATTTGCAGAAACTCACGATCGCCTGCATACTTATTGGCATCTCATAGAATAACTATAGACCGGCTATAGAGCACCTCGTTCTTCCAACTCACTGAATTAGAAATTCCCGCAATCCGCGCGTGGGCCTGCGAACGAGCAAAAATCCGTCTGCGTTCGCGCGCGATAGGCGGGCACATGTCTAAATATAAATGGAGCTAAATGGCGGTGGGTCGCGCGCGCCACGCTCGCAACACGCACGCTTCTTACTTGCAAGGCAAAATCAATCTTCCTGTAGGCTATATCTTATGTTAGGCCATTGTCTGGGTTATTGCTTTTGCAATTATTTGTGACTTAATTTTCTGAATCAAACTCGTGCTGGGTGTCGGCAGAAACGAGCGTTTCTTTTACAGGAAATTCACCGGATATAAACAATATGATCTCGATGTTCTCACATCAACGCTACACGTCCCTTGTGTGTATTTCAGTGTCAAAGTTTCCAATTAAAAAAAAAGCGGATTATAAACATGGTTCCTCTCTACTCGAATCGTCCCGTTACAGTCGTTTCTTGCATAAAGTAATCCTCATCTTGAAAGATTGTATTTTACTGCACACGCCGCGACAGAAAATCTTCTTTAGTTTATCCGATAATTTCAAGAATCCAGGATTTGACTGGAGCCGTTTTGAATCTATCCCTGATTTGAGAAAAATAACCGGAAATCGAAAGACCGCGACAAACAGGATATGCTGTGCGATTTTAAATGTTTACAACATGGGACTTCACGCAACGAGTTCACCTTTCGTCTCGTTAAATTGGCGGGCGTTTTAATACCTGTCATCCGATTGCAGCGACGAGAGTTTAACAAGGGTTTCCACTGCCTAATTTCCTTAACCCGTCGTAATCCCCTCTAATCTACGTATGCACCGAAGTTTCGCGACAAAAATGAATTTTCTTTGTCTCCTTTGATTAACTCCGACTTCATTTCTAAACAAGCGTGAATGGCCTAATGACCATCAGTTTGTTTGTGTCATGTCACTTTGATTGTCTAAACAATGCCCCTCCCCGGGTTCATTCAACACGCACATAATCGACCCAGTGTCCATTTACACAATCGCCTCGCGCGCTTTCCGACGTCGACACGTTCGGCGTTTTGATCAGAGAATAGAGAATCGTACAGATCTAGAAATCATGCTTGTAGTTTGCGTTTTCATGCAGCTGTTCACCTTGGCGAGCTGCACGAGCCTGGAGGATTTCTATCCCTTTGGCGAAGCAGCCGGTGACCCAGTGAAATCTCCAGACCAAAAGCATGTGTTTGGAAAAGCGTTTAACCTCGACAGCACCTACTCGTTTTACAACAAGGGCTACAATAAGCTACAAGTAAGTGAAATACCCTGCGTTTTACTCGTATTGATCACTATTTAGCGTAAGACTTACGGCTTATGCTAACTTTAATTTTATCTGATGCTGTGGAATTTTTCGCGAGGTATTTGTGCAACACCCTTGTAATGTATTTTGCGGGCTCTGTATGTTTGTTTTCTTGTAAATCGTTCACTCAGCTAAGCAAGGCTAATCTCCGAGCCAATTGCCTCTTAATTTATCACATAATTCTTTTGTACGGGACGAGAGTCGTTTGGTTCACGGCGAAATCTCATTATAAGAAGAACGAGTCTTTTTGCGCTAATGATTTGTAAAGAGCTGTTTTGTGTTAAAGATTGGCTCTCTTTGACTTTGACAAGCCGTCAATTGTTCTGAGAGCAAATCAAACACGATGGCCGATGGCAATCGCGACCTTTTGGTTTACCAGCAATTTTTTTCTCCTTACAAAGTATAATGGCACGAGGTCAAGACATGTCGAAGAGTTTGTCATCCTAATTCTTGGGAAATTTCAACGCCCATCCAAACATCCGCTTAGCAAAATTTCGCAACCAACAACCAATTATTGATACGCAACCACATTAACTTTATGATCTTTATTTAATAACTCACTGCGATTCAATTGCATTCCATTTATTTGCTGAACAATTCAGACATCAGTGTTTTAAAATTCCACGCTGGCGGATACTCGAGGTTATCCGACTAAAACGGAACTTTTTATCTTTGATAAACACGCGCGGGAGGCCGTTTCTGATGTAGAACCTGCGCAGACGGTGAAGTGGTGTTTACTGTGTTGGTGGCCTTCAATCACAGGCGCGGTTTGTTTGAGTTTGTCGTCAATTGAAAAACAGAAAACCATTATTGACACTTTGCAATGGCAACAGCGTTGTAAAACTGAAAGACCATAATTTCCTTGCGGAAATATCTACATAGCCAAATCTCATTTGAGATTGTCGTCAATGCTAAAATGACCTAAAATGAAAGACGATTATTAGCGATTTTGCAAGAGCGGTTTAGCTCAGTGAAAGAGATTTCGTTTTGAAAAATGTGTCTCCTCTGGCGGAAATGGAGGCTTACAAATACGGGCAGATTTGTTTGATTTTGTTCACAATGGTAAAACGAAACACAACAAGATTATTGAATCCGGCTTTCCAAAAGTGTTTCAAAGGTGAAAGACCATTTACGGTGAAAACTGTGTTGTTTTATCTTCGCAAAATATGCGAAGGATTTTAAACTGGTCACGGAGGGCATAAATGGTTTATTTCGTATTATTTTTTTAAGCACTTGACCCTAAATATTTTCCCTTCAAAAAAGACACACAGTACAACAAGAGCTAAGCCCAAAAAGAATTTGAGCCGGCTACAAAACTCCCTTGGTCCTGTTGGGCTTGATCTCTCCCTCCCTCCTCAAGGGCCGAGATGAAAGTGGACGACCTTAGAAACTGCGCGATTAATCTGGCTAGTAAGCATAGATTTCCCCTTCTAATAACCAGCTGAGCCGGACGAATGCCGTCAACAGACTGTTTAGCAAGCGTCTCATTATTAAAACTATACGATTTTGTTTTCAATGCGATTTGTCGCCATACATCCCCTCTGTTACATGCAGTGTACATAATCGCATTAGCTTCCGAGCATCATGTTACATCTCTCTCCTTGTTCTATCGTACTTTCGCTTCGGCTTGATCATTCTGGACACTTCTGCACAAATAGAGAAATAGAGAAATACAGTAGAACAGATGACTTTGGCTGTATAGTAGTCCACTTGTGGACAGCTAGTAGATTTTGACACATTAATCAAGTTATTGATTGATTTTGATTGATTGAAAGTTGTCCAAATCCCATTGAAAACGAGAGATTTCGATGTTACCCGGGATGTTATCAACTGAAACCTTCGAGAAACCTGCTTAACTCCTCCACCTCCCCCTCCTCCTCTTTACAATCAGTCCTTATAAAACAGCCTACTGGTGATCGATGGCGAAATAACGGCGAATAAAGCGAGTATAGACGCCAAAAAAATAGACTACGAACAGTCCCTAATTTTTCTCAGGGAGTGGGAGAGCACGCGAGCGCGCGCGAAAATCACCACCCACTCGACTATCCCTGAGAAAAATGAGGAACTGTTCGTAGTCTACTGGAGCCTGTTCATTGTTCACTTTTTTATAAGAACGTCTAATTTTTGAGGCTGATCCGGGTCTGGACGTTCTTATTTTTATGAGATTTGAGCCTGAAAACGTTCTTAGTTACATGTCTTTGTATTTCATAGTCTGTTCCAGGCCTGGATTTTAATAGGCTACGTATTTCAAAAAATTAATTCGGACGTGACCTAAGGCACTCTTTTCCACTCGGCCATTCTTCGCGCCTCTCCACACTAACCACACACCTGGAACAGGCTAGACGTGACCAGGAAACCTGTCACAGCAGATTGTGGGTTGTATCAAGTTCCATATGCAAAAAACAGGTGGGAAAATCTCAGCCCTTTCTCACTCCCAAGAGTGCTAAGTTCAAAATTGAGGAAAAAATTGAGGAATAAAATGAATTGTTTCATTTTATAAATTGTCAAAAACAAACAGCATCACATGAACGTACTGCTCAATATATTTCATTTGAATGATCACACACTAGGGTTTTATCCACAGACTCAAAAGTTACAAACACATTTATTGACCGAAGGGTTGACTCTGGAAATGAAAGGGTTAATATTTGTTTTTCAATAGGTACATGTCGACGGAATTATCACACTTGGTAAGGACTCATTTTCCCACGCCTCACTACGACACAGGAAATTTCCATTTCCGCCAGATACGCCATCCATAGCAGCATTCTATGCACCAATTGAAGTGAAAAACTTCAGTGAAGTGTTTTACAGAGAAACCAGGGACGAGAGTATTATAAAGAGGGCAACGGACCACGTGCGATCAAGTTTTGTCAGAGAGAAAGATTTTGTCGCCACGAGTGTTTTCGTCGCTACGTGGAAAAATGTGATTCATGCGGATGGCAAGTTTCCCAACAAGGTAGGAGTGGCTTTCAAAACGAGTGTCCGCGGTAAACATAAACCTGACAGTCGCTACGGCGGCAAAACATGAGTGCAATTGAAAAATTGAAATTAACCAATCAGAGCTCAGGAACAGGAACTGGAACCAAGCACGGGAATAGTAGTGACGTAAGGAAAAGAGATGATCCTCGGAAATCGTTCATATCGCCGGGTTAGCGTGCATGTTTTCATTGCTTTAAAAAGTTTAGAAGCAATTGTGGAGCTCAACAAATAAAACGCAAATCCAAAGCAAACATAATTACGGGAAATGATTATGAAGGCCGACAAACTGCAAAGAAGCAAACTAAGATGCCAAGATTTATGTTGGAAGCTCCACGACCGTGCACAATCTTTTGTTTTGCGCTCATACATTATGGTTGATGTAACTGAAACGTTTATATTGGTTAGTTACTCGGACACGACTCAAACGTATTATTGTATTCAGTATTGTGTTTTGTGTATGGAACAAAGAACTTTGTTGGCTTCATAACCATTTCCCTTTATAAACTTTGCAAAAAAACTAAGTCTCGTTCATTGGCAGGCGTTTTTGCTTTTTCTTGTTTTGTTGAGTTTTTTGTTTTCGTTCTTTTTTTTCTTTTCTATTTTTGTTTTTGGCACTAAACTGAAAAGCCAGCGAATGAGGATGCCTAACTTCGCCAACGCCTAATCAAAACTTTATTTACTTTGCCATGATTTACGTTCATATCCTAAGTGAGTATCTTTCAATTTCACAGACGAACACGTTCCAAGTTGTCCTGATCACAGACGAAAAGAATACATTCAGTTTGTTCAACTACAAAGATGACGGGTTACAGTGGATCAAGGGATATCATGTGCGGTACCATGGTGCGAGATATCTTGATGCACAAGTCGGCTTTAGCGCTGGGGACCAAGTCAGGTAAACGAGGCCGACTATAGGTGGTTTACAGAGACGTAATCAAATATTTTTACTTGCTTTAAAAGCAAATTTAATTTAAAGTAATTGTAGGATATGTGAAATGAAACAACTTGGCAAAATTTCGAGGACAGAGAGTGACGAAAAGCTCCTATAGTGTAGAGTAAGCAGTTTGATGACGTTGTATTGGAGAACTAAGAACTTAGATAGGCGTTATTAGAGCGGTTTTCAACTGAGTGTCGTAAAACCTAAACCAAAGCACCTGTACAGTGGTCAATCGTAACAAACGTAAACAACAGAATGAGCCAATGAAAACTCGAAACAAATACTAAGCGCGGGAAAACGCGTGCGACCAAGTCGCGATTGGTTTTAGCGTTTTGCATCTGATTGGTTAAGAAAGTGGCGCGAGTTTTTAAACCAATCATAGAGCGTAGTATAAGAGCAAAACCAAAGCAATTTAGCGATTACTTTCGGCAGTCAATTGAAAACCTCTCTAAAACGAAACATAACGTAATGTTCGACTTGTGTTTGTTAGGTCGTATTTGTTACCCGGTTCAGGAACAAAAGATGTGAAGCTGCTGGCGGAGCGATCCAATGTGCAGTATTCGGGACAATGGATGTTCAAGATCGGGTGGCCAAATATGGAAGCTTTAAACGTTGAAGCCGCAGACAGCTATTTCCAAAAGGACATACCGCCCTTCTTTATCGTAGATCAATGTGAGTATACAAGCAACGGAAACGGCTTAGCCTGCTATACAGGCGGCTAGTGCTCGTATGTTGTTAGTCTGCAAGCATTTTCTCCGCTCGAGGGTCAGATTGAGGGGGAGGGGAAGAGGAAAATGATTTCCCTATCTGCCCTGCCTACCCTCTTCCTCCCCCCCTCACTCCAATATCTAATCCCCGAGCAGAGAGCCTCCTCGCAAGCTACTGTTCTAACAATTAGCTCTAATCGTAAAGTCTTGAAATACAGTAACAGTAAACAAGATTATAGATCAGGCCACAGTCACCCCAAGCTATCGCTAGCAGAATATGATATTTTGTTTGGGAATGCAGAAGATTTTTCTAGTTTTAGGAACCGGAGTAGTGTGGAGTGTTATCAGTGTCAACGCCGCTTAACTCAGGATTTCATAGCATGAAGCGACTAGGATTATTGTTACTCTCCTGGGATGCTAGTCCATCGCAGGTTACCCCCAGGGTTAGTGACCCTTATTAGTCGGGTTTTCTCAGCAATTCAGTCACCATTTATACTGACACCTGGGTAGAGAGAGGAACTGCGGGGTAAAGTTTTTTTGCCACGAAACGCGAGGACTGTGGCAATTATTGCCTATCAATCCCAGACAAGTTCAACGCGCTGAGACAACCGCGCCTCCAAATTCTACAATCTTATAGAGACCAACTACTCTTGCTGACTTACATACTTACAGACTATACATATCTTGTAGGAGATTCACATGACGTCACGGCGGCCATATTGGTGCTCCCAAACAATGAAATTTCTCTCCTTTGGGAAATGAGTTATATTCTTAAAGGAGCTATGTCACGATATTTTTAGTCATTTTTGCGAAGTGCAAAATCACCTTCAAATTGAAGAAAGCCTCAAAATAATAGTTTACTAAAGTAGAAAAACACCAAAGAGGTGATAATAAACCAAACAGGAACAAGGATGGTTGAGGATGGAGAAGATTAAGATGGATTTCGAACGGCGAACTTGAAAAAATTGGCCATTTTTTTCAAGATGCGCCATCCGTGACGTAGCTCCTTAAGCAAGCATTTCCTATTGTTTGGGAACACCAATTTAGCCGCCGTGAAAACGTTCTATTACTCTTACTGACTCTACAGTTGACAGTAACTTTGTGTCCTTGTTTTAGATTTCGAGGGCTGTTTCAAAGTGCACGCCTATATCTCATCCAATGCAAGTCAAATTTGGCGGGATGTGAGCATTCGGTCGTGCATGATCCTCTGCCATCAGAGAAATCACAAGTACGCCGCGCTCCACAATGGAAACGAATGCGCGTGCCTGGGTGATCTGGAGTATTCGAGGCTTGAGAAATTGCCAGCTGAAGCCTGCGACGTGCCGTGTGTCGTAAATGACGAGGAACTGTGTGGCGGGAAGACCGCTGCGTCGTTATTTGTGGCTGTTGCTGGCTCTATCTTGTCCGCTGATGAGAGAGCCGCGGGATTGAATGGTAAGAACGCTCGAGATTTTTAAACGCGGAGGAGGGGCGACTGCCTTCCCACAATGTATTGGGTTAAAAGTATGTTATCAAATAGCACGTAACGTCATAATTCTGACATGAAATAGATAAATTTGAATGGTCACACACTAGGGGTTTCATCCACAGACTTAAAAGTTAGAACAACCTTGTACAGCATAGTAAACAGTACCAGATGAAAGTACTGTTCAATAGCTTTCATTTGAATGGTCACACACACTAGGGTTTCATCAAGTTAGATCCATATTAATCGACTCGAGGTTTGTCGCACTTGTTAAGTCTGTCTAGCTTTGCATTTGCCATACATGTTATTGCAATATCTGCTTCAAAAGCTTCTGACACCATGTACATGTTTTCGTTTCCCAGACGTGGATGAATGCGACAGCGGTGTAGCCCGATGCCATTCAAATGCATTATGTAAGAATGTTGCTCCAGGATACTGCTGCGAATGCAAAAATCGTTACTATGGAAACGGAGTTGACTGTGTGAAAGAAGGTAAGAAAATGTTCTATCACTAGCAAGAATCTATGGAAAATGAATACCCTAATACCTTTTATTTTCAAGGTGTTTAGAATTCGCGACCACTCAGTAACACCGGGGTCATATGACTCTATCCTTTTCGAACAGTGAAGTGTGTTCTTTAACGTCACTTACCAGTTCATATGAGAAGGTGCGGAGACAATGGCAATGATCATATGGGAGACGCGGTGGCTTTATGGTTAGCCCGTTGGACTCTGGGTCGAGCGGTTCCGGGTTCGAGCCCTGGCGCATGGACTGGGTCATTGTATTGTGTTCTTGGGCAAGACACTTTACTCTCACAGTGTCTCTCTCCACCCAGGAGTATAAATGCATGGGCACCGGCGACAAAATGCTGGGGGTTAACCTGTGATGAACTAGCATTCCATCCAAAGGGAGTAGCGATACTCCTAGTTGGCTTCATGCTACCGGCAGTGTGGGCCAGTTTGGTCCGAGTGCGGCTTTACCCTACCTTAGTACTGTACCAGTAATTTAAGACCCGACTTCCCGGCGCGCGCCCTACCAACTGAGCTAACCTGCCACGGTGCATGTTAACAACTTACAAGGTTTCTGCTTTCACCTCAGGAGTTACCGCTCGTTTCAACGGCAAATTTTCCGGCAACATTAACGGTGTAGCCATTCGTGATCTTCTCCTGGATGTTATCGCCATCACCAGAGATGGCCGAGTGTACGTGGTGATAAGGAGGCCGCCGCCTGCTTTGGCGCACTCTCTGAAGATTCTCACACCGTTTGCTGACGCAGTTGGCTGGATGCACGGTGTAAGAAAAGCCAAGGGTGTTCCCAATGGATTCAGTGTAATAGGAAACAAGTTTACAAGAAGTGTGGTGGTTTCGTTTGACTCGGGTGAGTTTTGGTTTCCTTAACGACCACCACATCTGGCCAATCAGAACGCTCCCAAATAATACCCCAGTGAACCAATCAGAGCTCGCGATCAAACCTTGCAACCGGTGTCACGCGCGGGAAAAATCAGGAACCCAATTCACAGTTGGTTTTGGTTTTGCACCTGATTGGTCGAAGAAACAACATGTTTGTTCTGATCGGTCAAACCAGGTTGCACGAGTATTTTCAACCAATCACAAAGCTTAGCAAACGCAAAACCAAAGCAAACAAATATCACTTTTGGCAGTCAATGGGGAAATTTAAGCCTGTTTTATAGTCTGTGTTTCATGCCACCGCAAACAATAAAAAAATTAAAAAAATAACTTGTCCCCAAGCAACAAGCTTAAATAAATAGTATTATAGCGACCGTTACGTCTGAGGCAAACGCGGGGTTCTAGCCTACAATCTCTTTTTAACGACAACACATTACTTTCCATATCTTATCTTAAAAGGCGAGGAAATACGCATTAAGCAGAAATTCAAGGGTAAAGATCCCAGCGGCCGTTTCACTTCCTTGGAAACTGTTATCAACGGAACAATGCCCGACATCAGCTCTGATTCTGACGTCAGAATGGACCCTTTTAAAGAGGTGTATCGGCGCGAGGACCGTGGGAAAGTGGAATCTGAAGGAACAGTCACGTTTCGAGTTAATGGTGAAGCTAACGGATTCTCGGTTCTGCAGAATATTGAGTACGATGAATTGAGGGGATGCGATGATACTTACTACAGCTTTGATGTGGAATCTAAAGTGTTGCTTGCCAAATATGACTCCAAACAGAGGTATTCGTCGGTGGCCATCCGGTCTCACATCGTCAACGCCTCCACACCAGACAGTATGTATACGTATAGTTAATTGTTATTTTGAAAACTTACACATTGCACGTGCGACTACTTGTACTATATCACGGAAAATTGCCTTTGACCCACACCTTTGTCTTATGGCCATACCTTTGACTGCAGATCAAAGTTGGCAAAGTTGAAAACGTCCGTGCATGCGTGCGTAATTATGGAGACATGCTTTTACTCTTGGAGATTTCACAACGGCTCACAGTAGTTTTTCGTTCTCCTCTTGTTAGTTTCGCGTTTAATACGGGAGTTGAAAGTGGCCAGACCCATATTCTGTTGTGTTAAGTGTCTTTTTTTTTTCATCATTTTTTTTTCATAGCTCAAGGTCAGCAGGGCAATGGGAACCCCTGTGGACCCCAGAAAGTCACTTGTCACTCCAAGGCAAGCTGCGTGAGTGATCAAGGATTGGAACAATGTCGCTGTAATGACGGTTACCAAGGAGACGGTACCAAATGTGAAGGTTTGTTGTATGTTAGGTCAAGTAGTACATTCGCCAAGATTTGGGATATTGAAAAAATAAAAATAAAATAGGCGCTTTCATTGTTTGATTTATCCTTCATTATCATGGCAATTAATAGGTCAAGTAAAGCTCGGATATTTGCATTTTTTTCTCGTAGATGCGGACGAATGTGACTTGGAAGTGGCAGGCTGCAGCCCGTCTGCTAACTGCATAAATACTGCGGGCTCATACTCTTGCAAATGCCACAGCGGTTTCACTGGTGACGGCTTCTCTTGCAAAAAAGGTATGATCAGGATACCCAGTAACCTGTGTAGCGATCGGTCTTTGCCGCTAATGGGAAATGCGCGCGCGATAAAGACTGCCTGCTTAGGCTGGGTAAATACCTGATTACAGGCTGGCTTGGTTATGCGGGATGACTCGGTGTGTCAAGATGAGCTCAACCGCGATCACACGAAGCAAGCGAGGGGGTGGAGAAATTTTTGCGTGAATTTTGTATGCAACTGAGCATACAAAATTCTGAAAAGGAGAGGAATAAAAAGAAGACAAAGGAAATCATAGCTTTCTCGAGCGAGAAGATTCTTTGAGTTTCTAAAATAAGCTGTGAATGAACTTATAAAACTCGCCCAAATGTTATAAATATATACCTCTTACTAACCGAGTTCGAGGTCCGTACGGTAAGT
The DNA here is from genome assembly GCA_029204205.1 of Desmophyllum pertusum. Taxonomy (NCBI): domain Eukaryota; kingdom Metazoa; phylum Cnidaria; class Anthozoa; order Scleractinia; family Caryophylliidae; genus Desmophyllum; species Desmophyllum pertusum. The sequence continues at coordinate 462,656 of MU825411.1, read as the reverse complement.
TACGGACCGAGTTTTTTTCCCCTTCGATTTCGCGGGCCATAAATCGAAGGGGAAAAAACGAGGATCCGTAACTTACAGTACGGACCGAGAAGACGAGGCTATAGTAAGATATTTATTATATCTCTCCCTTTGGAAAAAGGAAAACATTTCAAGTCAAGCGCGAGGAAAGCGGTTTCATTTGACTGACACGCATCACAGGCAAAGGACGAGTCGATTGATCGAGTTCGACGAGTTGTGAACATGATTTGAATCCAAACTTCAAACATCTTCAAACAATTTCTACCTAGTTATTTTCTGTAAAAGCATGAAAAACTAGGTACAGTTCGAGTTTACTTTTAAATTACTTCTTGAAGTTCGTTTAAACAGACAAGGACAATAAATTTGATTCACCGATTGAGAAGAAGGCACCGCAATCAACTTACAGCGTGTTCGTAAAACTGAGTGAAAATACGAGAGTGTTTCTTACAAATACTGAACTAGAGAACACTAAAATTGTCAAGAAACTACGGAACAAACGTCTTCTCAGATACTGCCGTCCATTTTGTGGCACTTTGTTGTGTCGTCCTGAGAAGAGTTTGCTGCAGAAGTCGCATAATAACTCGGTGAAAAATTTGCCGAGGAGCTTGTCAAAAACATCAACAGGTAAGACTTACGTTTTCCACGTTTAAAATGTTCCATTCGCCTGCTCTTAATTAACAGACCTTTTCAAACCTTTCCCATTCAGAATTCGTGTTCTTCACAGTCAGTTTGCGGACTTTTCGGCAGAGAAATCGAGTCCGGCTCGCCTGGTTGGTCTACATCTTGGACGTTTTCGGCCAGTTCTAAAAGCTCCCGGCTGATAAATCGCGTTTGAAGTTTGGAAGATCCTCTTCGCTTCGCTTTTGTTTCTAAAGCTCTTTCATCCGATTGCAAACGTTTTAAGTAGGTTTCAAAATCGTCTTCCTGAGACATTATTATGCAGAATTTGAAATTAATCGAAACTAACTTGCATGCAAATATGGCGTCATGATCAGTAGCAATCTCGAATTTCGCGGGCCGTACTGTAGAATACGGCCCGTAAAATTGACCAATCACAGCGCGCGTACTATATAAGAGATAAATAATAATAAATCGGCGTATTGACTTTGATCATTTAACCTGAAACTGTTGGAAAGAGACAAAAGGAGGAAATTGGAGAAATCAAAGTATCCATCATATACAGAGGAAGTAAAATTGGCTCCTACGAAGGCTATGTCATAGAACGCATGCGTATTAAAACAGCCTCTGTAGATATCCCACATGGAGAGCATCGCTAACTATGATCATTATATATACGTGACGCTTACTTTAGATATTTCGAGGTCCGGACTTGGGGAGGGTTATCCACTACTTTATATGAGCTGATTCACCCCCCTCCCCAGACATTGACCTCACCTTTTGCTTTATAGAAATTTAAAAAATCTAAATTCGGCTAAAACTGAAGCCTCTGCAGAGCCTCCCAATTGAGAACGAGGCTCAGATCAGTAATAGGACGTGTTCGTGGAGGGATTTTACTGCTGAAAACATTTTCTATTTTTTTCCTATCTCATCTCTTACTTAACACAGTGAGCTGAGCAAAGTGTTTCTAAGCTGGCCTATTTTACTGAGCCTGTGTAGCAGGCGTAGAAAGGGGAGGGATATCCCCGTCGATCGCGCTTCGTGCTCGAACTCGTACTCTAACTCACCTCATCCCTCCGCTTTCTACGCTTGCTACGCAGGCTATTTTACTCTGTACAAACTTTGAAATTGTTTAATTAATTGCCAATAAGAAACGATACTGCTCCCAAAAGAAACACTATGTTGATTATCAACTCGGAGTTGATAAAGGTAAATTAACTGCCGTAGCGAATTTCTAAAAGCTGACGTTTCGAGCGTTAGCCCTTCGTCGGAGCAAAGTGACGAAGGGCTCCGACGAAGTTGCTCCGACGAAGGGCTAACGCTCGAAACGTCAGCTTTTAGAAATTCGCTGCGGCGGTTAATTTACCTTTATCAACTCCGAGTTGATAATCAACATAGTGTTTCACTTGCCCGCCGACGCAGCACCACAGTTTCATTAGAAACTAATCGCTCTGCTCCCAAAAGTACTGTAATCTTACAGTCCCAACCTAGTCTTACTATGTTTTGATAATACGACTTGCATGTCTCTCAGCAACCGAACAGCGATGTCCTAGCAAGTGTAACCCAGACGCTAAGTGTGTTCAATATGTAGCTGGCTGGCGGTGTGTGTGTAATCCGGGATTCAAGGGCAATGGACTCACATGTGAATGTAAGTTCGGTTAATCATTTCATGTTCTAATGCTCTTTATATGCTATTGTTTATGGGGCTAGGGAAACTTTTCATGTTTTTTTTTATCCAAGCATAAATTGGTGTATACAGCTGTTTTGAGAAATGATGTACAAAAAAAGCGCAAAAACATACGCGACAATGTCGAAAACTAGTCTGGGATATAATCAATAAATTTTAATAAATCACCCAGTGTCGAACCTACTTTTGTTGTTTTCTATTAGTACGCGCAGACATATATAGCTATTTAGTTCAATTTGCTGGGAAGCATGCACTCACTCTCGCCGTTGTCCATCTACGGTTCTTTAAAAATATCCCAGCCATGGTAAGACCAACAGTTTTATTCCTGATGACACTGCTCGTCGCGAAGAACAAAGGAAGTCTTATGAAGAATTTAGTTTTCCCCTTTTACTTTTTTTAGCTGCTATGTGGTTTGTTCTTTGTAATTGTTTCATGTTTCTTTTTACAGCGGATGGCACGTGTGAGGGAGTACAGTGCAGTGCGCATGCTCAATGCCTTTTTACCGCAGACAAATCAAGAAAATGTGTGTGTAACTCAGGTTACCAAGGCGATGGGAAGATTTGCTCTCGTAAGCAACTTCTACTAGTCTTCAACGAGTAAAACCTACACTCATATTGAAACCCCCTTACAACAGCCACCTCTCTAGGTTCAACTGTACAGGAAAATTGACTGCTATCAGTTTTGCATTCTAAAATATTCGAAGGAATTATCAAACAGTCAACGATGTCTCAGACGCATGTCTTCGTGTTAGGAAAATCATTCAGAAGAACTGATTTTCTATGAAAAATTTCTCTTGAATTCATGTGATTACCTTTACCAACAGTGTTCAAAATGACTACAGTCGAAGCTCCCGTAAGCGGACACCCTCGGGAAGCAGATAAAGTGTTCGCAACTGGAGCTGGCCGCTTACGGGAATGTGTGTGTAAATACAGAGTTTGTATGATCTAGAGTTCAAACGGGGTTTTGTCAAGGCGGCCGAAAGTAGAGCTGTCCGCTTACAAGAGTGTCCGCTCAGAGAGCTTAGACTGTATTTACAAGGCTGAAACTTTTTGTTAAAGTTAATTGTGAATTTGTTTTTTTGTATATGATTGCATCCCGATCATTATTTTCCACAGCACGTGATAAATGCGAAGGGGTAACCTGTGGCCGTAATGCTACTTGCGATGCCACAGGAAACTGCGCCTGTGACCGAGGTTTCCAAGGCGACGGACAACGGTGTGATGGTAAGAGTCACCTTATAAACTGAACTAACACGTTTATACCGAGGAATAAATCATTTGTAGTAGATAGACAGATAGAAGATAGAAAACTTTATTAACGTGTCAATGCCTTATAGCCTGGGAAAATCCCTTACTAATTTGGGGATACAAAAAAATAAATAGATACTAACAAATATTTAAAACTGTGTAAAATATGTGGAACATAATTAATTTAGCCTGTCTGTGTAGCAAACTGTAGCGCGAATGTTTTGGCGATACCTGAGGCCCCCGGGGGAGCATCCCCGCCCCTTTCACATGAGAGTCCTAGTCGTCTCTTTTAGGGGTGTAAATTACGGATTTTCCCCGCCTTTCACATGTCCCCCCGGGTATCTGACGCGTCCTGAAGGCGCCTGATACATGAATCCTGTTTGTTCTCAGTTATCGGTTGACTGCAGGTGGTTTTTCGAGGATCTCGTTAGAACCCGCGCGCGCGCCACGCGCGAATGGGGAAGAGAAAGGGAAAACACCCAGCACGAGCGCCTCGCCTCGCTTCGCGTTCCACGGAGACCTCGCAAAAGCGTCTGTCCTGTATGCTACAATAGACTGCGAACGGCTAAATCACGAACGATATTCTTTTCTGTTCAAACCTGAAACAAGCAATTCCCGGATTTACGAATATATAGATTCAGTTAGACTACGAGTAGTCCCTCATTTTTCTCAGGGATCTAGTGGGCGAGCGCGCGCGAAGCGCGTGGAAATCACCTCCCGCGAGACACGCGCTTCGCGCGCGCTCGCCCACACGATCCCTGAGAAAATGAGGGACTACTCGTAGTCTAAGATTCAGTTTTCAAAGAACTCTTACAATTTGCCAGCTTATCTTATGTTTACAACCAAGCTCCACTTTAAACTTATCTAAAGTGATAAGAAAGGTGCTTCAATAAGATTGTCTTATCTTGTAAGATAAAGGCAATCTGGCAATATGACAAATTGAAGTGGCACGTAATCCGCTCTTGGTCTGTTTTATTTCACGTAATTGATGTTTTACATCGAGTGTTACAAATTTGTGTAATCGGTAATTTAAAAAAAAATCCATTGCTGGATCTCATCGCAGGAATTAGAGTTGTTACATACAATTTTCGTCATATAAAGATTTGGAACACTGACAAATGGTCATTGTCTTCCAGCCACCGCCCCCTCCCCACTCCCAATGCAATGTTGAGCTTTATCCATCCAATCTTGCGACACTATTTCAACATTGTTTTGGGGGCAGGGGTTCGAAAAATTGAATAATGACTTCTCACGTCAAACAACGTTGCCACTGGGTGGTATTTTGTAAGGACTTTGACGACCATTGTAGTTCTTACAATACGTATTCGCATTGTTGATTTTTGTTTTAATCTTAACCCTTTCACTCCCAAAGTATGTTCAAAACTTAGGAAAAAATCTTGAATTTCATTTTGAAAAATTGTCAAAAACAAACAGCACCGCTAACAGTACTACTCAATAGCTTTCATTTGAATGGCCACACACTAGGGTTTCATCCACAGACATAAAATTACAACCACATTTATTGATTCAAGGTTTTGGAGTGAAAGGGTTAACTCAGCTGGTTCAACGCTTTGTTGATATCAGTTACACCTCATACATGTATCGCTATTCTCTTTGTGCCTCAAGTGGCTCAAGGCTTACAAGGCAGACATTCTTCCTCTCCACCCAGAGCTGCTCCACAACCGTTCGTCTGTTCATCTGCATATTGTTTCTGTAGCCTGCGTGCAGACGTCTCCTATTTCCTTGCTTCACCGTGAAGCAAAAATAGAAGACGTCTGCACGCAGGCTATGTTTCTGGTGTTCCGACTTGCCTCGCTGTCGCCTGCCTCCGTGCTAGCACCTTTGAAAACAATTAACAGTGCAGTATTTCAGGCCTGGATAATATCATTATGATTAGTTGCCTCTACCCGTACCCCAGCTCTACCGTCACGGAAGGGAAATAATTAATCTCCTGCTGTGCTACTAGCCCACGTGTAGCCGTACCCACCCACCCCCGTGTTTCCTCGGGGTGGGTGGGTGGGTACACGTAGGCTACAGCAAAACACTCAGTATAACATACACACCATGACTTACATTCTGACAGTTTTCTTGATATGTAACCGAATTCTCACAGTTTGTGCTGTACGAAATCTATACAGAGCAGATAGGAGAATTTGTATGTTGATATCAGGGTTTAGAGGTTTAAAGGCTGAATGATGAAGCAAGATTTAGAAATATCACATAGAGTATTTTTAGTTTAGTTATGCAACTTGATTGTTTTGCTTTAGATGTGAACGAATGTAATAAAGAAAGTCTGCACAAGTGTCACACAGACGCTGACTGTACTAACACCGTGGGCTCGTATAAGTGCCAATGTAAGAAAGGTTACCTTGGAGACGGCTTCACGTGCGCAAAGGGTGAGTAATAACAATAGAATGGGTAGAGTTACCTTGTTACTTCCAGTTAGGTCACGCTTTATTTCTGAACTTCTTACGCCTGTGTATTGTGACGGAGATATATTTAAATGGTGCGTTTTTTGGAAAGACTCATAATAGGAAGGGAATTTCCTAGTTAAAACTTGTGAATGAAACAGTTTAATTTTTTTTCAGAGGAGGTATTGTGCAGCGGTCAGAAGTGTCATTCCCTAGCTCAGTGTCTTGACAATCAAGGAAGTCAAAGATGTGTCTGTAACAACGGTTACCAAGGAGATGGAGTCACGTGCACAGGTAAGTTTCAGGAAATAACTCGAAGTCTTTAAATCACGCCCGTTAATCAAACTGACCCCCCCCCCCACCGACTGTTTTGTTTTTGCTTAGTTGGAAGGTTCAACTTTTACACAGGAGAAGCCGGATAAGCTTGTGCGAGGGGCGGTTGGTAGTCGAGAAATGAACGGTGTCCTCGGTTCCCACTATTCAGTCCTACTTCCAAGTCTTCATTCGGACGTACAAACATGCCGGAGAGATGTGGCGAGAATTAAGGAGAACTCGTAGGACGTTCGAGTTCTTCACGTTGTGGCCACATTACTTCTCAAACTCATTAATGATTATTAATCAAGTTAAAACAAAGGAAATCATATCCTTGTCGGAGGTTTGGATACCCGTAGATTTTTACGATTTTATTTCTCCGTTTACTCCTTAGTTTTTGTTTCGATTGAGAAGATATATCAAACACTCGAGACAGTGTTTCATCGGCTATCCAAACACCTCGATTTTTTAGTCAAAAATACTCCGCTGCGCGTCGTATTTTCAACGCTATTCTCGGATTTTGGATATCCCGATGAAACACCGTCTCTCGTGTTTGATATATTACAAACCGAACTGGATCGAACACAGTTTACTATGCTGCCAGTCATAATCATAAAGTAGCATCTATGATATATGATTTGTAGACACTAATGAATGCTTGGAGGACAACTCATGCGATACATTCGCTGACTGCACCAACACCGAAGGCTCCTACACTTGTAAATGTAAAGATGGATACACGGGAAACGGACAGGAGTGCACTAAGGGTAAGACTCAATGAACACCATTTCACTTTACTTTTACCACAGGTCACCAAAGCGTATTATGAGAGTTTGTATGGAGCTGAAATTCGATCGAAAATAATTTTCACTTTTCCTTCGAAAAGTTGTAAATAATGTGAAATAAAGTTTAGACTGTTCACAGTCCCTCTATTTTTTGCGCTGAAATCGTCGCGCTGTCGCGATCGATCGTGGAGCCGCCATCTTGGATTATTTGGCGAGCGAAATCTGGGGAGAGGACAAAACTCCCCTGGGTACGGGAGGCGGGGCGCGGGGAGGCACTAAAAAATAGAGGGACTGTCCGCACTTCTCATGTTTTCCCGTTCAGGGCTGCCGTTGCTCCAGCAACGGCAGCATCTGATTGGTCCATAGACAAAGCGCGTTAAAACATCATTGACAACTTGTTGACAAGGTTGACATAAAACCGCTAGCTAGATAAACAGTTCTTTTTTCAATAAAATGTTTCTGTTGATACGACGCTCATTTCCAAATCCGTTTCTGTGACGGTAATAATTTCAAACTTTTCGCGCAACTGATCTGTACAAAATCTAGCCCGGGACAGAAGGACGACTCTTCTTTTGAGGTAGATCAGGGTAAATGATGTTCAGTCTCTTGCCGACGATCGTCTTCTGGCTTGTTGCTCGACAGCGCCTCGAATGAATTCGCACAACGTTATAGCCAGGCCCACTGATTTATATGTCGCATTTCAGTCGCGTCGAATATAATTCAAGCCGCAGAAATCTCGCTGGTATTATCTGATTCGACTACGTTGCAATACACCATGGAAGCAACGTGCTCTACTTTGCTATTTGTCTGGGCATTGCACTGATTTAAAGCTTGAGTTTCCGGGACTTGAATATTCGACGCGACTGAAAATGCGACGTATAAATTGGGCCATACTTATGTTCCGTATCTTGAGGGAAAACTTCACACAAACACGCGAAGATCCCTTGTCATATTTGCTGCTAAATTCATCAAGAAGTTTCTCCAGTAGCTCTGCGATGCGAGGCTCCACGCCGGACTTCTGAGGGATCCTGGATATATTTTCAGTGGAGATGTATCGATTCGATTCTTTCCACCAAAATCTCCGACAGGAATCTTGAAATTACATGACACAAGCGACACGCATCCGATTTTCCAGATTTTACCTTTTTTTTTAAAGTAGAAGACGCGGGTGTTTTTTCTATAATAAATAGGCAATAAGCTACATCGTGTGCAAAGCGTTCAGGAAGTTGCAAGTTGTTTCTCGAGGGGAAAGGAACGACCGACCGCCAGTCATTTTTTTCGCTTGCGAAACTCTCACGACATCTGATATCAATGTTTTGGTTTTACTTGGCCACCATGTTTACATAGAGGCGGAGCGTTGTCTGTATAGGTGCCAATATTTACTCACGAGCCCTGAACGGGAAAACATGAGAAGTGCGGACAGTCCCTCTATTTTTTAGTGCCTCCCCGCGCCCCGCCCCCCGTACCCAGGGGAGTTTTGTCCTCTCCCCAGATTTCGCTCGACAAATAATCCAAGATGGCGGCTCCACGATCGATCGTGACAGCGCGACGATTTCGGCGCAAAAAATAGAGGGACTGTGAACAGTCTAAATAAAGTTTAAAAACCTCACCTGTTGTCTTTTCCGGTGTTTTTATCGCTTCTGGAAGCTACAGTGGCAGATTCGACCGAGGTCGAAATTCGCCCATAGCAGCTTCCAGAAGCGATAAAAACACCGGAAAAGACAACAGGTGAGGTTTTTAAACTTTATTTCACATTATTTACAACTTTTCGAAGGAAAAGTGAAAATTATTTTCGATCGAATTTCAGTTCCATACAAACTCTCATAATACGCTTTGGTGACCTGTGCTTTTACAACACGTTCGAAAACAAACATGATGTTGATCGAAGAGCTTTTTCCGCGAACGAAGAGCTTTTTCTTCTCTCGCCCCAATTTTCGCGCGGCTAGAATGCAGGAAAAAGCTCTTCGTTCGCGGAACAAACTGACAAACTGAATGCATCATGATTAGAACGTATAAACACTCAACCTTGAAAACCCTGGGCTTGTTGGTTGCTTGCTAACCCGAGCCGGGTTAATACTTTTATTTCTGCCATTTCAAAGCGTTTTGTCACTGCTAATTTTAAGTTCGCTTTGACATTGTCCAAAGTTAAAAATGTCGAACAAAAACAATGAGGGCAATAATTACTCTAAAACTGGGTTTGAAGTTGGCGCCAATCCTAGCTTAGCTTAATTCTAGATTAGCTTAATCATGGATTAACTTAATCCCGCTTTGAACAACTGGTCCCTTCTTTTATGTTTACTGATCCAAGTGCTTATTTATCGTGTAGTGGATGATGGCTGTGGAGGTGAGAAGTGTCACATGTATGCCACGTGTCACATGTATGCCACGTGTCACATGTATGCCACGTGTCACATGTATGCCACGTGTCACATGTATGCCACGTGTCACATGTATGCCACGTGTCACATGTATGCCACGTGTCACATGGATGCCTCGTGTCACATGTATGCCACGTGTCACATGTATGCCACGTGTCACATGTATGCCACGTGTCACATGTATGCCACGTGTCACATGTATGCCACGTGTCACATGTATGCCACGTGTCACATGTATGCCTCGTGTCAAGTGTTTACTAATCTAACTGCTTATTTATTGTGTAGTGGATGATGGCTGTGGAGGTGAGAAGTGTCACATGTATGCCACGTGTCAAGTGGAACCTGATACGGGTAAAGAAGACTGTCTGTGTCAATTTGGCTTCACTGGCAATGGAGTGGACTGTAAAGGTTACTATCTTTTTTTGTTCAATTATTTTTCTTTCTTTTTTAATTCTGAATGAATATAATTCTCTGTTAGTGTGTTTGCCTGTCTTTGCATTTTAGGCCGGTTGCACTTTTTTCACGCCTTTAAAGGTGTTTTCGTTTTTGTTATTAATACTGTTGCTGTTTCTGCTGCTTTTGATGTTGTTTGTTTGTTTGTTTGTTTGTTTCACTGTATATTTGTCCCTTTGTCTTTATCTTTGAAGATATGTTTACCGATTCTTTCATTTGCCTGTCTCCTTCGCATCTATTCTTGTCCATTTGTTTGTCTTTCTACGTTTTGAATCGTTTTGTGTCTGATAATTAAATAATAAACTCGTACAAACTTTTCACCTCTCGATTTAAACAAAATAGTGTCTGTTTGTTTTCTTTGTTCAAGATTCTACCTTTTCCTTTCTGTTGCTGTCATTTTCTTTCTTTCCTATCTTTATATAATTTGTTCAGTTGTAATGTTTCTACCATTCTCTCGTTGCAGACTTGAATGAGTGCCTAAGCGACGTCATTTCATGTCCAGACAACAAAACCGAATGTCAAAACACATTTGGAAGTTATGAATGTCTGTGCAAGAAAGGCTTCATGGAGGTTAACCACAAGTGTGTTTGTAAGTTCTATTGGATACTACTCAAAATGACAATTCCCGCCTCTTATTGATTGTCTTAAATATCACTACATTTTTTTATTCAGTTTTTTTTCTGCGAACTTTGTGGTTGCTTGAAGATAATATTCTTATCTTTGTATTCAGCTAATTTTTGTTACGCCTCGTAAATTTGCCACTACGGTACGGTTGAACATGAAATCTGAGACGACGAATTTTCAGAATCAACTTTGTCTTATTTTAAAGCCGATCGCATACAAAAGCAAGCAAACACATTTCTTCATCATGTTGTTACAGTGCACCACGAACGTGGGAGACGCGGTGCATGGCCTAATGGTTAGCGCGATGGACTCTGGATCGAACGTTCCGAGTTCGAGTGCTGGTCGGAATCATTGCATTGTCTACACTTCACTCTCACAGTTCTTTGCTCCACCGGTAAACTGTTAGGGAAACCTGACAAAATGCTGGGGGATCCTGCGATGGACTAGCATCCCATCCTATTAGCAATATTCCTATTCGCTTCATGCTTTGGAAACCGGGATAAGATCCTGCAGAGCGCGGACTTTACGGTTTTTTTTTCGTGAAAGTTAAGCTGACACCACTAGCTAAAGTCATACACTTGTATAATCCACTAGTTACTCACTGTGCTTCTTTTCGTCGTCAGCTGATGACTCGTGTATGGGTGTTGACTGCCATGCGAATGCTGTTTGTAATCCCATCCGCGGATGTTTATGCAAAACTGGTTTCCAAGGCGACGGACTTGGTTGTGAGGGTAAGCATTCTTTTTCTATACAACAGACTCACGGACTCTCGGATTGGCAAATGACAAAGTGCTTGAGATAGCGGGAGATGGAAATACCGAGTGATTAAGATAAGAGCACGGATCAATGATTAACTAATACCTTTTTCTTGTCTCTTTTATTGCAAATTTAGGTAGGCGTCTCATAAGATTGCCTTCAGAGCGATCTTGACCTTAAACCAAATCATTACAGCTATACTATTATTATTTCCCTTTCTGCGATGGCCAGTAAATATTGTTTCGAGGGTTTGCGTTTTGAAGTGAAGTATTTCGTCTTTTTAACTAGTGCATTGCAGACACGCGTGTTTTGTTTTGTTACAGAAGATCTTTTGAATATGATAGCCAAGGCGTTTAACAAGCAGGTAGTGCACTTCCTTTCTCTATGCTACGTCCAAGTCTTACATGGAGTGTAACGGGGTGTGGCCTGCTTGTGGTACCTTCAAAAAAAGAAAAAAAATTTGAACTCTTAGCCGTGCGTGTGTTCTAATCCACAATCTACTCATTGAATGTCGTTTTTCTCTCCTTAGATGAAAATGAATGTAATCATACTCGAAGTCCGTGTGACCTGAACGCAAACTGCATCAACAACGATGGTTCTTTTCAGTGTGAATGCAAATCAGGATTTGCTGGCAATGGATTCCGGTGCGAAAGAGGTGGGTTTAGGGTTAAACGAAACAAAAACAAAATCCCTTGCGCGTTCATTCTAAGTCGTTTTCGTTTACATGCATCATAGTTGATAGATGGAAATGGTTATGAAGCCCGGCAAACTATATTGGAAGGTCCACGACCGTGCACAATCTTTTGTTGAATTTAAACGTTTCTATTGGTTAGTTGCCTGAACACACGTCAAAACCAATTGTGTTTCGTGCATGATCAAGGCCAAAACAGCAAACAAACTCATGTGAGAAAGAAATGTGTGGGACTTCATAACCATACCCTTTGACATTTAGTTACGCAGTCGTGATACACTATCGATACTGTCTCACTATGTACTAATTATTATTTTGTAGATGTTTCATTTTTGCACCGTAAATTGCCGTATAGGATAACAGTCGTGCAGCTTAGCGTTTGCAAATGAAACTTGTTAGGTTCACCGCACAGGAAAGTGGCAACAGTTTTCTTGTCTGAATCTCTTTTATTTCTTTCTTTCAACTGAAGAAAGCTGCAATGGCGTTGAGTGTGATACGCATGCACAATGTGTTCAGTCCTCGGAGGGTAGTCCACCGCAATGTGAATGCGAGGTTGGTTGGGAAGGAGATGGGCAGACCTGTGTAGGTTAGTAATACGAACAGGCATTTATTTATACTGCCATTTTGATTTTGTTCACGCCACAGTTTATCCATTTGGGACTGAATTAAAAGTGTGGACAGGTTTGACAATTATTACCTGAGCATTGTAGCCGTTTTCTTCTTCTTGACTTCGCGGACTCAATTCTTTTCGAGCTCGAGAGACGTCTGATGAGATTCGACACGAAAAATTCCATACCGATGACGTAGTTCTGCACAGATTCGTGTTGTGTCTCGGATTGGTTGTTACTCAGTTGCGCGCGAAAATTCGAAACCGAACAACAACCATTCAGAGACACTGCACAATCCTCTACAGAGCTACGTCATCAGTATGGAATTTTTCGAGACGTCCCTCGAGGGAGAGAAGAATTGAGCTCGCGAAGAGAGACGTCTGTGTATCCAGGCAATGACTTTGTACTTTGTACCTAATTTCATAGATGCTGACGAATGTAAGCCCTACAAAAACTTGTGCTATCCACAGCGTGCTGATTGTATCAACACTATGGGCTCGTATGATTGTCGCTGCAGGCCAGGTTACCAAGGAGATGGCTTCACTTGCACATGTAGGTGTCTCTTATATATAATAAGGAAACAATGCTTATATGACATGTGTGGTGATCTTATAGAAACGTTGTCACTGATGGCTTTTCTATTAAATGGAATGTATATTTAACAATTTGTGTTAAACTACTTTGCCCCTCAAAACATTGACCGTTACGTATCTGATCGGCCCACGTCGATTAAATCATGGGACTATACAACAGCACTGAATGGCTACCGATTCCTTCTATTCGAATCATTTCTAATTGTTGTTGAGTTGCCGCAGTGGTGGAATATCAGGGACCTTACGCAACCATGACGGTGACGCCAAGGTGAACGTGAATGAATTTATGAAACACTTCCGTGCTACCCAGTCAACAGCTCCATTTGTGGATCTAACCTCACAGAAGTCATCAGGAGGAACCATGACAGCCAGTTTCGGCCCCTACTCCTCAAGTGCATCGTTCTGCCATGGCGGGGCCCCTCCCTATGGAGGCTTCAAAGAGGCTGGTGCTGACTGGGCGATAATCTAGATGCATTCAGCTTGTCCATCGGTGCCAGAGCTATCCTCGGCTGAATATGTAAAGATCGCGCTCAATTCTAAACAGAGACTTCGCCGTGTGGTTCACGTTCTCCACACAACGTATAATTTGGCCATTTCACGTTGATGTTTTGCAGAGGATGGCTAAGAAATGTACCAAGATTATAACGCACGTGCAGAGCCATTGTAGTGCTCATTAAACCTTTTGTTTAGCGGACGTTATATCGTTGCCGCTACCATCGTGGTTTGCGTAAGATCCCTATCAGTAATGTCAAAGGGTACCAGCATTGTGTTGTACTTTAGATGACATTTTTTATTCAGAATTTCTTTTCCTTTATTCAGCTGATGGCACCTGTGATGGAGTCCAATGCCATGTTAGCGCCACTTGTTTTAAACCGTCCTCTGACAAACCTGGTCTTTGTGTGTGCAAAGATGGCTGGCAGGGCGATGGACGAACTTGTCATGGTCAGAAAGATAAATGAAAACATTTACCTTATCGTTGACTTGTAAAGCAGGTTTTCATCCTTCAAATTTGGCGAGTTGGACTCCGGATTAAGGCGGGACTTAACCTAAATTTCAATAAAATTTTAAGAGGTTTAAAGAAGGGATAGAAGAAATAAAATTATTTTTGGAACACCAACAGACAGTTGATACCCACGCGGGTGCTCTTGCGTGGTTATCAACTATCTGTTGGTTCAAATTCTAATTTTAAAACTACATTAAATCTTCAATATTTCTCATTTCCCTAAATTTTTCAACTCCTTTGAGAAAAACTATTTCCTCCCAAACATATCCAAAAATCACCCAAAAATTTACAAAACACCCCATAACATAGATTTATGGGATGAGCATAGAGTTTTTGGATTGCTTGAAACGTGAACGAGATATTTCCATTTAACCCATGTTAAGTCGCGGAAAAATGGCATTTAAGTCCCGCCTTAAGCAGTACGGATTTGGGCGCTGACCGGAGTCACTTTGGTCTACTGTGGTCCATCAAGGAGCACTTGAGAACTGTTAGGGCAACCTGACAAAATGCTGTGGGGGGTAACTTGCGATGGACTGGCATCCCATCCAGGAGGAGTAGCAATACTCGTGCTACGGAAACCGGGATAGTCTCCGGTAGTGTAGACCAAGTGCAGACTTAGCCTTTTTAAAGGAGCTATGTCACGATAATTAAAGCCATTTTTTCGAAGTGCAAAATCACCTTCAAATTGAAGAAAGTCTCAGAATAACAGTTTACTAAGGTAGAAAAACACCAATGAGATAATAATAAGCCAAACAGGAACAAGGAAGGTGGAGGATGGAGAAGATTAAGACGGATTGTGAATGGCGAACTTGAAAAAAATTGCCATTTTTTTCAAGATGCGCCATCCGTGACGTATCCCCTTTAACCTTTACATCCTTGTTTTCTGTGGTTTTCAGATGTCGACGAGTGTGAAACGAACAAGAACAATTGCGACCGAAATGCCGAGTGTGTAAACCTGGAGGGCGCTTTTGGATGCCGCTGTCAACCCGGTTACGAAGGCAACGGCTTTACCTGTGTCCGTAAGTATAGAAACCTTTTCTGTCAATGATACAGTTCAAATATAAATTATATGAATGTTTATTGTTATCATTTATTTTATTTCGTTGTTCTTTTTCACCAGCGGAACACCTGTCTTGCGATGAATTAGAATGCGATGCCAATGCTAATTGTTCCCAAGCTTCTCTCGATGAACAGCGACAGTGCATCTGCTCACCAGGGTGGACTGGAGACGGTCAAACTTGTCGGGGTATAAAAGCACTCTTTCGTATCGTAAAATTTTCTTAACGGGTGATAAATATTTCACCTTTGTTGCTTCATCTAGAATCTTCATGACGTGTATTGTCCGTTCGGCGTGTATTTATTCAACCCAAAAAGTTGTCCGAAGACAACATTTTGTTTGTTCGTTAATTTCATCGACAGATATAGACGAATGCCAGCCGACCTTGAACAGTTGCCATAGAGACGGTGAATGCGTTAATACGGAAGGGTCATACTTATGCCGTTGCAGACCTGGTTTCCAAGGAGACGGCTACGATTGCGCCTGTGAGTGTTTATTGGATGTCAAGTAATGCTACAAAAAATCTTATTTACCAAGCTATGTTAATGCAGGCAAGATGCATTGATAAAGAGACAAGCTGAGCACTAATTAGGGTGCTTTACTGAAAGAAGACCCTCACAGGAGTTGGTCACATGACCATCTAAATTAAAGTATTACAATAGTTGTTAGTGTAAAATGATTTCATGATGGTGCGTGTTTCGTTGTCATGTTGCAAGGGGCTGGGCCACGCTATTTTAGTTCATGCTGGGACCAAGAATCTGGTGTTACTTAGTTAATAACTAAAACCTTAACCGTGCTTTCTTCTGTATAAACCACGCAAGATAGTGACAAGAGCACGCAAGAGAAGTGTGGAGAGAAACACGAGCCGTAAATAGATTGAACTTGTTTAAAACTGTAGAATGAAAAACACCAATGAGATTGAAATACTACGATACCAGAAGGGAGTACGAATAGTCAAAATTATGGTTTGTAGGTGGCCGAGATTTCTTCAGTAATTGAATTTCATTCATAATTAAAAATCAGAAACAACAATCACCAAAACTCTTTAACAAACCAACCTGACCATAAAAACGGCTGGAGAAAAAGCGTCCTCGGAGACCAAGGCGCAGATACTCGGGTGAGAGAAAGTTAAAACGGGCGAAATAGGTCCGTTCTTATAAACGTCCGTGACGCCGATTTGGCCTGTTTTAACTTCCACTCAACTCCTGGGTTTCCAAAAACGTAGACTACGAGCGCAGTCCCTCATTTTTGTCAGGGATAGTCGAGTGGGAGAGCTCGCGAGTGTGCGCGAAAAACACCTCTAGGAGACGCGACGTGCCGCGGCGAGTCGGAAAAATGAGGGACTGCTCGTAGTCTACCAAAGGCGAAGACAAAAAGCTTTGTATGCTATGTTGCTCAGGCTCCCTCTTATACAGCTTTCCGTCTGTTGCCTTATTTTTCAGCGATCCTGGATTCATGTAATGGAGTGACGTGTGATTCAAACGCAGAGTGCATTGAGTTTGTTCCTAGCAGACAACGGTTGTGTGTTTGTAAGGAAGGCTGGCAAGGAGACGACGAACATGTTATGGTATGTGTGTTCATCATGTTGTTTTCTAATTCTCTTCAAATGCTGATACGAACGTCTCACTCTGTGGTCGTTTGGATTGTTCATTCTGTTTTGTCGATTGATGTTTTTCTGGCTACAGCCATTTTTGTTTTAAAATGGAATTGACTTCAGCAAACAGCAAGACGCAATCTGGTTGTTTACCTAAACGTATCACTGAGAGAACTTTCGGCTACGCTCGGGTTAAAATGTCACCAAAATGAAGGTCATATTCCTTATTTATTTATTTGCAGACGTGAGCTTTAATTATTAGAATGAGATATAATAAAGTTAGCGTGAAGAGTTTCATGTGCCAATTCATATTATTTTTAGCTTCAGGAATTTTAAATTTCTTCTTGTTCTTTTTCAACAGCGGATCCGACTTGTGAAGGAGTACTCTGCGATGTCAAAGCTAATTGTTCCCAAGCTTTTCCCGATGAGAAGCGGCAGTGCATCTGCTCACCAGGGTGGACTGGAAACGGTCAAACCTGTCAGGGTTAGTCAAAAGTTCAATATATACTCTTACTGACCTTTATTGTCCTTCAGTTGATTACTTCTTTATTCTCATCACTGTCTCCTTGACTATGTATTGATATTTATGGTAAGGAGAAATTAAATGTCGGTCACTACTCGTCATGAAAGGGTTAAATAATCCTCAAGCCTCAAGAACATTTTGGCGTTCGGACCAAAAACGCGCGTGCTCTGGGGACAAGATTGCGCGGTCGATTGCGCGGTCAAATGCTCGAGCATGCGCAAAGGCGTAAATTCTGGTCGCCGCGCGCCAGTTTCCCGCGCAAAATTTTAAAGGAAAACCATTGCAAATCCGGTGTCACGAAAAATTGGTGAGAAAAATCGAAGCCTTGATAGTAACTTGCGAAAGGAAACAAAAGTAGGTAAAAGGAGAAGTTTAGTTAAACCAAGTATTATCTAATTAAGATGCAATAAAACATATTTACTTTATAAAGTAGTAATTTAATATTGTCACACCACTCTTAGATCTAGACGAGTGTCGGACATCCCAAAGTGAATGCGACCGCAATGCTGACTGTTCCAACACTGAGGGCTCATATGAATGCCGTTGCAAGACTGGGTACAAGGGAGACGGTTTCAACTGCACTTGTAAGTAAAGGCAGAAAGAGTTCATGTAGTAAATACTAACTGACAATCTATCACTCACTCACTCACTCACTCACTCACTCACTGTAATGTACTAAACAAATGTATTTGATTTTGTTATCCTTCCTTTCACTAGCGGATGGCACTTGTCGTGGGACACTTTGCGACGTGAATGCGGAATGTGTTTTTGATGAAGGCGAACAACAATGCGTGTGTAAGAAAGGCTGGAATGGAGATGGACAAACCTGCTTTGGTCAGTATCTTCAAACTTTAAATACAGTAGACTTCCGCTATCTCGAACTCTCAAGGGGAACGAAAAAACAGTTCGAGATAGCGAGAAGTTCTGAGATAGCCGATAGTAAATGACTGAAAAACAAGGGCAAGGGGAATGGGTTTGAGTTCGAGATAGCGGGGTTTTCGAGATAACCGAGTTCGAGATAGCGGGAGTGTACTGTACGAACATTTTATAAGTTAATACAGGGAAGGTTGTCTATAATCATTTCGCTATGGAGCTAATAAAATAACTGAGAAAGAGGCTGGGACCTGCTTTCGTCAGTATTTTCAAACTGTAAATAAGACCATGAACGTCATCAAGAGAGGATGACCTAAGAGAAGCATCCCTCTTCCAATGATAATTTTTGAAATCTATTTTTAATTCTCAGTCCATAGCTGAGCTATTTTAAGAGCGCTACCTGATTGAGAAGTTCAGGTAACGTGATGTCGGAGTCTCGATCAGAAGGAAATAAAAATAACTTTCACAGCATGGCGCGAAACTATTAATAGATTTCAAAAATATATCATGAGGCACGGGGAATCCCTCTCTTAGATCATCCTTTCTTGACGTCGTTCAATAGACAATATTCGTATTCTCACGGTTGGACTGGAACTACAACCTCGGACAGAACTGTTGAGACAGTTTCATCTTTTTGTTGTATTTCGCGCGCGCCTTCAACGTCGTGAGATGGAACAAATTCGCCCCCCTCCCCACCCCCCGTTCAATGTTGTTTTGTCCTGAAAACTAATTCATACAAATTCTGTGTTACCCAAAACAACATTGGTAGAGGGGAGGGGGGAGAACTGTCATTTGTTTCCTCACTCTTGTCGTTTTGTTCAGGACAACAGGAAAATATAGGCATCATTTAAATTTGTCTCAACTAGTATTGTCCGAGGTTGTAGCTTGCAATCGAGGCTCGTGCGGGGGAATGTCATTAAAAATATTTGCATTTGAAAATATTTCCCCGCATTAGCCTCGATTGCAAGCTAGTTCCAGTCCAACCGTGAGAATACGAATATTGTCTATTCTTTCGGCGGGCGCAAACGAAATGAGATGAGAAATGTATTAACCAAGCAAACATTTGTCTTACTTTTGTGTAGATGTTGATGAGTGTCAGCCATTTAAGAACAACTGTACTTTAGAAGCTGACTGCGTAAACACCGAGGGCTCATATCAGTGCCGCTGTAGGCCTGGTTACCAAGGAGACGGCTTTACATGCGTCTGTGAGTTGTGTTTTGTTATTTTTCTGTGCAACGTGAACGAAGCTATGCACCGAATATTTTGGTCAGGGTCGAATATACTACAGTCGAACCTCCACTAACGGCCACCTCTCTACAACGGCCAGGATTTTTCGTCCTAACCGTGTACTGATCCATACACTCAACTCTTATTAATTAAAACCTCTCTACAACGGCCACCTCTCTACAACGGCCACAGCCACCTCTCTACAACGGCCACCTCCCTACAACGGCCACCTCTCTACGACGGCCACCTCTCTACAACGGCCACCTCTCTACAACGGCAAGTATTTTTGAGGCCCGACCGTGCGCCGAACCACACGTGCACACTTAACTGTTATTAAAACCTCCTACAACGGCCAACTTTCTACAACGGCCAATAAATTATGCCCCAAGTTGAATTGTTTGGTGCGTTTTATTGTCATTACAGTCGAACCTCCACTAACGGCCACCTCTATATAACGGCCACCTCTCTACAACAGCCAGGATTTTTCGTCCCGACGGTGCGCCGATCCATACACTTTACTCTTATTGAAACCTCGCTACAACGGCCACCTCTCTACGTACAACGGCCAGATAATTCTGCACCAGGGTGGCCGTTGTGGAGAGGTTCAACTGTAATTTGGGGTACCTTAGTTTAGAACCCTGTTCCCTTTCTGTATAGGAAATAGGAAAATCTAAGGGATTAAAATCCTTGTAGTTTTATGCCTAGTTATTTCATATCTTTCCAGCGGATGGCTCTTGTGAAGGAATCATTTGCGACTCAAATGCCGAATGCCTCCGAAAGTTTCCCGAAGGACGCCGACAGTGCAAGTGCCGAGATGGTTGGCAAGGAGACGGACGAACTTGCTCCGGTAAGTTTGACTGTAGTTTTTCAAACGTTCAGCTGATGTGTGTTTCGTTTATACATACTTTCTTAGGGCCTATTTACATGGAGAGAAGTTGTCCCTAGTAGGAGGGTTTCCTTCCCCCCCGAGCCATATTTTAACCGAGTTGTCCCTGTTGACCGAGCCAAAACTTGGCCCTCTTGGGTTCGCGCATGCTCTATATGTCCCGATTTGTCCTGGTAGGTGAAACAACAATAGCCAAAGTGTTTACATGGAAAAAAAGTTGGCCCGCCCCCTAGGGTCACCCTACCTTCAAAGCGAGTAACCCTCCACCAGGGTTACCCTGCCCCTCGAGCCAACTTTGCGATTTCCCATATAAACGGTTCGTTGCTATTTATAAAGAAATGTATGAAAAGTTCTCCCGCCCGGGGTGGCTCTGTGTGGAGGGTAACCCTCCTACCAGGACACCTTTCTCCATATAAACGGCCTTAGATCATCTTTCTTGACGTCGTTCAATTCTTTCGGCGGGCATTTTTAACAAGCAAACATTTTTCTTTACTTTTGTTCAGATGTCAATGAGTGTCAGCCATTTAAGAACAACTGCTCCTTAGAAGCTGAGTGCGTCAACACCGAGGGCTCATATCAGTGCCGCTGTAGGCCTGGTTACCAAGGAGACGGCTTACATGCGTCTGTGAGTTGTGTTTTGCTATTTTTCTGTGCCAACGAGAATGAAAGCTATGCCAACCGGAATAATTTTGCGTCAGGGTCGAAGGTATACTACAGCTCGAACCTCCACTAAAGGCCACCTCTCTACAACGGCCAGGATTTTCGTCCTAACCGTGCACTGATTCCATACACTTCATTTCTTATTAATTAAAACCTCTCATACAACTGAGCCCACCTCCTCTCAAACCGAGCCACCTGTTCTACAACTGCCCACCTGTCTACAACGGCCAACCTGTCTACAACGCGCCACCTCTCTACAACGGCCAACCTCTCTACAAACGGCCACCTACTCTTACAACGGCCACCTCTCTACAACGGCCACCTCCCCTACAACGGCCACCTCTGCTGCCGCCGCAACCTACACGTGCCACACTTAACTCTTATTAAAAATCTCCCTACAACGGCCCAAACTTTCATACAACGCCGGCAATAAATTCTGCCCCAAGTGAAATCTGATGTCGTCTTCCCTCCTTCCCGCCACCCCTTTGCCGCTCCCCTCTGGCCTGTTTAAAAATAATTACATAGGAGACAAAGAGAGGACGACTGCGGGGACGAGTCAGAAGTTGACTTGTTTAGAGTGCGTTTTATTGTATTAGTTAATTTGGGGTACCTATGTTTATAGATAGACCCCTGTTCCCTTCTGACTAGGAAATAGCGGTAAAAACTAAGGAATTAAAATCCTTGCCAGTTTTAGTTATTTCTAAAATCTTTCCAGCGGATGGCTCTTGTGAAGGAATCACGTGTGCGACGCAAATGCCGAATGCCTCCGAAAGTTTCCCGAAGGACGCCGACAAGAGGGGTGACCACTTGCCGAGATGGTTGGCAAGGAGACGGACGAACTTGCTCCGTAAGATTGATTTGTAAATTTTAAAACGTTCAACTGATGTGTGTTTCGTTTTACCCATATTTCAATTAAACGGTTGTCGAGATAGAAGTGTTTTTAAAAGCCCGCAAGACAAGACCGAAAGGTAGCATCGGGTGAAAGTAGAAAAACTGACTGCACGCACCGAATACTAATGAGAAAGTAACAGGTAGACATTATTTTTAACGTTTCCTTTTGTTTTAAACACTGATTAAGAAAGTAAAGCTACTTTTATGCCAAGACTACAATTGAGCAGAATCAGTTTTTTTTTGAAAAAAAAACCATGGAAAAACAAATTATATCATTCAGGGCAAATCAAATACATCACGCGCCCCCCCCCCCCCCGAAATAACAAACTTGTAATTCTTTTCCACCGATATGCAAATTATAATGGAATACCCAGACTACCATGTGGTCTGATCTCTTTACGCCCCTTTACGCTGTCAATCCGACAACGTCTAATTGAAAGAGGTGTATAACATTACTTTGCTTTACTATGGCCTGACCTCAACGGAGCTTTGGACTTGGAATGAAGTTTGGACTTGGTATTTCGCCCGAAACTATCGATGACGTTGTCTTTTCGTTTCGCTAACCAACAACAACCAACAACAACAAACAAGCCAACAATTTTAATAAAACAGCACTGTCATAAAATATTGAAGCCGATTTTACATTTCTCGCAATCTCATTCAGTTGTTTTAAACGAGTTTCTAGACTTATCCATGGGCACGGGCTTTTTGCAAAGCAATCGTGTTGGACATTTCCCCTTTGCTTATATTAGATGTTGATGAGTGTCAGCCATTAAAGAACAAAGTGTCACTCAGAAGCTGAGTGCGTAAATACCGAGGCTCGTATCAGTGCCGCTGCCAGACTCGCGTTTACCAAGGAGATGGATTCAAACTGCGTTGTGAGTTTGCTTGTTTATATACGGTTTTTTAACACATTACATATTTTTATAAAACTTTTAAAAAGTTTTGACACACTTAATCTTTGTTTTAGGCGAGTAAGCGAAGCCTTTCCAGTTGAGATGATATGAAAATCTTCTTCGCGGGCCCAACTCAGCCATAAAGCTTGCGGAGGGGACTGGGGTCAGTACTCTCCCTCTTACCCAAGTCACTTCTGTGGGCTGAATAGAGTGTAAAGTGTGACTGTCACAAATTTTTTAAAATTTTGCCGATGAAAATTATGAAATTTGATCCAAATATTTCAGAGGAAGCATTAGTCAATAAAGTGAGGCTTTTTCAGAAAAAAGTGCCCTTGTTTAATTAAGCTTTCCTTTGATAGCTCAGTCGGTAGCAGCGGAGGACGTAGAAGTCAGGGTTTGAAATCCTTAGGGTCGCTGCGTTCGAATCAGGCCTCGAAAGGAAAATTTCTTTCTTTTAAGGTGGCTGCGTAACGCGTTTACAGCCCTTGCGCTTTGGATTGAATCGATACTTTTACCATCTTATATCCAGGTTGATGTTCAAATAAACGGTCGTCAAAACGATTAGCCTAATGTCATCGAAGTGAACAAGGTTATCGATAATATTTGATGCCATAATAAGGTTACCATAGCAACAGTATTACCTGATCAAAAACACCCTTATTTTTAGCCTTTAAAGTGCTTATAACTCAAAAAAACGAGACCCGGTGACCCCCCATTTTTTATCAATTGAATAATGATCAGCATGTTTAAGAATACAACTTTTGCAAAGTTTAAAAAAATTCTGGCGGAGGGAATTCAGAGCCAACCCTTAAAATAAGGTGTATTTTGACAGGTAATACTTAATACTTTAATATAATATTTTAATGAGCCTTATCTCATTTTCAAATGACAAATAAATTTGGTTGCCATCCATTGTATTACTTCGCATAGCTCAGGTTGTGTAGAAGCGGAGGACTGTAGAAGGTTGGTTGTAATCCTTAAGGTCGCTCTGGTTTCGAAATCCGGCTCGAAGGAAATTCCCTTTTTACTTTTGTTACTTTTTTTTTTCAAATTGTTCCCATATTTTTGTCCTTTAATTGCCAGGTAATTGTTGTGACGTCAGGTGACTTTAGCTACTCTATTGTCTACAATGAGGAAGCCTACGAAACATTCATCATAATAATGGCTTGCTGTCAGATAAAAAAATTTCACATTGGTAAACTGGCCCCTCATTAACGGGAACCCCCCCCCCCCCCCCCCCCCCCCATGATTTTTTGTTCCTCGAAGCGATCTTTGATCTTTCAGTTAGAGCGGTTTGTACTGAGCTGTCGAAAAGTTCATCGCGTGGAATTGCTTTGGATTTTTTTTACTACCGCCTTTTATGATTGGTTTAAAAGCACTCGCAGCCACATACTCAACCAGATACAAAAACCTAAAACCAATCGCGACTTGGTCACACGCGTTTTCCCGCGCTTGGCGCCGCTTACCGCTGTATTTGCTTCAAGCTCCTCGTTGGTTCGTTCTGTTGTTTACGTTTGTTGTGATTGGCCATTGTAATTGCTTTGGTTTTGGTTTTACCACACTCAATTAAATTTCGCTCTAGCAAATTGTTCAAATTTAAGACACCACGCTTACAATTACTCCTAAAGCCAAGTGTTAATCTTTGTTTCCAAGTATTCACACGAGCGTGTAGTTATCACTTTCAGCGGATGGCTTCGTGTGAAGGAACACTTTTCGCGATCCAAATGCTGAATGTCGCCCAAACGTTTACCCGGACGAACGTTCGGACAGGGCAACGTGCCGAGATGGTTGGCAAGGAGAACGGGACGAAGAATGCTTATCGGTAAGATCTTATGTTATAAAGCTACAGTCAAACTCGTGTCCGTAATCCGTAATAGCGAGAGTCCGCAATAGCGTGAGTCATTTTTTTTTTTTTTTTGTCAGTTCAAATCTCCTATAGCTTTCGCGGGTGGGAGGGGCTTAGATTTTGTCCGTAATATCGGGTGTCAGTAATAACGGGGTGTCCGCAAGGCAAGAGTTGACTGTGATTCTGCCCAAGTATCTTTGTTGTGTATCGGTTCCTCTGACTAATTTTGTGTTCCTAAGATGTGAACGAATGTCAGTCCATCAAGAACAACTGTCACTTGAAGGCAGAGTGCCACAAATACTGCCAGGCCTCTACGGACTGCCGTTGCAAGCCTGGATATCTTGGAGATGGAGTTAAACTGCCACATGTAAGTGAAGTGGAGGAGTAGGAATAATATGCACCGTTTACATTTTATTTTCATTCGGTTTTCAGTGCAAACAAAGAAGTTGGCGGCGGATATATAAGAGGTTATTCCAGCAGAAAGTTGTATAATACGCTGGGTTTATTTTTTACCCCCGTAAAAAATAAACATCTGACGGAGTAAAAAATGCCCAGCCGTTAATTACACAAATTTTCCGCTGAATATATGGTTTATTATACGAGCATAATTTATTCTAAAATATAGGCTTTCAACAGTGTTTTCCGTAGCACTAGCGCGCGGTTCAGGGGCGACTATGACCGGAGTGTAATAAGGTCGTCTTATAATTTGCACTCGTGGTTGCGTACTCGCCACTCTAAAAATGCTATGTCGCATTATAATAAAATGGACGTAAATTAGTGACCAATTATGGGTTGACATGCATGGGTGTGGACAGTTTATGGTATGATAATGCAGATGGGAGTAGCAATTGCAGTTGTGTCCACTTCTCGGGACCAGGTTCTAGATAGGAGAGATGTCCGCCTTAGAAAGGTTGTCTGTCTCGTTAAGCGACTTAGTTGGATTATGACAAGGTAAATTAGCCGCCGTAGCGAATTTGGGAAAGCTGACGTTTCGATGGCGGCTAGCACCACAGTTTCACTTTGAAAAACTTAATCACTTTGCGGCCTGTAAAGAGAGTTTAGTTACAGACAAGCAAGTGAACTTAGCGCCAAGCAAGGATGTCCACCTTAGAGAGGAGTTTACCTTAAAAGTTGGTGTTCCGCCTTTGAGAGATTTGACTGTAAAAATCTCCATCTACTTTATGCTACAGAAGCTATAGAAAAGCGTTGACTGTGTACGTCAATACATTTTTTCTCTAATGATTTCAGCTGATGGTTCGTGTGATGGTGTATTTTGCGATCCCAACGCCATCTGCGAGGAAGGATCTCCTGGCGACCAGCGTCAATGCTCTTGTAGAGAAGGTTGGAGAGGAAATGGAACCTTCTGTGTTGGTAAGTTGAGGGAAAACTGATTGTTTATAATTGCAACCATTCACCTATTGTAGCTATTCTTAAAGGATGAACCCTTTTAAAACATCGGTTCAACTTGAATTTGCTATTATTTTATCAGCTGCCCATAATCTGTTTTTTTTTATCATTTTCTTTATCACTACTTTTTTTTTAGATATTGACGAGTTGCAACTCGCCGCCACCAAGTGTGACCTAAATGCGGATTGCTTCAACAGCGCAGGCGCGTATCAATGTCGCTGTCGGCTTGGTTACCTAGCAAACGGAAGTCAGTGTGTCTGTGAGTATTACTAAAGACGACGTAGTAGTACGTGAATATTTTGATTCTCTTTTTATAGTATCGTCGGATATTACTGAGCTGTTATATTTATGAGACCTTTCCTCCTCTCTTCAGCTGATGGTACTTGTGATGGAGTGGTATGTAGTCAACACGGCGCATGCGTGCCGAAAACCGCCAACGGTCGCGACCGGCATTGCGTGTGTGTGGATGGTTGGAAAGGAGATGGACGGAGTTGTCTTGGTAATAAATGGATTAGAATCATTTTGTTTCTTGGTTTATATTATTTTATAGACTGCAAAACAATCCCTCTTAGCTCTCAACTCGTTTTTTTTTGCGAGATCAGCTAGTGCACCCCTAAGTCTGTTTGTCACCCTCCTTTTCTCCCGTTTTGGGATGTTGCGTTCACTACCAGCTTTCGCGCCAAAATAATAAGTGACTGTTTTGCCGTCAATCACTAAATTTGGTTGGCAATTATTCGAACCAGCTGTGAATCGAACACACTCGCATTGAAACACGCCATTGAGGCCCGTCTGGACATACGCTTTGCTCACACTGCTTCAGTGCTTCTATTTGATGCAATATATCAAACACGAAATACAGTGTTTCATCACATTTCCAAACACCTAGTAGAGAGTTGAAAATACGACGCGCAGAGTAGGCTCGATTTCCGCCGCTCTCTCGAGTCCAGTCCCCGCGCAGCGGAGTTTTTTCTCAATCGAAACTAAAACTAAGGAGTAAACAGAGAAATCAAATCGTTAAAACTTATGCTAATTACTGTAAGATCAAATATCCAAACCACCGTCACAATTATTGTTTCCTTTATTTTAACGTGATGATTTTTAACTCCTGTACAGATGCCGACGAATGCCAAGCTGTAAATAACAGCTGTCACCAGCATGCTGATTGTCTTAACAGTCCTGGGTCATTTTCTTGCCGTTGCAGACCTGGATACAAAGGAAGTGGTTTGAATGCGAATGTAAGTGGCCAGAGACTTTTCAATTGTAGGAATACATTATGTAGAGCTTAGATCAGTTCGAACGAGTTACTTCCTCAATCCATTCATTCTCGTCCCCAGAGCCCGCGATCCTTTTGGTCAGCACCAAGAAATCACGACCTCTGGCTGGTACCGATTTTCTGAGCTTGCGCAGAGTACTCGTTTTTCTATTGTCTTTTATCTTTTCATTGTTTCAACAGCCAATCAAAAAATTCGTTCTATCTGTCCCCGCCAGAGTCAGAGATTCCTTGGTGCTGACCAAAAGGATCGCGGACTCTGGGGACGAGAATGCAATCCATTTGCTTATCGCCGGAACGATATCACTTTTTATGATTCTCATTTGCAACCTTATCCCACCAAGATGAAATTGGAACATAACTTTGGGCAACTGTTTGAGTACATTCCAAAACTCGGCTGGTCTCGCTATTTCTCCTGACGTCTTGCAACTTCCAGTGCGTAGTTAAGCGTTGTACATATTGATAACTGTCATCATCGATCTGTAGAAATATGCGTGTTGTGAAGCTCATCTATTTTAAAACCCTTTAGTTCCAACAGTGCTACAAAATGTCAAATTTTCCGAAAAGCTGAAAAGCAGAGAGCATCAATAGCTTTCATTTGGATGGTCACACTATGGTTTCGTCCACAGACTTAAAAGTTAGAACAACCTTGTACAGCATAATAAACAGTACTACATGAAAGTACTACTCAATAGCTTTCATTTGAATGGTCACACACTAGGGTTTCATCCACAGACATCTATAGACGCAGAAATGTTTAAGATGTATTGTTGTGGTAATAATTACAGCTGACGGCACATGCGCGGGAGAGGCGTGTCACGGGAACGCCACGTGTCGCAACCTGATTCAAGGACCAAGCTGTGTGTGTAAGAGTGGTTATCAAGGCCCTGGTACAGCTTGTACTGGTGAGTGGGTTATAAACGATCAGTGACAAAACTGTCAACACATAATAGAGCGATTTTCAGTTGAGTGTCCTAAAACCAAAACCAAAACCAAAACCAAAACCAAAATCAAGCCAATCACAACAAACGGGTAAACAACGCAACGAACCAGTGAGAACTCGAAGCAAATACACTTTACTGGCGCCAAGCGCAGGAAAAACGCGTGCGAACAAGTCTCGATTAGTTTTGGTTTAACATCTGATTGGTTGAGAAGGTGGCGCGAGTTTTTTAAAACCAATCACAGAGCGTAGTCAAGCAAAACCAAAGCAATTCCGCGATTACTTTCGACACTCAATTGAAAACCGCTCTATTATGATTTTGTATTGTCTTACTAAGCTACCAAGTATTCGTCGACAAGATAAACGTTTTTTAAAATATCAAAAATATGGAAAATAAAATGGTAATTCCTTCGAGCCGGATTCGAACCAGCGACCTAAGGATTTCAACTAGTCTTCTACAGTCCTCCGCTCTACCAACTGAGCTATCGAAGGAATACATGGTGGGTAACCAAATGTATTGTTATTTGAAGACTGATGAGATTATCTATATTCCTATATAAACGTCCATTGTTTTATTGAAAACGTAATGAAGGACAGGGCTAAAGTAAGCTTTCTGTATGAGATTCTTTCAGCGGCCCATTGATATATGAAGGAAAACATGTGTTTTTCTAGAATAATAATATTTTATTCAAGCCCGATTCAAAACAGAAACCCAAGCTTATAACAAAAAAGATATATTTGCCATGAACTGTTGACTGCAATATAACTTGTATCGTATTATTATTCTTACAAAAGAAGGGAAACCTGCTTAAGCAAGCTATTCAAGAAAATACGCGCATAGAAGAGAAACGTTTGGGAAAATTAAAGTACAAAAATATGGAAGAAATTTGAAAGTTAAAAAAACTAAAAAGGGAGTTTCCTTCGAGCCGGATTCGAACCAGCGACCTAAGGATTTCAACTAAACTTCTACAGTCCTCCGCTCTACCAACTGAGCTATCGAAGGAATACATGAGGAGCAACCAAATAATGTCTTGTCAATAGGCCAATTTCGATATATTAAAATTCTAACTTGGCTCCGAGGCTTAGGGGAATAAAACAAAAGAAATTATTTTTTCATCCCTAAACCTCGATGTGATGTCTTTTCGTGTTTGGGGCCTCCCACAGAAAAAAAACATTTGAAACTTTAGGCTCTGAAAAGCGCATTTTGGTGGATTTTGGAGATGGTTTTGCTATGGATAATAGAGAAAGCAAAAAACCCCTAAGGTCTGATAGTGGGGTCCGGACCCCCCCCCCCCCCCCCCCCCCCCCCCCCCCGACCCTCCCCCTGTATCCGCCACTGAAGTTTATTTCTTTCAAGACCAGTACGAACCAGCAACCCAAGGATATAAGGAAAAATATATATTTGCCATGAACAGGTGTCCAGAATACAATATTTATTTCAAAGAAGACATAAACTTAGCTAGCTAGCTAGCTATATTTACCATGAAAAAAACATTTTGGAAGAGTGTAAATGAGAGGTTTCAATTTAATGTTAATTAAAATGAAAAAATAAAAAACAATTTCCTTCGAGCCGGATTCGAACCAGCGACCTAAGGATTTCAACTAGACTTCTACAGTCCTCCGCTCTACCAACTGAGCTATCGAAGGAACGCTTAATAAACAAGCATTTTTTTCAGGAAAAAGCCCCACTTTATTGACTAACGGTGCAGAGCAAGCTTGTACGTTTTAAACAACAAAGAGTTGAGATGTGATTCAACACATATTAGCAATGATCAGTACAGATGTGGATCGATAATGTAACGGTTTTTTTAAAATAATAATATATTTTTTTATTGTTTTTTTTAAACAGACACCGACGAATGTGATACTGGCGATCACGAATGTAACTCAAACGCTGACTGCCTCAATTCTATTGGTTCATACAACTGTCAGTGTAAGCCAGGTTACGTAGGCAGCGGATTCAGTTGTCAATGTAAGTATTTCGAACAGCTTACAATTAACAGCTTCTTGGATTACTGCTGTACAACCTATGGCTCTAGGATCATGTTCTATTAGAATTATCCTCTTCTAGACTTTCTCAAAGTCCTTCGCTTCTTGTTTCCGGTCTGTTCCCTCCTGAGGTGTTATCCAATCAGAAACGGCGTTATATCGAAGTGCACGTGAGCCTGAGCTGCTTGGGATAAATTCAACCTTGTTCTGTGTTTGATAGCTCCACCCACAAGAAACACAAGACACTGAGAGGTTCGCACCAAAATGACGTCACTCCATTCGACTTACTGCAAGGGAAACAAGCCGAACTCCCCTCTTCGTGATTTGTGCTCGATTTCTCGCGGTTCGCGCTTGTTTTTTCGCTTCCCGGAAAAATTCCCGAACACGACTTGTGGGCAAGTCTATCCTCTTTATGACGGTTAGATTGATTGAGCATGTGGTTTGTTTGGTCGTAGGCTTTTGTACCCAAAAAGCCTTTTTCCCGTCACTAAAATTGTAATACTAATGCTCAAATTGTCCACTAAAATGCTCGCCGCTCTACTAATTTATAACTGGCAGAGGGTTGCTAAACATTATTATTTCTTTCGTTTTGTCAAAATTAATTTTGGACAAGGTATTCTCTTCGGCAAAACCAAAACATGAGGTCAATGAGCGGAGAGGGGTGGAAGAATCATTTTGAGATAACCCTCACCAAGTCCGGACCTCAATTTATAGTATAGGTTGATTTACCTATATACATTGATCAGAGTTAGCGCTGTGTTCCATGTGGGGCAGTCTCATAACTGCGTCTTACACGCATGCGCTATTTGCGTTTAAATTTACAAAAGATATGCTTGCTTTCTTGACAAGAAATCAAGGTATATCTAGTCAATTGTATCTTATCCTAAGGCTTTGAATTGGAAACGTTTAAATTCGGCACATTCGAAGCAAAGTTGAATCAGTTGCCACACTGTATTAATAATTTTGTGATCGATTTCCATGTCTTCTGTATATTTTGCATCGTCACACGGAAGCTAAGTAAGTCGGGGTGTTATGATCACTACGGAAACGAGAAAAGACATTGACGTTATTCTTTAAGCTTTCCCACCCTGTCGCTTTGGAATGGAAAACATTTTCATCGTTTTAACGTTTGTGAATGCCAAAACTACCACAAAATAGACTATGTTGATGTTCTGTAAAAATGAAAACGAAACGCAATAAGGAAATAAAATAAGGGGGTTCCCCGTTTTAGACAATGCTTGGAATATAATTTGCATATTTCTGTTGCCAACAACAGAAATCTGCATCTTTGAGTTACAGTATGACATCGAATATTCTTTCTATTTTTAAATAGTTTATCTTGAAAACTAAACCGCTGATGTCGTGTTCCTCAAAAACATTTTTTCTCCCCTTGAAAGTTAATGAAATATTTTGCTGAATAAGCGTTATATAAGTTTAATTTGAATTTCATTGTAACAAGAATGCTCAACAACATACAAGACGAGAAGTATATATTGTTGACAGGTACGAGGAGGTCTGAGTTTATTTTCACCGCCGATACTAGTAATATAACGCTGAAGGTTATTGAAAACGTAAGAAAAATTTGTATCTGTTAATCGGGGAACCCACCTAATTTGCTTTTCAACAATGGCGCATGAGTGGAGTCGCTGATGTCAATGCGCATTGAATTACTGAGGCGCTTCATTTCGAATTCAGCTGAAAGCGAAGGCGAACTACGAATCCAAAACTTGAGTGATGAAATGAGACTAAAATGTTCAAGTGAAAAAAGCAAAACAAAACAGATGGGCGACTCCCTTGTATTTGCCTTCGAGTAGGTATTCCTGTTGAGTCTGGTTCCCCTGTGCGCCTATGAGATATAAAATATACAGTCGAACACTCTCGTAAGCGGACAGCTCTACTTTATTATTGTTATAATACGGCCGCCTTTACAAATCCCTGTTTGAACTCTAGCGCTCATACAAACTCTGTATTTACACTTTCCTTAAGCGGTCAGCTCCAGTTGCGGACACTTTTTTGCTTCCAGAGGGTGTGCGCTTTGACTGTATATTTTTTGGCGTTTGGCGCTCGTTTATATGCCACACAGTATTCATTGGCAATACCAACACGACTGCATGATAAAACTATCGCGATAAAAGAAGAGAAGCATTTTTAAAAATTAAAAATGGATCTGAATTCAACTTTATTAGTACAGTAAAAACCCGCATAAAAGAACAAGTGGATTAAGAACACTCAGGCTGAAATTTGGTCAAATTTGGTCAAAAAAGTACCAGAAAGCACCCGATATATAAGAACAAAATCAGCCTGAACCCCCAAAACACGTGTTCTTTTATGCGGGTTTTTGCTGTACAGGATCGAAAATAGAGGGCCTGAGAATTGGCCAAATAACTGTTAGCTGAGAAATGACCAAAATTTTAACTGATAGCCGAGAATGAGATCTGTCAAAATTAACTGATAGCTGAGAAATTCAGTGGCTAAAATTTTAATTGATAACTGAGAAATGACCAAAATTTTAACTGATAACTGAGAATCCAGCACCACCATCAGGACCCTCAAAATACACTGAAGCTACAATAGTGTGGTCAAACTCGTGATATAAACTCGTGAACACCACCATAAACATATGAAAACCAGGCTAAAGAGGTATATGGTGTGTCTGGGTCTACTTGCCTGGTGAATCGTTTTAACAAGACTTCCTTCCTGAATTGAAATGACTGTTCTTGGTGATATTTATTTCCTTTTACGTTTCCTGCCTCACCGTATTTCGGTGTTCTTCATATTTCCAACATTTGAAATAGCAAAAGTGAGGTCAATGAGCGGAGAGGGCGTGACAAGTCACAATGAGGGGTAACCCTCGCCTAATCCGGACCTCGATATATAGTATAGTTTGATTGAGATATTTATATTGATCAGAGCTCGCGCGGTTAGCCATGTGGGACAGCCTGACAGCTGTTGTCCTTGCGCATGCGCTCTTTATTGTTTAGTTGGTAAATGGATCGTTTCACGGTCCTAAAGGAATCCATGGCATAACCTGAGATATTTTTTGAAGCTTCAGCATCTATATATCGTTTTAGAAAGTATTCCACTGCATTCAACAGTGTTATTACCGATTTAGAAATTGAAACATCTTATCACTTGAAGGCATTTTTTGTAGCCGATATTTACGCCGTATGTAAATGAGGGAGATGATAAGATCACGGCTTGCTCAATTTCTTCTTTGAATTAAAAATCCGCATCGTAGCACAGACATTGAATATTTTATCCTGTGTCAGGTCTTGGAGAGTTAAAAACCTTTGAAACAGAAGCCATATTGTCACACAAAAGCGTGGTAACCAATACCTGTTTGTTATTCAAAACCAATGTGATAGCCTCCTTCGATCTAGACCTTCTAAGCTATAAGTCTGCGTAATCCTGAGGCAGGTGACGTGCATACGCGTGTTTGAAATTTTGATCTCTGTGCTTGTTTAGGGGAGATTGAAAACATTTTCATCGTTTTAACGTTTTTTAATGCGAAAACTACCACAAAATAGACTATGTTGATGTTCTGGAAAAATCAAAACGAAACACAATAATGAAAATAAAATAAGGGGGTTCCCGTTTTAGACAATGCTTGCAATACAATTTGCATATTTCTGTTGCCAACAACAGAGATCTGCAGCTTTGGGTTACAGTAGGACGTCGAATATTCTTTCTCTTAAATTTTTTCAATCGTTTATCGTGAAAACTAAACCGCTGATATTGTGTTGCTCCAAAACATTTTTCCCCTTTAAAATTAATGAAATATTTTGCTTAATATTAAAGCGTCATGTAAGTTTAAATATAATTCCATTGTAACACGAATACTTCACATCATACAAGAGGAAAGGTACGTGGAGGTCTGAGTTTATTCAGTATTAAAATAACATTATGCCAAATTTTCACTGCCGCTAATGCAGGAGTCAATGTTAACCCCCACCCCCCCCACCCCGGGACAGGGTGGGGATTTGAAAAAACCCTCAATCAAATGTTGTCAAATTCCCCCAGCCCTGGGGATGCTGTCCACTTACAAAAGTCTTAAAATTCCCCCACCCTCAGGCCCGTAGACAGGATTTTGAATGGGGGGGGGGGGGGGTGCGTTAGAGTGGGAAAGTTGTGGTCGTACGATCGCCGAAGGCGCGAGCTCCTAGGGGGGTCCGGGGCATGCCCCCCCCTGGAAATTTTGAAAGATTAGGTTGTCTGAGACTGCATTTCGTGAGTTTTGAAGGCAGTATGATATGAAACCAGGCAGCCAAAAGCGAACGTAAAAACACGAATATTTCGGGAACTGTTCAGTTAAAGAAAATACCGATGAAAGAATACTAAAAATACATAATGCGGACCTTCGATTAAAGACATTTTTAAGCCAAAGGAGTGAATATTTGGATGAAGAAAATGACTCGCTTGATGTTGTCTTTGTTGATGAAGACGATATGGAAACACGTTCAAAGCTGCGATTGTTTGATTCAGACATTTTCAAACTACACCTGTCCACTATTTCACTTTCTTTTGAACCGTCGGTCCACTATAGGTGGACCCCCACATCCCGCGGGGGGGGGGGGGGGTGCGGACGCACCCATCGCACCCCCCCTCCCTACGGGCCTGACCCTTAAAGAACGCTTTCCAGTCCATGATCTGTGGAGAAAGGTAAACAAATTTCGACTTTTACCTTTAGCCTTCGAGTTTTATATAATGAATCAAACTCGCAGAACTCGAGCCATGTTTAAATCAAACTTCATCGCAAAAATATGATCGGGCGTAAAGGAAATATGCAAAAAAAAACATCCTAGCTTGCACATGAATGTTCATTCTGTGTATTGTTTCGCTTTTAGATGGTGGATGGCCTAAATTATCATTGCAACAAAAACCACTCACCTGAGCTGTCTCAAACGAACATGGGCTCTGTCTCGATATGAACAACCGCTGACACCACATCAGCAGGCGCTGTACAAATCCCCACCTATTCCCCG
The DNA here is from genome assembly GCA_029204205.1 of Desmophyllum pertusum. NCBI lineage: Eukaryota > Metazoa > Cnidaria > Anthozoa > Scleractinia > Caryophylliidae > Desmophyllum > Desmophyllum pertusum. The sequence goes on along the minus strand of MU825411.1, from coordinate 427,431 downwards.
TACCCAGGGGACAGATAAATACTAAAAATTGCTAATCCCCTACACCCTCGGGCACGGTTTTTGTTTAAAAACCCCATATTTCCCCTGTAATCCCCACCCTGTCCCGGGTGGGGGTTAACATTGACTCCTGCATAACGCTGAAGGCTGTTGAAAACGAAAGAAAGTTTGTATCTGTTAATCGGGGAACCCCCTTTGCTATTCATTCAACAATGGCGCATGATTGGAGTGACTGATGTCAATGCGCATTGAATTACCGAGGCGCTTCATTTCGAATTCAGCTGAATGCGAAGGTAAACGACGAATTCAAAACTCGAGCGATGAAATGAGATTCAAATGTTCAAGTGAAAAAAGAAAAACACAAAACAGAAGGACCTCCTTATATGACTTATATTTGCCTTCGAGTACGTATTCCTGTTGAGGCTGGTTGCCCTGTGCGCCTATAACGTTTGAGCTTGCCTGATGAGTCAGTTTTGATAACCCATGAATTCCTCTTTCGTTTCGTATTTACTGTCAGTCATCTTTACATCCTCGGCTATCCTCTAAGACAGTCAAGAAACGATAATATTTCAAGAAAAATTCAATAATAATTTCAAGAATAACATTTCAACGATAGATGAAAATTTAAACTTTAAACTTGTTTCTTATCATCGTTTTTAGTTCCATACAAATGGCTGTTCCCGATGATATTTACTTCTTTTTACGTTTCCTATTTTACCGTGCTTCGATGTTCTTCACGTTTCCAACATTTGAAATGGCAAAAGTGAGGTCAAAGAGCGGAGAGGGGCGTGACAAGTCACAATGAGGGGTAACCTTATATTGATCAGAGCTCGCGCGGTTAGCCATGTGGGACAGCCTGACAGCTATGCACCTTACGCATGCGCTCTTTATTGTTCAGTTGGTAAATGGATCATTACACCTTCCTAAATGAATCCATGGCATAACCTGAGATATTATTTGAAGCTTCTATATTTTTAGAAAGTATTCCACTGCATTCAACAATGTTGTTACCGATTTAGAAATTGAAACATTATCTTAAACTTTCCACTTGACGGCATTTTTTTGTAGCCGATATTTACGCCGTATGTAAATGAGGGAAATGATAAGATCACGGCTTGCTCAATTTCTTCTTTGAATTAAAAATCCGCATCATAGCACAGACATTGAATATTTTATCCTGTGTCAGGTCTTGGAGAGTTAAAAACCTTTGAAACAGAAGCCATATTGTCACACAAAAGCGTGGCAACCAATACCTGTTTGTTATTCAAAACCAATGTGATATGTAAATTTCTTTCGTTGTGGTCGATTTCGGGAAACCCCGTAATTGATATTCAGTGATGTCATCTTTTTAAAATCACGCGATCGATGCCTTTGCGAATGACAAGCGTTTCTTATTCGCTTGATTTCCGGAGTGGACAATTCCACTCGGACAAGATTTTCGATCAGATATTACCACAAATTAGTCGCCCTTGACTCTCCGAAATAAATGTTCGAGAAGCGACGCCGGTCAATACAATTTACTGGAACCTGTTTAGTTGCAATCCGTTTCTTTCTAATCTTTTAGCCTGCGTAAGTCTGCGTAATCCTGAGGCAGGTGACGTGCATACGCGTGTTTGAAATGTTGATCTCTGTGCTTGTTAGGGCTGTTTAGGGGAGATTGAAAACATTTTCATCGTTTTAACGTTTTTTAATGCGAAAACTACCACAAAATAGACTACGTTGATGTTCTGGAAAAATCAAAACGAAACGCAATAATGACATAAAATAAACGTTTTAGACAATTCTTGGAATATCATTTGCATATTTATGTTGCCAACAACAGAGATCTGCAGCTTTGGGTATACAGTATGACGTCGAATATTCTTTCTCTTTCAAAATTTTCAATCGTTTATCTTGAAAAACTAAACCGCTGATATTGTGTTGCTCCAAAACATTTTTCCCCTTTAAAACTGCCAGTGATTAATGAAATATTTTTCCCAATAAGCGTTATATAAGTTTAATTATTATATAGACACGAGTGTTTTACTGGAAAATAGACCACTCGTAAAATTCATACGAAACTACATCCGGGACCCGAGTGGCGTATTTTCCATATCCTCACTAGTGAGGATATCGATGACGTCAATTCCCGCTTTTGCATGGCTTTTTGTGCAAAGCTGCCAAACTCCGGTTGAAAATGGCGAGCGATAGATTCGTGAAATTCACTGAAGCCGACATGAAATCGTTCACAGAGGAGTAGGAAAATGTTAACACGAGGAAGAAAACTTCATATGACTTAAAATTATTCAAGGAGTTCCTTGCAAGTGAAGACGAAAGGAGAGAAATTCGGAAAGTCCAGCCACCGAGCTGCAAGAGTTCGCGGTAAAGTTTGTGCTTTTGTCGTTTGTCTATATAATAAAAAGAACATTACACGGTGGCTTGAAGATATGAATTTTATTTTCTCGTGTTAAAAACAATATTTTACTCACTCGCTGCGCTCGTTCGTAAAATATTGTTTTTACCACTCGAAAATAAAATTCATATCTTCGCGCCGCCGTGTAATATCCTCTATATATAATTCCATTGTAACACGAATACTTCACATCATACAAGAGGAAAGGTACGTGGAGGTCTGAGTTTATTCAGTATTAAAATATTAAACATTACGCCAAATTTGCCGCTAACGCTGAAGGCTATTGAAAACGAAAGAAAGTTTGTATCTGTTAATCGGGGAACCCCCTTTGCTATTCATTCAACAATGGCGCATGAGTGGAGTGACTGATGTCGTCAATGCGCATTGAATTACCGAGGCGCTTTATTAGCTGAATGCGAAGGTAAACGACGAATTCAAAACTCGAGCGATGAAATGAGATTCAAATGTTCAAGTGAAAAAGAAAAACACAAAACAGATGGACCTCCTTATATGACTTATATTTGCCTTCGAGTACGTATTCCTCTTGAGGCTGGTTGCCCTGTGCGCCTATAACGTTTGAGCTTGCCTGATGAGTCAGTTTTGATAACACATGAATTCCTCTTTCGTTTCGTATTTACTGTCAGTCATCTTTACATCCTCGGCTATCCTCTAAGTCAGTCAAGAAACGATAATATTTCAAGAAAAATTCAATAATAATTTCAAGAATAACATTTCAACGATAGATGAAAATTTAAACTTTAAACTTGTTTCTTATCATCGTTTTTAGTTCCATACAAATGGCTGTTCCCGATGATATTTACTTCTTTTTACGTTTCCTATTTTACCGTGCTTCGATGTTCTTCACGTTTCCAACATTTGAAATGGCAAAAGTGAGGTCAAAGAGCGGAGAGGGGCGTGACAAGTCACAATGAGGGGTAACCCTCGCCTAATCCGGACCTCGATATATAGTATAGTTTGATTGAGATATTTATATTGATCAGAGCTCGCGCGGTTAGCCATGTGGGACAGCCTGACAGCTATGCACCTTACGCATGCGCTCTTTATTGTTCAGTTGGTAAATGGATCGTTACACCTTCCTAAATGAATCCATGGCATAACCTGAGATATTATTTGAAGCTTCAGCATCTATATATCTTCTTAGAAAGTATTCCACTGCATTCAACAATGTTTAAAAATTGAATATGAGTAGTCAGGAGTTGACATATTTAAATTAAAACGTTTTTGTCACTGACTCATTGTCGTAGTTGTTTAGACGTTTCGGCTAGTGCTTAAGCCTTCATCAGTAATGAAAATGGGAACGTACGTTGTTACACGCTATTTGAATAAAACGTAGCGCTACGTTTTATTCAAATAGCGTGTAACAACGTACGTTCCCATTTTCATTACTGATGAAGGCTTAAGCACTAGCCGAAACGTCTAAACAACTACGACAATGAGTCAGTGACAAAAACGTTTTAATTTAAATATGCATTCAACAATGTTGTTACCGATTTAGAAATTGAAACATTATCTTAAACTTTCCACTTGACGGCATTTTTTTGTAGCCGATATTTACGCCGTATGTAAATGAGGGAAATGATAAGATCACGGCTTGCTCAATTTCTTCTTTGAATTAAAATCCGCATCGTAGCACAGACATTGAATATTTCATCCTGTGTCAGGTCTTGGAGAGTTAAAAACCTTTGAAACAGAAGCCATATTGTCACACAAAAGCGTAGTAACCAATACCTGTTTGTTATTCAAAACCAATGTGATAGCCTCCTTCGATCTTGACCTTCTAAGCTATAAGTCTGCGTAATCCTGAGGCAGGTGACGTGCATACGCGTGTTTGTGCTTGTTTAGGGGAGATTGAAAACATTTTCATCGTTTTAACGTTTTTTAATGCGAAAACTACCACAAAATAGACTATGTTGATGTTCTGGAAAAATCAAAACGAAACACAATAATGAAAATAAAATAAGGGGGTTCCCCGTTTTAGACAATGCTTGCAATACAATTTGTATATTCCTGTCGCCAACAACAGAGATCTGCATCATTGGGTTACAGTATGACATCGAATATTCTTTCTATTTTTCAATAGTTTATCTTGAAAACTAAACCGCTGATGTTGTGTTCTTCAAAAACATTTTTTCTCCCCATGAAAATTAATGAAATATTTTGCTGAATAAGCGTTATATAAGTTTAATTTGAATTTCATTGTAACACGAATGCTTCACAACATACAAGACGAGAAGTATATATTGTTGACAGGTACGAGGAGGTCTGAGTTTGTTTTCACTGCCGCTAATATAACGCTGAAGGCTGAAGGCTATTGAAAACGAAAGAAAGTGTTCTGTTAATCGGGGAACCCCCCGAGGCGCTTCATTTCGAATTCAGCTGAAAGCGAAGGCGAACTACGAATCCAAAACTTAAGCGATGAAATGAGAATGTTCAAGTGAAAAAAGCAAAACAAAACAGATGGGCGACTTCCTTGGTATCCCTGTTGAGTCTGGTTTCCCTGTGCGCCTTTTAGATATAAAATATATAGTCGAACACTATCGTAAGCGGACAGCTCTACTTTATTATTATTACTAGGCGTAATCACAGATTATTAAAGTGCGTTCAAAAGGCTAAGGACGGTGGGTTTTCGAGTTGCAGACAGAAAAGTTAGAGACATTTAAAAACATTGTACAATTTATGCACAGTTTACTCACGTTCAGGCACAGTTTATAGTCACGCAATTTGGGCTTTCGGTGCAATTATGAAACCATATGCAAGTTGTAACTAAAGAACAGAAAAGTCATTGGCCACCCTCAAAAACATATATTTAGACTTAATTATTTATAACATACCCAGTTTCAGTAATAGATCAGAGGGTACCTGTATGAAGTTGGAATCAACATTAATGCTAGCAGAACAAACTTAAAAAGTTGACCTGTGGATTAAATTTCAAAGAAAAATTTACATACCTTCAATGTGTTATTTTATACATTGATGATTATGTTTGGCGAAATAAACCTCAAAATGTTTCAGTAGCTCGGAGTTTTATATTAGGCAGTGTTATATATATTAAATATGACCGGAGTTTAAGTCAGATCGACTCGCTCTCTGAAATGATGACAATTAAATGGCCGGTATGCAGACTATAAAAAAGTATAACACTTCAATTATATTTTCGAAATAGTACCATATATTCGACGATGTACTACATGTACAAGCACAACTACACATTCATTGTACTGGACTGTTTTAATAGCGCAATGACTGCTCAACAAACTCAAAAGTTGACTGTTCAACAAACTCAGTACAAACATAAGCAATTTAATTGAGACATCAAATAAAGTCACTTCCTGCCAATTTTCGCTGGTGTGTTCAGAAGGGAATGTACATGTACATCTTTATAGATTACTTGAATTGACTTCAGTACAGGCATAAATAATCAACAATCCAGACAATCGCTTGTGTGTTCGAATTCCGAAGGAAAATATGCATGTAAGCTTAAGTTAAGCTTATAAACAATCAGTTTATCGATCGATGACCCGATCGATTCATCAACAGTTGTCAGGCCCACATTTTACTAATTGAATGTGTTACCTTTCCTCCATTCAAAACCAAAGTTTCATCAGTAATAGACCTCTGGTTTCATCAATTCTTGAGGCACAAATCTGACATCCTTGATGAAATGTCCGCCATTTTGTTTGCACCTCATTGTTGCGCAACGAAAATGTGACGTCATTCAATATTGACGGGAAGCTCCGCCCAGAATGGAAGACGGTCGGTAGGCACACCAAGAGATTAGTATGCATTTTTTACAATTACAAATGGATCTGAATTATATTCAACTTTATTAGTACACGATCGAAAATAGAGAGTCCTGATGGGGTTTAACTGTAGCTGAGAATTGGCCAAAATTTTAATTGTTAGCTGAGAAATGTCCAAAATTTTAACTGATAACTGAGAATCCAGCACTCCCATCAGGACCCTCAAAATACCCTGAAGCCACAGTGGTGTGGTCAAAACACTCTGAAAACACGTTAACACTGTTACAGACGTATTGAAAACGAAAGAAATATTGCACCAGTTAAGCGGGGAAATCCCTAATTTGATATTCTATTGTTTCTACACCAATGATGAACTTTAGACAACTGAGGCAGGTGATGAGAATATAAAAATAGCGAATTAACAGATCGTGGATCTTATCTTGATAAACAATCACATTCTCAGAACCAACATTATTATTTCAAGTTTTGAACTTCATAGTCTGTTACTGCTTTCTGCCTTGTATCTGAAAGAGTTGCATTCACAGAATTTGAGCCAATCAGAAGTGTGCTTATGCCTTGATTCTTTATTAGTGTTCATATTTTCGTTTGGGCACAACTGAACACTTCAACATTTTAACCTGTACTTTTGGCTTTATCCCTTCACTTCCTTGCGTGATTTAAAAGTGAGGGTGAAATAAACATCAACAAAAAAATCAAGTGAAATGCGATTCAAAGATTACAAAAATGACTCACATTCTAAATAGTCAAGAAACAACATTTGATGTACTTATGATGTAAATTTCAATAAGAATGAGTAGTTCCCTAACTGGCTGTTCTTGTTGAGATGACTTCCTCCTTATTTTCCTGATATAAACTCGTGCTTAAATTATCTTCACATTTGCCACATTTGAAGACGAAAAATGTGAGGTCAATGAGCGGAGAGGGGTGTGACAAGTCATATTGAGGGGTAACCCTCGCCTAATCTGGACCTCAATCTAACTTACTGCTTGCTTCACTTGCTTCTCTAGAGAATTCTTCCTTTGTCTATCTAAAAATTCGTTGATATACACGTGAATATGAAACAATTTGAAAGAAACAATTCTCTAGAGTAACATCACATGGTCTGAAATGGGGCAACAAGCAAACCAAGCTAAAAGCCTGGTTTTCATATGTCGGTAAAATCCCAGACCATCGGGGATTTTGTCATTTCCCGACCGTCCCAGACACTCCTGACTCAAATCAGGGAGACAGTGGAGACATATAAGTCGGGAATGTCTGGAACGGTCGGGAAATACCAAAATCCCCGATAGTCTGGGATTTTACCGACATATGAAAACCAGGCTAAAGAGGTCTATGGTGTATCTGGGTCTGCTTGCCTGGTGAATCGTTTTAACTGGACTTCCTTCCTGAATATTGAAATGACTGTTCTTGGTGATATTTATTTCCTTTTACGTTTCCTGCCTTACCGTACTTCGATGTTCTTCACATTTCCAACATTTGAAATGGCAAAAGTGAGGTCAAAGAGCGGAGAGGGGCGTGACAAGTCACAATGAGGGGTAACCCTCGCCTAATCCGGACCTCGATATATAGTATAGTTTGATTGAGCTATTTATATTGATCAGAGCTCGCGCAGTTAGCCATGTGGGACAGCCTGACAGCTGTTGTCCTTGCGCATGCGCTCTTTATTGTTTAGTTGGTAAATGGATCATTACACCTTTCTAAATGAATCCATGGCATAACGTGAGATATTATTTGAAGCTTCTATATTTTTAGAAAGTATATTCCACTGCATTCAACATTGTTTTTACCGATTTAGAAATTTAAACATTATCTTTCCACTTGACGGAATTATTTATTTTGTAGCCGATATTTACGCCGTATGTAAATGCTAGATCACGGCTTGTTCAATTTCTTCTTTGTAACTTAAAATCCGCATCATAGCACAGACATTGAATATTTTATCCTGTGTCAGGTCTTGGAGAGTTAAAAACCTTTGAAACAGAAGCCATATTGTCACACAAAAGCGTGGTAACCAATACCTGTTTGTTATTCAAAACCAATGTGATAGCCTCCTTCGATCTTGACCTTCTAAGCTATAAGTCTGCGTAATCCTGAGGCAGGTGACGTGCATACGCGTGTTTGTGCTTGTTTAGGGGAGATTGAAAACATTTTCATCGTTTTAACGTTTTTTAATGCGAAAACTACCACAAAATAGACTATGTTGATGTTCTGGAAAAATCAAAACGAAACACAATAATGAAAATAAAATAAGGGGGTTCCCCGTTTTAGACAATGCTTGCAATACAATTTGCATATTCCTGTTGCCAACAACAGAGATCTGCAGCTTTGGGTTACAGTATGACGTCGAATATTCTTTCTCTTAAATTTTTTGAATCGTTTATCTTGAAAACTAAACCGCTGATGTTGTGTTCCTCCAAAACAGTTTTTCTCCATTTGAAAATTAATGAAATATTTTGCCGAATAAGCGTTATATAAATTTAATTTGAATTTCATTGTAACACGAATACTTCACTTCAAGAGGAGAAGGGAGAAGTGTATAATGTTGAAAGGTACGAGGAGGTCTGAGTTTATTCAGTATTAAAATAACATTACCCAAATTTGTACTGCCGCAAACGCTGAAGGCTAATGAAAACGAAAGAAAGTTTGTATCTGTTAATCGGGGAACCCCCCTAATTTGCTTTTCAACAATGGCGCATGAGTGGAGTCACTGATGTCAATGCGCATTGAATTACTGTGGTGCTTCATTTCGAATTCAGCTGAAAGCGAATGTAAACGACGAATTCAAAACTCGAGCGATGAAATGAGATTCAAATGTTCAAGTGAAAAAAGAAAAACACAAAACAGATGGACCTCCTTATATGACTTAAATTTGCCTTCGAGTACGTATTCCTCTTGAGGCTGGTTACCCTGTGCGCCTATAACGTTTAAGCTTGCCTGATGAGTCAGTTTTGATAGCAGACTTCTTCCTTAACAAGATCTACATGCTGACATGAATTCCTCTTTCGTTTCGTATTTACAGTTAGTCATCTTTACATCCTCGGCTATCCTCTTAGACAATCAAGAAACGATAGGTGAACATTTCAATAATAATTTCAAGAATAACATTTAAACGATAGATGAAAATCTAAAGACCCCTTTAAACTTGTTTCTTAGGGCCTCCACAGACTAGGACAATTGTTATCGATAACTATTTAGTTGTCGATCATAAAAAGTTGTCGATAACAAAAAAGCCACTTTGTGAAGCCAGTTATCGATAACTAAGGAACTTAGTTATCGATAACTACCTTCACACACTGGCTTTTTGTTATCGACAACTTTTTAGATCGACAATTAAATAGTTGTCGACAACTATCTCTCTAGTCTGTGGAGGCCCTTATCATCGTTTTTAGTTCCATACAAATCCTTATATTTTGAGTTGTGAATGTTGCTGGGATCCTCCTTCTCAATTTAACCATCTGCTTGCTTCAGGCATGTGGGACTCTTTTGAGATCTTCCTTTACGCTTTACCCATGCGCTCTGTTGTTCAATTTGCAAAATGGAATATATACCTAAAGGAAATAAAAACATGACCATGGACATTTCGTTTTATTTGAAGCTTCTGTGTGTACATTTTTTCCCTGCAAGAATTTCAATTCCAAATAATGTTTGAGAAAAAACTTCGGTTCCTTCGCTCCTTCATTAAACATCGTTTGTTTGCCCAGCGGAATATTTAATATATATATATATTTTTGATATTTGGCGCTCGTTGTGTCACACAGTATTCATTACCAACACGACTGCTTCATAAAACTATCTCTATAAAGGACGAGAAGCAGGTAATTTTTACTATTAAAAATGGATCTGAATTCAAATTATTTATACACGATCGAAAATACACTGAAGATAGTGTGGTCAAAACACTTTAACGCTGTTGCTAGACGTAAAGCGGGGAAATCCCCTAATTTGATATTCTATTTTTTCTACACCAATGGGGAACTTTTGACAAGACGACAGGTGATGAGAATAAAGAAAATAGTGAATTAACATATCGGGGATCTCATCTATAAACAATCACATTCTCCGGCAGAAATTCATGTTTTGAACTGACAGGGCTAACTTCATAGTCTGTATCTGTGAATATTTTCAATGTTATATTCATGTACGTTACTGCTCTCTGCCTTGTATCTGCAAGAGTCGCATTCACAGAATTTTACTTTACTGAGCTAATCAGAAGTGTGCTTATGCCCATGATTCTTTGTTGTTAGCATTCATATTTTCGTTTCGGCACAAGAACACTTAAAAACATTTGTGGATTCAGTTTTAAATTTTTAAAAGTCTCATCAAAGTCAGAGAAAAAGGAGGATAAAATATGGCATTTATCCAAAATTCACGAAGCCCTACATATAAAACATCACCGAGTGTCACCGTTTAGAACCTTAAAACAAAGCATGATAAACAAACTTTTCGCATGAAATGTTACCCATGACGTTTTCTACAAACTAAACTTTCTTTACTGGTAAAGTTTTCATTGATACAAAGTCCTTATATTTTCCTTTATCGTCGTGAACTGTCCATATGCTGCAGTCTGAAGTGTCAGCCGCCTCCTCACGCTCTTAGACAGTCAAGAAATAACATATATACATTATGCACTGTGTAAATTCCTTCTATGTTGCGTTTTAGCAGTCCCAAATAGACCTCTTTAGCTTCGTATGTAACTTGCCCATTTCACACCACGTGATGTTCCCTAGAGATAATTGTCCCTTTGTCTATCGATCTAAAAATTATGCGTTCATATACACGTGAATATGCAACAATTTGAAAGAAACAGCTCTCTGGTGTAACATCACATGGTCTGAAATGGGGAAACAAACAAATAAACCAAGCTAAAGGGGTATATTGTTAGTCTGGGTCCACTTGCCTGATGAATCGTTTTACTTGTAATAGCTAGACTTCCTTCCCGAAATGGCTGTTCCTGATGATATTTACTTACTTTTACGTTTCCTACTTTACGGTGCTTCGATGTTCTTCACATTTCCAACATTTGAAATGGCAAAAGTGAGGTCAAAGAGCGGAGAGGGGCGTGACAAGTCACAATGAGGGGTAACCCTCGCCTAATCCGGACCTCGATATATAGTATAGTTTGATTGAGCTATTTATATTGATCAGAGCTCGCGCAGTTAGCCATGTGGGACAGCCTGACAGCTGTTGTCCTTGCGCATGCGCTCTTTATTGTTTAGTTGGTAAATGGATCATTACACCTTTCTAAATGAATCCATGGCATAACGTGAGATATTATTTGAAGCTTCTATATTTTTAGAAAGTATATTCCACTGCATTCAACATTGTTTTTACCGATTTAGAAATTTAAACATTATCTTTCCACTTGACGGAATTATTTATTTTGTAGCCGATATTTACGCCGTATGTAAATGCTAGATCACGGCTTGTTCAATTTCTTCTTTGTAACTTAAAATCCGCATCATAGCACAGACATTGAATATTTTATCCTGTGTCAGGTCTTGGAGAGTTAAAAACCTTTGAAACAGAAGCCATATTGTCACACAAAAGCGTGGTAACCAATACCTGTTTGTTATTCAAAACCAATGTGATAGCCTCCTTCGATCTTGACCTTCTAAGCTATAAGTCTGCGTAATCCTGAGGCAGGTGACGTGCATACGCGTGTTTGTGCTTGTTTAGGGGAGATTGAAAACATTTTCATCGTTTTAACGTTTTTTAATGCGAAAACTACCACAAAATAGACTATGTTGATGTTCTGGAAAAATCAAAACGAAACACAATAATGAAAATAAAATAAGGGGGTTCCCCGTTTTAGACAATGCTTGCAATACAATTTGCATATTCCTGTTGCCAACAACAGAGATCTGCAGCTTTGGGTTACAGTATGACGTCGAATATTCTTTCTCTTAAATTTTTTGAATCGTTTATCTTGAAAACTAAACCGCTGATGTTGTGTTCCTCCAAAACAGTTTTTTCTCCATTTGAAAATTAATGAAATATTTTGCCGAATAAGCGTTATATAAATTTAATTTGAATTTCATTGTAACACGAATACTTCACTTCAAGAGGAGAAGGGAGAAGTGTATAATGTTGAAAGGTACGAGGAGGTCTGAGTTTATTCAGTATTAAAATAACATTACCCAAATTTGTACTGCCGCAAACGCTGAAGGCTAATGAAAACGAAAGAAAGTTTGTATCTGTTAATCGGGGAACCCCCCTAATTTGCTTTTCAACAATGGCGCATGAGTGGAGTCACTGATGTCAATGCGCATTGAATTACTGTGGTGCTTCATTTCGAATTCAGCTGAAAGCGAATGTAAACGACGAATTCAAAACTCGAGCGATGAAATGAGATTCAAATGTTCAAGTGAAAAAAGAAAAACACAAAACAGATGGACCTCCTTATATGACTTAAATTTGCCTTCGAGTACGTATTCCTCTTGAGGCTGGTTACCCTGTGCGCCTATAACGTTTAAGCTTGCCTGATGAGTCAGTTTTGATAGCAGACTTCTTCCTTAACAAGATCTACATGCTGACATGAATTCCTCTTTCGTTTCGTATTTACAGTTAGTCATCTTTACATCCTCGGCTATCCTCTTAGACAATCAAGAAACGATAGGTGAACATTTCAATAATAATTTCAAGAATAACATTTTAAACGATAGATGAAAATCTAAAGACCCCTTTAAACTTGTTTCTTAGGGCCTCCACAGACTAGGACAATTGTTATCGATAACTATTTAGTTGTCGATCATAAAAAGTTGTCGATAACAAAAAGCCACTTTGTGAAGCCAGTTATCGATAACTAAGGAACTTAGTTATCGATAACTACCTTCACACACTGGCTTTTTTGTTATCGACAACTTTTTAGATCGACAATTAAATAGTTGTCGACAACTATCTCTCTAGTCTGTGGAGGCCCTTATCATCGTTTTTAGTTCCATACAAATCCTTATATTTTGAGTTGTGAATGTTGCTGGGATCCTCCTTCTCAATTTAACCATCTGCTTGCTTCAGGCATGTGGGACTCTTTTGAGATCTTCCTTTACGCTTTACCCATGCGCTCTGTTGTTCAATTTGCAAAATGGAATATATACCTAAAGGAAATAAAAACATGACCATGGACATTTCGTTTTATTTGAAGCTTCTGTGTGTACATTTTTTCCCTGCAAGAATTTCAATTCCAAATAATGTTTGAGAAAAAACTTCGGTTCCTTCGCTCCTTCATTAAACATCGTTTGTTTGCCCAGCGGAATATTTAATATATATATATATTTTTGATATTTGGCGCTCGTTGTGTCACACAGTATTCATTACCAACACGACTGCTTCATAAAACTATCTCTATAAAGGACGAGAAGCAGGTAATTTTTACTATTAAAAATGGATCTGAATTCAAATTTATTTATACACGATCGAAAATACACTGAAGATAGTGTGGTCAAAACACTTTAACGCTGTTGCTAGACGTAAAGCGGGGAAATCCCCTAATTTGATATTCTATTTTTTCTACACCAATGGTGAACTTTTGACAAGACGACAGGTGATGAGAATAAAGAAAATAGTGAATTAACATATCGGGGATCTCATCTATAAACAATCACATTCTCCGGCAGAAATTCATGTTTTGAACTGACAGGGCTAACTTCATAGTCTGTATCTGTGAATATTTTCAATGTTATATTCATGTACGTTACTGCTCTCTGCCTTGTATCTGCAAGAGTCGCATTCACAGAATTTTACTTTACTGAGCTAATCAGAAGTGTGCTTATGCCCATGATTCTTTGTTGTTAGCATTCATATTTTCGTTTCGGCACAAGAACACTTAAAAACATTTGTGGATTCAGTTTTAAATTTTTAAAGTCTCATCAAAGTCAGAGAAAAAGGAGGATAAAATATGGCATTTATCCAAAATTCACGAAGCCCTACATATAAAACATCACCGAGTGTCACCGTTTAGAACCTTAAAACAAAGCATGATAAACAAACTTTTCGCATGAAATGTTACCCATGACGTTTTCTACAAACTAAACTTTCTTTACTGGTAAAGTTTTCATTGATACAAAGTCCTTATATTTTCCTTTATCGTCGTGAACTGTCCATATGCTGCAGTCTGAAGTGTCAGCCGCCTCCTCACGCTCTTAGACAGTCAAGAAACAACATATATACATTATGCACTGTGTAAATTCCTTCTATGTTGCGTTTTAGCAGTCCCAAATAGACCTCTTTAGCTTCGTATGTAACTTGCCCATTTCACACCACGTGATGTTCCCTAGAGATAATTGTCCCTTTGTCTATCGATCTAAAAATTATGCGTTCATATACACGTGAATATGCAACAATTTGAAAGAAACAGCTCTCTGGTGTAACATCACATGGTCTGAAATGGGGAAACAAACAAATAAACCAAGCTAAAGGGGTATATTGTTAGTCTGGGTCCACTTGCCTGATGAATCGTTTTACTTGTAATAGCTAGACTTCCTTCCCGAAATGGCTGTTCCTGATGATATTTACTTACTTTTACGTTTCCTACTTTACGGTGCTTCGATGTTCTTCACATTTCCAACATTTGAAATGGCAAAAGTGAGGTCAAAGAGCGGAGAGGGGCGTGACAAGTCACAATGAGGGGTAACCCTCGCCTAATCCGGACCTCGATATATAGTATAGTTTGATTGAGATATTTATATTGATCAGAGCGCGCGCGGTTAGCCATGTGGGACACCCTGACAGCTGATTTCCTTACGCATGCGCCCTTTATGGTTCAGTTGGTAAATGGATCGTTACTCCTTCCTAAATGAATCCATGGCATAACCTGAGATATTATTTGAAGCTTCAGCATCTATTTATCTTCTTAGAAAGTATTCCACTGCATTCAACAATGTTACCGATTTAGAAATTGAAACATTATCTTTACACTTGAAGGCATTTTTTTGTAGCCGATATTTACGCCGTATGTAAATTTGAGATCACAGTTCAATTTCTTCTTTGAATTAAAAATCCGCATCGTAGCACAGACATTGAATATTTTATCCTGTGTCAGGTCTTTGTGAGTTAAAAAACCTTTGAAACAGAAGCCATATTGTCACACAAAAGCGTAGCAACCAATACCTGTTTGTTATTCAAAACCAATATATTCAGTGATGTCATCATTTTAAAATCACGGAAAGTGAAATCGATGCTTTTGCGAATGACAAGCGTTTCTTATTCGCTTGATTTTTCAAAGTGGAAAATTCCACTCGGACAAGATTTTCGATCAGATATTACCACAAATTAGTCGCCCATGACTCTCCGAAATAAATGTTCGAGAAGCGACGTCAATACAATTTACTGGAACCTGTTTAGTTGCAATCCATTCCTTTCCTCTTTTAGCCTCCTTGTAGACCTTCTATATTAGTTTAGGGCTGTTTAGGAGAGATTGAAAACATTTTCATCGTTTTAACGTTTTTTAATGCGAAAACTACCACAAAATAGACTATGTTGATGTTCTGGAAAAATCAAAACGAAACACAATAATGAAAATAAAATAAGGGGGTTCCCCGTTTTAGACAATGCTTGCAATACAATTTGCATATTCCTGTTGCTAACAACAGAAGTCTGCAGCTTTGGGTTACAGTATGACGTCGAATATTCTTTCTCTTTCAAAATTTTCAATCGTTTTTCTTGAAAACTAAACAGCTGATATTGTGTCGCTCCAAAACATTTCCCCCTTTAAAATTAATGAAATATATTGCTCAATAAGCGTTATGTAAGTTTAAATATAATTCCATTGTAACACGAATACTTCACATCATACAAGAGGAAAGGTACGCGGAGGTCTGAGTTTATTCAGTATTAAAATAGCATTATGCCAAATTTGCACTGCCGCTAACGCTGAATAAGGCTATTGAAACGAAAGAAAGTTTGTATCTGTTAATCGGGGAACCCCCCTAATTTGCTTTTCAACAATGGCGCATGAGTGGAGTCACTGGATGTCAATGCGCATTGAATTACTGAGGTGCTTCATTTCGAATTCAGCTTAACGCGAATGCAAACTACGAATTAAAAACTTGAGCGATGAAATGAGATTCAAATGTTCAAGTGAAAAAAGAAAAACACAAAACAGATGGACCTCCTTGTATGAATTATATTTGCCTTCGAGTACGTATTCCTCTTGAGGCTGATTACCCTGTGCGCCTATAACGTTTAAGCTTGCCTGATGAGTCAGTTTTGATAGCAGACTTCTTCCTTAACAAGATCTACATGCTGCCATGAATTCCTCTTTCGTTTCGTATTCACTGTCAGTCATCTTCACATCCTCGGCTATCCTCTAAGACAGTCAAGAAACGATAGGTGAACATTTTAAGAATAATTTCAAGAATAATATTTCAAGAAAAAATTCAAGAACTGATAGGCCATCCCATAAAATGTTTTGTTTCCCATCGCCCTCTCTCTCGTGAAAGTGGGTCGGTCGGTCGGTTAAAAAAAAGAAAAAAGAAAAGCCGAGAAACGAAATATTGACAAATTCTACTGATAAATAATTCCAAGCGAGCCTTGATTATATCTTCCCCGTGACCACCATTTTGCAACGAGCAGATATCACTCTGAAAAGTGTTCGAAGACGTCATTACTGGGCTGATTTAGATGTCAGAGTGACTTAAGATGTAAACAAAGCATATTAAACTTGGAAACACCCGAGAAAAGGACACAGGCAATGAATCAGAAACTTTTTTTTAACTTTTGAAAAAATTGGGTCGGTCGGGCGATGGGAAACAAAGCATTTTATGGGGATGGCCATAACATTACAACAATGGATGAAAATTTAAAGACCCCTTTATCCATAAAAATCCTTATATTTGCTAGCGCTGCTAGGCATGTGGGACACTTTTGAGCTCTTCCTTTACGCTTTACCCATGCGCACTGTTGTTCAATTTGCAAAATGGAATAAATACCTAAAGGAAATAAAAGCATGACCATGGACATTTCGTTTTATTTGAAGCTTCTGTGTGTACATTTTTTCCCTGCAAGAATTTCAATTTCAAATAATGTTTGAGAAAAAAACTTCGGTTCCTTTGCTCCTTTATTAAAGATCGTTTGTTTGCCCCAGCGGAATATTTAATAAATATATATTTTTTTGACATTTGGCGCTCGTTGTGCCACACAGTATTCATTACCAACACGACTGCTTCATAAAACTATCGCGATAAAAGACGAGAAGCAGGTAATTTTTACTGTTAAAAATGTATCTGAACTCAAATTTATTACTACACGATCGAAAATACACTGAAGATAGTGTGGTCAAAACACACGCTGTTGCTGGACGTATTGAAAACGAAAGAAATATTGCAACGTTAAGCGGGGAAATCCCCTAATTTGATATTCTATTGTTTCTACACCAATGATGAACGTCTGACAAGACGACAGGTGATGCGAATAAAGAACGAATTAACATATCAGGGATCTTATCTTGATAAACAATCACATTCACAGAAATTCAAGTTTTGAACTGACAGGGCTAGCTTCATAGTCTGTATCTGGGAAGATTTTCAATGTTATATTCATGTTACTGCTCTCTGCCTTGTATCTGCAAGAGCCGCATTCACAGAATTTTACTTTACTGAGCTAATCAGAAGTGTGCTTATGCCTATGATTCTTTGTTATTAGTTGATTAGTATTCCACCTGGTATTCATATTTTCGTTTCGGTACAAGAACACTTCAACATTTTAACCTGTGCTTTGGCTTTATCCCTTCACTTCCTTGCGCGATTTAAAAGTGAGGGTGAAATAAATATCCACAAAAACTGAAGTGAAATGTTATTGAAAGATGACTCACATTCTAAACAGTCAAGAAACAACACTGATTTGATATTGACTGTGAAATTGCTTATATCAAATTTGTGGATTCAGTTTTAAATTTTTAAAGTCTCATCAAAGACAGAGAAAATAATGATAAAACAGTCAAATGTGCAAATATGGCATTTATCCAAAATTCACGAAGCCCTACATATAAAACATCACCGAGTGTCACCGTTTATTCTTTACTGGTAAAGTTCTCATTGATACAAAGTCCTTATATTTTCCTTTATCGTCGATAAGTCCTTTGGTGAATGTGGACTGTCCATACGCTGATAAAGTTTGGTCTAGACCGCAAAACAGTCGTATTTATGGCGTCAGTCTGTCAAACGAATGCGCGCGGTCTTTGAACGAAAGGTCTGGAGCGAGTTTTGGTCTTGCCTCTTAATGATTCTATTTAGACTTTCTTCCTTCCATGGTTACCTATTCTGTTTGGCTTTACACGCTCTTAGACAGTTACGAAACAACAGATATACATCATACACTGTGTAAATTCGTGAGAATTGTCCCTTTGTCTATCGATCTAGAAATTATGCCTTCATATACCAGGGGCACCCAACGACAAAATTTTCCTGTTGGTGTCGGAACGTCGTTTTTACGTTATAATTGTGCTTTTTGTGCAGTTTAATGGCTTATTTTTAAACGCTAAAGCCCCCGGCACACTAGGCGATTTTATTCGCTCGTCGCGGCGAATTTAATCGCCAGCGAAATTCGCCAGCGAATTTCGTCGCTGCGTTTTGCGGCACACTTGGCGATTTTTTTCGGCGATTTTTCTGGCGATTCGGTTCCAGGGCATTCTCCGCGTTCAAAATGAAAAATCACGTGAGGAAATCGCGAACTGTGATTGGTTGAATAAGCTGGCGATCGCCGATTTCAATCGCGGGAGCGGGCACACTTGGCGATCGCCGGCGATTGACGGCGAACTTTATCGCCGATATCTGACATGCCAGATATCGGCGATTTTGATCGCAGATCGCGGCGATCAAAATCGCTGGCGAAATTCGCCGTCGCAGAAGCGGGCACACTTGGCGATTTTCGCCGATCGCCGCGACTAGCGAATAAAATCGCCTAGTGTGCCGGGGGCTTAAGAAAAATGTATCTGTTCGGATACGTTAGCTGAACTTTCAAACTTCAGAAATTTTTATCTCTCCGAAAACAAAAGGCATTAATTTTTCCATATTAAGAAAGTTCGAGATGACATTTCCCTAACCGAATATCCTAGGCGATTATAGGCCTTCCGAACAGATATTCCACCGAAACGATCCGTTGGGTGCCCCTGATATACACGTGAATATGAAACAATTTGAAAGAAACAGCTCTGTGACCTCTGTGTAACATAACATGGTCTGAAATGGGGAAACAAACAAACCAAGCTAAAGAGATCTATTGTGAGGCTGGGTACTCTTGCCTGTTGAATCATTTTACATTTCCTTCCCAAAATGGCTGATCCTGATGATATTTACTTCATTTTACGTTTCGTAAAAACGTACGGTCCACTTGCCTGATGAATCGTTTTACTTGTAATAGCTAGACTTCCTTCCCGAAATGGCTGTTCCTGATGATATTTACTTACTTTTACGTTTCCTACTTTACGGTGCTTCGATGTTCTTCACATTTCCAACATTTGAAATGGCAAAAGTGAGGTCAAAGAGCGGAGAGGGGCGTGACAAGTCACAATGAGGGGTAACCCTCGCCTAATCCGGACCTCGATATATAGTATAGTTCGATTAAGGTATTTATAATGATTAGAACTCGCGCGGTTAGCCATGTGGGACAACCTGACAGCTGTGCACCTTACGCATGCGCTCTTTATGGTTCAGTTGGTAAATGGATCGTTACACCTTCCTAAATGAATCCATGGCATAACCTGAGATATTATTTGAAGCTTCTATATTTTTAGAAAGTATTCCACTGCATTCAACAATGTTGTTACCGATTTAGAAATTGAAACATTATACAGTATTTCTACTTGACGGCATTATTTATTTTGTAGCCGATATTTACGCCGTATGTAAATGTCAAGATCACAGCTCAATTTCTTCTTTGGATCTTAAAATCCGCATCGTAGCACAGACATTGAATATTCCATCCTGTGTCAGGTCTTGGAGAGTTAAAAACCTTTGATACAGAAGCCATATTGTGGAACAGAAGCCACATTGTCACACAAAAGCGTAGTAACCAATACCTGTTTGTTATTCAAAACCAATGTGTATGTAAATTTCTTTCGTTGTGGTTGATTTCGGGGAAACCCCGTAATTGATATTCAGTGATGTCATCTTCAGTTTAAAATCACGGGATGTGAAATCGATGCTTTTGCGAATGACAAGCGTTTCTTATTCCCTTGATTTTTCAAAGTGGAAAATTCCTCTCTGATCGGACATTCATGCAAGATTTTCGATCAAATCTCCGAGATAAATGTTCGAGAAGCGACGTCAATACATTGTGAGCGGTAAACTGGAACCTGTTTGTAATCTTTTAGCCTCCTTCTATAAATAAAGCTATATATAACTGAGGCAAGTGACGTGCATAATCGTGTTTGAAATTTTGCTCTCTGTCAGGGGCACCCAACGGATCGTTTGTTTCGGTGGAATATCTGTTCGAAGGCCTATAATCGTCTCAGATATTCGGTTAGGGAAATGTCATCTCGAACTTTCTTACTATGGGAAAATTAATGCCTGTTGTTTTCGGAGAGATAAAAATGTCGTTTTGGTTACAAAAAAGGTCAGCTAGGATTTTCGGAAAGGCAAATTCAGCCCATAAATTCGGGTAATAAGATTTCAATCCCTAAAATTTTCTGAAGGTTGAAAGTTCAGCTAACGTATCCGAACAGATACATTTTTCTTAGCGTTTAAAAATAATCCATAAAACTGCACAAAAAGCACAATTATAGCGTAAAAACGACGCTCCGACACCTACAGGAAAATTTTGTCGTTGGGTGCCCCTGCTCTGTGCTTATTAGTTTTAGGAGATTTTTTGAAACGAGGTTTCGACAGCGTTCAAGAAAACAGTGGTCGGTAAGACCACGTTTAATGTGGTCTGCGTGAGCTGCGGTTAGTCGTGTCCTCAGGCTCAATTTATACGAGTCGCACTAGTACTAGATAGTTGATTTCAGTCGCGTCTTCAAGCCGCTGAAATCTATTCGACTATGTTGCTTTGCGTTTGAAGCGATTTCAGCGAGATTTTGGGGACTGACTCGACTGGAATTACATTCGACGCAGTTTCTGAAAATTGAAGCAAAAGATGAGGTCAATGAGCGAGGAGGGGTGGTGATCAACAAATATGAATAGTGGATAACCCTCCTCAAATCCGGACCTCGAATGATATAACGCTGGCTTTACATATATATAATGATCAGAGTTAGCGATGGCTTCCATGTGGGATGCTCTAGATAAGTTGTACTACGCACGCGCTCTTTATGCGGCCTCGTATGGTCGAGTTGTGTCACATCCGTCATCTCTCCCTTCCAGGAAAAATCGGCGAGAGAAGACTCTCTTCCCGATTTTTTTGAGGGGAGGAAGCGGATGTACACAGGCTATGTTTGTAAAGGTTGGAGTGGAGACCTTAGTTTCTTCAATTTCCCGACCTGTATAATTTTCTTAAACAGCATCAGTTGTGCGTATCGAATCTAGTCACTCTATATCGTCTATTTAGTACCACTGTTTTGTCTCCTGGCCGTCTTGCCCTTTCTTGTCAAAATGAAAATGTTATTATGAAAGAGCAAGCACGGTTTTTGCTATTCGTACAGGAGTGAAGGTTCAGGGTTTCGTACAAGACGTAAAAGCGTAATAAGGCCCGTTTACACATTTGTCGCGGAGATTTAGCGGCGATTTATCGCGCAAGTGTAAACTACCTGCGATTTCACGGCGATTTGTATGGCGATTTGTATGGCGAGTTGTAGGAGATGTATCGCTTAGTCACAAAATCGCCGATAAATCGCATCAAAATTCGAGCAAGTTCGAAACAGCGGCGACAAATCGCATTCAAATCGCCATGAAATCGCAGCTGGTTTACACGGGCGATTTGGAATCGCGCGATAAATCGCCACTAAATCGCCGCGACAAATCGCATCAAAAATCGCATGTGTAAACGGCCCTTTATAAGAGATCAGAAGTGGCGCAAACAGAATACAGACATAAAGCGTATTTGTTTCCCTTCGCCAAATAATATTTAAATTTTTGTCAAAATAAGCGAAGGCTTAGGGGAACCCCCTAATTAAATATACACAGCTGGCGACAAGTATCGCACAACGTTATCAGTGTTAACGATAATTTTTTATCATCGACGTTCGGAGAGCTTCAAGAGTAAAGGGTCAGTAAATGTATTTCTGTATCAAGCAGAAAACTAGTTACAGACTGCGTTCGTGCGTAAATATAACACCAGTAATCTCACACCGGATATGGATTGTCGCTTTTGAGTGACAGGTTGATCTTTGTGACTGTCGCGCGCTGATGACGCTGTTATGAAAGAAAATCCTTGTGTCTGCGTCTAAAACTGAAGTAATTATTAACAAAATGTGTATCTGTTTACGGTATTGAGCCAGACGACATCGACAGTGCATATAATTTATTCAAAGCGACACTAATAACTCGAACATAGTCAACATACTACTTAAATATTCAAACTGATTTTTCACTTGTGTAACACAATCCGTCCGCGTGCGTTGGTCGTACGGTAATCGAACTCAATCGTTCGATTAGACTGTCCCTCTTTATCGAGCGCGAAGCGCGAGCGAGCGGGAGATGGGCCGAGCGGAAGTGAGTCACGAAGTGACGAGCGGAAGTGACTCGCTTCGCGCTCGATTTCCGCTCACTCGCGCTTCGCCCTCGATATCAGAAAGAAAGAGGGACTGCTCGCAGTCTATCGTTCGATTGGGTTATGAGGTAATTGCGTTCGATTTGTAGTTCGATTGATTCGATAATCGAAGTCACCAAGAGAATATATTCTCTTCAACTCACACATTCGATTACCGAACGCAATCGAACGCCAATCGTTCGATTGTGTTCGATTGGTTTCAGTTTGATTTTGTTCGATTAGACTGCCAGGGGTATTTTTATTTCCAGACTTATAACCCAGAAATCAATTTTCTGTCTATAAACGTCACTTCTTAGCGTTGTTAGACTGTTATTTTTGTTTTCTCTTCTAATTTTTGTTTCTGTCTTTGTGGATGCGCAAAAACGATGAAACGATGATCTGCGATCACAGGGATACAGGTGAACTTTCTTTAATGACACAGACTTCGATAGACGCGTACGCGATGAGATAGCCAGTCAACAAGCGACGTTATACGATTTAAAACACAATACCACTGATCCTTTCATACGGTTGATACGGTTGTATACTGTGTAAAGCCATTTTGTACGCTGTTGTGACAGTGCGTTTTGTACATTTGATACGTTTTGTACGGTTTGGTACGGTTTCAAAAACTAAAGAAAATAAGGAAAATAACAATAATAAACAACGAGAACAGCCGACAGGAAAACTAAATGAACAACAATAAAGCAGATAACTTACTTCTGTGTCCTATTCAGGTGTCCTATTCGGGTAAACGACGTTAAAGTTCTAAACATTTTCACTCGACACTGTTCGGTCAAAACACATTTT
This sequence comes from Desmophyllum pertusum, assembly GCA_029204205.1. Lineage (NCBI taxonomy): Eukaryota > Metazoa > Cnidaria > Anthozoa > Scleractinia > Caryophylliidae > Desmophyllum > Desmophyllum pertusum. The sequence goes on along the minus strand of MU825411.1, from coordinate 403,833 downwards.
GTTCAAGCACATGGGGTGCTTACCATTTAGCCAAAAAATCCGGAAATTTCGGTTGAAAGTCAAATGGATCAGCCATTTTCCGGAAAATCCGTTCGGAAATTGTGGACTACCTCCAGAGGTAGTCCTATATTTCCGTTTCGGAACGGAGCGTCGGAATTACCGTACCATTTGAAAGTTTATTCCGTTTCCAGGCTCCCCTCGCGCGGTTTTAGTTGTATTCAATATGGCGTCAACGAACTTTTACGAGTGTGGCGTTTGTTTCTTCAACTCAGATGGACCACAGAAACGCCAGCACTTGTTGTTCAGGAGAAAGAGAATGCCTGCTTCTTGCATTCCCTGTAGGGGTCCTTCCTATGTTTATAATTTCTCTGCACAAGATCGAAAATGACTTTGAAGCTCACTCGTGCGGAAAATCACTTGTACGATAAACTCACTCGGGTATGTGATCTCATATCTTTGAATTCTGTTTAAATTTCTTGGCATAAAAGTGGTTACGGCACCAATGGCCATGGCATCTTCTTCTTAGTCAATAGATTTTAGATTTCCAGCTAAGTCCGCCATATTGACTGATGAAAGACCGGAATTAGAATATTGTAAATGGTAAGCGCCACCTGTTTCGGTTGGTCGTTGAGTTTGGAAAATTTCTTACCATTATGCAACGGTCACCCCAACCGGTTTTTTCTTACAAATGGTAAGCACCCATGGTCTCTTGCTCCGCAATGTCTTGTGGGTAACGCTACGCGTTCGGACACATGTCGCGCGCGAACCCGCGTGACAAATCGCAGTAACAGTCTTCTTGGTCGACAAGGCTATACAGCTGACATTTGCTTGTTTAGTCGTCTTATATAACGACCCTCACATACCAGCTGCCCAGTTGTTCGAAAGCCGATTAACGTTAATCTAGGATTAACAAATAATCGAGGTTTCAATTTTTTTCCATGATAATGTTTTGTGGAGTTTGACAGTAGTCAAAGTTAAAACTGAAGAGCAAAAAATATAAACAGAAAATCTCACTGAAAAGTTACAAAACTGAAATCAAAATTCACGCTAATCCAGGATTAGCTTAATCGTGCTTTGAACAACCGGGCCGAGCTCAGGTGTTAGCGAACGGCTTGTAGATTCTGATTTCCCAACTCGTTTTTGCCTCTCTAAGCAGACCAACTGAGAAAAAGCGTAATGTGATTTGTCAGTTTATTGTTAACATATCGGCCGTATTCATCTTCTAGCGTTTATTGCGGATTCATTTCAAATATTGATAAAAGTTTGGCTTTCTTCTCAAGACTGCAGAGTGCGGAGTTGAGAAGAGCGAGAGTTTTTAGGTTATTGTTCTCAAGAATTAATGCCACTCACTCGATCATTGATTGATTCGAATACCTTATTGTTATTTATTTTCGCGGGCACTTAATTTCGCGAAAATGGAAGAGGCAAATTTCGCGAGACTTGCGATTTGGCAGAAACATCGTGTTGAAAGGAAGTTAATTTCGCCCATGTTCGCGATAACTTTTTCCGCGGGTCTTTAATATCGCAAAAATCGAGAAAATTAAGTACCGCAAAAATGAGTACCAATAAGGTATGTATTTTTTTTCTTTAGCGGATGGCACATGCGCAGGAGTGAGATGTCATCCAGATGCCACGTGTAAACAGGACACACCACTCGGCCCAGTGTGTGTTTGTAACACCGGTTACCAAGGAGATGGGCGAAAGTGTACTGGTAAAGTTGTACAACAGCACTTTTTAACTTTAATCATATGAAAAAAAAATCTGGAATTTTCTTTTTCTTTTTTATTGGTGTTGAGGGCGAGTGGAAGGGGGTCTTACCTTTCTATTCAGTATTTCTTGCTATTGGGAGGGTTGGGAGGCTTATGTTTAACACACTAACAGTGCGATGGACTCCGAATCTAAAGGAACATGGTTGGAAGCTTAGGGACTGTCCTTGTATTATGTACTGTTCTTGGAGAACCCTTTACTCTCGCAGTGCCACTCCTCCCCCAGCAGCATAAATGGGTATCGTCCAATTGTTTAGGTAGCCTGCGATGGACTAGCATCCCATCCAGGGGGAGTAGTAATACTCCTAGTCCATGCTACAGAGACCGAGTTAAGCAAGCTGGATTGATAAGTCAGACTGTCACTAAGCCCGGAAACAGACCTGCTGGTATTCAATTCGAGCCACAAATGACCACGAACATTTACCATATCTTGAATTTATTCATCGAGGTAGTTAGGCCACAGGGCCTGCTCCCACTTAACTCCAATTACCAATAACAAACTTTTATTTTACAGACGTCGATGAATGTGCAACAGATGACGATGATCAGCCATGTCACGTGGAAGCTGATTGTGTTAACACTGTGGGATCCTTCAACTGTTCGTGCAAACTGGGTTTTGAAGGCGACGGATTTCTCTGCAAGCGTGAGTAATCGACTTATATAAAACCGACACAAATACATTTATATTCTCTTTCACTTTGCTCAGCCGAAAAGAAAACACTTCTATTATAAGTAATGACACGAACAACACAACAGTTTGTGGAGGGAGCCGCCAGCAATCACGTTTATTTACACCTGAAGAACTGAATCGTGCTGCTGAATTACAATATACCGAAACTAGGGAGAAGCAGTCTGACTGGCTGACTGGCTGACTGGCTGGCTGGCTGACTGACTAACTGGCTGGCTGGCTGACTGGCTGACTGGCTGACTGGCTGACTGGCTGACTGGCTGACTGGCTGACTGGCTGACTGGCTGACTGACTGGCTGACTGGCTGACTGGCTGACTGGCTGACTGGCTGACTGGCTGACTGGCTGACTGGCTGACTGGCTGACTGGCTGACTGGCTGACTGGCTGACTGGCTGACTGGCTGACTGGCTGACTGGCTGACTGGCTGACTGGCTGACTGGCTGACTGGCTGACTGGCTGACTGGCTGACTGGCTGACTGGCTGACTGGCTGACTGGCTGACAAACAGACAGACATACAGACAGACAGAATGACTGACTGACTGATTGATTAATTGATTGGATGATTGACTGGCTGACAGACAGACAGAGAGACTGACTGATTGATTAATTGATTCTTTCTTCTCAGCGGACGGGACGTGTCGTGGTATCGTGTGCGCAGTTGATGCCGACTGTGTGACTTCATCGAGCGGAGATCAAATTTGTGAATGTAAATCAGGATTTTCAGGAGATGGTCGGTACTGTAGAGGTATGTACATCATCTACTCATCGTTTATACGTTGATTTAGGCTGCAGCCCTAAGCTAAAAAAAAAAGGTATTGCGTTGTACATAGCATCGGCCTATAAAGGTATCTTGTGGCTTTTAGAAAGACACAAAAAGGAAAAAAGGGTGCATTCCGAATCCTCTGGCTGTTTTCTGGACAGGTTGCCATAGCGAGTCTTTCTTCTTGCTTAAGCAATGCGGTACAATGATCGGTCATAAAGAAATTAAATTGTTTTTCTTTCTCCCTAGATATTGATGAATGTGCACAGCTGACCCACAAATGCCACAGGAAGTCAACATGCGTCAATAGGCCTGGGACCTATTTATGTCGATGCAAACCAGGATATTTCGGCAATGGTTTCAACTGCTCCAGTAAGCTTGTAATTTTCTTTTATTCCAACAATCATGGTTTAAAACGACATTCATTTCCACTTATCAATTTGAAACCATTTTCTACACGCGAGAAACCGCGTCCCTACGAGACATAACTGTCAGTGTTGTGTCTTTCCTTTGTCCTTGGGAGGGAAGTGAACACCTGCTGAAATTAAAAGCTCTCCCATCAAATTAAAACTTATGAATTATGAACATCTGAAACCGAGAAATCTTTGGAAAGCGTTTTAGCTTATTCGCGGCGCACGATAATCTCCAAATTTCCAGACCTCGCACAGCCGACCACTTATTAAAAATTCAAAATGGCCACCACACAAACAACAAGACATTCATCGCGTAGCCAGCGTAGCAGGCGCTGGTGTGTAGAAGAGCGCGTGTTTTTAGCCTCTTATGCGCCTTCCCATTACTCCAGTGCCTGCTACGCAGTCTACTTCATCGCTTTGTTCATTCTTATTTATATGTTGTGAGATCCCCCGTTCTCAATTCTACTTTCTGCGACCATTGCTGCAGCTTTGTCTCTCCGTTGCACGGTTAAACAGTGCGATGTTTCATGCAATCTCACAGTTGTTGTCCGCCTTTTACATTGTAGGTGACGGCACGTGTGAGGGAGTAGTGTGTGACTTCAATGCCGATTGCGTGACTCTAAACAACAGTGCGGATCCAGAGAAGGAATGCCAGTGTAAACCCGGCTATGCTGGAGAGGGAGTGATTTGTAACGGTGAGTTGACTAGCCTCGATGGTAACAGGATGTTATGCAGTGCATGCTTTATCAAAGATGACACTAGACTGGAATGAAATAAATGCGCCAACAGTTGGAGATTTGAGAAAGATGATAATCAGTCAGTGCAGAGAAAAACATTCCGAGTTCTCCCAACAGGAGTCGAACCTGTGATCTTCTGCACATTGGTCGGACGCTCTACCGCTGAGCTACAGGAGACTCGTGGGCCGTCGGACGCTCTTCCACTGAGCTACAGGAGACTCCGACGTGGGAACTAGGCTATACAACTAGGTTCAAATGCGCGCTGACATTTCTTTCTTGATGTACCTACAGATTCTAAGAAATATAGATAAAATAAATATCTGGAATGAGAAATTGATTTTTTGAGCGGCCATATCTTAAATTTTGGTGACAGAAATTTGCAGAGGAGAGGTCAGAAAACGTCCCACATTACGACGGCCACGAAGATGAGGACACAGGCCATTTCGTGTACATGTGCAGTAAGTTTCAGGTGTAGTTTACCAAGTTCTCATCGTGGCTTAAATTTTCCTTGTCAGATATAAACGAATGTCTGGATAAATCAGTTTGCCCTGATAAAGCTGACTGCTTCAACCTGGATGGTTCGTTCATGTGTCATTGTCTTCCTGGCTATAAAATGGTTGGAAAGTCCTGCAGAAGTAAGTATCGTGTTCACGGACGCAACTAAATATCCTGAGTGAATGCATGTGTTGAAATGCGATTTACAACTGCTAAATATATCTTTAATATTAACGAGTGCAGCGAAGTCCGTACAGAAAAGACCGAGGGCCGATATTCTCCCACTACGGTCCCGAGCAAGCTTGGTTAATAAGATATTTATTACACAACTTTGTGCTTAAAAATAGGTGTGGAAATTAAACCATAACAATGTAAGAAATTTTACCCGGTCCATTTCTTAGAAAATATTGGACCGGAAATAAAGCATTCTGATTGGCTGATTTTAGTTATTGGTCCTCTTAACTGTCTTAGACGTGTAAGTGTTTATATTCAAATGAAACTAAAAGAGTATTTGGAAATTTTTAAGAAAAGAGGAAACGATCATAAATGCTGAAGTGCGCTCATTGAACTTGAAAAATCAATGTTCTAATTAAGAATCGCTTATTACCTCTTTCATTTGTTGCAGTTGTTTGTCTGTTTATTTACAGTTTGCTTGCTATTTGCACTTTCTGTCTGTCTGTCTGTCTGTCTGTCTCTGTCTACCTGTCTGTTACATTTGCATAATTGTACCTTTTCTTTTCACTCGTAGAGGATTGCAATCTCTGCCAGAACGGTGGCTCATGCACTGAAAATAACACCTGTCTGTGTCCCCCCGGATTTTCCGGTTCAAGGTGCCAGTGGCGTAAGTATAACAATGACGTAAGACATAAGATTCAAAATACAATGTAAACTACCTGTAAGACGCGGTAAACAGACAACCAAAGTTGTAAACAAGCGGGTTTAATCGCCAAGAAACAAAACTATAAAATCACAACATGGCGGACCACGCTAGACGACTGTCACGTGACGCGTAAGGCGGGAAAGGCTACTACTTCATGTAAGGCTACTCGTTACACTACCCACACCTAAACTGTTGCTAACCAAATACATTGAAAAATGGTAATGGGAATGGTGTCGAGTGCTCGTGCTGTTTCTTGATTGGATAATAAGAATCGGAAACTATTCGATTGCTGAAGATTTGTAAACACGGCACTTGTTCCCCCGACTATTACCAGTTACTGTTCTTATTAATGAAGTGTCCGTCACGTGATTTACTCAGTTGTCGCTTTATTGTACTAGATGGAGAGGCGTCGCTCATCTTCAGTAAAGGGAACAGCATACAGCGCATGTCCCTTCCGCCTCGACCCAATAACATAGGAGTCATTTACCAGCGCGCAGGCGCAGTACATGTAGGTGTAGACTATGATTGTGTAGAGTCGAGAGTGTACTGGACCGAGGTCACAAAAGGCGTTATCGTGCGTGCAAGGTATGACGGGAGTGACATGGAAGTCATTGTTAACAGCGGAGAAATAGCAAGTCCAGAAGGTGAGATATTTTTTTTTACGAGCTCTAAACTCAAACATGTGAATGAAATATGAATTCTATGGAATCTCACATAAAAAAACAGATGATTTCTAAGCATTATTTACCACTTGTTTCATACAAATGGACTTGCAATCCGTTTCAATCTTGTCCAATGCTTCCTAGTATTTGTTTTATGTTTTTCTTTGGTTTGAAACCATAATTTAGTAGTTTAAATAATATATTTTAACACTAGTTTGTGTGTAACAGAAATTGACGAAAATAGCGTGACATAGCCCCTTTAAACGAACTGATGATCGACGAAATATCGTTCCACGAGTCAAGACGATGTCTCCACTGAATGAATACCTTCTTCCGTAGGACTGCAGTTCATTAATCAGGACTAGTAATTTAACTGATCAGATTTCTGATGCTTTTGCTGATCAATACAACTTATTTACCCTTGCTCCCTTTGACAGGAATTGCGGTGGATTGGCTGGGAAGGAACATTTACTGGACGGACTCATGGCTTGACGCTATTGAGGTAGCCAAGCTGAATGGCAGCCATAGAAGAACTCTTATCTCTTCAGACCTGGTGGATCCCAGAGCCATCATAGTCGATCCACCAAATGGGTGAGTCTCGGACTGAGACCATCACCAGGAGTACCAATAGCCCTTTATCTATATATGACGGATATATTTTACAAGGAAGGTTATTTTTAGAACGACTTCCGCGACGGGTACTTTGTATGAAACAATGGAATCATTCCAATTTAACAGGGCAAGATACTGTTTAAGGATAAAGACCAGAACGCTTTCTAATAAAACGCAATAATTAATAAGACAATGCGACCGATTTCTACCGTTCTAGCTCCGGGCGGTGAGCCCCAAACATACGAATATGTAGTTGGGAGAATTTTTTTAAATATCAACACAATTTATCTTTGGTAAGTAATGAATGATTTCCGTGGCTTTTAAGCTTGATTGCGTATTCGCTCTGACGCGGGTTAGCTCCAAAGTAGCCTCTGTGGTATATATGCTGATTTTACGATAAGCATTCTAAAATTATTCCTTTAAACTTTTAGAAAAATGTACTGGGCTGATTGGAGCCGAAATCGTCCGAAGATCGAAGTAGCAAACATGGACGGAACCGATCGGCGAGTGCTCGTTACATCGCCGCTCAGTCTTCCAAACGGCTTGACACTCGTCCACTCAACAAACGAACTGTGCTACTCCGATGCTGGCATGTGGGCCATTTCCTGTGTGAATCTGGGAGACTTGAGCATGCGCAAAGCGTACCATCCAGCTCCTTATCCGTTTGGCATAACCAGTTTCAACCGGACGCTGTTCTGGACAGACTGGAAACTGGGGCGAATCCAAAGAATGGGGATGAACTCCAAGATTCCTGACAAGCCACTTAGGTCCTTTGTAGGAAGCAGTGGGAAGATATTTGACATCAAGGCTGTGCAACCGTGTGGAAGGACAGGTAAGAAGAAATGAACGCTTGGCCTCACGTGCGCTTTCGACTACTCTCGTCGTACAAGAGTTGACAAGAGGTCGAACCCTCCCATTCGTTTGACCTGAAACTCTCATGCGCTCTTGGAAACTCTCGTCGACTCTTGTGCGTTCTCATCGAATTTGAACCTGTACAATTTAACCTGAGAGTCGTCAAGAGTTTTCTCTAGTTTGGTCTATGTTGATGAAAGTTGAGGAAAACTCTCGTTCGTGCAATTCTCCTCCTTGTAACTCTCGGCGACTCCTGTTCTCATTTTGCGTCGTAATTGAGCTTTAGAAGAACGAAAAATTATTCCCTCATAGTGGCAATCCGAACTTAGTCCTTATATAACTGGCTCCAAGTGTCCCATCAAAGTCTTGTGTCGTATAGGCACGAACCAATCCCTCCCTCCATTCTGACATGCCGAGCTGCCTCATCGCATGTCGTCGCCCGCCACCGAAATCACATTATAAGATAAGATAAGATAAGATAAGATAAGATAAGATAAGATAAGATAAGATAAGATAAGATAAGATAAGATAAGATAAGATAAGATAAGATAAGATAAGATAAGATAAGATAAGATACAAGTTTATTGTGTAATACACTTAGCTATGAAGGTGTGACATGATCTCATAAAAAATAAAATGACACACCAGCTAATTTACAGGTATTCCACATAAATTAAAATTTAAAAAAATGAATAATATAATATATGAGTAAAAATATAAAAATACAAGTCATGAAATACAATCTAAAGTCATTATACGTTATGCTAAAAAGTAAAAACGATATAGTTATATGTACAATCAATGAGTTAACAATGACTGATGTTTTTCATTTCTCACTTAGCCGCTGCAGTCAAGAACCCCTGCGCTGCTAAAAATGGCGGCTGCTTGGGATTGTGTTTATTGAAGTCTAAAAGCTATTCGTGTTCATGTCCCGATGGACTTCATCTTGTTAGGACAGTAAATGGAACAAAATGTCAAGGTATGGACAATGTCTGCATGTAATTTTACATGAAGATAGCTTCTCTGTGATTAAGGATCTTTTATAGATTCTACAAGCATGTAAATTCACTTCCTTGAAATAGAAAAATTTAACAAATCGACGTCATTTTTTCATGGTCCACACTCTTATATGCCATAGAAATGACGTTCATAAAATGTTCTTTCAAAACTCAAGTGGAACCACGAGCCGCAGGCGAGTGGTTTCACTACCAAGTTTTGGACATTTTATGACAACATTTCTATGGTCTATAAAAGTGTAGACCATGAAAAAATGTCGTCGATTTGTTTTTTACAATAATTTAGAAAAAATACGAGAGGAATTGGCCTTATTTTTCGTCGAGAAACGCGCGCGTGACAGAGCGAAAGAATACGCCATCACTTGCGTTACGTTGCGTTTGACGTCATTTTCGTGGTCTTTACTCTCATCGACCATAGCTCTTGACCAATGAGCGGGCGAGAAATTGGACAGTTATTGTAAAAACCCAATTTATTTATCTACCCTCCCTCTTCTGTTGTTAATCACCTTAGAAAAATGTAATGGTGCCTTGGGCATGGAAAGCGGCTTTATCATGGATCAACAGCTATCGGCCCACTCTGCCTGGAACGACAACCGTGCCCGCTATGGCGCGTCACGTGCCCGTCTGTACCAAAACGAATGGCCTCAAGGGTGGAGTGCACAGAAAAATGATCCGTCGCCATGGTTACAAATAGACTTGCTACTGGACCGTACCGTGACGGCAGTGGCAACTCAGGGGTATGGGAACAAGAAAGAGAAAGAATGGGTCAAAACGTATGTCCTGATGACGTCACGCGATGGCGAGAGATGGAACGCGTACAGGGAAGGAGGAAGAAAGCGGGTAAGAAAATAAAAGTTGATTTGAGAAAATTATATTCACTTGTAATTAACATCTGTCTCAGTGTCTCTTGTTTAAACAGGGATTTTCGTCAATTTGTCATTCAACCAGTAAAGCCTAAGCAATAGGCCATTTCTGAGTTGCCTTTTACTTCTGTTTCAAAACGAGTCCTGGTGCACAACCTTTGTTATGGAAGTTCGATTTGCATGACAATAAACGTGCAGTTAAAACTCATTTCCATAACAAAGGTTGTGCACCAGGACTCGTTTTGAAACAGAGGTGAAAGGCAACTCGGATCTCTAGATCTCTAACAGAAAGGAAAAAAGAAAACTATAGGAAACTTGGTTAATAGAAATGTATGTTTTAATATTCTCAAGCCAATACGTTGTCATTGGTTTTGACTTGTGTAGAAACGTTGCATCTGGTGGTGCTTTGAAGAGCATAATTCTTTAGTCATCAGTTTCTTCTATTTCAATTTTTCACAATTTATTCCTCGCTTCGACAGATTTTTATCGGGAATGTTGACACGGGTTCAGTGGTACGAAACGAGCTTAAGATGCCGCTGAGAACTCGCTGGCTCAGGATCGTCCCTCGCTCTTGGAACAATAACGTTGGAATGCGAGTCGAATTGTATGGCTGTTGAGTTTACAAGAGGTAAGCGTTGAGCTATTGTCGGTAAATTAACTTTGGCGTTTTAAGGTACAATAGTTTTCACTACCGACACAAGCGCAAGTGTAAGGGCCTTTCTAGTGAAAATGGCAGCAACGCAAGCATAATAAACATAAACATAAGAAAAGCAGACACGCTCATTCTTCTAATCTAGTTTACCCTAGAAACCGCGACAAAAGCATAAGCGCAAGCACAAGGAAAAGGACATATTTTGATCCTTGTCCTCGTTTTCACGGTGAAATATGGGCTCTTAGGAGTATGCTTGCGCTTATGCTTGCGTCACTAGTGAAAGCCAGGCTTGAACAATAAAAACAGGCATCCCTAAATAGAGATTTTCAAGGATTCGAAAGAACCAAATTTATATGGCTCTTTCCGCAAAAGTAATTGCTATTAGCTTATAACATACGTAAAAAAATATTTTTGTACTGACCTGTTGGCGTGTCTGCTTGACAATATAATGATCATATTTGTAAAGAGAGATTACTTTTACTAATTTTCTTCTTCACATAGGAACGACTTACATTCGCAGGCTGCACAGCAAATAACGTTCACTTGGGACACAAGTGAACTTTGGCGACGACCTACGAATTTTAAAGAATCATCAACATCTGCCAAGATGAAAATAATCCACACCCTATGGGATTATGCCATGCAACTTTGTCTCTTTTTTTAATATTAATTTTATTAAACTTTTCTTTTATTATAATTAAAGGGGCACTGTCAGTTCAAAAACATTCCTAAATCATAGGAAATGTTGTAATAATTTTTTGACTTTGTAGAACAGTACTCGACAAATGACGGCAGGAACCCATTTGGAAGTGAAGACTGATGACTCGCGATGGCTAGGACGGAAATGGATTGCAATGTTGAAAACGCTTTGCTTACGTTCGTTGCCTTTGAAATCGTGCTGCAACGTTTTTCCTTATTTAATAGCGTTTTGAACACATATCCATGGCAGTGCTCTTCTAATTGCCGAATATTACGTTGGACATATCAGTTGTCCAGAGAACCCCAGTTGCCACAGTCAATAATAGGCCACATTGGATATATCGATATTCTAACCAATTCTAAGGCCCAATTTATACATTGCATCTCAGTCGCGTCGAATGTAATTCAAGTACCAAACTCGCTGAACACAAACAGCAAAGTAGAACACGCTACTTGTATGGTTTATTGCAACGTTAGTTGAATCAGGTGATACCAGCGAGTTTTCTGCAGCTTGAATTACATATGCGACGTGATTTGGGCCGAACTAACATTGAAAATGTGCGAAATTTCCTTGGTCTCTTCATTCCCACAAATGACTTGGATATAAATGAAATGAAAATAAATTCACGCCATAGAGAGCATTTTCATGGCGGCCATGGTGTTCCAAAACAATCATAGTAAAAAAAACTCGTACGCGTTTCCCATATGGGAGAAAGGTCATTGGTTGAGAACAGGGCGCACTTAGAACACCAGAATGGCCGTCGCGATGTCATGGGCAGCCGATCTATATTTGTCCTGTTTAGCGTCAGAGTGGGTTAGAATTTTGACATAGCGTCGTGGCCTAAGGGAGCTTTTACTATAACTGAGGCAAACTGAAGATTTTCTTAAAATATGTCAAACGACAGTTAATGTTTAGTTATTTTACTATAAAGCAAATTTAAGTTAGATCTGTTTACCAAACCGTCGAATTATCTTTTAGAATGATTCCAAGATATATTTAATTTCTTAAACCAATTAATTGTATGATTTGGATATTATTATTATTACTTTTCAGCTTATGTATCTCTAGTGCAGTGTTGCTTTTATGTGCCAAAGAAAACAAAGATGAACATTTCTATATAACTTAAAAAAAAGCAGCTATTTTATTTTATTTTGCTTAAGAGTATCCAAGTAAACATTCAGTCTCTATTGTAGAAATTAAATGGGAAACTTGATTTTAACAAAGGTCTACAAGTGGTAATATGTCAAGTTATTTTATTGTGTTTCCATGCAATACAGTACAACCCACTGTAATAAACACACTCCACGCAAAAATGTGTTTGTTATATCCGAAGTTTCGTCACACAACGTAACATGGGTACAACGCCGGTCTTTTCGCCTTTTTTTCGCCATCACGTCGTTATAAGTATAGGTAATCGCATGGGGCCGAGTAAAATTAAGGATTAATATCACGCGTGTTTTCAGAAGTTGCAGAAATTGCCCGAGTCGCGCAGCGACAAGGGCAATTTCTGCAACTTCTGAAAACACAAGTGATATTAATCCTTAATTTTACGAGGAAACATGCGATTACTTGTTTATGACATAGAGGGCAAAATTTTCGGAAAAGCTTCAAAGCGCCGCAAAGCTAAATTCAGCCGCGGCGGAACGGACTGATATTCCTTCCAAAAATCACACAGAATCACAGGAAGATCGAGCAAACCCTTACGTTCAGAACAGGGTAACGTTGACTGTTATGTAAATCTAAGAGAAAATTGTAAGTCGTGAAAATAAAAAAAATAACAAGCTTGCAATCAAGCCAAGTAAAACGTAATTTTATTCACCTGTTTGCATGTTTTGAAGCCGGCTTTCCACTGCGAGCTGCTTGACATGTCAATCCTACATCGATAAAACCGTGAGCAAACGACGAGTCCAAACAAACTTGTATATAGAGGTAATTTATCCGGTTTAATTTGACCTTCTTCTTTCTTTGAACAAACTCTGTGATCGTTTATACTCTGGGTTGTACGTGATGAAGCCCGTATTTAACAGAGGCGAAGCGAAGAAGTCAGTTGGCAGCCATGAATGAATTTCGTCGCAAACTTGCGAAGTGTCTAGCTGATGCACGTTTTCTAGTTTTCAACTGAAATAATCTTTTTCTGTTGCTTCGAGTGAAACACTGAGATTCAGCTTTCGGAATTATTTCGTTTCAAGCTATCACACGGTTTCCGTTCCTTTTTCATCAAATAACTCGGGAAACTGAAGTCAAACTCCGAAGCGACGTACAAGCGAGCGCTGTGTTTGAAAATTCTGCTCAAAATCCCGCCGTCAAGAAGCCAACTGAGTGCAGCGCGCTCAGCCAATTAGGAGCGAGGAATTTTGCCGCTCGACCAATCAGGATCAAGTAATTTTGCCCCGGGCAAACCAAAATTAATGAAAAATGCCCTCTGTCTCAGCCAATCAGCATTCAGTAATTTTGCCCTCTATGTTATAACAACGCTATCACTATATCTTTTCTAAGAGGATTAAAATTGCTCCCAACAGATTTACCGTGTAAGATGCTTAGAGAAAGAAGTTGGTACAAGTTCGTTGTATCCGGGTGAATTTATTTAACAATACTGCCTGATTGGGACCAAAGAATATGTTCTTTATAAGTGGTTTGGGATTTTTTATAAGACATTATCTTTTCTGGAGAAATGACCTACATCCACAAGATTTATTGCGGTTATATCTGATCTGGATGTTCGTTATATCTGGGTTTGACTGTACCCTTCTTGTTGCCGTTAAACAACTTAAGGATCGATCCTTTGTGCTATTGATTCCATATAAACTTCATTGTATTGTAACTTCAAGCTATTTAAAGTTTTTGTTTTTCTAATTGTTGTTCGTCTAAAGAGTTGTGGTCCTGACCACACTCCTCTATGCCTGCGAAACTTGGACTATTTGTTTTTTTCTATTAAGCAGTAAACAAGGGCCTTACTAATAAAGTCAGCTCACTGTTATTCAGATGGAGAGCATGTGTCTTGCTTTCCTAGTGATCTTTTATCAAAAACTCAGCGTCGGTTACAATTTTCTGTCGAGCAATAAACAAACCCTGGCCTACTAGTATATTTAGACTGTCATTCAGATATTTAAATAAGGGGGGGGGGGGGGGGGGTACTCAACAAAGCTTTATACGGGGAACCCTTACCCTTTTATATACCATTTTTGACAGGAAAGGTAGCCCTTTCATATACCTTTCATAGAAAATGGTACCCCTTTCACATACCTACAGTTGAAAAACTGCATCCCTTTTACGACTTTTACTAAAGTTTTCGCTTGAGTAGCCCCTTAAAATATTGGATGAATCAGCCGTTGGCTAATGAACAGACGCACCTAACGGCAGGTGCGTCTGTTCGAGATATTTTGAAAGGCCCTTTTAAATACCTAAATGACAGTTTTCCCTACCCTTTTCTATACTTCAACTCGTGAAATCCCTACCCTTTTATATACCTCCAGCCTGAAAAAGCTACCCCTTTCGGGCGGAGCCTCCCTGTATAGTCCATTATAGGGAGTACCCCACTCCCCCCCCCCCCCCCCCCCCGGGTCGTTTCAAACACTTTAGAGTTTCATTTCGTGACGATTTCGTATTCCTCTTAGTGTAAGTGTTAGTCTTTGCTCTGCTATATCAATGTATTTATATATATATTGTTTACCTGAAAAGTGGGCCAAACAATACTTCGGAGTGTCAAGCGTGTTAAGACAAAACATAAGAGTGCTTTGCGTGAGAACAATTCAGCTGTCAAAAAGAAATTACTTAGCGACAGTCCCTTAGTCGTTCGTAAGAGAGCAAGGATTGTAGACTATTATTACAGTATCAGACGATAGTGATCCAATAATAAAAGTGTTTCTACTATGCATGGAAAAGAAGCTGAATTTTGATTTACATTCAGGAGGGAAAAATCCTGGATAGCACATTACAAACATAAAGCCTACCTCCAACATAGCGACTTCAGCTATGAAATTTATATTTTAACACTGCAGACAAAAAGTTGTCTTTGTTGTAATCAAATGCATTATAAACTATGAAAACACGGCAATAAATTATTGATCAGATTTAACAGTAACTAAAGGCAGAGTCGGACTGATAAGGAAATCATATAGCGCCTTAGATCTCCGAAAAATAAAGTATCTATCCAAAACAGTTATTTTCATTTTAACGGACTCTGTAGCCGAAGCTGTGTCGTTAAAAATCTTTTGTTTCTTTGCTTTCAGTTGATTCTATTGAATGATGCTTGTGGGAGAGAATTGTAAGCATGGCAACATGCATAAAGAATAGGATGAGTTTTTTAACAAGTAACTGCATAGCGAAATAGACTCGCGCAGTTATTCCTTGACTGCCGATCACTGATTTTTACTGGAATATATTTTTGACATTTCCATCGACTAACAACTGAAATTGATGTAGAATTGAAGAAAGGTATCCTGATCTGATCCCGACCTGAAGATAACTTCATAATGTACTTGTTTCTTCAAGTGGTCGCGGTAAGTACAGCTATCGTATTAGATAAATTAACTTCGTTTCAATTCCTTGTCAGTAATTTACGTATTCCTTGTCATTTGCGTAATCCTAAAATAACATGCAACCATTTACCTGCAAATGTTCCATTTTTTTAAATTATCTTTTGAAGGAAACTTCACATATGTCAAATTTTTATCGCATTATCAACAAATTAGCGTCAGTCATTGGTAACACTAATCAAATACACAGTCCCATTACTAAGAGAAATCTTTGCTCCGTGATATAAAAGTAGCCATGGGTTTTTTAGCCTTCCTTCGTATTTCGTCAACGAGCCAATCAAAAACTAAACCCACTACACAAAAAGTAATCCTATAAGCAAATTAAACGTGGGTAATTTTGATGCTTCAAATAATGCTTTAAAACAGTTGAACACACACAAAAGGGACCCAGGATTACGGATGGTTAGCTGAATCAAACTTGATTTATATCGGAATTAGTCGCGAAAGTATTTCTTCTCTGATTTTGTAAAGGGTGCCTAATGAAAGCCTGTTCTTACAAAACTATAGATTTTATACAATTATGTGGGGATAAAGTCATTAATCATTGCTCAAGTAGACCTAAAAATACTAAAAATACGGAGTATTTTTAGGTCTACTTGAGCATTCTCAGGATTCTACAATTTCTGTGCAATTTGAAAAGTGATACTTGAAATTGAACAGCTCCTCCCACCTAACTGGATCCGGAAATAGGGAAAATATATCGTTTTCAAGCTTTACTCCCAAAACCCCCCCAAATTTCACTGAATAAAAAGAAAACGTCATACCTTTATATATATATATTTTTTTTCTGCAGATTTCGGTTGTCATGTTTACTTGGTTGAATGGTAAGCAATCATTTCATTTTTTTGGACGGGTGACCTGACGAAGAACCCATACTAATAAGTTCTGTCATTTTCTGAGTATTAATTGTTTCCTCAATAAATGTGTTGTAAAGAACGTTGCAAAGTTAAAATTTGGGCAATATATTTATTTCAACCTACTCTCTACAGTGGACACAACGAACAATTTTGTCCAAATAAATGTAAATTAAGTATATAAAAGGAATTTCCAGGTGTTTTTCTGCGTTACTGGGAAAAAATATATCTATTCCTCCCAACCAGCAATAAAAAAATATCATAGCTGGTCAATTTTCTACTTTGGTAACCAAAAGGGGACTGGGAATACATCCATACATCCATACATAATATATATTAAACACGGTAAACAAAAAAATAAAAGAAACAAAAGCTTTTAAAAATACTGCTTTACATGATTGCCTTGTGGGAATCTGATATATCAGATAACAAAACTAATCAAACCATGATGAAAAATTGGCCATCTTCAAAATATTGACCCATTCATCGAAAGGAGCTACGTCACGGTTGGCGCATCTTGAAAAAATTGGCCATTCGTAATCCGTTATTTTGAGGCTTTCTTCAATTTGAAGGTGATTTTGCACTTCGCAAAAACTGCGACTTAGTGACATAGCTCCTTTAATATCCAGAAGAAAAGATACAGCAAGAATTCCACAGTGGAATAGATAAAGCGAGGAACAAATCCGTGGAGTGGCTCTGTCTATAATATCTGAGTTTATTGATGTCCATAGTGTATGAGTGAGCGCAAATCAAAAGATGTGCAGGGTCATGGACCGTTCCAACATAAACCTTGGCCTCTTTGTTTGCTCCTTTGAAGTTTGCCGGGCTTCATAACCATTTCCCTTTATTAACTATGGTTTATCTTATTTGGTTTATTGATACAAGGGCTTGTTACTAAATCAATGTAATTGCATATGAACAATATGTCTTTGCCATCAATTGATTTTTGTGATAAGTTAATGCTCCATTTTCCCCCTTAGCTTCATCGCAGTCCTCCTCTGGTAATCTGCAGATTACGTCATCGGCTAAAATTAGCAGCAGTGCAGTAACAAATCCAACCCCTTCTTCAATTCTTCCTTCTTCGTCTTTTCCCATGATGACTTCGACAGCAACTCAGGGTTAGAAACTGAATTTTTGTTCTGCTTAAAAAACGTTTTTCGCCCTTTTTAACTGTGCATGAGAAGTTGTTTGTACTTGTGATGTGTCGTCTCAGGGAAGGGTGCTCTTGTTGTTAAACGTATTCACAACTATACTAACATACTCTAATGGCGGCATTATCTGCTAAAAATTAGTTGTGTTCTTCACTTTTGCCAGTGTTCATTATTTCCTTTCTCTCTGCAGTGGATGCGTGTGCTATTTGCCATTCATTGGCTTCGTGTTCCTTCTCGTTAGCTGCCAACTTGACAATATATTGATCAGTTTAGTAGGAGAAGTTAGATATCGATCTCGCCTTATGTTTTCCCAGGGCCGCAGCCATCTGCAAGCACGCCTTTACTTTCGATGAATTCATTCCCGAAAGCATCGATTAAAAGCAGCAGCAGCAGCAGCCGCAGTAGCAGCCGCAGCAATATCCAGTCTCTGACTAATGTAGAAGCTTCATCCTCCAAACCAAGTGAGTTGCAGTTAGAAAAGAACAGCCGCATGGATTCAACGTGGTCTTGTAATGCTATAATTGGGTTCCAAGCAGGAGTAATGAACTAAATTTCACATATTGTAGAAAGTAAAACAAAAATATAAACATTGTGCATTGTGGGGTGAGAAATAAACCAGGGGAAGGTATACAAATGACCCGCTATAATTATGTAAGCCCCGTCTCTAAATGACTGAGAGTTACAGACCGCATTTTATGCCAAATTTGTATTTAAGGTGAAGCAATGAGCACCGCGGGGACTGACGGACCAGTAAACTGCCCTCTTGATGCGCAGTGCTTAAAGCTGGAAAATGGTTCCTGTGTGTGTTACTGTATTTACGTGGAGAGAGATTATTCAGGGATTGACAAATGCTTCAGTAAGTACTTTACGTGCAAAACAATTCCCGTCGTAAAAGTAATCAACGTTTTCGTATTAAGGCCAATGTAAATGTAAAACTTACTAATCATTATCATTATCAACTCATCTACCATTTGTTTTTCTTCCACATCAATGATGTAAAGACAATGATTCCTCAGTCACACTACCCGAAGCAAAGATACTGAACGCCAACAAACAACCATTCGTGGACATTGTAAAGCGTGATGAGGAGAGAATGTTCCAAGCATCCATACAGGAGGAAAACATCAACTCGACGTCTCAGCTGTCCTTTGATTGGTTTATAAGAGATGTGACAGTAATGCCGTTTGTAATTTCCAAGGAGAGAACCCTTGTACAACGAGACTCCCTGGTATGGAGTGTTCCTTCTGGCAAGCTTTCAGTTGGTCCCAAATTAATTGAATTGGAAGTTAAGCTAGCGAACTTCACTTCAGTAAGAAGAGATTTTGGCTTTATTAAAGTAGAGGAACCGAGGTTAGTTGCTTTAATTAATGGCGGTTCTGAAACGCTTATTTCTTCCAAGAAGCGAATAGCTCTCAGCGCATCAGACTCCTTTGATCCGGGGATTGGTAAAAACCAGCACTTTGGAATGACTTTTTCGTGGTTTTGCTTCGATGGAGGACAATTGCTTCCTGATGTTTACAGTGGAAACAAAACTGTGCTGGTTCCTTCCGAACCAGCTAAAACGAATGCATCTAAGTGTAAGAGAAAGATGCCGTTCAGCCAAAATAAAATGGCTGCTTTTCGTCGATTCATGGATGCAGACCACATTTACTACATCAAGCTTGTTGTGAAGAAAGGTCAGCGTCAGTCTGAATATCTTCGTACTCTGCATGCTGCAGATCAGGATATTTTACCTGTCGCCATCAGGTACTTGAAATTCATTCCATTTTGATTATTTTACGGGACTGGGTCTTATATACTATTTAAGGACATTTTTGCAGACGCGTTGCAAAGATTAGTGCTTCACCAAGTCCTTCGTCCAGAGCCTGGTTTGTGGTCCCGACGTTTTACCTGACAGCAATATGCTGGACTCTACCGTTTGCCATATGTATGATTTTTGTACACAATAATGAGTATAGAACACAAAAGTATAACTAAATATCATTTATTAAAAAGTTTCCAATGAAACATAACTTCTTCGAAAGTTCTAGTAATGTCTAGTTTTCTGTTATAGGAAGGCACTTTCCCAAGTTTAAGTTATTATGAAAGCTCCAGATGTTACTTACGGCTTACGGATCCCTTGGGCGTCATGTGTCGCATAGCGCGTTATTTTTACGTTTCTGTAATTCTGTAACTATATTATGAGAGTGGATAATTAACCCATGCACCGCTCACCAGGGGACTGCTGTTTGTCTAGTCTCCCCCTCCCCCCTTGACCAATTTGGCATGGTTAAACCTACCAGGGGCAAGGCCCCTGCCGACATAGTTCTAAGGATCGCTGAGACGCTCAAGCTACTCCGCCACGTACATGTTATAAATTGACCAGAGTATCACAGCTAACATGCTTTATTGAACAGTTATATTTCGTGCATTTTCTTTCGCTTTGCAGATGTATCGCAAATTGCAAACATCAGGTGATACCCAGCCGCCGATTTTCTTTAACAGTCACCTGTAGCGTTTGTCGCCGTATCTACGTCAGCTTCAGCTGGAAATTGTACACAAAGGGAATCGAAAGCAATGAAACAGTCACCGCGTGGCATCTCGAGGAAACACTGAAATATCTGATCGCTACTAAGACAAACTCCAGGAATATTGTTTTCAAGGAGGACAAACTGCAACAAGGTTCATCTTATTGGCTGACGGTAGGTGTGCAGTTGCCAGATGGGAAACGCGGATGGGCAGCGTACCGTTTCGAAACTGTGACCACGCCGTCGGGTGGAATGTGTTACGGTACACAGGTGCAAAAGGGAATGTTAGGAATGTCTCTTATAGTGAACTGCACGGGATGGAAAGACAACAACGAGCCTCTTGTATACGAGTTTTACCAACAATTGGATGACCGAAGCTTCCACATGCTGTTGTACAGCGTAATGCCGTTTGGTGAGGTACAGATCCCCAAATTTGATAGTGGTTGGATTAATATGAAGGTCGTCATTGTAAACTCTGTATCAGCGAGGACTGAAACCCACTTTACAGTTAAGGTAAGTAAAACTTCACCCCCTTAGCTTATGATTAAATTAAATCTATGAAGAATGGGTAAAAACAAGTTTCTGTCACCATGTTTGTTGTTGATCGATTTTGTGGGAGGTAGTCTAATGATTGGGCATAGGTAGTTTGGATTCTTAACCATGTTATGTTCATTTGCAATATTTGTTTCTGTGTTTGTTTACATAGTGGCCCTGAAAAGCCCCATTGGGGAGTGGTCAATCAAGATAATTTTATTATGGTTGGTGCGTTGGACTACATATTGAGATGCATGGGGTTGAGATTTGCCATTGTACTTCTATTGTATTCTGATCTTAGGCAAGACGCTGCCCTTTAGACTACCTATCCCCATCCACGTGATGATGAAAAATTGATGGAGAATAATCTGCAATGGACTAATATTCCATCTAGGGGTATCACAATACTCCAAGTTACCAGCATAAGTTACTTTTCCATACATTCTTTTCTCGGCAGGTTGTACCGCCATCGTGGGTGTACGACACTGCTGATGTCAGAGCGTCGGTTTTTGAAGACACTGTGGATTTGTTTGATAGATATTCGAATGAGAAAAGAATGTACGACGCTTGGCAGCTGGCGCTTGTTCTGATGCAGGGTATAAACATGGACTTTTCCTGGATAAAATCACGGCTTGCCGCCAAATATGTAGGATATATTCATTCTTACTTGTGCTCATTTATCATTTTCAGCATATTTACCATTAAGTGTCAATACTATACACAACTCTGAATGCTTTAACAACGAATAAATAAAGAAGACGTCAACGAAAATTGATAGAAAAAGAACTATTATGCAAACTATTCTTATTAATCATTTGTTTCTGTCCTACAATGCATGTGTTCAGCTTGATCAGTTTAATTTTTTCTTTTTTGTAAATAACTGAATATATATCGTCTCTGATTGTCTTGAGTCTGATCAAATGTTTTCTTCAACGCATTTTATATTAACTACAAAATGACCAAAAGACATAAGCCGTACCCTTGTGTTGTTTGTCTTGCCTTGCAGTTAACGTATGACGTCATTAAAAAGATGCCAAACTCCAATGCAGCAGACGTGCAGAGCGTTCTTCAACTGTCATCGGTCTTAAACGTGGCGACTTTAATTCCAGAACATCTTTCGTTCGACAGCATGGTAAATCATATATATACATTTACAGTATCTGTGTTCGA
This sequence comes from Desmophyllum pertusum, assembly GCA_029204205.1. Classification (NCBI taxonomy): domain Eukaryota; kingdom Metazoa; phylum Cnidaria; class Anthozoa; order Scleractinia; family Caryophylliidae; genus Desmophyllum; species Desmophyllum pertusum. Next base: position 381,985 of record MU825411.1, on the reverse strand, counting down.
TTATTATATGAACAAATTTAACTGATTTCTGACGTCCAGTTGCCATTTCCGTGCTTTTCACCTTCTGTTTGCAGTTTGTTTGTGATACAGCTGCAAAACATAGAACATGTACTATATATAACTATCACTGAGAATATTGGGTAGAAAGCAATACACATACAAGCAGGAATATCGTAATATTATACCAGCTGTGTAATATTTCCCAAGCATGCAAGGTGTAGCTAGAGGTGTAGTATATTGGCCAGACAGGCGGGGAGCAACTGGAATATTGCAGTAACACTACCCAGGGAGCAATGATATTTATTCTGGTCAACTTAGAACATCTGTACCTTTCAAATAACTTACACTTTGGGAAAGTGCTTCCTTATAACAGGAAACTCGTTTTAATTTTAGGACATTGCATTAGATGTCCTACATAAATGGGTAACCGTGATAAAACAGAGAATACATGGACGTGGAAAAGACCGTGCTCTTGGAAAAATGCATGGAACATTTTGCTGAGCTGCTCAGGGAACATACTGCAAGCCATCACAAAGAAAGTTTCCGCTAATGGAGTTGGCCGGGTAAGGGTAAGTTGAAACAATTATTGATTTTTTTTATTGGCTGTTGTTTGTATTACTAAGGTAGTCGGGTAGGAGGTCAACAGTTAGAGGTCAGGCCTGCCCTGCCTTACAGCGTCTCTCTACTACATTCAGCTGTGTACACACACACACGGGTACTGTCCAGTTGGAAAATAACCTGCCATAGACCCCGGGGAGCTTATTTCATTTCAGGCCTCAAGAAGGGGGGGGGGGGGGGGCTTATTAGAGAGGGGGCTTAATAGAGAGGGAGGCTTATTTCAAATCATCAATTTTCAAGACAATTCACATTAATTTTTCAATTTTTACTATTACACCACTAAACAAAACAAGAAATAGGTTATGTATGACCGTCTTACAAAGGAAACGTCATTTATACCCGATAGTTCTGGAAATTAAAGACCACGTTTCAATACAAAGTGACTGAAACGCCAGAAAATATTGCTGAAAAGTCATTTACATTATTTACATCTTATTTAATTTACGTGTGCATCAATGTGTTACAATTGCACTTCATGTAAACAGTCTATAAATTTGACGTTTTTCTAAAGGAAACATCTGGTTCTTTTCAATGTGACTTAAATCCTTTAAATTCCTAGACAAGTGGAACAAAGGCCATTCAATTTTCAATACATTCCTGTCATATTTGCCACAGTTGCGAAATGACACAATATCTATCGTATCATAAAGTTAGCCAGGGTAAATTTAATTTTGAAGGATGTAAAGTAAGTTATGGTAATGCACGAGGAGATCACAGAACGCCTACATAGATTTCCCTGTAGAAGCCTTATAAGTAGGGGCCGCCTGCAACCGTGTTTAAAATTATAGCATAATGTAAATTACATAACCATTAAATCAGAGCAAGCGTTATATAGCCATACTTTATTGTATTTCTTCCTTGGCAGATGAAAAAGTTGCAGCGCACTGCTTTAAAACTGAATGACGTCATATCGGACGCTGCGCTGTCAACCAAACGGTCAGGAGAGGAATACAGTGTGATAAGAACCAATCAACAATCTGTAATCTTGGGAAAGCACGACGTACACGAAATAAGCCATCTGCACTTGAAAGAAGGAGGGGCTAGCTTTACTTTCCCTGAGCTCAGTGAAGATATGAGGCAGAAATTGTTTGGTCAAGCTGATAATGTGAATCTTCAGGTATACCTGAATTAATTTAAAAAACAACCAGTGATATCTTAAAATTAATGTCTGCATGAACAAGGCTGGACCTCTCAACGTCATTTTCAGTAGTCATTTCAAGAAATTAAGCATCATTTTCATGTCGTATTGACAGCTACCACAAGGAAGCGGAAGCGACTCTTTTGTCAAATATAGTCTGTGACGTGTACGTTCATAGTAACGTTTATAGATACAAGAAGGACATTGAAACGGTAATAGCGCGGATCGATCGAGAAGTCCGGGTTAAAGAAAGCACTCTCCGTACGCGTGATCGTTGTGTTGTGTTCCTATGAAAGGGCACATTATTCTTAAAGTGCCTCTCTCCACCCTGCCAAGAGTATAGGGGGTGGGAGTACTGAACAACAAAGAAAAGGTAGACAGAAAAGGTAGACAGAAAAGGTAACCATTTCATATACCTTCCATAGAAAATGGTACCCCTTTCACATACCTACAGTTGAAACACTGCATCCCTTTTACGACTTTTACTAAACTTGTAGCTTGAATAGCCCCTTGAAATATTGGATGCAGTTAGGTGCGTCTGTTCCAGATATTTTGAAAGGCCCTTTTAAACACCTAAATGACAGTTTTCCCTACCCTTTTCTATACTTCAACTCGTGAAATCCCTACCCTTTTCTATTCTTAAAACTCGTGAAATCCCTACCCTTTCATATACTTCGAACCTAAAAAAGGACCCCTTTCGGGCGGAGCCTCCCCGTATAGTCCATTATAGGGAGTACCCCCCGGGCTTGGAACGGACTTGACTTTATCTAGGTACAATAAAGGCATTGGCATTTTGTTTTGCATACAGTACGTCCCCTTAGTAGTGAGCGGGCTGAATTTCCATCATCCCTAATATCTCGTTTTACTGTGTGAAATTTTTTGTAGATGATCAGCTACAACGTCAATCCATACTCTGTCGATCAGGCCTTCGATAAAATTAATTCAAAAGTGGTTAGCCTGATCCTCAAGGACGACAGGGGGAAAATCATCAATATCTCAAACCTGACTTCAGACATCTCGCTGACAGTTCCTTTAACGAAGACTGGAAACGATACACCACAAGTGGAGGAGTATTCAGTCCCGGAATTCATGATGTATCGAGTGTTTACTGAAAACCAAGGAAACAGTTTAGCCAAGTTCTCCTTGGATTTGGACAGGCCTGCTCCATTTGAAGTCTATGTAAAGTACGGTGCTACGCCAACAAAGCAGGATTATGATTACTTTACCACTCTAGATAAAGGAACTTGCCAGAACGAAACACAGAGTTGCAATGTGAGCCATCATATATGGTTTGATGCTGAACGCCCAGGAAAATATTTTATTGGGCTGGTCCAAAAGTCAACTGTGAGAGAACGAAGATCTGCTTCAAAAATAGGTTCTCCCAAGAATAATTTGAAACTGAATGATGCTCCCAGGGAACGGACGAGGAGATCTCTTCCCCAGTTGGATAATTCTGATGAAAATCTGTGTGTGAAGTTCAAGGATCCACCAACACCGCAGACGGTTAACGTTACAATTAAAATGCCTCCATATGACCCTAAAACGTCCGTGAACTTTACCTTTGAGGTAGACTCAGTTGGGTGTCTGTATTGGTCTGAGACCAAAGAACAATGGACGAGTGAAGGATGTAAAGTACGTACAATTTCTATCATAATAATTAATTTTGTGATTTAGGATAAGAAAAACGGTTAGTAGTCATGGCTATCACATATAGGGTTGCCACAGGTCTGTAGTAAAAAGTCATGGGAACTTTGTAAGTGGTCAGGAAAGTTCAGAATTTCTTGTCAAAGTCAAGGAAAAGGCTGGGCATTATCGTGACGATAATGAAGCGGACCACAATACTGAAGCATGATAATGATGACTGATTGCAAATAAAATATATTTATGCTACTATACTGAAAAAGGCTCAATGCTTCAATTTACTTCTCTTCCTAGGTTGGTACTAATTCCACTTCGTCTACTTTGGAGTGTCTTTGTAACCACCTAACATCATTTGGCGGTTATTTTCTGGTGACGCCTAACACAATTGACTTCGACAAAGTACAAGTGGGATTTGAGAACATAGGTGACCCAAAAGATGTCGTCGTTCTTGTGACAGTATTGCTGGTGTTTCTTCTGTACTTCATCGTGGTAATCTTTGCACGGAGGGCCGACAAGAAAGATATCGAGAAGGTACGAATTTGATAAAAGTAGTATAGTAGGGACAAAATTAACCTTTTTTTGCTGGGGAATCTCATTAACTTGTGGGGGAATAAACATCACGATCTATTGTTTTTTTGTTTTTTTTAAATTCACATGAATAAAATGTGGGGAATCTCATAATTAGCACGCGGAGGAATAAATCAAAAGGTTAATTCGGTCCCTATATATTACTGGTGCGCACTAAAAACTACATATATGCAGTATAGATTCCACTATTTCCCCAAATGGCGTGATTGTCAAATTTACGATAATGGCAGATCGGCTTGAACTTATTCGCGGGCTAAGCCTTGACGTGTTGGCGCTCTCATACTATTTATCTTTTATGATTACTGTTGTTGCGTTTCAGGTAAGTCCATTCATGCCTATAGCATTGTCACAGGACTCCGTCTACCGATACAAAGCCTCTATTACTACAGGACCATGGCCAAACTCAGGTACTTCTGCCAAAGTGTCCATGATGCTTTACGGGACTGAGACTTCCAGTGATGTCATCGAGTTGTCATGTGACCATAATGAAAGCAGAAACGCATTCAGTCGAGGAAGCACTGACAACTTTCTTTTTGCTCTTGATCAGCCGATTGGGTCTCTAGTTAAGATTCGCGTTGGCCATGACAATTCCGGTGAGGACCCATCGTGGTTTCTGAACGAGATCTCTATCACAGACATTCAGGCAAATTCCAAATGGAAATTCCCTTGTTACCGTTGGTTGGCTCTGGAACTAGAAGATGGAATCACAACATTGGACCTTTATGCCTCAAATGTAAATAAGTCCTCTGACTTTAAAACCAAGTTTAGTATCGCACGGACATGCGGGCTTGCAAACGACCATATGTGGCTCTCAATAGCTACCAAAGAGCCGAGGGATGTGTTTACTCGTGTACAACGACTGACTTGCTGTTGGTTCTTGTTTCTCTGGGGAATGATCGTATCTGCTATGTTCTACTTCGAAGATGTTGATGAAACGCGGTCTATTCATGTTGGACCCTTTAAAATGACAACTCGGGAATTTTTGGTTTCTGTTACCACTGCATTAATCGCCTTCCCACCGAGCTTTTTCGTTGTATTCTTATTCCGCAAAAGTCGACGTTCAAGAGTGACCAATGACGAGGACGGTTACTATGACGATGATGGCAGAAAAAGGTTCCAGCTTCCTCACTTTTGCGTCTATATTGCCTGGTTTGTTTGTGTTGTTGGTTCGTTACTGGCTTCGTTTTTCTCCATTTTGTATTCCTTACAGTGGAGGGGAGAGAAGTCTGTACGATGGTTATCATCTGTTTTCTTTAGCATGACTGGGGACGTATTTGTTTCTCAGCCCGTGAAAATCGTTGTTATTTCTGTGCTTCTGGCTCTGCGATGTACAAGGAAAAGAAACCAAGAAAACGAGCCCATAGAAGACACCGAAATCATCCAATCTGATAACTCTAATAAAACACTGTTTGACATGTCTAACGATGATATCGAGCGACAAAGGAAATATAGAGTTACTGAAAGGAAAACGAACATCTTCGCGAAAGACATGGCATTTTCGTGCTTCTTCTATCTTCTTCTCATGATTGTCTGCTATGGAGACAAGAGTGACCAACGATATCACATGGCTGCAACTACTGAAAATGCTTTTACTAAGTTTCATAAGGTGAGACAGCAGCAATAAGGTAATATATAGTTTATGTCAAGTGAAGAAATGATCCTCGCAGTTTCGTTTGCAATTTTAAAATTGCAATTGCTTAAGCCGGCCTGAAAAACTTCAGAGCTTCAACGGAATTTGAAGCCATGACCTCCGCGTTACCGATGCTCGTACTGAGCTATGAAGCCACACATTGGGAGTACAGCGATGGCTTGCTAGTTAGCGCGCTGGACTGACGTCCGGATTCGAGCCCTGCTGGGGTCATTGTGTTGTGTTCTTGGGCAAGACACGTAAATCTCACAATGCCTCCTTCCTGGCACCCAGGAGACTATAATAAGTATCGGTGACAAAATGCAGCTAGGGGGTAACCTGCGATGGACTAGCATCCCATCCATGGGGGTAGCAATACTTCTAGTCGCTTCATGCTACAGAAACCGGGATATGTTCCAACAGTTGTTGTCCACTAGGCTCGTGAAGAATTTACATGTTCCCAGGAATGTATCGTATATGAATTGACTGCGGATAGAGAGTGTAAAGTGGAGATATCCTCGCAGTCATTATGAAGTATAGTCCAACATATGGTTGTATATACACAGGTTCCCTTTATGAAACGAAAACTTAACCCTTAGACATTTTCCTTACAGATCAGGAAGACGGTACAGCTATGGGGGTGGATTGACGACGTTTTCATTCCGGTGATCTACGCTGGCGAGTGGTACAATGGGCAAAAAGAAAACATGACCGAGTACAATGGAAACAAGCGATCCATTTTAGTCGGAATGCCGCGTTTAAGACAGCTGAGGGTTTTAAAAGGTGCTTAAATTAGTATGGAAGTGTTTTGAATATTAACGGAATGCAACAAAAATACGGAATTGACAGTTGGTCACCTGTGCATGCGCGATGGCGACGCCAAATTACTTTGCTGTCGTCTGGGCAAGCAAACAGTACCGGCTTAAAGTAAAAAAAGAAGAGCAGGTAAAACGCATTAGTATACAGCCGCAAAGTTTCGGCACAATATATGATTACACCTTGCTGTTTTATGTAAGTAAGACACCTTAATTATTAGGCTCTATACCCGTTCAATTAATTCAAGTAAGGCTATCAGCGATGATAAATCTGTTGTAAGTTAAGACACTAAGTAAAGATTTGCACTCTCTGTTAAAGCTGACAAAAAACCCCGAAAACCATACCCTGACCAGCAAATAATGGAATAACCCCTCCCGCGCCGATCGATATAAGAGGCATGCGAGGCTGGTTATTAGGCTCATCGACAATTGTTGCCTTTCATTTTTTTTTACTTTACTGCAGATTCTTGCGATGTGCCCGATCTTTTTATGAATTCCATATCATCCTGTTACGACTTTTACATTGAAGAAAAAGAGGACAAACTGGGCTGGAACGAATTATCGAATACGACTTCCCTCAAATGGTCAAATATTGCTTGTCCCGAAAACTGGAAATACAGGACTGACGATGAGATAGGTAGCTACGAAAGCTGGGCGTGCACTCCATTTACAGGGGTGGTGGTTATGTAGCTAATCTGGGATACGATGATTCTACGGCCCGTCGAATTTTAAAAGATCTGGTGAATAATGGATGGATAGATCGTCAAACTAGGGCTGTCTTGGCTGAGCTTTCCATGTTTAACGCAGCCACTAACCTTCTTGTAGATGTAACGTTATATTTTGAGATGCTTCCGTCTGGTTTTATTGGAACGTCTATGGGAATCCAAGTGATTCCCATGTCCAAATCAGATTCGGCGTTAACTACAGTGTACATGGCCATTGTCCTATTATTTGCCTTTCTTCTTGGCTATTACTTAGTGTGCGAGTGCATCAGAGTTTCCCGTCTGAAATGTGCATACTTCAAATCGGTATGGAATTGGCTTGAAATGCTTCAGATTATTACCGCATTGCTTGCCTTGGCCACTTCCATTGAACGAGACAGAAGGACATTACAAGTCCTGCAGAAACTCCAGGCAAATCCGTTCGTCTCCGTCAGCTTTCATGAGGCTTTGTACTGGTTCCAGATGGAAAACTACATAATCTGCATCACAGTGACCATCGCTACAGTGCGACTTCTAAGGCTGTTCAAATTCAACAAACACATCATAGTGCTGTTCCTTGCCGTTAGAAAGTCATTCAAACCAACCATGAGCTATGCACTTGTGTTCTTCGTCATCCTCACTGCATATGGACATGTAGGGTTTTTCTTGTTTGGCAAAAATGTTTACATGTTTTCTTCATACAACATAACTATTGCCTCGTTATTTCTCATGATTCTTGGAGCTTCCGCACCACGTTCAGAACTGGAGCACGTGGACATTATTCTTGCAAAACTTTACACGTTCAGTTTCCTTTTTCTTACGATGTTAATTCTCGTGAACATGTTTGTGGCAATCTTAAACGACGCCCATACGGAGTCGACCAGTTTTGATAAGGACAGTGAAGACATGGAGGTAGCCAATTTATTGCTATCGAAATTTTTCAAACTTTTTGGTGTAACTAACGGACACCATGAAGACTCTTCTACTGTAATTGGGGAAGACGAAACGTCCAAAGAAAACACAACGAGAAAAGTGTCAATTTCGGTAGCACAGACAAATTCCGAGAAAGCTAAGGAGCGTTCAGTAGCGGTCGACGTGGGCGCGACAAAGACTGAAACAAATTGGCAAAGCGAGCCTTCGGAACAGTTTAGAAGTTCGTTTTTATCACAAAGGAAAGCAAAACGAGATAGCTATCGAATGTTCTCAGAACATCAAGAAAATGGCAAGGCTTTGCAGAGCGATCTCTCTGGATTTAAACCGTCATCAATTTCGCGGAATTCTTTCGATGAGAACAGCGAGCTTTCAGACCTTTCTGGTAGTTCGCTTTTGCCAGAAAGGAAAGCAATGCCATCGACATCTCGGAATTCAATCGATTCCCAGTCATTCAGCGAACCGGGTACTTCCTTGGACACCGGTAACATCCGTATGGTACACTTTGGCCCCGACGTACATGTCAGGCGTTTCAGCGCCACTTTAAGCCATTTATCGACTTCTTCAGCCTACTCTCCTCACCCTTCGGACACGCAAGGCATGGGAACAGTAAACGGCGAAGAAACAACCGTCAATACAGACACGCCGTTAGGTGGTGAATCAGAGGAGATCACTACCGCAAGACAAACCTTCCAGACATCTCACCAGGGATGTGAGAAACGAAATGAAAAAATAATTGACTTCGACGAAGTTAGCGAATGGTTGAAAAAGGTCAATTTCTATGGAAACAATTTTTTCAAAACCACTTCTGATCTTCCTGAAGAAACGGGAACAACCTTGTCAAATACTATTCGAAACAGAAAATGTGTGATCGATTTTGATGCTGTAAGTAGATTGATAAAGATCAAAAGGCAAGCAAGAAAGTGGAAGGAGAATGCAAGTAAATCTAACACAACACAACTGAAAAATAGAGCAAAGCGGCTCAATATGCTCCTGTATGTTTTGGATTAGTTGGCGTCAAAAAGGGAAGTGAGTGCTTTCATTTTAACAACAACAACAGCAACTTTGCTTATCAAAGTATATTAGAACAATTGCCTCACTCCGCCAGACACTCCCAGCGAAACAAAGGTTGCTCTTAATATTTTGACGCAAAGCGATTTAGCGATGAACCTGAAATGAATATTCAAGCCGATATGAAGTAAAAAAAAAACAAAACACCGAGGTCGTTTCTGCATTATCGCCGCTGAACCGTTCGTCGTTTTTAGCACAAAACATCGATTAGTTTTTTGACGTTCTTTACAGGCTTATCAAACTACTGAAAGACTACCAGAACAAAACAATTCACTCATAGATATCTAATTTTATTTCTACATAAAACGTTCTTTCTTTACAATGATTAAAAAATATTTATATATTTAACTATCTTACTACAGTACATGTGTATTTGTATGTCGCCTGTGTATGACACAGTCGTTAAAAAAGCTCAGTATATTAGTTAATACATTCAACGCTTACTCACTACATTAGAATACAAACTATTTCTGTCGCTTCATCGGTTTAATTTGATGTACAAGTTCACTAGACCAATAACATCACCGAAACGTTTGACCGGCCAAACACTGAACGGACTTTGAAGAAATCATCCTCAAGGTCGCCCGCGGCCAACATTAACAAACAGAAACGATTTGCTGTGTAATGATTGCGTAAGAAAATTGATAATGTCGGATTCTTAAACCAAAATGTATTTATTATCAGTGCTACTTGGGGGGGGGGGGAGGTTCTATCGAGTGAGCACCTTTAAAAATTCATAACAGAATTAGTAATTTGTCCAGCAATGCTTATAATATGTGATGAAACGGAGTCCCAAAACGACAACGTTGGGTTGATTTGTGAGCCCATTTAAGGCTTTACTAAAACATCCACCAAAGATTAGCCTTTCTTACGCCGATGAAAAAGTAAAAACTAAGCTCGGGAGGCGTTGCAGTGTTTTTTTTTTCGAATACTCACAAGTAGACGAAAGTATCTAATAAATTCATTTCTTGAACGAATATACATGGAAGACAATCGTATCTACTACATAGACCAACACTGAGCTCTTGTCCATTGAACAAGAACATACCTGAGTGCACCGACTTTGTGTGTTGCGGATTGACTTGGGGCAAACCTTCTATTACGTAGTATGCGAGCAGTCGCACATTGCTAGTACTGTATATTGATAGAACTTTATGACAGCGGAACCTCTGCTATTGCAAAACCTTTCCTACGTGAAGTAAAGTCCACGCACAAACACTACATTTGCAAACTTTCATAAGCGGACACCTCTCCTAAGCGGACACTTAACACGGGTACCCGTTGACAGGAGGATCGATTGTTGGTCTAAAGCTATGAAAATCCTCAGTAATGTTAAAATGTTGATCATGAAATTAAATCCCACCCTTCCCCCCCTTATACTTATCAATTAAACAAAGTGTTTTCACTGGCTACAAAGCAGTCCCTTTTCTATATAATTTTTGAGAGAAAAGAAGACTATTTTGTAGTTAAAGGAGCTATGTCGCGATATTTTAAGTCGTTTTTGTAATGTACAAAATTGTCTTCAAATTAAAGGAAACCTAAAAATAATTGTTTATTAAGGTAGAAAAACACCAAAGAGGCAATGAGAAACCAAACAGGAGCAAGGATGAAGACGACGTCGAACTTGAAAAATTTAGGCTAATTTTTTCAAGATGCACGAACTGTGACGTAGCTCCTTGAAGTGTTCTACGATGTCTAGGAATGGCTCTATACTCCCATTCATTGTAACCTGATATTAGAAATTTGTCATTTTGCTCCGCACATAACTTGCATTTACTAAAATCTACTACTAGCCTGGGTAAACAGGCGTCTTTCATCGCGCATTGACTTCTCTGAAGCCTCTCCCTCGATGACGTAGCTCTTCATACATCTTGTAGTTTCTCTGATTGGTTGTTTACTGCGCGCGAAAATTCAAAGCCGAGCAACAACCAATCAGACACTACACGGATCTCTATAGAGCTACGTCATCAGTTTGGAATTTTTCGAGTGCAATCTCAGACGTCGCGCGAAGAGTGACGTCGGTTGTTTGCATCCCGTGAATGTTTCAATCATTGTCCCTCGTTTTGCTCAACTAAGACACTCGGTTGGTACCCAGGTCTCCCTGCCGAAAAGAGTTGAGGAGGCGTGGTTCCCGGGATATATGCGTTCGAATAACTGTTGCTTTTCTGGAAACTGCCACTGCGCATGCCTGAGATGGAGCCGTAAGATCGTGCTCTGCTGCTGACATTGACACTGGAAGTAGATGGACTAAGCACACCTGGAATGTTGTAATTACTGCAAAATAAAATCAGTTATGATATCACATGAGCATACTCCATTTTCATGGTCTGCGCGCAAACCACTCTTACTGTGCGAATCAGAAAAGCATGAACACTTTGATTTAACGCTTGGATTTTCCTTTGCCAAAAATTGATCCATTTTTTTCTACATTTATTTTTTATTGTTATTTTCGCAAATATCTTCTTCAAAAACAAAGTGTAAATTTGAGTTCCCTGACTGTTCTTCTTGTGATTTGATTATGTCAAAGATAAATAAAAGTGTTCACGCTTTTTGTTAGGTTTGCCCTGACAATTCGCCATTTTACAGTTGTGTGCTTAGTTACCAAGCCTTTGAGTGGAAGTGAGGCTCGAGTTGACTTTGTTTTGATACAAACCTTCTTGCTTTTGATATGTAAATCCTTATGTTCTTATTGTGCTAACTAGCTTCTGGTCTCTATCACGTCAAGGTCACCCCAAACCTCGCTTTCATACAGAGGCCTGGTTACATTTCACAGAGCTGTAAAATGGTCTATTCGCCATTGTATCTCTCTACAGGTATACAATTGTGTATTGAGTTTATTGAAGGGCGAAATAAATCACACTGTCTGTTCTTCTTCCCCAATTTGTAAGGTTCAGTTTGGAAGAATTCGGTTGTCTTTCCTACAGTGATCGGGAGCTTCATTCTCATCACCTGCCTACCTAAAAGGTTATAAAATGTGTACAGAGAAAATGATCAATTCATCACTGACCCTCTGGGTTGTCCTTGTGAATTTGTCAGATCTTCATCTGAGTCGTATCTTCGTGGATTGTCAAAAAAATATGACTTCTGGTCATAGCTCTGTGATGCTATAGCAGATGGACCCTGGGGAAATTGTATAAAAAGACAGTTGTTTTCCTCATGGTAATTATAACTTCCTACAGCTGTAAGTATAAAACTAACCATGGCTCTTATAAAGAACCTTCATTGCAAGCATCAGGGGGGAGGGGGGGGGGGGGAGGGGGGGTGACTGCCGCATAAAGGTGATAGGGATGATTGTCGGAAATGTTGAAAGGAATTCTTAAAAGGTACCAGAATCTTTTATGGGCGTATAATCACCCATAAAAGGTACCAATAATTATAGCCATCAGCTACAATAATTTTCTGTTCCTGCCATGTTACTGAGATACAGTAACTATAACGTCGTTTTCAGCCCCTAAAAGGTATGACGATCAACGCCATTTACACATGTATGGGAGTCCCGAGGGCTAAGCTAACAAGCTAACAAGCCAAGAAGCCTTCTGCTGTAGAATGGATATCAAATGGAGTCTCAGACATTTTTTGATATAATTTAAAAAAAATGTCACAATATGTCATGTATTGATGCTGCAAGGAGTTATTTAGAGGTGCATGTAGATCAAGATACTTACCATGTCTCCAACATTTGGCCTTCTGACTCGAAAAAAACCACACAACAATAAAGGTTGGGAGAACTTCCCATACAATCAGCACAACGCCAAACGTAATGAACTCTACATCACGGATATCTTCATGAATGCTCTCTCTCGGCGAGTCCTTGTATTTGATTTCCCCCTAAAAGATACCAACAATAGATTTACATGTATAAGTCAACAAAAACAATGTCCAAATGTCAAAGTAATTCAGTTGGTATTCAAAAATCTTACCAGTCTGTTTAAATCATTTGGTTCTACATTTTGTACATTTATCCAGTGTAACGATTTATTTCGGATGAATAATGAACATTAAAAGTAAATTTTGAAAACAGGGATATCACTTGGGAGATATCATGCTTGGATATAATTCCCCAGTTTTGCTGTGTCATGTGACATGTTTAGGCCAATCATGCATGAGAAAATATATTTGATGGATTATAACGGCAGATATTTTTCAAATCATTTCTACAAATCTTCATCTTCACGGATGTGTACTAACCTCATCAGAGACGTTTATCCAGCCGTATCCAAATGAAGATAGATCATGTGGCACAGTGACTGCGATTAGGTTGTATACGACTCGTGACAAGTACAACAGGACGACCAACACGCACAGCACTATTCCCTGTCTTGTTGTAGCTCCCTGAAATTGAGCAGAGCATACAGGCATGTACAATGTATTTGACACTACATGTAGTGGTCCCTCATCCAGTCAAAAGAAAGGAAGTTAGAAATCAAGGAAATGATAACAAAATATACCTGTCCCTCCAGTAAGACATTAACAGCTGGAGCTCTTGTGATCTGCAAAAAACAATACGAAAAGACAACTGGCTATATATTGATTGATTGGGGGCTCGGGGTAGGGATAGAAAGTATCTCCAAAAGTATTCACGCTATCATGGTAATGGGAAACTTGTATTTTGTGCGAAGCATCCAAAAATGTTTATTTTGGTTGTAGTTCACATGTCAATTAATATGTTGTCGTATCATGCCGAAAAGATGAGAAAAAGAAAAGGCAAGGAAAGAAATGTAAGAAAAAACAAGGCTCAGCCAAAATTACCAACAAAAAGAATAACATACCTTGATGATACAGAAACAGAGAACAATGCCGACCACGACAAACAGCAATCCATTTACAACCACCCGCAATATCACCAACTTCTCATGAGCGTCTTGCTCAGGACAAACAAAAGAGCTTGTGATGTTGATTGCAAAGAAAATGATGTTAACTGTAGAAAATGATCCAAGTACATAGTTCCTGTTGACAAGAACAACAAAGAAATGCTGAGTGATAATTGACAAAGTCTTACAGAATAAATTATACATAAAGTGCTTAGTGTTCCAACAAGTGTTACAAATTGTGTTACCATAAAAATTATAATATTACAAAACTGTATAATTATATTAATGCCCTGGGCTACAAAAATTTGGTGGGCTTTATTTTCAGATTGGCGTATTTCTTGGTTGGGGGGGGGGGGGGGGGGGGGGGATTATCAGAAGACATTTTGCATTTCAAAAAATGGTTGAGCCTTTTTTGGAAGGGACTAATTCTGCCATATTTCAAGGATGGAACTGTAAAAATGAGAGTTTCCTAAATTTTAAGGAGTAACTGTTACACTGTAACGAGAAGGCAGAACAGAATCATCTAGATACATACCTAAATGTTATTGGGTCAAGAGAAGTTCTTCTGGTTTTTAATACAACCTGAAAATTGAAAGTATTAGTAATGTGACAGAGCTCGATGCGTGACATTATATTTGTTCCAGACTGTAACTGGGATAAATATGTAACAGAACTAGACTGGCTATATTTACTATATTTAAAGAGCATGTGCTCCCAGATATTTGGGCATGATTGCCTTATATGGGTTAATCTTGCATGTAAAACATAAAATAATTTAATTAATGTATCAATTGCAATAAATTCAATTCTGCACTCCAGCGCTCTCGCCGCTCTGTGTTGAGAAGTTATACTGTGGCTTGGCTGCTCTTTTGGCCATTCATTAATTTCGAGACCATCGATGATCAAACTAAGATTTAATTGTGGTGTTTTTCAAGTTTGAAAACTTGATTCATTTAAAACAATCTTGATTCTTTGAAACGCAAACAAAAAAATCAAGTTTTCGTTTCAAAGAATCAAGTTTGCATTTCAAAGAATCAAGTTTGCGTTTAAAAGAATCAAGTTTGCGTTTAAAAAGAATCAGTTTTGCGTTTCAAAGAATCAAGTTTGCGTTTCAAAGAATCAAGATTGTTTTCAAAGAATCAAGTTTGCATTTCAAAGAATCAAGTTTGCGTTTCAAAGAATCAAATTTGCGTTTCAAAGAATCAAGTTTGCGTTTCAAAGAATCAAGATTGTTTTCAAAGAATCAAGTTTGCATTTCAAAGAATCAAGTTTGCGTTTAAAAGAATCAAGTTTGCGTTTTCAAAGAATCAAGTTTGCGTTTCAAAGAATCAAGCTTGCGTTTTCAAAGAATCAAGATTGTTTTCAAATAATCAAGTTTTATTTCAAAGAATCAAGTATAGGTAACTCTGTTACTGATCCTCATAAGGACACCGTACCTGGGGGTTTCTAGCCTGCAAATGGCCTTATCTCGCTGCATTTGTCTCAATTACCCATGATCCCTACGGGCATGAAGGTATATTATCCTCACTGCATACCTATTGTCGCGTCACGGTAAGCTAAGTTATGGGAGAAATCCGCGACTGCCTAGGCAAAAGGTATGCAGCAAGGCTGGGTGAAAGTGGTCACCGCCACCAGGGAGGAGGGTGGGGCGAAAAGCGCTTCCTTTAGGCATTCCCGTCAAACTCCGAGATTTCACGTTGCGCTGTCTAATTTTATAGCAGGGGGCCGCAAAGGATCATGCACGACCCGCCTGCTAAGAAACTCCGTGATTGGTGGAATGTGGCATGTTTCCGTGACACGCTAATTATATATGCAGTGAGAATAGTATATTATCCTCACTGCATAACCTATTGTCGCGTCACGGTAAGCTAAGTTATGGGAGAAATCCGCTCCTGGCCCCACGGACAATTTGCTAAGGCTATGCCGGCACCAGGTGCAGCCCCGACTGACCCACATAGCCAGAAAACACCATATCACTGCTGAAAATGTCAGACTGGCTTTATTCTACATTTACCCTTCCATTACTCAGAACCCCATACGTCCCCCTCCTACTAGCGAAGATATTCTATTATAACTATGTAAATAAACTGATAAGTCCTACCGGTCGCATGCTTTAATATATTGGTTGAATGTTTCCCGGATGCGATACTGGAGTAGTGAGACCTGTGGCCCGGGACATCACAGACTCAAAAAGGTTAAAGCGTAGATGCCGGCTGAGACTCGCGCGAGTAATGCCTAGCCATATCGCTACTCTTCCAGCCCAAATATTGGGCTATCTCCTCCTGAGAACAGCCCAAAAGGCTGAGGGTATTGGGAGAGTCCAACTCTGAAACTGTGAGGAGTTTCACCATTATTGAGATTAGCTTCAGCAAGATACCCACGTGAACGATTATTAACAGCGAGGAAAAGAAACGGCCGCTCCCCTACGCTCCTCCCGCAATCGGAGGTTCGGAAAAAAATAACCCCCAGGCAAGGGGAACCCCTAATGCCCGGCACGCGCGAACATAATAATCCAGCCAGAAGACTGGGAAAAACATCTGGGTCGCAAAATGGGACCATAGCGAAGGCGCGGGGGCCCCTTTGCGAATTGTCTTCGTGAAGGATAGTTTAATTAAAAAGCCCTCTCGATCCTCGAGCCTGAAAACCTGATTGCAGGAGAGCCGCCCCAAATCGACGCCCTGTCCCCAGTGAAAAAATCTACAACAAAAAAGGTAGTATCTCTAACTAGGATGTACTTATTAACAAGAGAGAGCGACGCGCTTGCTGCTATTTTCTTCCTCAAGTGGACAACGAGGCTTTTAAACTTCGAAAAGAATAGGGGAACCGCCTGCTTTGGAGTAATCGTTAAACCTGCCTGCTCTTCCCTAGTGAACTTCAAGTATTCTTTTACCCGCGAATGCGAGATGGGGTTTGCGAGATTGACACGACCTATCTTATTATAAATAGCGCGCAGTTTCCCGATGAGGGAGTCAACACAGTACCAGTACCATGTCTGTTTGTGAACAACAGTCCCTGCCAGTCTTATCTTTACTAATGAGGAAATTTAATGATATCCTTGGAAGATTCGGAAGATAGAACCTTTGGAGGCGTAAGAGCAGCGAGGAAATTAGAGAATTGTTGCTCTAGAGCGGACTTCTGCTTCTGATAAGGCTTTCTACTTGTCGAGGATTTGAATTCCACAAAGCGGTTATTGATTAAAGTCATATCCAGGTCAGGTTGGATGACAGGAGGCACAGGAGTTTCTGTTCGCCGCACCACATGCTTGACAAAAATTAGCGTCACGGTCGTTAGGATAAAGGCACGACGCGCACCGTCTGGCCGCTTTCCAGGGGCGTGAAACCTGGAGAACGGAATTCTTTGTATGTCAAATGTCCAACGTAACAAATATGTACATACAGTTAAAGTCAAAACACGCAGCGGAAAAGCCCAAAGGTTCCATTGTAACGGTCTGGGAAACCAACCCCGGAGTTGCACCAGATGGGAAAAGCAAGATCGAAGCATCACCCCTTCGCCCAAGCATAAACCGAATCGATGCTCGCGGAAAACGCCCACCAGAACCGACGCGGTTGAATATCCGGCACAATTATAGTGAAAGGGGTGATAATAATGTTTGGTCAATAATGCATCGGAGGAGCGGGGCCGATAAGAACAAATGGGGGAAAAGACATAGAGATTCCCCCTAAGGGCAAACTGCTGAGCGGAACACGTTGATGCCTGCCGATTCAGGGGCTTGGCATGGAGAGAAATGCGGCAGACGATCGCCAAGCTGATCGCTGCGGCAATTACTGTCGTGCGACATGAGATCGAATGTGTGTGGTCCAAACATTCTTTGCACACGGGACCACGCCTCCTCAGTAAGGGTGCAAGGTCTGAAAAACTTCCGTGAGGAGCGTCGGCTGGATTCTCAGCTGAAGGGACGTACTGCATGTCAATCAAAAAGTTAAACTCTTGACTACATCGTAGAGAATTGCCTTAATCACGTCATTGATGCTAGAGTTTCTTTCACCCTCGCTTTGCCATGTTCCCAGTAGAGACATGCTGTCTGTATGTACATCGACACGGGAATTCCGGATCCTACCCTTGAAGGCGTCTAAGGCACATAACAATGCTTTGGCTTCCAGGTAATTGATGCTACGTGATTCGTCTCGCCAGAAATCTCGAGCCTCTATCTTGCCGCTATCCGTTAATAAACACACCACCCCAAGCCCGTTTAGAAGCATCGCAATATAAAGTGACGGCAACATATGTTTCTCTGGTTTCCAAGGCAAGCAGTCCATCCAAAAAACGCCAATATTCAACCTCAGACTGGAGGGTCAGTGAGCTTGGTAGCCACTCGCGACTTACGTGTCAGACCGGCAATGGCTTTGAAAATTTCGCGAAGATACAGTTTACAACCAGCTATAGCGATACTGAAGGAAACAGCCTTCCCGGCGAAACGTTGAAAAGGTTTTTAATGTTACTGTCTTGGATGTTTAGAATGTCCTTAGCACTTTGAACTTAATCTTCTTCCCCTCCGGTAACAAAAAAAGGCTTGCCGAACAGTCGTATATAAACCCAAGAAATGTTATGAACGTGGATGGAGTAAATTGTGACTTGCTAAGGTTGATAAAATAGCCGGCCTCTATCAGCAAATAACAAAGAATGTTATGCCGCCGCCTCAGCATTTTGAACGCTCGGTACCCAGGGCTGTTTGGATGACTGCACCAACAGCTGACCAACATGGCGGCCATCGATGTACTGGGAAAGAGGGACACCGGACGTATACGTGCCGCGCCAGAAACTGCGAGACCCAAATTGTGGTAAAGGAAAGCACTAGCTTTCAGCCAAAAGGTAACGTACAAAAGGTAAAGTAGAAACCTTGCCATTTTATTCCGAAAAAGGTGCGGGAAGAAAGGTGGAGGCTAACGTGGTGAGAACCGCTTTTTTCGTCAAACGAAGTCTGGAAATGCCCAGGCAGAACATATCTTGGCAAGTCCGACAAATGATCCAGTTTGAAAGGAAGTTCTTTAATCCACAAATTGAGGTAACGTTCGTCGTGGCATAGGCGGTGTTTGGAAGGCTCGACGGTAAGTGGGAAGGACCAGATGGGGGGAGAGACCTGACCGACCTCGCCAACACCGACAAGACACCGGCCGATACCCACTCCAGAACGGTGTTAGAAATAAACTCAGAAAAGTTGGGCGCATGACCTAGAGTTTTCGAGCACGATAGGAGGGGGACGGCCCGAATCAAACTTGTTCCCTGGAAGTTCTCCCTTGAAATGGGTAAAAATTGTTCAACTTTTACTCCGTTATTGACAACAACCATAAGGTCGACGCTCTTATTGTTCACAACAACTCAACAGATTCTCCCAAACTATAGGATACGAGTGCAGGGAGCCCGCTCGGAAGTCATCCGGGTTTCGAAATCGAAGTTCACGCAAAACTCCAAGGGCTGGATTCCTAACCACCATGGAAGGGGAGGCCAAGGGGCCCAACGAAGGGCTGGATTCCCTTAGAAAATGCAAACCAAAGACGGATCGTCTGCCTTGGCAGATACTAATCGCAGCATCCAAATTTTCTTAAATGTACAGGGTGTTACCTAAGAGACAAGGCAGAACGAGCAGGGATAAGAGACAATAAGGCAAACAAAGGGAACCCAACCCTTCGTTGACCCCAGGCTCCGAACCAGGTCCAGAATTGAAAGCACTGAGAAGGCCCCCCCGAGGTCAACGAGGGTAGAGCATAAAGGAACCCCCCCCCCCCCCCCCTCGGATACAAACATGTATACGGAAATAAGTTGGGATAATCGCGATAAAAGACGTACCGAATACCTAAAAAATAGAACAAAGGAGGACACTTTGAGAATCCAAGAAACTGTACTGAAGAAATGCTTCACCGAACCTAGCCACATTAACAGTTTAAGTTCAATTCAATCCAAACGTAACGGAACGCTAGGAAACAAACGCTACATGGGTGCTTGCAAAAAAAAGGTAACCCTTCAATGCGCGGAATCTCTCCCAAAGACGCATTTGCAAAACACATAGACGCCTTAAAACCTTGTTCTTCTATTTTTCCTCGTTCTCTCCTTTTCTAATCTCCTGCTCTCTTTTTTGTATTCATTTTTTTTTTGAGCTCCTTCACTAGATCTTTACGATCCTCTCCTCCTCTTTGTACATCTTTATAATCCTTTCCAACTCATTCTTTTTTTTTTGAGCTCCTTCACTACATCTTTACGATCCTCTCCTTCCTCTTTATACATCCTTATAATCCTTTCCAAACTCATTCGTTTTTTTTTTTTTTTGAGCTCCTTCACTACATCTTTACGATCCTCTCCTCCTCTTTATACATCCTTATAATCCTTTCCAACTCATTCTTTTTTTTTTTTTTTTTTTTTTTGAGCTCCTTCACTAGATCTTTACGATCCTCTCCTCCTCTTTATACTTCTTAATAATCCTTTCCAACTCATTTTTTTTTTTTTTTTTCGAGCTCAATCACTCATGTGTAAAATCCTTTCCTCCTCTTTCTTTACATTCCGAAGAAATCAGAAGCTACGTAACGCAAAGCAAGTAACAACAATAAAAGGGCAATTACTAAAATAAACATTAAAGAGCAAACGCGAACTATAACAACACAGTTATAATAAACACCAGAACAATAGGGCTATAACAACGTGCAACCACAGCGCGGAGGGCAAAACACGAAAAAATGTACGAAAACAAACGACAACAAAAAAGGCCCATGGATATAAAATAAACCGTGATGGGAACTACAATAAAACACCAGAACAATAGGGCTATAACAACGCGTAACGAGAGCGCGGAAAGCAAACACAAAAAATAGTGCATAAAACAAACGCGAACAAAAGGTGCAATTTGAATAAAAATATAAAACATAGGAAACGATAAAACGAAAGCGCCGCGACTATACCAAGGAAATTGTTACAAAGCAGTAAGCCAAGACTGCGATAAAATGAAACAAAAAAATGCGCCAAAAGAAAAATTAGTGAACCGCAAGTGAACAGCCAAAAACTCGTAAAAAACAACGGGCACTAAAAGCGTAACAAATAAACCACGTGGGAAAAGACGGGCCACCCGAATACAAACGTACAAATGAAAAAGCTAATGTGACAAAGGGGCTAAACCGGGCAACAGTTCGCGGGAAACAGGCCGGATGAAACAGCGAACTGAAAACGAAACAGCAAAGGACCCAGGGCGAAAACCTAATGCGGAGCGGAGTTACGTAAACAACGTAAATACATTAACAACGCAAAATAATCACCTCGTGCTCTTATAACTGAACGGGTCGGCACGGCTGGGTAGCAGGCCAAGCCAAGGCAGTGGAGCTTCATCCAAAAAACTGGGATAAACCGCCGGCTCGCGGTCGGAAGAGGAGGCAAAAACGGGTCGGGCCATAGAAGATAAGGTGGATAAACTTGAGTTTTCGGACGCTGGGTGGCGGTGAAAGAAAAACAAAGCGAAAAGCGCTTCCTTTAGGATTCCCGTCAAAAACTCCGAGATTTCACGTTGCGCTGGTCTTAATTTTATAGCAGGGGCCGCCAAAAGGCTCATTGGCACGGACCCCCGCTTTAAGAAACTCCGTGATGGTGGAATGTGGGCAATGTTTCCGTGAGCACGCTAATTATATATGCAGTGGAGAATATGGTCTATAATTTTCCGTGTACATTTCAAATGTCAAACATAATTGGTAAAAATCACTTTCCACTTTTCATGTAAAATGAATGATAGTTATTAGTACTAGTAAAACAAAATATCAAATAATGCAGTATTGTATTTATGTAGGTCCGCAGTGTAAATCAAAAGGGACCCCTTCTCTAAAAAACTTCACTATTTCTCTGATCATGAATCTGGCTCTGTATAAATATACTCTTGTGCTGTAATTCACAGACCGCTGTCAAGGCGGAAGTGTATAATTTGATCAGTGACGATTTCGATCGATCGTGGGGAAAAATGAAAAAATAAGATAAAATAATCACAGATCAGAGAGTTTTATATGCAACAGTGCAATAATATCTTAATTAAATATCGTTAATTCGAAGCTATAGTTGCTATGTTTTGGGTAGGAGTGTTCATGCTTACCTTCGCCAAGTATAGAGTTAACAATGACAGAGTGAGGAATTGAAGGTAGATCGGTAGTGCATACAGAAGCCATCTAGCAAATGAACCAAAAACTGTTTCGCTGTTCTGGTATCGTTGAAATAAAACGAAAACAGTGTAGTTCTAAGCGCGGCCCAAAAGAGGTAGATAAACAAGAACACACTCTGATACGACAAACCCGCCGGTGCTTGAAGTACAAAATGATAAAAAGTTGAAACCAAAATCATCAGAAATAGTAGTGCGTACAAGGCTGTAAACACAATCGCTAAACTGAGATGGGCATGTGCGTGAAAATCGCAGGCACGATCTGCGCTGGAGTGGTGCTGTTGATGGTGTAAATGGTGATTGATTGCCATAATTCTTCGGCTCAACAACTTGACTGATCGAAGAAAGCCAAACTGGACGATGTTTTCTGTGAAGTTCTTTCGATTCCCTTCCATCATAATAAATCCCAGAGGAGTTTCTAAAGCATCCAAAGGCAGAGAAGGATCGCTGAAGTGTGCAGCAATCATAATATTGGCGTTTCCTTGTGCTGTAGTCACATGAAACCGCAAATTACTTTTCTTGGAAAAATCCGAGCTCTGTCAAAATGAGTGTTCGTGGAGTTCGTGTTGTTTTCACTTGAACCTCGGACCGAGTAGCCCGCGATGGTAATGTACAGCGGTAATTCGCTTAGCTCTACGTCACCATTTCACAGAGTTTTCTGTTTCCTCAAGATAAGCGTCGACATTTCTCTCACAAATTTGCTTAGTTCTCGTCATCTTTCGTTCTCCTGAACACATATCATACTGTTAACCGAAGCTTAGACTGTCATTTGATTAAGGCATCACAATATGGGAAGGTTATTTGGTAAGAGAAATGAGGGATAAACACGTCGCCAATGTAGTGTCCTCATGATCACCAGACGCCGCCGAACACGGTCGAGCGGTGAAGAAAACGATCAAACAAGAGTGGAATTTTCAAGCGAAAGCAACTTCAGCACATCGGCAGTGGACATGACAAACATGTAGAGACAGAACCTCGGAGTTTATCTCCCGCCGTAAAATCACTCCAGTCAAGACAGGTATGTTAAAACTTCCCTTGGAACTTCGGCAGCCTAAGTTAACTGTTGGTAGTGTGAACAGCGGGTAATTTCCTTTTCTCTTCTACATTTCTTGTTCGCTTTGTGGCATCTGCATTAACCGTTGGCTGTATACGTATTCCTTCGATCAGTGAAACATAAGTTTTTTTATGAGTTTGATTCTTTTTTCCACAGTAAACCGCTTTATTTTTATTAAATGTATTCATTTATAAATATCTGGAGAAGATGAAACTAATAAGCTTATTTTGATTTTGGGATTTGTTTGTTTGAGTGTATACAATACTTTTGCTGCGTAGACGGCTTGTAAATCTTAAGGTTAATTAGAATGTATTTAGGATTAGGTTTTAGTGCATCAAGTGAGAGTGTACATGTACTGGTGATCACATACATGTTATTACAGATGTAGCACATATATTGATAAAAGTACCACTCATAACTGAGTTTCCACTTCTCAGATATGGAGGCCATAGGGGGAGAGGGGGATGTTGCCCTGTTGTCGTATCACATCTTTCTACGTTCTGATTGTCGCCTTACAAAATTATGGCATACTGTAATTATTAGAAATGACGATAATAAGGCCCTATTACAGTGTAGGAGATCTGATGGGAACTACATGTACATGTAACAGTACCGGCTGAAACTATTGACCCATTTGCCGCGGTTTTTGCCTTGGCCAAACTGCAGATCGACGCCACAGTCTTGCCTCGGTAATGACGCGGCATGCCATCTTTTACATGTAAAGTGGCTTGATCTTAGAACTGACAAGATTTTATGGCAGAAAAAAACTACATTGTATATGTGGATTTGAAATGTGTACCCACAATAATCACAAGTATTTAGGGCTGATTATTTAAAGAAAGTATAGACAGCATTTTACAGCACGGACACTCGAACCATGAACGCTTTGGCTTTATTTTGACTTTATTTTGACCTTTATTTTCAAATATTTTGTTAATTATTATTTTGTATTTTTTTCAAAAACTAAGCCAATCACAGCCCTGATTCGAAGCAATGGCCAAAGACATTTTTTGTACCTTTTTCCGCGTTTTTATCATAAAAACAAGACATTTTTTCTACTTTTTTTTTTTTTTTTTTGCGTTTTTATCATAAAAACGCAGAAAAAAAGGTAGAAAAAATGTCTTGGCTGTTGCTTCGAATCAGGGCTGTGATTGGCTAGTTTTGAAAAAATAGAAAATAAGTACAACATAAGTGAAAATAAAGTCAAAATAAAGCCAAAGCGTTCATGGTTTGTAAAAGAAAACACGGTCTAAAACTATGTCTAAACGGAGGCCTATGTGAACTGCAGCTCACCCACATTGCATTACTAGTTGTAGTGAGAAAGTCCCATTCAGCCCTAAATCTTAGACTTCATTGGCCCTTTTTGTTTTGAAAAATATTGCATACATGGAGCAATACTTACGATGCATTTTCTTATTATTATTATTTCAGCAGGGAAATAAATTTTACTGGGGAAACGGCTGGACCATCAAAGGCCAAATGGACTTCAGAAAAGTCAATTTTTTGTCATTGCCAAGTAAGAACAAAACCACATCTTGTTATTGTTACAATCAAATCTCCTATAAAATGTCTGGATCTAAGAGGTGCCGCAACAGTACATAATGTACATGTAACAGGAACCTGGTATGATCTTCCGAAGAAACATAACACAAGGAGCAATGGCCTCCAAAGCTCGAAGCTGGACCTTCGGTCCTTCGGACTCTAACCATTTAATATACATGTACCATCAAACCTCTCACTATAAGTACATATAATATAAATAATTCAGGTGATTTTCACCAGCGAATCCAAGATAGTGCTCTACAGTGAAGGAGCGGATTAAATCAGTAGATGGACTACTCAATTTTGAGGCACATATGGGTTTTAATACAAATCTGTTTCATAGACCAACGGAAAGTTGGTTCCACTCATCAGTTAATCTCCATATACACTGAAACATCAGTAGAGGTCTACAACAATATATGATCGCGTAAGATGAACCGTTAAAATAAACCGTTACATTTCAAAATCGTCAAATAAACCGTTAAAACACGTTAATAGATATATAATATAATATAATATATATGTTGTTGATGCATAATTACATACATGTACTGTGGCAGTGTCATCTCCAGTCCTAGTACATTCACTACATTGTACATGTACTTTATTACATTATTTATTTATTTATAATTATTTATTATTATTTAATATATATTTTAATATTTACATTATGTTATTTGTTTATATTTCATGCACATTGGCAAGGATATCAGCAACACTTTTGCTAAACTGGGAAAAAAGCTTGCTATCTGTAAGTTAACACAATTTTAAATTATTTATTTATATTATAGTAGCAGACCTTCATTTATGACTTGTTAAAGAATCATTGAAATTGTTCCAGACAAAGTTATAAAAATTAAATAGTACTGTACATGTATAATCATGTACATTGTGTATTATGTACTTCATAGCAGCACAGGACAGGGGACTTGGAATCATAAACTATGCTCATTGCTGTATATATTACAGTGAAGATGAACGCTCAACTGGTTGCCACTCTGACAAAGTTTTGGATTAATTTTTGACATCTTTTTGACAGGCTTTTCGGCAGTGAGTTTCAGTTTGGACTCTGACCAATCAAAAATCCAAGGAAATGTTGGAGGCGGAGTTTGTGGAAATTTGGGAATGGTTTTAGGCCTATCCTACATAGTTCAAATTGTAGTGCCAAAAAAACGGGAACCCATCAACATAAATGTCAAAAAAAAGATGTCAAAAAAATTAAATTCAAAAAACTTTGTCGAGTGGCAACAGGTTAGCGTCATCTTCACTGTAATGGGATGTTACTATATGTAGGGTACAGTTTGAACCCCCCCCCCCAGGGCATGTCTACTTTTGCGGACTCAACATCTGAATCAACATGTACATGTATTCTAATTTAATAATATATTTTGTGTTGTTGTGGGGAAAATCTATGTTAGTGGCCAGGAAGAAATCATTGTTTGATGACAGACCCATGGAAATCCAAGAGCTGACTACATACATAATAAAAGCAGGTACATATATAATATATTATTGTCTTACTGTTCTGAGAAATAAACTCTTACAATTTAAGTTGTGTTGTGCTATTAAAATATTTTTTTTTGGAAGTTTGACACATTCCTGTTAAGGATTTACAAACTTCTAAGAAAAGGTTGTACTATGATTACATGTGTACAATATCCACATTAAAAATTAATTGTCAATACTATAGAATGAAAATAATGGAATTACTGTACATACCATTCAGTATTTCCCTTTACAATATGGCAGAACTTTTATAAAAAAAAAGTCAGGTGGTATTTTGCAAGCCCTTAACAATTTAGGGTTAAAAAAATTATGATGATGAGTAAAAAAATAAATGCTTAAACAGAAAAATGATTTTATTTATAAAAAACAAAAAATTCTTGTTAACATGCTAACATTTATACATGTACATGTATTGTATATGTTGTGGTTTAAATTTATTTTTGGTTTTAAATTTTTTCAAAAACCAGTTTGATTTTTACGTTCCTTTGTTTCAGATTATGGTTAAATGAATATTAGACAAAAAGGGGAAAAATCAAAATCAAACGGGCTGAAAAATTCAAACCAAAAAAAATTTGGAAACCAACAACATATTTACATGTATGTAGTTTGCATTGCTGCCTGAATTGTCAGAAAAAACAGCACCTGTACTGTATGCGTGCGCTTACAAGTGATAAAAAAAACATTTCATGGTGTAGACCAGCTAAACTGTTAATGGCTGTCACATGATTCTACTATTGTTTGGTTCCAGAAAATATCCATAACCCACCCCTAGGAAGGTCATGGAAAATTCCGAGGGGGGAGGGGGGTTCTCAAAAGGCCACAACTTTTTAAAGGAAAGTATGAAGCTAAAACTGGAAATTCTGGGCTGGAGGGGGGGTTCAAACCAAAAAATCTTCCGTGGGGGAGGTGTTTGTGTGGTATGGGATATATTCTGGAAACCTCACCATTATACATGATGATATAATAATTTAAAAAATAAAAATAACATTTTGGTCTGTATTGCAAAAGGACAATTAATTAGTCTCAACCAACAAATTGCCCCTAGTTACAAGACGGTTTGTTGATCAAAACATAATTTTTTCTAAATTTTCCTACAAATTGGATGCAAGTATTATTTTAAATTTGTACATGTAGGCTATTTTTCACAAATACACTGTACATTATCATGCACGGTTGCTCTGTTCAGCTTGTGAGGTACAAGGCCAGTACACAAAGGGAAAAGCATTTACAGGACTCACTCCAGTAACAGTGGTACTCTCACTTCAGGTAGTCAGTACAAAAAACTTGTAAACATATGTCGACTATCTACGAGTAAACACAACATGGGGGGACAGTTAATTTTTCTGGAAAATTGAGCACAACAATCATTAAACTCAAACAGTTGGCAAGAGGTGACCCTACTGGGCAAACTTTATTTAATTACCGACTAGTACATATAGCAATACTGTCCATATTTTACATGTACAATGCTATTTTCTAAAATAAACAATAGTTATACCTAAAGTTCTTTATTAATCTTCTTAAATTAATTATTGTATAAATAACAAAATTCTCGTTTCTGATTGGCTCCCTGCATCCCCCACACAGCAATTACGTGCATTTTAATGGGGTTTCTTTCTTGCTGTCCTCCGTACTGTTTGTAAAAAAACTGATGAAAAAAAAATTGCTGACATTTTTTCACTAAAAATAGGGTTCTCTCATGAACTTCCTGTGCCGGGACTTTTTGTTATTGATACGATTAATTGGTAATTGGACCTCGTGTCGTACAAAACATCAAGGAGTAAATCGTGCCCGTAATTTCAAATCTGCCTCACGCTGCGCACTCCGGGCCGATTTCAAAAATTACGTTCCCGATTACACCATGAAAATGTACTCCAACTCGGTCCAATTACTATTACAAAAAATTACACCAATAAATTATTAATCGGCAATTCTTTATTACTCTAGAAGTCCAGGCTAAATCTATAACCCAACTTTTGTTTTTAAATTATTAAGCTTAAGTACTGTGCATTCGGTATTGTAAATATTTTTACTAAACACCATCTGAACACGTTTTAAATTATTTGGCAGTCAAAAATTAGACAAGAATGTCAAAGCGAATTTTTAAAGGTTGTTCTGGAAGTAAAGGACAGAAAGGTAAGGAATATGCACATCTATAATGATTACAAGTTTATGTTTCTGTGCTATTATCTGTTGCTTTGGGGTGTAATATGCACTAGGTCTAGATGAATTTTTTGTTTATTTTGTGAGAACAGTGATTTTGACAATGATCAAAAACAAAATAATTGTGCCCTAATCCAGGATGATCAAGGAAAAGTCAGGAAAAGGGAAAAGAGACAAGTAGGTTAAAAAATTTCAGTCAGGTTCAGCGAGGCAAAAATACATGTATCTGGTTAATATTCAATAGTAACCAGATTGGGTATTGTACCCACACAGGCTGGACGTTAAAAAACTCTTAAGAATATACTCTAATTTCATTTTGCAAAGGATAGGGAAAAAACAAACAGTATCACATGGATTGAAACAGTACTCCTCATAACCTTATTAGGTTTTCATTTACAAAAATGGTCACGGGCACTAGGGTTTAATCCAAGGACTTGAAAACAATAAAATAAATTAGACTTGATGCTTCGCTTCTGGGGAAGTGAAAGGGTTAACTTAGTATTTTTTCAAATAGAACCTTAAACAGCAGAAGGAAAGACTCGTGAAAACAGTTCTATCAGGGGAGTGCAGGGGACAGCTTAACCCCTGCCTCAATACCAGGCTCTGGTACTGCAGAGATCCAATGGTTGCAAGGAAGCTCGGGTCAAGCGTGCGGTGATGCCGCAGTGGCCATAGACATCCGGATCAACTTGGATTCAAGACCACTCTTGTCCAATGACATGGACTCAAAATGCAGTTAGTTGAAAACAGCAGGTTACGAAGCCTAAAATTACAAATTAAGGGCGGCTGATTTTTCTGTTTTCCCAACTCCATTTAGGGACTTTTAAAGGATTACCGTACATAATCATACGGTAAAAATAGTGCCCCCCCCCCTCCCTCGAAATAAAAGGGGGGCACCCCCTTAGAAATAAGCGCCCCTTCTATCGGCCAAAAAACAAAAATTTGAAATAAGTGCCGCCCCCCCCCCAACCCCCCCCCCCCCCCCCCCCCCCCCCCCCCCCCACACCCAGTAAGCGCCCCTTCCCTGCTACTCTGTTTTTTCTGGGTGAGAACTGAGACAATAAAGGTTGAAAATAAATGATGGTCTGGCCAAGATTTGGGAAATAAAATAAGACCCCCCCTCCTCTCAAATCTCAATTATACAACATGTAGGCCTTCCGAACTGTACATGTAGATATTCCACCGAAAAATGCCCTTGGAACTTGGAAATTCCACTTTGGGCCAAAGTCCTCTCTTGTTAAATACCGCAAAGAGGGAATTTTAAACCAAACAGGAACAAGGATGGTTAAGATTGGGGAAGATTGAGATGGATTATGAGGCATGGACTGAAGTAAATTAATTTTCATACGACGTACGCGTACGCTGTATGACCGGTCTTGCACCAGACCTCATTTTGAAACAGAGGCAAAAGCCATGTCAACCTCGTTCCCAGGATATTTTCTTTTTCCATCCCCTGTCAGGATTGGATATATATTTAGGTCGGTAGTAACATGTTTAATCCTTTTGTGGTTTGTCACCCAGGATGAGTACATTCAAAGCCGGGGCATCTGCCATTGAGAACATTGAGTCAACAATTGTAGAACTTGGCAGCATTATTTCAAGAGCTCGCTCACATGGTCAAAGAGAAATAGTGAGGCAAATTTGAAATGGTGGTAGAGGATCGTCATTTTTATCTTCGCTGTACACTATGTTTTGTTTCACTCTAGCCAATCACTTCAAACAGAAATAATGCATTGGACCAATCAGACCTGGAAGCAAAAACATGCAACCGGTGGCCAGCACTGGAAACTACAACTGGCGCCAAGCGCGGGAAAAAATACAACCGGTGCCAATCGCGGGAACAAATACAACCGGCAGCAGCACGGGAAAAAATACAACCTCGCCATTCCAAGCGCGTGAAAAAATCAACCGCGCCAAGCGCGGAAAAATACAACCGGTTCCAGCGCGGAAATAAATAAACCGGCGCCAAACGCTGTGAAAAATACAACCAGTGCCAAGCGCGGGAAATATGTGCAACCGGTGCTAAGCGGCGGGAACCATGTAAGCCCGAAGCGTGGTGAGATGATAACTGCAAGGTGATAACCTGCCGACTGGTACCGAAGCGCGATAAATCGTGTCCAAGTCAAGTCACTTGGCCGAATTAGAGCACTCAGCGATTGCAAAACCAAAGCAAGGTCATTTGAAAGCCTTCTGATGCGCTTTTGTTTACGGACTTACTTACTTGTATTTCCTTTTATGATTGTTTTGTGTTTCGGAAATTGACGCCAATGTAGAAACAACCGGGCTGAATGTAGAAGCCGCTCATGGTGAACTGTTGAAGTATTTCCAATCAGTCACATCCAACAGATGGTTAATCATCAAAATATTCTGTGTTCTCATCATCTTCTTCGTCGTTTTCGTTGTGTTCATGGCTTGAAACAGTATTACAGTCGTACGCGTACTCTATCTATAACCTATCTCATTCCGGTTTCGTTTCCTTTACGAAGTTTCTTGATTTATTTAGTTTTTCTTGGACATCTTTTCATGGGTGCTGTTTTGCAATGAACCAATTCAAATCTAATCTGACACGGCCGCACGTTCGACGCGGGGGAAATCTGACGTTGCCCTGAACATTTCTTAAAGATTTTTGATTGGTTCGAATCATAACATACGGAACCCATCAGATAATTTGTATGAAGATGTCACATAATCAATCAAAAGCTTCGTCGAGTGACAACGGCACGGCACAAGTTCACTTGTAGCGCGTAGCGTGAGGAGTTACGTTGTGGCCGACGTGCGTTTTACTGGCAGGCCTGCAGCTCAGATGAAAGAAGTGGCTTATAACAGTAATTAAAGTTGTTAGGTATAATTTATAGTAAAGATGTTAGCGACAAGAATTTCGGCACAAATCATTATTTTACGAAAGCCTGCGTGACTAAACACTTTTAACCTAGTTAATCGCGATGTTTTGAAGTTTTGTAGTTTGATTTTCTCCAGTAAACCGCAAATTCCTGATGGTTTTTTTTTTCGGCGGTCATCTTCAGTCATTGAAAGAGAGAGAATTTGTCTCAAAATAGGGACGTCGTTACATTTTACCTTCATTGAAAGACATCCATTGTGGCATACATCATGATTGTTGAATGGTAACGTTACTGTATAGACTTTGAACATCATAATGAAGACCGCTTTTTAAAAAGCCTGTGCTGCCATTTAAAATTATTTGTATGCATTTAAATTAGCCTTGACTAACCTCGTTCTAGAATAAAAACTATTTTGAATTTATCAACTCAAAACGAGGTTAGTGAGGCTAATTTTAAATGCCTACTAAATAATTTTAAATTGGCAGCCATTTTTAAAAAGGTCTATTGTGCCTGCATCGATCATCACTTGTGCATACATTAAATTGGGCATCATTGTGTCTACATTAACTAACTTCCTTATACGGAAGCGTAGGCTCTGTTGATTAGCGTGGGGGTAGGGGGTAATGGGCTGTTATTTAAACTACCTACAGAAATAAAATGTGTACAGTTCCCTGTTTGTTTTGAATTTTTGTGGCGGGTAAGCTCTGAGGATTGGACAAAGTTACAAGGGATTGGCGGTTTACCTCGCTCGCTTAGTGAAACTGGTCTGGATATCAAGCCCGGGCCAAACGAGGATGATAGTTGGTTTGAGAGTTCAAACTCTCTCTCTCGTTGGGCCTGAAACTCTCAGCGACTTCTCGTGTCGCATCATCATCGAATTTCAACCTGCTCGATTTTTTATGACGTTCTCACTCTTGTTTTGACCGAGGTGATGATAATCGATGAGAGTTAGAAGCCACCTCTCAGTCAACTATCATTCCTCGCTTGCCCCCCCCCCCCCCCCCCCCCCCCCCCCGCCTCCCTGCCGGCCGGCTTTTAGCAAGAGATTACGAGAAGTAGTTAATACTCGTGGTGAGGAAAGGTGGGGAGGGGGAGAGGGGGGGGGGGGGGTATAGCTTTACCATCACGCACCTATGCCCGGAAGCTTCATGATTGCGATATTAATCAAACATAAAAGTAATATGATTAACAGTTGTTGACGGCATCCAAAGAGAACTGAAGAGTATGTTCAATAGAGGACTATTCCAAGGGTCGGGTGGGATACGAGAATCGTGTTAGGAGGGAGGGGAGGACTGTAGCAATCAGAGACATGTCATAATCATCAATTTATTTTCTCTGCTGTAACATCAGCAGTATCTGTAGCTGTAATAATTTGACATGTCTTGGAATAACTGGTATTTCACATCTGAAAGTGTGTTGTTTTTGAAATAACATTATAACAAACTAAGCTACATCCTCGGAGACCCAGGGGCAGTTTGTCGGGGAAGACGAGTAGACAATCGTTCAAAAATCTGCGCGATCGATTGTCATATAATTTTCGTCGCGGCGGGTTTTTACCGGGTTTAGTTCGTCCCTCCTCCGACTAACTGCGCTGCTATAGGATGACTACAGCTACTGCTGGCACAACGGTCAAACGCAGCTGCGCCGCGCGGTTCCCGCCAAAACTGCCGGCGGCCAAATGTCTCATTTTTTCCCGCTTCACGTGCTGAAACGTCGTACCCAGGGTCTTCTGGTCTTCTCTGACCAAGGATAAGCTGGATATCATGCTTTACTCCTCAAGAGGAATGGTCCACCTAAGCTCCCTCTATAATTATATTTTAATTGTGATTCATCTCGGCTTCCTACGTTTTTTGGGCGGATTGCTACTCAACGGTCGTCGAACTGCAGCGTACTTACTGTAGACTCCCGCTATCATCGAACCGCGGGCTATCTCGAATTATTCCCCCGCCATCTCTAACTATGACCATTCCCCTTGGTTTTGCTTACTGTTTTTCAGTCATTTTACTATTGCACTATCTCGAACTTCGTTATCTCCGAATCCCCCGCTATCTCGGACAAGTGTGACTTGTCCCGTGACCTAATCTCGAACTGCGGTTATAGTATGATGTTGAGTGACCCCCCTGGGGAGGTACTCCCATATCAAAGTGTACAGGGATGCTCGTCGGAAATTTCAAATAACAACCCTATAAGGGACCAAGATGGGCGTGGCTCAAGCCTTTTTTAACCCTAAAAAATACCATTATATACGGTATGACAGTGTTTTCTTATTATTTCTTCGCGTGCAACCCTAAAAGATACCTTGATGGCTACAAATATCGCCGTTCCGTCCTGAACACCCTAAGGGGGACCAAAACCCGTAATTTACACCCCTAAAAGGGACGACGAACATCACCGTCACTTTCGTATGGGAGTCTAAATTCGTTTTATTTTCATTAAAATTTCCAATTTCATTTTATTTCATTTCTTTAAAATTTATTTTGTCGCTTAGTCGAACTCGCCGACGAATTAAACGTGAAGTAAAAGTCTGCGAAACAAGCCCAGACTTATTATTATTATGATTTATTTACTCTAAAAGGCTCAGGATTGGAGCAGACTACATAATATTTTAATAAATACGACGACACATTTGAGAGTAAAAATAATGACGAAACAAGTCACACAAAAATTGAATTAAAGCGAAAGAGTTAAACATGCATGTTTTATAAATTCAAATGTAATATGTAATAAAATATTTATTTATCTATTTTCAATTTATTTACCTATTTATTTATTGGTAATGGAAACTTAATTTCACTCGCGCTGTAAATCAAGACCTTGCTTGCTTGATCATGCATATGCCCATCTCAAGTAGTTTGTTAATTTCCTGTAAAATAATGAAGCTACTTGTTATTTATCAGGCGTAAATTATCATTACTAAGAGGACAGGAGCTGACTTCAATATAAAAGTGTTTCACAATTTGCACGGAAATAACATCAAATTAAACAGTAGTCACTTGAATCAGCGAACTTGCGTTTTTTTTGAGATGAAAAAGTCTGCATTCATATTCAGTTTCGCATACGCCAAGTATGAAAACTGGATTCATTTATAGACTGGCTTTATAATGTAAAGTAACTATTACTTACCTCTCACTCATGGCTTTGTGAAGTACAATGGCTGCAGAAGTGTACGGACGTGCTCAGAATAAATTAAAGTCTCAACATCTTTCTCCTTGTGTACACCTATTTCAATTAACGTTGTCGGTAAAGACTACAAGACAACACCGAATGGTACTCTGGCTATTCATTAGAATTTGCATATCGGTGGAAAAGACATCTACAAGTTTTTTAATATTTCGCGCGTGATGTATTTGGTTTGCCCCGAATTAGATAATTTATTTTTCCATGTTTTTCTACTAGCTGATCCTGCTAAAATTTAGTTGGCGAAAAGTAGCTTTTTTAAAACTAAATTTTACCCCTTCTACGGGTTTAAAACAAAAAGGAAACGCTAGAAATAATGTTTTTTCATGTTACTTCTCATTAGTATTCGGTGCGTGCAGCAGTTTTCTACTTTTACCCATGCTACCTTTCGGTCTTGTCTTGCGGACTTTTAAAAAACATTTATATCCGACAACGTTAATTGAAATAGGTGTATCTTACTTAAAAACGTTCCATTGTCTTTCAGGAAACGATTTATCTTGCGAACTTACAAAACAACATGCAATTTTGCGTGTTTGTGGGCGTAAATTTAGTAGCAATTTTGAGTACATATTCAAGTTTAAACTCCATTGCGCTCTTTCTGAGAGTTTACTTGCGCCGAAGTGTATGATGTTCATTTGATCATGGCAGTGTTTCGCACCCAAATGACTTTCCGGAATACATCATTTCCGGGTCCGAAGGCCAAAGCTTGTCGAGCGAATCAGACATGCGGGATTCAGGTTGTCTCGATTTTCAATTGACAAGGCGTAATAACCTCTAATTTCGGAATAAAAATCCGCCTATTATTTTTAATGTTTTTGTTTTCTTTTAAGCCGTCTACTGTCTAATGGTAAATTAATTCTTAATCCTACCTGAATGCCCATTGTGCAATTACCATTTCAGCCCTATCTTTGTATAGGTTGATCGATATATATCTTAAACGGAAAAATCATTCCACATTTATTCAGTTGATGATTGCCGTTTCATAGCACGGACCGGTTTTTCGAACTTGGGCATCCACCCACTGATTAGTGTAAAATCTTTCCGGCTTCTGGTCTATCAGGCTGTCGATTCAATCAGGAAAAAGGTAATTACAACATTTCGTCTCTTACCTATCTTTCAATTATGTAATATCTAGCGGTTTTAATTCAAGTTTCTCGATATTTTAGTGGCAGCATATAGGCAGCTGCTTGTGCAAGTGTTTGATTAAATTAATGAAAATTACTTCTGATAAAATAAATTTGTACACAGTAAATATTGAACTTAACATTACACGAGTTAACAGTTTTATTTACCTTGGTTTATACACTAGGCGTTAGAGTGATGAATAAACCTTGCCCCACTGAGGAACAGACAGACTCTTGGGAAGGCCACCGTTTATAATAGCATTTTCCGGTCTCAACAAGGAACATCGAAAATCCTTTCTGAAGGCTACCAGTTAATCTAGAAAATCTAATTATTGTCGGACAGAATATTATTTTAAACAAGTCTGGCGTATCTTAAGTATAAAATAATAATGGCATCGTTCATCCAGAAACTCTCTGTCATTTACAATTTTCCTCCAAATCGGTCTATCTTTGCGGCGTATATTCTATCAAAATGTTCTATTATTTGTAGCGAGAATGCTGAAAACAGTAAACATGCCCAAATAAATCCCTTGGGCTACTACTCTAGAAACGAAATTGCGCCGCAGGTGTAGAAAGAAAATCTTTGACCCCGATGGTGATTTTCGAAACCCTAAGACGTTCGGATTTATAGAATCACCGACCTCAGTTCGCAAAAAAAAAACTGTTCCACTTTCTACGAGTCCTGCTACGCGGCCGGCCACAGAGTTTGTAATCGCATTAGTATTATGAATCTCATCGTTAATCTGTACATGATATATTACAACACTTGAAGATTGCAAGTGTGAAACTGTAAGTTTATTTATAATGATTATCAAGCTGAAATCATCAGAATTTCTCCACCTATAAACATCGTCTCAATGCATTATACATTTTTTCCATATATTGACTAGTAATGTTTAAGGTGATCAAGGTTTAAGGAGGAAATCGTCAATTAAGTACTATTTTCTTGTATTTTTTGTGCATTAAGGCCCTTATTTAATTTTCTCTCTAAAATTACATTATATAAATTTAATTATAATTAAAAGAAAAGTATGACAAGTTGCACTACAAGAGTAGGACACTGATGGCTAATCATATGGCAGTCGATTGCAGTCTTTTTTTTTCTTTTTTTCTATCAAGAACACGATTGTAGTCAGAGCATTTAGCTCTCGTCACCTTTCTTCTTCGCAAACTCTCGCGACTGATTACTTCAGTTCTTTATTTTCGAAACATTCTCCGCTTCACCCGCCGTTTGTTTTCACGTCGTTTAAATGTCACTTTCGTCCGACTAGTCTTAGTGATTTACGCAGCGTGTTTTTTTTAAAGTATAATCAGTCCGATATTGTGGCGGTGTGAGTCAATGCGAATGTTCTCACTGGGGGAAACACCCCCAATTTATCTTGGGGGAAAACTAACTCAACTTGTTTTTTAGATGTTTACAAATTTTTGTGTTCGGATTTCGCTATTGTTCATGGTTATATCATTGTTTGTGTTTAAGAACATTTTTTGTTCCGGTATGCTGCAGGTTTTTGGTGTTGTTTTCATTTTTTGTGCTTTCCTTTAAGTCGCTTTGTTTGTTGTTTTTCTTGCTAATGGATTATATGGTGCCATTATTCGTTTTTCACTCGTGTTTAAAACTGGTAATTCTATCCCTGATACTCATGGTTAGGGTGTTCGTCATATTTGGGTGTTCAGGTGATCTGTGACTTACTCTAGCGCCCTTCATGGCTAGTTAAACTGTTTACGTGTTATCGCCCTTAATTTTTTTGCAATTTCGTCTCTTTCCTTTTGTGGTTTATATATTTTTTTTATTTAAGTGTTTATATTTTTGGTTTATTACTTCACCTCTCTTTTGTGTGTTTTTCTTACTTGTGGCTAAACTCTTATTTCACGGTTTCTTTCGAATTTCAGTTAATTGTAGTACTTTGGAATAAAAACATACTAAATATTAACCGTCCAGCGTGACTAGTAGCTGTATCTGGTGGCTGTAAAACTCCACCTAGAGTATTGCTTTAGGTGCCCAGTTCAGGACGCTCGTACTTCACATGAGGCCGATCATCGAATCCGTGAATTTAGGGCCGACCCAAATTGTTAATTTATGACCGGCTGAATTGATAGCAAAGGGTAAGTGAGCGTGGAGCTTAAGGATTTTTCAGAGCCGATAGCTTAGGAAAATTTGCTGTTATATTTAAAAAGACTATTATACATTATATTCTTTGTTAATAGCAATGTGGTTTCGGCACATGTGTATAAGTTCGGCGTCTGCAATCAGAAGCCTGGGCGCACAGCCGTTTATTCCGCTGGCTGAGCCGAGGCGGGAAGAACGGCTAAGGCGATTCCAATTCATCCAGCTCGTTTATCGCGAATTATGATTCAGACGCCTAGTACCGATACTATGAACTTACAATTCATACGAATTCGGATTCGGGGCTTCTGTTATGTGAAGTACGGCGCATCTGAACTGGCGTCTTAGTTTTCACTGTAAATAAATTTCAATTATTGAATTCTCACATTTTCATAATCATTGTATTTTATGTATTGTTATTACTCTATATTATTATTTTGGTTATTATTGTTGTGTCATTGCACAATTGATGGATTAACTGTTGTTTTTTTTTCCGTTCGTTTCTGTATCTACTGTATAATCAAAGATGTATCGAGCTTCATGTTTGGTGTTCATTTTTAATTCCCAGCAGAACTGTTTGAAATAGCGTCGGCCATCTTACGACTAGATGTGAATCATGGATTCTGGCCACCATTTGGAAATCTGACCCCAACTTAAAAACAGGAGGGCCCACCTCTGGAGACTCAAGCAGACTATGGCGACATAGTTATGTCAAAGTGTCGCAATCCAGATGATCGTATTTGGTGAGTAGACGTGTGTGATTTTCAATTCATTCTCGGTGTCCCAGGCAAACGTGTTGGCAATATTCTTCGTCTGAAAGAAAAGTGACGGCTCCTTTTCACCCATCTTGGCCATTCCTGTTAAAACCTAGCCACAGCAGGACATGTTGGTTCTCACAGTGTACATACCATTTAGCATCGCGTACGAGGCGGCCGACTTCGAGTGGCCGTTTCGGCAGCTTCCTCTGCAATGGCTGTTGTCTCTCTAACACACGCTCTATGTACGTTTCCCTGGCGACATTAACAGCCATAGCCCGTTGAGAGGTAACTTCATAAACATTTTGCGACCCGATCAAGAGAGGAACTGTAAAAGTATGTCATAATTGTCATTTGTGGCGTTCGCTGTTTGTCTCAGTATTCCTCAGTTGATCTATTCTCAAGACCAGTAAGATTGATTATTACTTTGAAGAGCTTGACGAAGATGAGTTTTCGGAGCAAGGGGAAGGGATGGATCAAGGGGATTGACAAATACATGTGCCATATCGAATGGGCCACACCCAATTTTAGAGAAAATCCTCCAACCCATCGATTGTATTTATTTTGTATTTAATCCCTTTATCTTTTGTTTTTATAATTTATGCCAAGATCATCCGCAAACTGCGTGCGATCGACCAAAAAACAGCTCACCCCGGCGCGGTTAGTTTACGTGAAGACAGCGCACAGTGCGCCATTCGTAAGATGTTCGCCATCATTGCGATCTTCGCGTTGTTTCATCTGCCCATTCACGCGTTTCATTTCGTCTCCGCGTATTCTTCACGGAATACTGGGAAGATCTCGCGTTGAAGCACCCGTGGCTTTTCTCGCTGGCTGTCAACCTTGTGCTCGTGACACATGTCGTGAATCCGCTGGCCTATGGCTCGCGCGAGCATCATTGCTTCGTGTGCGGCGCTGCAATTTCTCGAATATGTGGATTGTCGCTGCCGCTTCAAGCCTGCAAAGGGTTTATTTACTCATATTTCAATTCGTAAAAGCAACACTCAACAAAACAAAAAAAAAAAAACCGGGGGGGGGCCTCTTAAGAACCAACAAAAGTTCTGTGTAAATCAAAGCGTAAACCAAACTGATGTCGATTCACAAAAGACTTTGTTAGGAGCAAGATTTTTTGTTTTACATCGGTTTCCTTTTATCTCCTCATCAGCAATACCACACAATTATAGTCGACTTTATAGCGTCGGTTCGGTTAGTTGACTGTAGCAAATTTGAGGGAATACGTCGAAATATTGAACAAGATATTTCCTTTTGAAAAAAACATCCAAATTTGCAAATTTCGATTGCTACATGTATCTGTATGGCTGTGAGAGAAACATACAAACGGGCTGTGTTGAAACTTTTAAATGCATCACTTGAAGCAGGTTTCAAGCCTTTCCCTTTCACACTTAGCAAGATATATCCCCGACAACTAATTGAAACATGCTCTCCTAAATTCGAGATGTAAAATGAAAGACTTCAGCAATGATCTGCCCTATACATAATTTTTCGTGGCAATTTTTGTCATCCCCCAAAAATGTTTCACGGCTCCCCAGTTTCTCACACGTAATTTTGTTGGACCCTGTTATTCGAAAGCCGATTTAACGCTAATCTGCGATTAAAAATTGAGGCAAAGTGTTGTTAATTTTTGCGCGCGGACATTTGCAAAGGCGGGGGTACTTTCGCGCGGGTATACAACGTGCAAACTACGCCGAACTGCAGCTGAATTGTGGAAAATAGATCATTGAAGATAATCAAATGGATTGATTGAAAAATAATAATAATTATCTTAAAGAATGATAAGAACAAAATTTATCGGAATCGTAAATACAATCTCGTACGGAATAAGCCGTAGCATCGTTTCATAACACAAGCACAGAACTTGTCTTTGCTTTCGGGAACAGATGAGTTGATCGTTCGAGTTGACTCGGAAAGTTTCATGTGTTCATCGGAATATTTTTCGGAAAGAATCGTGAAATGTTCGGCTGGCGAGGCTTTTAGGGTAGCGCATTGCATGGAAGAGATTTATGAGGCACGATTAGACAGAAGAAACGAAGAAAATAATGACGACCTCATAAATCAGAATTTTAACGCAATAGCAGTTAGCGTGACAGAGCGGTT
Source organism: Desmophyllum pertusum (assembly GCA_029204205.1). Taxonomy (NCBI): domain Eukaryota; kingdom Metazoa; phylum Cnidaria; class Anthozoa; order Scleractinia; family Caryophylliidae; genus Desmophyllum; species Desmophyllum pertusum. The sequence continues at coordinate 341,528 of MU825411.1, read as the reverse complement.
TCAAATTGACTGTCCAAAGTAATCGCTGAATTACTATTGGTTGAGAAACTCGCGACATCTACTCAACCAATCAGATGCAAGACCAAAAACAATCGTGACTTGGTCACCGCGTTTTCCCGCGCTTGGCGCGCCGGTTTACGTGTATTTGCTTCGAGTTCTGATTGGTTCCTTGTGTTGTTTTCGTTTGTTATGATTGGTCATTGATACGTGGTTTTGGTTTTCACGGACACTCGAGTATGGAAAACCGCTCTATCGAAAAGCGCGAAATCAATTTGTCCAGGGGGGCTAGCAGCCGAGGGCCTGGGACCTGTATATATGATTGCACCATTTTAGAAATTTGGGCGATCGAGGACTAAAGTAATGGTTTGTTTTAAAAATAAAACATGGCGGACGAATGGCTGGACATGACGTGCGTTGTTGTTCGTTCAGAAATATTTGGCGCATTCCACGTCCAAACATCTATGGGAAAGATTCGGTCGATGTTTAAACGAACTTAGGTCATTGTGGGACACCATGGATGAACTACTGTAGAGGTACGTTTCTCGAATGATGACAGAGTTCTTTACTTGTGCGATCATGTATGCGGAAAAAAGCGGCAAGATAAAGGGCGCTGCCCGCACCCCCCTTGCAATTGTCATTATGCGCTGATGAAATTTTAAAATATATCGCATTTCTTGTAATAGAGGGAAATGGTTATGAAGACCGGCAAAGTTCTTTCGTTATAGTTTTTGTTCGCTATTGTGGGGGTTGACCGTTCACAAAACACTGACAAAATACAATAGTGTGGTTACGTGTGTTGAAGCAACTAACCAATAGAAACGTTTCGGTTACGCCAATTCATGGCATAGGTGTATGAGCGCAAAACAAAAGATAGGGCACGGTCATGGACCTTCCAACATAAATCTTGGCCTCTTTGTTTGCACCTTTGAAGTTTAATTCGCCGGGTTCATAACCATTTCCCTCTCATAACTATGTTGTAAATAAATAAGCAAACATAAAACCAGTCGGTAAAGACCTTGCAAATGATATCCCCATTTTTGTTCGATAGAAAGACCATACATTCTTGATATATTGTAGCATATTGTAGGAAGTTGACTTTACATAGTCTTATTTGGTCAGTAAAATTATTACTTTCGCATTTCTCTGTATATATAAACAAACATAAGCAATCGTCTAACATAGTCATTAAAATATCAGTCAAGGTTTTTAGCCTGGTCCCAAAGGATTTTTGTGCTTTTTTTTTTTAAGGTGAAAAAGCGCACGCGAAGAGTCGAAGCGCTCTTCTCTCGTTGTTTCCGCGACTTGTTACAGTTATCCGCGCTCTAATTCAATTAAATTGAAAAGAGAAGGAAGAAAGAAAGGAAAAAATTCTAGGAACCTAACAAAGGTGAAAATTAAAAATATGAAAACGAATTCAGCAAGGCTCAAACGTTAGTTTTAGTTTCTCGGCCAACTACTGAGAAAGTGTTAGGGGACAGTTTGTACGAGGAACACGATCTGCAATACTCAGAAACTCTCTTCGTTAGAGTGAATTTAGTAGATAGACATTATGGGTGTGGTCTAACAATTATGATGATTAAAATGTGCTGTAGATACATATTGTTTATAGAAGATAAATGTAATGGTTAAATTATAATATAGTGAAAGAAAAATGTTAAACTATGCCTAAACCTCTAATAAAAGCATTGACACTGAATTAAAATGAGGTTTTTTACTTGTAAAGCGTGGTTAATGGTTAGTGCTTTGGGACTGTCCGGATCGAGCGGTCCTGGGTTGTTTAGCGCGCTAGCCGGGGTCTACTGTGATTATATTCTTGGTAAGAGTGTTTGCATTCTTGAGTATAGATCAGACTCTCAGAAGGAACGAGAGTAGGACTGGCGGACGAGTCTAAAAAGCAATCAAAGGGCAGGGCCCGCGCAGCTAGTTTTTGTTAGTGAGGGGGGGGGGGGGGGGGGGGAGCTAATGCGAACGCAGGTCAGCGCTTAGCCATCTAGGGGAGTCCGGGGGCATGTCTCCCCGTGGAAAATTGTGAATTTAAGTCCTCTGAAATGGCGCTGGAACTGCATGCTAAAATTAACAAGCGTGGTTTGCTAAATTTTTACCGAACTTTCAGCGCTTTAAAAAGCGACTGTTTTTTAATACAAGAAATCAACATTTATTATCCGGTCTTTAAATTTCAGAGAGAGTTTGTCCATTTTTCGAAAAGAAATCAGAGATTTTCGTCAGATATTCACCTTCCAACAGCCAGAGAGCCTTCGTTAATTTATACTCATTCTTACTATGCCCGCGCTTCTCTGTTGGTTATCACGAAGGACTCCGTGTCACATCGATGTCCTAGAGACTGTGTATAATTCTCAGTTTTCAAATATGCTATGGCGATAAAATGTTGTCATTAAAAACGTTTCCTCTATAAAACGCAAGATACAACTGACTCAATAGCATAAAGTCAGTCAAACTCAAAAGTTATCCGCTTAACATCTTAGATGATTTTGCTTCAGTTGTAATCGCGTCTGACTTTGCTATGATGCGTCATTGCGACCTTTTGTTGCGGCCGTTGCGAACTACTGCTTTAGTATCAAAAAGAAAATGTTATCACCAACTTCCCAGTTAAAAACGCTTAACTAGTGCACATGACTTCTCGGAGATTTTTATTATTATTATTTTTTAGAAATGTGGGGGGGGGGAGGGGGGGGGGGGGGGGTTAGGGTTAGATCTGAAGACGAGAGGGGGCGACTGATCCAAAGGCATGCTTACAGTAAACTCACGGGATGGAAGGAAATCGTATTATCGAAGCAAGTTTCAATTATATAATTAGTTTCTAGAAGAGGCCGAATAAAGGAACCTCTTTCTTGAGCATTGTAGAAGCTACCTTTTCGCTCGTTTCGGTTTTCTCCTCGTTGTTGCCATTATCAGCCGCCTATCCATAAAGGGGACACATTAAATTAAAGCGGAAAAATACAGTTAAATTTTTTCCCGTTTTTTTTTCGTTCCTTTTGTTCTCTACGAACACTTTTCCGAAAACAATTGCTCCCAGTCTCCAATTTGCGAGATCCCTTTTCTTGCTAAATTAACGTGTTTAAGGAGGAAACTAAGTCAAGTAAGTCAAGTCAAAGAGTTTATGCCAATCCAAATTAGAAAAATGGAAACAAACTGGTAGCCATATAATTATACACAGGGAACTTCCAAGACGTTATAAAATGGTCACACCCACTCAGCTAATCATCAGCGTCCGGTATTCTAACGCGGAACCACTTTATCTTTGCAAGTTACTGTGTTTCATACCTGGGGGGGTACTCAAAAAAGTTTTATACGGGGAGGCTCCGCCCAGAGGTCCAACCCCTTACCCTTTCATATACCATTTTTCACAGAAAAGGTACCCTTTCATATACCTTCCATTGAAAATGGTACCCTTTCATATACCTTCCATAGAAATTATGAAAATGGTACCCCTTTCACATACCTACAGTAGAAGCACTGCATCCCTTTTCTATATCCTTGTAATGAACTTAATGAACAATATATATCACCAGAAATCATCAAGCCGTTACGGCAGAGATGTTAACCAAACAATAATATCATTTACTCGTGAAATCCATACCCTTTCACATACCTCGAGCCTAAAAAAGGACCCCTTTCAGGCGGAGCCTCCCCGTATAGTCCATTATAGGGAGTACCCCCCGGGGTTTCATATGCACCTCTTCGACTTGTTCTTTCTTTATTATTTTGTATTGGTGGTTTTCATCAACATTACAAAAACTGTTGGCTTGCATGAACAACATCAGAAAATTAAGAGAGCGTCTCCACAAGAATCAGACAAAATCGGAAAATAGCGGCAAAAATGTGAAAACTCAAAAACGCTCAAACTTTGGCTGTTAGTAGTCCATATTGAGTCATTCATTGCTATGTGGTTCATTTGTCAAATAATTTATTGTTTTGGCAGAAAATGACGAAAATCAATTTCAGGGCTCCATACAAGAAAATTGGCTTGAAAATTAGCCATTTTTAAGCGAACCGCTTGCTTTAACTATTAATCCAGAAGACATCCACTTGATATCAGCGTATTCTATGACTTTTCCAGGGTCTATTTTATAATTTCCATAAAGATTGAAAAACTTATGACACTGAGAGAGGCCTGAAAAAAATCACCCTGTTTCTCTATGGCAATTACTAGCTCGATTGAAAAAATTATTTACCCTACTACCTTTATCACAAATCAAATGAAATTTAGGAATTACACTAAGGAGGAAATGGCCTTTCAACTGATATAATTTTTTTTCTGGGGAAATTATATTGCGCTCTGTGAGAGAGCGCTCAAAATGGCCGAAAAATGATATACGTGACTAGTGGATTGCGTGACATACCGTGACCGTAGCACATATTTCAGTGCTGCTTTAGTCAAAGAAATGGTAAAATCCAAATTCCTGCCTTGGGGATATTAAAAAAACACTTTCTTTTGAGAATCTCAGTATTTTTCGTACATCATTGATGCTTCCCACGATGATGTGACGTAAGAAAATGGTTTATTTCACTGTGTGAATTGTACTTTGGCTTATAAGAAATTCTCTGATATCCACGCTATTTGAACTTAATCTTGTGTAATCTTGTTGTTTTTCTAACATTCATTCTCAGCTAAAACACTTCTCCGGTTGGGTACTAATTTACATATCATACATGTATGTGTTACAAGAGGGTTTACCAACTTTAAATGTATAAATACTAGGGTGGATCTAAGGGGTGGGGTCAAGGGTTTCTGGACCCCCTTTTCCATGATGGTAGATACTTTAAGGATAAAACAAATTACATTGCTTTACGCGTTTTGACACCTAGCGGAATTGTATCTATTTCTACATTACATATAAATATAATTTCTTTTTCATCCATACTGTTGTCAGAACTTACTCATTTAACATGTGACAATAAAGACTGTTATTTGTCATCTGTAACATCTTTGAGTACCAACTAAATTAACACTATTCTGCCTGGCTTTGTTTTTATTCATGAGCCTGGGGAGGGGGGGCAGAATGTGCCCCCCCCCCCCCCCCCCCCAATATATCTTCATAAGTATTTATGCAAAAGAAATGAAACTTATATGGTGTGTAAAGCATCAAAAAATGTTTATTTTGGTAACAGTCACGTGTCGATCACGACGTCATATCACGCCAAATTGACGTCATACGTTTAAAAAATCCGCCATCTTGGATCCGCCATCTTGGATTGCTAAATCTTTCGGAAATGTCAGAAAATCTCCAAATTTGATTTGAAAAAAATCAAGAAAAATATAAGGATACAGAAACTGTAAAGATTTTGGAAGACACTTAATAAAAAGCAAAATCACATAAAACCCGAAAGAATTAGATGAAAAACACCTAATTTGAATAAAACAACCTGTCAAAAATTGATAGCTATGGAAATGTCAAGTCACATGATCAAAACATTGACGCACCAACATGTTCCCAGATAATTTTTTAGGAAAAGTCACAAAGTTTGGCTACATTTCCTTAAAGTAATAAAGGTATTAAATCAGCGTGGGGCACCCCCCCCCCCCCCCCCCCCCCCAGGCAGAATAGGGTTAAACTAATTTAAATACCTTTGGAAAACTATCTTTGAAAAGCGCCGGCTTACTAAGCTCGTCTCTCAGGGAAATTTATATAATTATATAGTCAGATTTTTCGTATAATCATCGATACTTTTTAGAGTTAGATGAAAATTGTCATATTCTTTTTCTTCTTTTTCTTTTTCGATATGTAACTTTATATTTTTGGAATATTTCTTCTTTCCTTTTAAATTATAAATTTTAGACTATTTTTATAAGAACAATTATTTATGTACATATTTTATTGTAAAAATTTAAAAAATCGTTTCTCTGGTTAAAAATTTAAAAATATGAGCTTTCGGTTGCCAGTCTGCAACCTTTGACAACCTTATTTACTGCATCGCACATAGGTTTACACAGCTGTGATTCTTTTTCACAGCTGATCTATTATTATTATTATTATTATTATTAATTGCTGGCTCGTGAGAAAATCGCCATAGCCGTACGCGAATAATCTCTCCCCGTTGCTATCTTTCGCAATCCTTATCGCTTTAGAGACGTCGGTCGATCGTCCTTCTTCCTGGTTCTCTCCAATTTGAAACTTGACATTTAGGTACTGCTTTTCTTTGTCGGTAATTCAAAGCCTTCATGACTGTGTCGATATCAGTGCCCATCCCATCGTGAGAGTAGGTGTGGCTGGTAGTGATGATCTACTTCCCTCTACATGTATCACTGTTGGAGCTTTGCTTGCGCCACAGTTCAGTTTAGTCGAATAGTCTAACATGGCCTTGTCATAGAACATTTCGTGTGCAAATATAGAAATAGATACAATTCCATGTTAAATGAGTAAGTTCTGACAACAGTATGGATGAAAAAGAAATTATATTTATATGTAAATGTAGAAATAGATACAATTCCCGCTAGGTGTCAAAACGCGTAAAGCAATGTAATTTGTTTATTCTTAAAGTATCTACCATCATGGAAAAGGGGGTCCAGAAACCCTTGACCCCACCCCTTAGATCCACCCTAGTATTTATACATTTAAAGTTGGTAACCCTCTTGTAACACATACATGTATGATATGTAAATTAGTACCCAACCAGAGAAGTGTTTAGCTGAGAATGAATGTTAGAAAAAACAACAAGATTACACAAGATTAAGTTCAAATAGCGTGGATATCAGAGAATTTCTTATAAGCCAAAGTACAATTCACACAGTGAAATAAACCATTTTCTTACGTCACATCATCGTGGGAAGCATCAATGATGTACGAAAAAATACTGAGATTCTCAAAAGAAAGTGTTTTTTAATATCCCCAAGGCAGGAATTTGGAATTTTACCATTTCTTTGACTAAAGCAGCACTGAAATATGTGCTACGGTCACGGTATGTCACGCAATCCACTAGTCACGTATATCATTTTTCGGCCATTTTGAGCGCTCTCTCACAGAGCGCAATATAATTTCCCCAGAAAAAAAATTATATCAGTTGAAAGGCCATTTCCTCCTTAGTGTAATTCCTAAATTTCATTTGATTTGTGATAAAGGTAGTAGGGTAAATATTTTTTTCAATCGAGCTAGTAATTGCCATAGAGAAACAGGGGGATTTTTTTCAGGCCTCTCTCAGTGTCATAAGTTTTTCAATCTTTATGGAAATTATAAAATAGACCCTGGAAAAGTCATAGAATACGCTGATATCAAGTGGATGTCTTCTGGATTAATAGTTAAGGCAAGCGGTTTGTTTAAAAATGGCTAATTTTCAAGCCAAATTTTCTTGTATGGAGCCCTGAAATTGATTTTCGTCATTTTTTGCCGAAACAAAAACATATTTCACAAACAAACCACATAGCGATGAATAACTCAATATGAACTACTAAAAGCCAAAGTTTGAGCGATTTTGAAATTTTGAAGTTTGCCGGTCAAAGTTCGATTTTTCTGGAGATGCTCTCTTAACAGGTAAAAGAACTGGCAGAAAGAAACGTTTTGTCCAAATTATAGCTTTGTAGCGTTTTTCATAACCGAGTTATTGCCAAACTAATTTTCAGAAAATTACAGTATTTAGTATGCCGCCGCCATGTTTGTGTCCTTCAGAGGAGCACAAATATGGCCGCCATAAAATTGCACAAGAAGTAGAGTAGATTCTACCGTCAATATCATTTGCTTTCACTTCAAATCTTTTTAGACATCACTTCTAAATTATGATATAAAAATATCCGTTTTTTTGTGACAGTTCAGAAACACGTTCATCCGGGACATCACAAATTTCAAATAGCTTTATTTCCAAAAGGAATCACTGGATCGATACCAAACTTTGCATAGAGATTTAAAATGATTTTCATGTCTAGAAGATATAAAAAGAAGAGCTTTGTAGGATTAACAGTTTAGATTTTAGAATTTTGATGACGTCAGATGAAAACAAAGAATTGGTAATCGTATGAATGCGAGTGCAATTAAGGATTTACACTACAAGTGATATTTGAAAATTCTCTCAAAATTGCACGAACCTTTAGGCGAGCGCAATTTGAAATAATTTTCAAATATCACGAGTATTGCTCGAGCTTTCATACGATTACTCATTTATTATATGACTGAGAAAATTACAAACGCGCGCTCATTAATTTGCACTGCAGTGCAAATTAAAAATTAATGATAAATTTGCCTGCTCTCAGCCAATCATAATGAAGTAATTTTCTCAGTCATATAATCAATTTATTTATTTATTTTATTAATTATTTATTTACTTTTTTTATTTTTATTAATTAATTATTTTATTTATTTAGTTAGTTATCTATACTACATTTCATTGAGGAGAAAAAATGAAAGAAATTCAGTGGAATGCGATTAAATAAGGGTAAATATTGCAGTTTTATTAACCTACATGAGTTTGTTTGCCTTTTAAACCCACGTTCTGACGTATTAGGCGTGTCTTAAGCACTTTGTTTGCACCAATCAGACTGATGCTTATATTGCGCCTACAATATAAATAATCTGTTTATACTAAAAAGAAAAATCAAATAAGAAATTTATGTCTTTCAAAAGGTTACATCGATATATTTTTTTGGCCACATAAATTCGCTCGCGCTTCGCTCGCGCTTCGCTCGCTCAAACTAATCGAAAAAGGGAATGCTTGCAATCTAATAAATTTTTTTATCGTCACAAGCAGATCATGTGAATTCATATTCTATTCTGTTCTATTAATGACCGTGTTGTCATGCTTCATGAGTTTTCATGCTTCATGGGCTTTCTACCTGACGCTCGGCCACATGGTGTTTAGTTGGTGCAACAGTTATAAAGTTATTTCAACAACTTTGCAAACAAGTCGCCACTACCTGCTAGCGGCGCTCCAAAGATCATACTGAATAGTAAATAAATGTGAAGCTGAAAATTAAAAAATCGTGACCGAGAGGCACTTATAATGCGACAAATGATCAATCAAACAATGCTGAATCATTTCCAATGAATAATTTATTACCCATTTTCCCACGCGAAAACAGCGCGAGAAATGTCAAGGGAACACATTCAAATACACGCTTTGTGACTGTTTAAATGAACCGGCTTCCTTCACAAAGCATTGACATATGGGCTGGAAAACTATATAAACCGCGAGCTTTAATAACAAGGCAGTTGCTTTGTTTTATAGATGACGACGTGACAGGTTTGTTGTAAACAAGGCGTAAACAGGTGAGCGAAGTAAACCTGCTATTGATGGTGAGTTCTCCTGCTGAGTTTCATCAACTGCGTTTAAGAGCAGGTAGATTCAAAGAGTTTCAGTTCTCAAACGATAGGAACTCGTAGAAGTACATTACGTCAAACGCTCACAAGCCGAGAAACAAATATTTGCACTGTGACTTTGCGATATTTGGTTTTCTAATTACTTTATCACAACGTCGGGTTTTTACGTATCTTGAGAACTGAAAGACAATATGCTTGAGTTAAAGAACGAAACTTCAACAGTTCCTTCGACAACGAATCTCGGCGATCACTCCACAACAGACATGTACGTAGACGTGCTGCCTCACTCGGTGCATATATTTGGATTTGGATTGTATGTGACACTACTTGTGCTCGCTTTCGTCGTGGACACATCGATATTGTTTGTATTCTGTCGAGTAAAAGAAATACGAAATGTTACCAACAATCTACTTTGTAACATGGTCGCGGCCGACTTGCTTTTTGCGTTGCAAACTCCTATGGAAGGATTGTCCATACTGAACGACGACTGGTCCGTTGGGAATGGCCTTTGCAAGATCCACAGGTTTCTACTGCATACATTTTATAACGTCGTCATAATAAGTCTCACGATTGTGAGCATCGAGAGGTACTACGCAATTTGCCTACCCATGCGGTTTAAAAGTCTTGATATCAAGTCTTGGAGACTCATACTCGGTTCTTGGGTTGCAGCATGCGTTCTAGCCCTGCCGCAAGTTTTCGTCAGTTCAACTGTAATGTCGTATGACAGAATGGTCTGCATCGAAGAACGCCCGGATAACTACCTAGTGCCTTTTCTTTGTTATCATGTGCCGATGTTTATTTTCTTATATTTTATTCCGCTTGTGATTCTGACCGTTACGTTTGTAAGAGTTTCCAAGAAACTCGACGAAGTTGTGAAAAGATTTAGCCAAAGATCTCGATTCGACATTTGTGGTGCTATACGGATGCGAAGGAACATCATACGAATTCTGTTAGTTGTTGTGGTAGTATTTGTCGTGTGTTTAACGCCTCTAACAGTTATCGAACTATTGCATGTGACACCTGTTATGAGGCAATACGATCCATTTGGCATTCTTATTGTGTCTGTGGAAATGCTAGCGTTTTCACATGCGCTGTTGAATCCTTTAGTGTGTTCGTTTATGAGCAAAGAATTCCGAAACGCTGCTAAAAAGGCTTTTAACTGTTCGCGGAGCTTAACGTTTGATCGTTGCCCGTTGATTAACCGCAAGGAAAAGGACAATAAATGCAAGCTGGACCAGATGAGGCAGAACGAAACCAATGACACAGCCGGCAATGGAAAAGCGTTTTGGTTGAACGGTCAAACCGACCAGCCTGGTCATGACTTGAAAAAAGACGCCATTCTCAACGACGTATTTCCGTCTGTAACTGAAATGACTGATATACCCAAAGAGGATGAATAAAACGCTATTGTAGCTTGTGAAAAGAACGTGGCCTACACGACCGAAACAAAGAAGTGACTTGTACTCCAACTAAATGAGATACTGTCTAAAAGGCTGTTTTTGGCATTTTTATTTCACTAGTTTTTATTTGTCATGCATGTATCCAACCAAGTGCCACGCAGCCACCGAACGTTTTATTATTTATTTTTTTTGTCATTACTAAACTAGGTCGTCGAAGCATATTTTCTAAGTTGCGTTTGTACTAGTTAATAAATCGATACGTCTCCAAGTCATCGGCATCATGACAATTACTTGTAACGTTTATTTTTATTTCTCTTCATATTTTTTAACTGAAAGCGTGCAAACGACAGTGTCGATTCTGCGGTAATGTAATGTTGCACGGCAAAAAGGAAATGTATACTTTGTAGTGAAATATGGAGACTTTTAATTTAATTTTTAATTTTTGCACATGTTGTAGCTTTGGCAGAAAATCAAGCTCAATAAAGGTGTTATGTTAACATGCTTGCGGGCTTGTGTCTCACTAGGGCGGGGCGAAGAGGATGAATGTTAAAATGCTTCAGTATCGAGTATGAATTAGGCCGAGCCGTACGGGAAAAGATTTGACACTCGGAAAAAGAGGATCATGTAAGAGAAGTTCCATGTGCTTCATGATAAATTTTGAAATATAATAATGTTTCGCGCCATTCTAGTTCTGAATGTTTTTTGTATTTCCTTCCGATCGAGGCTCCGACATCACGTTACTCAAACTGACCAATCAGGTAGCGCTCTTAAAATAGCTCAGCTTTGGACTGATGTAAAAAAATTATCATTGGAAGAGACCCATGTATGGGGGAATGCTTCTCTTAGATCATCCTCTCTTGCTCTTCTTGGCCACTTGGCGGCCATCGCTACGTTCGGTTTAAGCGCCATGACCCATTCGCTATTTTTGGTAGGGAGTATAGACAACGTGATAAAAAGTTGTTCATATTTTTCCATAATTTGTTAACCTTGTTTATTTAAAACACCTTAGCAAATATACGGTTTGTAAATTACATGATATTGATTCTTATTCTAACATAAAACATCCCCTTAGTTCCTCTTGTTGCTTGTATGCTAACTTGACGGGTTATTTTTCAATGTCCATTTAACGATTCTTTCAAGCCTGGCCTCATCTTCATGCCTTCGTCTTCCAGCTCATCGCATTGAAGCTGCCTGGCTGCTCGGCACAAATCCCGTTGTATCTCCACAAACTAAAAAAACAGATAAAAAACAAACAAAAACAAAACAAAAACAAAATGTAATTTAAATTAGTATTTTGCTGCATGCATTAACAAACGGGGATATTTGCTTTTCATTTGCATGAAAATGTTTAGAACTCGACGTGTTTCGCGTTTCTCTCAGTGCTCTATATCACACTTCAAAATCATTAATTGTACAACAAAATACTTTCACAATGCGGACCTTTTTCACCCAACGTGTAATCATTTCACGGCAGCAACCTGACAGGAATTCTGGGGGGTAACCTGAGATGGACTAGCATCCCATCCAGGGGGAGTAGCGATGCTCCTTTCCTTTTCATGCTACGGAAACCGGAATAAACTCCGACCGTTTTGAACCACTAAGCTAGTGAAAACGTCACCTTAACTTTCACTAAAACTAAGACTTTATCGTACCTCTCTCTTTCTTCCCATCGGAGGCCATCCAACGGGGCCTCGAGCCCCATCGGTGGTCCGGGCATCGGTGGTGGCAGCGAACATTGAGCCCATGACAAAGAGGAATAGCAGAAGATATTTCAGTTCCATGTTTCTTCTTTCGACGTTTCTCTGAGAGAATCAGTTAACATTCGTTTCACCGAAACTTTGACTTTTGTTTCAGTGTCATGCCATTTTATAGTGTCAGATGCCTTTGCCTCTGCCGACCTTTTAGCTAACGGAAGACACTTTGTCTGTCAAATTGTTAATTAACTTAAATCGAGACGTTCTTAGAGCTTAGCTTTTTCTCGTGTGATCATTTGGGCGGTTTATTCAAAGGAAGAACACCACTATCCTTGCTCAATTTGTATGCGAGAAAGCACTTTCTTTATAAAGTGATTAATGGGAACAACTGCCCGAATGCCCTAACATTTTGCGGGGTTAAGATTTCGCGAAAATCATGCAAAATGGCCGGTGTAATTTTCATGATATTTCATCAGTCATGTACAAAAACGGAGAGAAGTGCAATGTTTCCAGTCCAAAAAAAGTGTATTGTGAATAAAGCGTGTAATATTGTACAAAAAATAATTTTATCGGCTCTAATCACTATTGTCGCCACTTTATATTTCTTTTATGGAAAGCAAGTGAGCAATCTTTTGTTTCTGTGGACCAACTTTCGTGGGGTTAATTTTCGCGTCGGAATCTTTGACCTTGCGCAAAAATAAATGGCAATTAGGGTCAGTTATCCGTTTTTTTATATATTTTTTTTAGATTTTTCCTAACGAAATTGAAGCCCACGCGTTTATAAATACATTAATATTGAATTGGGAGTTACAGCTGGTTCACAGCTAGTCTGCGAATCCTCTCAATGTACCGCGCCGGGCAATTTTTTTTTTACGCCCACTTCAAGATGGCGGCAAGATGGCGGCGTTAAGACTTTTTCCACAAAAAAGGGAACACAGTTCATGAATTGAGTTGATTCTAACCCACAATAACCTTATTCCCCAGCACAACACAATCGAGCCGCTAGCTGCCCGAAAACACTAATTTTAAGGCAATAACGTGCTCCCGTAACATACGTCAAAACTGACCAATAATAACCGGTTTACTACGAACGAATCATAAAATCGCTACTTAACATCAAAATTTAAACCATTTTTTAACCCCAAACAGTAAAACGTTGGCTAAATTCAAATTCTAAACTGTTGATAAACCCGAAACAATATTTAGTCGCTTAAAAAAATACAAAATGTAAATGGCCGCCATCTTGAAGTGGGCGTAAAAAAAAAAAATTGCCCGCGCCCGCGCCTGAGTTACTAAGACCGGCTTTGAAAGATAAAAGACGAGGTTATTAATTAAATGACCATCAACTTAAAAGGTGATTTTCTTGATATAAACTGCCACGGAAATTTTCTGAAACTTGGTTAATAATATTGTGATGTGATGTTTTAAAATATAGAATACAAACCTGAATAGGTCGCCACTCCCGCGAAATAGATATTGGCTAAAGATGCCTCATAAATCCTACCAACAGGAATAAGAATGCGCAGTTCAATAGTACCAGCATATTTATACAGAAAAATATCTCTAGTAACAGATCTTGTCTTGAATTTAGTTAATTACATGCAGAAGACCATGTTAGACTTACATCTCACGAATTGTTCTTAACCTGAGAAATTGAAAAAGAAAAGTAGACGCTATTTTTTTGCCAGTTGCTAATTTATGTCAATTGTTTTAGCTAAAAGTACTGTCGAAATATGTCCGTTAACTCCGTCTAGATCATGATCTGACTTTGATGATGCGGAATTCTCCGTTTTTGAGACTTGTTCACTATTCTTACTGTGAATGCTCTTAGCCGAATGTGAAGGGAAGCTTTGATATTATGATAATTGTGTCTTTTTTTACGACGTACAAAATTACCCTTCTCTGGGCCCAGAGGTTTTCTTTCTTGTCTTCCTCAATCAAAAGCGAGCTGTAGAAGAAAGAAGGAAGACAACCTCTGGGACCAGGGTAAAATTACCCCCGAGATGGAATGAAACTTCGAAAAATAGTTAACTAAGGTAGAAAAAACACCAGACTGAGGTTATACTAATACATAATTGAACAAGAATGATTAAGAATGGAGGTTAGACCTGTCTTCCTGAACAGCTTGTGATTAATTTGATTGTAGAAGCGCAATCTTTCATGGCAGCCAGCGGATCATTTCAGTGGAATATCTGTTCGGATGGCCTATAATCGCCTCAGATAATATTCAGAGAACATTGTAAAGTGTAATGTGAGACTGAAGATTTTGTTCAGCTAGTGATATGTCACCTCAAACTGCTGACAAAAATATTGTTTTGTGTACGGTAAAATGCGAGCTACGATTATTGGAATGGCAACAAAGACTCGTAAATTCTGGTAATAAGATTTCGTTATAAAAGATGTGGTTGATTTAGTTATTTTTACTGATTTTTGCCTCTTTTCCTTTTCTTTTCTCTCTATCTTCAACATTAGATACTCTATCTTCAGATACTCTATCTTCAGCTTTCTATACCATCTTAAAAAGTTCACGCCTTGATCATTTGTATCTGCATATAATATATTTACAAAAAAATTAACGTCTCCTTTTTTCACATACCTCGGCCGAAATGTGGGCAATATTTACTCAAAATTAGAGGCATGCGTGGAAAGATCAGTCCTTTTTGTGATGGCTGGTTATCAAAATTATCTGGTGACGTAAAAACTCGGATGACGGCACAAGTGGTTCAATGTCTATTCTCACAAATGTCGACAAAAGTCAACGAGCAACGAACTGGCGTGGACATGATGTTTGGCTGACTTTTGTTCACTCCTTTAATTAAAAAAAATACAATTCATCACTGAGATGGTCACGCTCAGTGGCTTAGAAAATAACTTCGTCTGTTTGTGTCGGCAATCGAGGGAACTTCAAGTATAAGCAAAACTCAACGAGAACGTCGCTAGCTGAAAAGGTTTTTATGATTAGTACTTTTATTGTCACTGAAAAGCCCCGTAAGGGGAGGGTCAATTAAAGTATTGTATTGTAGTTACATGACGTCTTGGTACATTTCTTAGCCGTCCTTTGTAAAACAGCAACGGGAAATGACCAAATTCTGCGTTTTTTGGATAATGCTGTCTTTACTTATTCTGCTGAAGATAGTTTTGACGCCGATTCCACCGCGGTCCGGTCAAACGTCAAACAAAAATAAACTACGGCCGACAAACCTCATCATTACACCACGTCTAACTTTTTTGGTAAACGTCCAAAAAAAGGTAAATCAACAGAATGATTTTCTGAACTTTGTGTTTGAAAAGTCTAAACTTTTCCTTTTACCTACTTTGCCGGTTTCCTTTCGCAATTACTTTCGGGTTGTTGCAATGGGTTTCCTTCCAAATTTTGAGCGGGAAATTGGCGCGCGGGCTGCCAGAATTTACGCCTTTGCGCATGCTCGAGCGTTTGACCGCGGCGAAGACGCCGATAGGCAAACATAATGTATCTAGACAATCTCAAGATTCTTAGGTGCATGAAATATAAATTCATTTTTTAAACGACCGGTTGTCCTCGGCGTCGGCGTCGTGATTTGTTAAGTTTCCTGAGTGTTGATTTTAGTGCGCGGTTATTTTATGTGTACTTCAAATAAATTAGAGAACGGCAGCATGGCCGCGGTAAAATTCTTTGTCGTTATTAACATCACCTGCTTCAAATATTTTATGACTTTACGCCCTGGGGAGAATATGTTTCCAGAAGTCCATTAAAATATTTATTGCTGTCATCGACCAAAAGCAAATTTTAAAATACTTCCGAACACATTTTTTTTCAAGCGAAGAACTTCATCAAGAAGCCGCCTTTAATTTAGTCTTCTATTTTAGTAAATATGACAGTTTTCCTGCTATACTGACATGCTTGTCTATATGAAACATCTAAAGAACGCCGATGCCGGAGAAAATGATCTGGCTGAATGCTTCAAAACCGTCAGTGATTTTAACTTCTTTTTAAAATAGTGGTTTGCCGGTTTAACAAATAATTGTTAGCATAAGTTTACAATAAACCGTTGTATATTATATATAAACGGTGAAACGTTTTTTTTACGTTAAAATCACCGTCTTCTCGTGAAGGTAAAGAGCTGACCGTATTTTGAAACGAATGCTGTTAAAGTGCGACGTGCCTTGGCGTAGCCACCCAACAAACTTTGTTTTACAAGTGTCCGGCTCTCGTAATATGTTGTTTTGTTGATAAATACGATGTGACAAGTTTCCATTTGATCGTGTTCTGAACTTTGTAAGGAGGCATGTCCGTCAAAGTTTTTTTTGGGTGGCTACGGTAAGGAGCGTCGTTCTGCAAAGGGAAATTCACAGGCGAACTTCTATGTTATCCATGTAGTTTTCGTCAGTTGATTGTACAGAAGAACCCCCATATACAACGAGCAAACCTTTTGGAGCAGTCTACTAACTACACTTTACTATATAGACTTAGATAGACGTAGATAACGCCGGATCAACGAGATATAAGGAATTCCTAATTGTACGAATAGTCAAACAATCGATTGATACTATTGGAGGATTTTTTTAAAGGGGCACTGTCACGGGGATTTGGTTCTTTTTGGGTCAAAACTGTGCTAAAATTACGACTGGCCGCTTCGCTTCGCTCATACACGCGCCTAGAACATTAAGAGGAAGGGAATTGTTTGATGGAAGCGCAAACCGGAATAAGTTTCTAGTGATTTTTCCAAGACACAAGAGCAGTCCTTCAAAAAGTCTGCCCGACATTTTCAGTAAGATCAAAAGCTCTTCATGGGTAACTCATGATAGCACTCTTTTCATAGCTTCAGTACACCAGTATAGTAAGTTTGAACAAAACCGGACATTATATTTAGGTTATGTCTTTTGGCTTTTGACTTTTCGAAGTGCTGTTCATGTCCTGTCTTTACCTTCCGGTGCCAGTCTCTCCGCATCCTCCAAGCTGAAAGGCGATAAGCCTGGGAACGAATCTGGATAAACTTTGTCAGAAGAAACCTTTCGCGTCTCTTAGCCGGCGGGGCCTAGGCACGAGAAACAAAGGGCTTTGGAGACAAAGGATTTTCCAGTCCTAGATTCTAGCAGGAGCCCATAGGACTTCCGGTCTTTATGTATGTTGCTTCAAGTGACATGCTACTATGTGGGACTGCTGCTACTGTGTGGGACTGTAATGTCGGCCGACGCGAACTGAAGAGTCCATGAGCTTTCTTCGATTTCCAAAATTTTCACGGTAGTTCCAGGTTTTCACCGCCCGTATTTTCACTCCCGTTCAAGATTTCTTTGTTTTCAAACAGCCAATCAAAAATTTCGAATTAAATAGGAAAATCCTTTGTCTCCAGAGCCCTTTGTTTCTCGTGCCTAGGCCCCGCCGGCTAAGAGACGCGAAAGGGCTGTGGGGACGAGAATGACTCGAAACCTTTTAATTCCAAAGAGTGCGGATCAAAATCTGATTTCGCCTTACAATGCAAATACATCATTGATGTACCACCAAGTTCTCAACATTACAAGAAATGTGGAAATCTGAAGTTAATATTTCGATCGTGTTAGGAATGACAGACAAACAAATTTCTTGTATCCTTCCGTGTTGCATTAGCATTCCTTTAGGTTAATAAAATGATCAAAATGAAAAACATCCTGGTCGTTTCTAGCTACCGACATCTTTATGCAAATTTGCTTGTATTATTGTCTTGTCCTTTGTTGACTTTTGTTTGGAACGGTTTTCGCAGACGACATTTTAATACCTCTTTTGTTTGCACCCATCCAAAAGTTTTGAATAACAAAAGGAATTCAGACCGGGACAAACGAACGATTAAAAGAGTTTTTGCTTTTCATTTTAATATAAAAGAATATATTTTCGCGTGACCAGAAAATTTAAGAACTATACGCGAAAAATTGCCGCGATGACGTCAAGGTACTACATCGGCTAAATTTGGCGAGAATCAGTTCCTCTTTAATGATGATACGAAGCGTCTTGAATGCTTGCCACTGCTTCATATAAAAGCAGCGTTTAAACAGAGACTCACTAGAACAGCATGACATAATCATTATTACCCACACTGTCGAGTCCTCTACAGTCATGAGAGGTCCACCCGCCTCCACAGTCTCGTAGCGCCACAATGGATATGACAATATGTCACCCCAGGCTAAACACGAACATGATTTAATTATAACTCTTGAGAAAGCGCACGTAGTGATTTTTAACTTCTGGGCATGATGGATTTATTTTCAAAATGTCGCACACTTCGCCGGAGGTTCAAAAAGCACAATCTAACAACAGAAGCTGCAAGTAATTATGGTGCTTTTGACTGGGATGAATCGGTGTTTAGTGAATCGTACAGTAAAACAAAGTCCCAAGATGGCTGCAACGAGACCACACCGCGAGAACACAAGTCAAAACGAGCTCACTCATTCACGGCAGCAACTTGTGGAACGTGGAGAGATATTAATAATAATAACTTTTATTCAAGTAAAGATTCCATTTGTAATACGGACGATATTGCGTCAGAAACAGCGAAGGAATTCACCAATGAAATGAAGTTAAAGATTACGTCGCTCTTGAATTGCCTTTATGCTGATGAGTTTGTGGAAGATACGTTTCTTCTGGAGGTCATACTAATCTTGTTTACAAGTGAGAAGAGATTAGAATTGCAAGAGAACAGCAAAGATGCTAATGAACAAAAAAAGAACGCGCAAGAACTTCAAAAATGGATTGATATCATGACAGAGAAGATACATGGCGGTGAAAGTGAAACAGTTATCGCCCGACAGGGTAGAATACCGGTCCTGTAGGGCGACCTGTCATTGGTGGTCGTATGATGTATGAATGGCTTCGAGAAACTAAATAACGCTATAAAAGCTAGAGTAAGTTTCTCTCTGTTGTTTCTCTAGCTATCGATTGAACACTATCGATAGCAAATTTTAATGTTTCTGGAGACAGCTTCTTGGAGGTTGTTGTCCCCCTTGGCACGTTGGGACGCGCGAAGACCGAAGTCTTCTAGTTTTCAGTGTTCGCCTAAAGCTAGCTCTCTGGAGGTAGTTATCGTTGGATAGAAAGTTAATGTAATCTTTATTGGATATATTAATTAGCACCGTTATGCTACTCTGCGTGTTGAAATAAGGCTCTGTATGGAATGCATTTACATGCAAGCTCACGTCAAGTGTCTAGGTTTTATGATGTTATTTTCCCCTAAATTTATTGTTATGTAAATCAGTAAGCATAAGTGTCATTTCAGTATTGATAAGAACAGCAGCAGTAATCAATTTTAAGGGCTTATTGTTTCCTGTTAATTTTAAACATTTGTTTTAGATGTCATCTGAAATGGCACATGACGACTGCATGTCCCGGCTCTCAATCATGTTAGATCTACAGCAGGGGGCAAGTGTTCTGGGAGACTGGATGCCTAACGATCCCAATTTGGTCTAGGAGACTGGTTTCTAGTGATCCCAAATTTTTTAGACCATTTTCTCTTTCCTACCAATCATGAATTTGCTGTGTTGTCCATGATAGAACTCACTTTATTTTTATAGAATTATTTTTTTGGCAAGAAAACTGGAGCAATTTCACCTTCTCTTGCTTCTGCTACTGAAAAGGGTGGGTTACATTTTAAATTTCATGATTCTATCGCGGCGCTTATTCGAGGAGGGGCACTTATTCGAGGGTGGGCACTTGATCGAGAAGGTTGCCAATTTTCTCCGACAAAGAGCTAATGCTCGGTGAAACGTCATATTTTCACAAGCTTGCCTTACGTTTTCACTTTCTCTTTTCAAGGGCTCTTGCCAGATTTTACGTGATAACCACGTTGCGCTCATGTAAGAAAACTACCCTAGCCCAGGTGGATTGTCTCCTACAGTTGTCTTCGGCAAAAAAGCTTTCGTTTGAGTGACAAGTAAATCAGTACACAAAGTAATGATAACTAGAGGAACTTTAATTTCATGTGAAACGAGGCAACTACATTCTCATATATCCGTCTAAGCTAATCCAAATTACCACCTCTAGTGGAGAAGTCGTCAATGCCAGTGTGGGACTTCTTATGATTCCTATCCCTGAACGGGCCATGGGAATCCCCTTTTTCGGGTATCTTGCAAGTCGATCCAGGGGAATCCCCGTTTCTGGCGGCAAGTGGAGCGCTAATCCACGGGAATCCCCTCTTCATTGCTTTCTTCACGTGCAGAGAGTGTACCATGGCTGGAATTGATCGGCGTCCAATCGGCTGCTTACACGCGTCTGGTATCTTCAGTTTCGAAGCGTCGGCAGAAAGCTTTAAATCCAGAAAACTGGAAAAATAATAATAAAAAAGAATCCTTAATTATAAAAAATATACCATCTTTTCTTTCCATAAATTCTCATTCATCGACAAGTCTAGTCCTAGCAGTATGCGGGATGTTTGTCACACTTGAACCTAGTTATATGGCCTTAGCTCCCACGAGTCTCCTGTAGCTCAGTGGTAGAGCGTCCGACCGGCGGTGTGCGGAAGGTCATAGGTTCGACTCCTGTTGGGGGAACTCGGAATTTTTTTCCGAGTAGCTTGTGTCAGTGACAGAATAATATATCTCTCATATTTCTACCAAGCTTAAAATATACCATCATTTCTTTCCAATCCTTTTTTAGTTTCTTAAATAAAAGCAAAATATTATTTTTAATTTCAGTGCCCTACTTTTCGAAGTGATTGTAGAACGCGTTAAAATTGGAGAATTGTCATAAAAACCTGAAAATCGTATACGCTAGGGTCGTCTATGTTATCTTGGTAACGGTTTGTTTATAGGGCGCAATAATCGGTTGGTTAGACATATTTATAATTACGACTAGGCTAGTTTTCAACGAACACTCAGGGACAGGAAAAAAATGTTTGTCATCGAATATCGTGATGATAATCAGTGATGATTTACCTATCACGTGTACCATCCGATTATATACCAAGCTGTTTACCGAAAAAGTTCCAAGAAGTTCCAAAAATAACGACACTCGATAGTTTCGCACTTAGCAGCCTTTTCCTATCGCTACCTAGGCCCGGGGGGGGGGGGGGTACTCCCTATAATGGACTATACGGGGAGGCCCCGCCCGAAAGGGGTCCTTTTTTAGGATCGAGGTATATGAAAGGGTAGGGATTTCACGAGTTGAAGTATAGAAAATAGTAGGGATTTCACGAATTGAATATTTTAAGGGGCTATTCAAGCGAAAAGTTTAGTAAAAGTCGTAAAAGGGATGCAGTGTTTCAACTGTAGGTATGTGAAAGGGGTACCATTTTCTATTGAAGGTATATTAAAGTGCTACTACGATCAAAATACACTTCTCCTGTTCTCTTCGGATTTCGAAACTTTAACCACCAAATAGTAAATGTGCCAAATATCAAGTAAAAATTCTCACGGGAAGTCCGATTATTTTAACTCTACTTTCTAACTTCGACTTGCCGCCATTGCTGGATTCAAAAATGTCCGAGCGCGTAAATAAGGATTGGGACGAGAGGACAATGACGTCATCCAATCAACCAATTCGAAACAAATATGGCTTCTTCTGTGTGCGCGAAGGCTGATTTCATGTTGTATTGTATATCGACGAGGTTCTAGAGCTTTCTATAACGTAGAACGCTTTTTCTTCACACAAGAAGATACATCCAACGTATTGTGTCGACTATGCTAGCAGCAGGAGTCTCAAAAGCCAGAATTTCTTCGCACAACTCTCCTACTCAGTGCTGGTTTTAAAGAGCCTCAAGCTCAAATCGAAGACGAAGATAAGCTTATTACGGATGATATCGCCTGATGACTTATTGATCAGCAGTTTAACTACGGGCCGGGCTGTTGGTATGTGCTTACTGGACTACGGGAGGTTGTTTTTGTCAGCTGAATGAACTCCTCAGAATGGACTAAATATTTCAAAGCTTCGCTTGTTTACTTTGTCTGAACTGTAATTATACACATGGTATAAAGTGTTGTCATGTGCTGCTTGTTTGGATACTTGGATTTTAATAGCTACTTCCAACGACTAGTGCAAGGTAATACTGGGAGATCAAACAAAATTGATAACAATTTGTTTCCTATATTTAACTTAAATAAAATAAAAGCCTAAAGCTAGTTGTGTCTTCAGTGTTCAATTTAGCTCAAGGTGCATATTTCCTTGGTTTTGATATCATCCATTTTGAATTGAATTTGTATCTTTGATGCTATGTTATTGTAAACTTTATTGTACTGGAAATTAACAGGGTTCATACAGTCTAGAAATGTAGAAAAGTATGGATTTGCTGACTAGCTTTACAGACCTGGAAAAAGTTTGGAAAATGAAGTTTATGTCTTGAAATTTGTCGAAGCTACATGTGTACAACAAGTTCTGTTATTCAATGAAATCTTTGTCAGGTAGCTGGAATCCTGTTTTCGGCGTTTGATTGCGTGTGTTAGGCCCAGTTCAGACGCCGTACTTCACATGAGCCGAATCAAATTCGATGAATTAAGTTCATGTGAAGTACGGTGTCTGTATCAATAATTATTCGGAACGGCTGATTGAATTCGGATCGGCTCAGCCATTCTTCCCGCCTGGCTCAGCCAGGAATTACGGCTGTGGACTGACTTTGATTCAGACGCCAAACTTCACATGAGCCGAAACAAATGCATGAATTATTATAATGTATTGATTTTCAATATAACAGCAATTTCCCCTAAAAATTAAGTTTGGCTGAATTAAGCTCGGCGTCTGAATCAATTCAATCGGTCTAAATTAATTTGGGTCGGCCTAAATTCAAATTCGATATGGCTCATGTGAAGTACGGCATCTGAACTGGACCTCAATCTGCCGAGTCTGTAAAATGAAAACATGGTTTGGAAAAAAGTATGGAAAATATCTCAAATTTTGTTTACAAAAATATGCAGAAACCCTGTAAATACAAAATTGCCCTTGATTAAAACAAGGCTTATATACAGGTAGTTGTTCCCCCCCCCCCCCTCCCCCCCCAATTATAGTCATTCTAATTTACTCAGCATCATTAGGACACATAGGCTCAATTTGCTCCCTTCTCTCAATTCCTGTCTTCAAGAGCATGCATTTGGTGGGGGTAGGGGAAGGGGATTCATTTTCCCAGGTAGTGGAGCCTAAAAACGTGGAAACCAATGCTTAATCAGCAGCAAGAGCTATCGAGAAGTCTGAAATTAGGTTCTTGTACATTTGATATGGAGAAAAACTGGTATATATTCTAGGGTACCATTAGGGCCCAAGCACTTTGGTTAGCAAAGAACTGATTGAGCCTTAAGGGTTTCTGAGGACACTACCTTCACAATCATAGGGGTCACTTAACAAGAACATTTGGATATCACAAAAACAGTGTTAACCTGATAATAACTATCAGGTATTTTAGTTGCTAAAAATTGTTTTATGACACATTGTTATGAAAGTAGTGATGACTAACACTCAATTTTCAAGTAAAACAATATTTATTTTCACTTTTGTAAGATTCAGGTTGGAATATGCACAATATGTGAATTTGGGCATGGATATCTTTTGGAGAAAAAACAATAATAATCACCCCTGGCTATTATTCGAGGAAATATATTTTTATCAGGTTGCCCCAACAATTCACCTACTCCTGGAGCAGCTAGAGGAAGCAAGGGTACTGCAAGTCCAACACAAAAGTCATAAAAAAATCATTGGGCAAGAATGATTTTACATGAAATTATGTCAGCATTTAAAAACTGCATGGTAAATAATTTCTACAGTTTTCCAGTGCTCATTACAAGTTACTGCACAGTCATGTCCACAGTCATAAGTTACTTGGTTGCATATATTATTTTATTTCCCTTATGAGCTGAAAAATATTGTGCTTTGAAACACAATATTGTTGTTTTTTGTCTGAATTTCTAATGTACTGGTCAAAGGCATATGATTTGGCTGATCAGTATAACGTATTTTCTTGCGAACTGTACACACAAGGGACAAGTAAGGGGAGGGTTAGAAGGTACATGACATTCAGCTGTTGACACGACAGCCATATGCATGCACTGACTGGTTGATTTGATCGATCACGTAATGAAAAGTGCTCCGAGCCAAAAAACCAACAGTCAACTAATTTAGCGAGGAATTTAGCAAACCTACATTACACGTACTTCTACCATACCCTGGATATGCCTGGAGTTCCCAAGTGTTCTAAAATTCCTGTTTTCCGTCGTCTTCATCTGAAATTAATAGAGCGAAGATTCGTATCTTTGATCTTTGCCTTTGGTCGCTTCTCGTGGTTCCACTAGCGCGCTGCTCTTTTCTTTTTTTAGTGCATAGTAAAGCTCAGAAAAAGGTCGACATACTTCTTATTTCAATTAAATTCTGGGTCATTTACGGCGAAAGACAACGGGAATACGTTCACCAACATCGGCGCTGTTGTGTTTCTTCCATACGACTGCAACACTTCGCTCGAAGGCAACTTGATTGGATGACGTCACGAACAGACCGCTAATAGCAAAAATCGCGGGCCGCGACGTTTGCGAACTGATCAATGGCGGATGGATTTTACGCGATTTTACGAGATTTTCGCGGGCTGGTTCTCTGCCGTGTTTGTACTTTCTGGTCAGATTTCTAGCGTGTTGTATTTATCATTACCCAAATAATGAAATTGTCTAAAAAAAAACGAGAAAGAAAATGCTTAATTTTGATCGTAGTAGCACTTTAAAGGGTTACCTTTTCAGTCAAAAATGGTATATGAAAGGGTAAGGGTTTGGACCTCGTCCCCGTATAAAACTTTATTCAGTACCCCCCCCCCCCCCCCCAACCCGGGTACCTAGAAATACGCTACTTCGGGGGTCATTACGGTAGTTAAAAATGTTTTTTCCCTCTTCCACTGATAACCTGATAAGCCAAATAGGTTAGAATCGAATTGAGTTACCTTCCACTTGAACAGGATCCTTCCTTCGTATCTCGAGAAGCGAAGCTTACTGGGGTGCAATCATTTCCAGCCTCGAGTGTAACAATGCCAATTGCTGCAAACAGAATAGTTTCATTTATTACTCAGTTTTGCCTTTAACCAGGGGGGGGGGGGGGGGGGGGTAGCTACTTCCCCCATACATTCTCTTAAATCAAATCCAAATCATGCTCTCGCAACTTGCAAAGCAATCATCACAACTTTAGCCAGCGGATTCATAATCTGCACGTGCGTAGAAGTTGTGTAAAGCCAGAAGGAAAGCTATAAGAGAAAAACATGGCGGCCGATGAGGCGATGGAAGTGCGTACTGTTGTATGAATGATTATTGTATTTTTTCACGTTGTGATCCGTGAACGTCACAAAACAATAAGGTTAATTAGTAATACAATATTCTGCACGTGTGTTTTGTATATTTCTTTGCCGTCCCATGCAGAACAAAACGCACGTGCGTTTGCATTTGCATTTCTTTGCCTTCGTATGCAAATCAAAAAAATCAAATGTCCAAATTCACGGTATTATGGAGAACGTCAACACGTGAAGGTTAATTTTCCTTTTTCTGTCCTGGACTTGAACTCACGAATTCAGCTCCTGGAAAGTTCGGCCACATTGGATAAATTGAACGTGTTGGAATAATCTCGAAATAGTTTATAGGAACGTTAATTAATTAGGTGTAGTAGTAGTAGGTGTCCCCAATTAGCTCTATGAGCTAAACACATTGACACATTAATAAAGATATTATTATTATTATTATTATTATTATTATTATTTTAAGGAATTTTGCGCGCGAAAAGAAGCCTTAAGAAAACACCACTGACCAAAACGAAATTGATCGCTTTGCAAGTTGTGAGAGCATGGTTCTCGGTTCCAGGCCCTGTCTCTATCCCCCCCACCTGCCTTTAACAATCCAGTTAAATTGAAGTGAATATATTTTAAATTACTCAGCTAGATAAGTTTGAGCTATTCTGAGTATTTTCCACCTTCATTTGTGTTCACTATCTCAATGTAACTAATTCTTTTGCAGAATATAGTGGAACCCCGTTAATACGGACACCTACGGGCCAAAAAAAGCTGGCCGTAATAACGGGGTGGCCGTAATACGGGGTAATTGTGGTGTCATTGTAAATGTACAACAAAAGCGACTGAACGAGCACTAAAGGCAACCTGAACCAATTTACAGGAAGATTCGGATTCGGATTCCAGGATTTTCCCGAAAATGTGAAGTAGAGGGATAATTTTTGGAAGTAGATGGCTACTGAGTTATTATTAAAAGGCGAGTGAGTACTGAGTTATTACCAGAGGGGAGTGTTTGGAGGCCTCCCCCATAATTTTTTTTGAGATTTCAGGCTCTGAGAGCGAATTTTGGTGTATCCTGGAGATGGTTTTGCTATGGATAATGGAGAAAGCAATAAACTCCTTAAGTCTGATAGGGGCGTCCGGACCTCCCCCCCCCCCCCCCCGATCCTCCCCCTGAATCCGCCACCGGAAAAAAAATGCTGACGGTTTCACCGATCTACCGTAATATATTACTTACTATCATCCTTGCTCTCCGAATACACGTCAACCGAGGCGCCCTTCGATCCAAGTTTACCAGATACTACAAGCTTCATATTCTTGAATTCTGCAGGGTCACAGATGTTCTCTTCTGTTGTGAGTGGCTCAACGTGACACCCTCCAGGGTAAGTGATGTAGATATTTTTCTGTCCAGAAATAATAATAAGGTTGCTTTCGGTCGAACACTACATTACAATTTAAAAAAAATAAGTCCTGACAAAACGTCTGTGTTACATTACATCGGCTTTGTTTAACGAGGGTAACACTTAGCAGTCTTGCGACTGACAAACCTGTGGCCCTCGGATCCCAGATCGAATTGGTTGTGTTGGTTATTGAAGAGGGAGGAAAACCGAAGAACCGGAGAAAATCCCTCAGAGCAAGAACGAGAACCAACAACAAACTCAACCGACATATGACGCTGGGTCCGAGATTCGAACCCAGGCCACATTGGTGGGAGGCGAGCGCTCTCAGCACTGCGCCATCCCTGCTCCCCATAATTGAATAAAATGAATAAAAAGGCAGCTCTTATCTTACCCCTTTGAAGTCAAACACCATATTAAATGTCATGCCACTGACTGTTGCCTCTGCTTGCATTATCTGCAGAGCCGTGTCCATGTTGAACTTCATGCTAGCTGAGGTCGAGGGTCCTGAATCCGGCACTGTCTCCTGCAGGAAAGCAATACTTCAAAATCACTTAAATCTGTATTATAAGCGGACACCCTCGATCGGGGAATGCGCTAGAATTCACTTAAAGGAGCTATGTCACGATATTTTAAGTCATTTTTGCGAAAGTGCAAAATCGCCTTCAAACTGAAGAAAGCCTCAAAATAATAGTTTACTAAGGTAGAAAAACACCAAAGAGGTGATAACAAACCAAACAGGAACAAGGATGGTTGAGGATGGAGAAGATTAAGACGGATTGCGAACGGCGAACTTGAAAAAAATGGCAATTTTTTTCAAGATGCGCCATCCGTGCTCTTTTAACACAGGGTTTCCACTTTTAATTTTAATTCATTCTTTGTGATCGGCCATTGGGAAACTTCTTCAGAAGACGGAAGCACAACTTTGAACTCAAGACTCTTCTCAATTCTAAAGAAGTGCCAGAACAAACTTGAATGCCTAATTTATGAAATGTTCTTCATTAAAATACTAAAACCGGAACTGAACACTCAATCTGACTCTGCTCGTGTGAAACTTTTCACCTAGGACAATACTTTCTTGATTTTATGTAATTTTCTACACTATTTAGCTATTCAAACTTTCATCGCTACAATCTCGGACATAAGTTGTTGGGACTCTTGAGATTAGGTGAGGTGTACCCCTTCCCCCCTCAACAAAGTTGGAAACTGTTGCGTCTTTCGAACTAAAAGGGAAAAAAAAAAAATTTCAACATTGCAAAAAGGGGGGAAGGGGAAAAACTTGTTAGTGTCCCAACACTAATGGCTGAGATTGTAGTAGTTGCAACTTCATCGAATCACAATTGCATTCGTCGGATTACACTTGCATTCAAACTTGACAATGCTGTCACGAAGACAGCGAAACGTTGCGAGATTTTTATTGCTAATTTTCATTTTAAAATGTATGAACAAAATTAACCTTGAATTCGAAAAAAATAAAACTCATTAAGATAAAAAACACCAAAGAGGTATAACAATAACGAATCAATGATGGTTAACTGATTGGGAGAGAGACGGATTGCGAACGACGAACTAGAAAATGTAGGCTTTTTGACAAAGTTTAAGGAGGGATCATAGTATATTTTTGTAACAAAATGTGATGACGTTAAGAAAAAGGAAAATTCACCAAACAGGCTTCACGCGAGACGACATTTTTAGATTGCATGAAACGAGAGAATAGTGAAAGAAATTTGGGTCAATCTAGCAGAATCTCGAGAATTCAATAAATTCGTCATTTTCGTACCAAAAAAACATTTATAAATATGTAAAGTTTATTTATGCGTCTCCCACAAACTTAACAAGTATTTACCGTAATCAGCGTTCCGGATAGCTGCTTAGGACAACCTGAGGGAAAAATTAAAACCCGTAGAAAGTTAAAAAAGACGAAAAAGAAAATATTCAAACACACTGACTTAGATGCATTTACTATAGATCAAACTGAATTTTTATAAAACGGAGCGTAAAAAGAGTTGAAATTCTGAAGTTGTTGTTTTTTCTTACCAGTGCATGTTGATCGCTTTGCTGGTGTGGCGTTGGAACAGCCAATAAGCAATACAATAACAACAAAAATGGCCTTCATCTTCATGTGACGCGGTTTTCTTCAACTGATGTAGAGTGGATTCTCTTTGCGTCCTTTATATTCATTCAATGATGTGTGCAGCTGTTGAAAGTTCAACAACTCAGAAAGTGCCTAACATGGCTCTTAAAAGCAATTTAAAATAAAGTGCGCGATCAAACAGATAGAATGACACTGCTTTTGATAAGGTCAACACATTAATTGCAGCAAAAAGGGCCAACACAAACAGGAATGAAGTTGTTATTAAATATGTGGTTATTGTTCACCGTGGTTTGATAGATATAGATGAACGTTTAATCGTCCACGATGGAGCCACTTTGAGGAATGACTGGTTACAGCTAGGACCCTGTATGGATGAAATGAAGTTCCACCAAGTTTTGAACCATTAATTTTTAGCAACTTTTTATGTTCGATGCAACTAAAAAAATCTTCGGATGATATGTTCGATACAACAAAAAGATGCTCGATACAACTAGGAGAGGTATACTGATCCAACATCTTTTAGTTGTATCGAGCATAACATAACATCGATGTCTGCAACATTCATAAAACTTTTTATTTTAGTGGCGGAGGGCGAGAGGAGAGTAGGAAGTGAATGGTCTAATTAAATAACTTTAATAACCAGAATGGGGATCGCTGTGGTTGGCACTAGGGTCGCCCGTTAGTGAAATATGTTTCCTTGGTGACAGACCAGATGTAGAATGAAAAAAAAATCCGCCTTTCATTAATGACCCTGCAGTCAGCTTAAGAAGCACTTAACTGTTTACTTTCTTATATTTTTAGAAATTAAAATGAACTTAGTTGAGGAAGGAGCCTAATTAAAAGGTTTATCGTATAAAACAACTGCTCACGGTTGTGGAAATTAATTATGTTTTTTTATTATATAGACACGAGTGTTTTACTGGAAAATAGACCACTCGTAAAATTCATACGAAACTACATCCGGGACCCGAGTGGCGTATTTTCCATATCCTCACTAGTGAGGATATCGATGACGTCATTTCCCGCTTTTGCATGGCTTTTTGTGAAAAGCTGCCAAACTCCGATTGAAAATGGCGAGCGATAGATTCGTGAAATTCACTGAAGCCGACATGAAATCGTTCACAGAGGAGTAGGAAAATGTTAACACGAAGAAGAAAACTTCATATGACTTAAAATTATTCAAGGAGTTCCTTGCAAGTGAAGACGAAAGGAGAGAAATTCGGAAAGTCCAGCCACCGAGCTGCAAGAGTTCGCGGTAAAGTTTGTGCTTTTGTCGTTTGTCTATATAATAAAAAGAACATTACACGGTGGCTTGAAGATATGAATTTTATTTTCTCGTGTTAAAAACAATATTTTACTCACTCGCTGCGCTCGTTCGTAAAATATTGTTTTTACCACTCGAAAATAAAATTCATATCTTCGCGCCGCCGTGTAATATCCTCTCTATAATTTTTTTTTTTCAAAAAATAATATTTGTTCATTGCTGATTGTTTTTCCATTAATTCCATTAATTTCTTCTTTATTTTAAAAACAATAATATTTGTTTATTGTTAAGTGTTTTCCCATTAATTTCTTTAATGGCTCGCTAATGACGTGTACCAGAGGTCTATAACTAGAGGTTTCCATCTAGCATTGCGCGCGGCCCATCAGATTAGGAGTTAGGCTATTTTTAGACACTTTTCGCGCGAAACCAGCAGCCAATCACGCACCATGCCTGACAAATATGGTCATTGAACGCGCTAGCTCGACAATTTTTTGTTCAAGACGGTTTGTTCGTCGATTGAAAAGATGGCTAAAATCACTAAGTAAAAAGCCTTGGCCCTTCTAAATCAAACAAAAGTTAATTCTACTAAATAATGCACGAAATTTGGAAACGAAATATTTAATGGGAAATGCCTGTAAAATGTACAACTAATGCGACTGAAAGAGCACTAAAGGCAGCCTGAAATTAATTTACGGGAAGACCGCGGACACAATTAATTCGTCCAAAGAATGAAAACCTGTTTACAACACAAGTTTAAGCTTAGTCTATTCAGTATTGTTACCTTGTATTTCGACGAGGCTTGTCAATTCCAGCTGAATTAAGTTTTAAAATCAGCACAATAAATATCCATGGATCAGTTAAGCCGTTATAAGCTTATAACTTGAGCTTACGGCAGTTCGTCAAGCGTTCGTGACAGTCAATCATTCAAAGATCACTTCACAGTGAAATTCTCTTTCTTTCCATCCATGTAGACATTGAGGGTTTTCCTTTGTTCTTTTACTTCAATGAACTTGATTTCAAGCTCAGTTCGTTAATTCTGTAGTCGCGCAAGTTTCGCCCGCCGTATAAACAAATGAAACCTTCGGCTGCGTATAGCTGTCCGTTCAACTTGTAAAATGAATATAATGTTCAGCTCCACAATTATTTCGAAACTTCCCATGTTAAGCTAAACCATCTGCACAATTTTCCAGAATATACGAAACTTTGGAGAGATTGAACGAAGATTAATCCGCGGAGAAACCTTTGTCTTTTCATTCAACTTTCGACAACTTGCCAACTGGACACCGCGCCAAGTTTTGCCGCCGAATTCATACAAATCATGCTTCATTTAGATTGAACTGAAAAATCACTCAGTCGATTTATAGTTTTTACAAAAAGTATACCGAAGTTTGACCTAAATTTAGTAAAGTATTTAAACAATTATTACATTCTGCTGTGAACGCTTTTCGCTTTTCCTTGGCCGGCAAAGTTTCTGCCTTTGCGTACCTAGCGCTCGCATATTAAAAATAGTTCAACGTGATTGGCTGCTGGTTTCGCGCGGGGAAAAATGTCTAAAAATAGCCTAACTCCTAATCTGATGGGCCAAGACCCAATACCAGAGATGGAAAACCTCTAGTTATAGACCTCTGCGTGTACTGATTTTTCCCGTATGTTATACTGTGTCTAGGTGAACTTATACTTTAGCTAATTCTAGTGTCTGAATTCTTCCCTATCATCTGGTACGAGCTAAAACATATATTGTTGAAAAGTCCTGACTTTGTTTGTGAACGGACTCAGTTCTCAGGGCACCATACTTTAGGAGGGTATGTCGAAAAAAAAACCCCACAATCGGGACATTATTCGTTTTACAATGAAACATTTTTCGGGCCCGCTTGGGAGGTGTTTCGACGCACCAAAGTATTTTCCAGTGAAGATAATTTTTGTAATACAGTTTTAGCCTTAGCTTAAATCCTTAACTTAGTAAATCACCAAAAGGGAGTTGATTGTGGTTAACAGACTTAACAGCCAACCTTGAACTGGCCTAAAATTTAGCCCTCAACCGTCAAGCACCACGTTCTACGGCAAACGGCAAACGCCAGCTTGCCGTGGAAAATTCTCAGGTTTACTTTTCCTCGGATTATCAAATAAATCCATCAGAAAAAAAATTCACACGTTTACGACAAATGCGAAAGGCCTCACTTTCACCGGTAGAAACGGCAAACGGCAGACGGCAAAACTCGGATTGTTACGGTTCGCGGAAAACCGAAACGTGATGCTTAATCTCTCTATTAATGGTCGTCAGTCTTAGTTAATGGTCTTTTTAAAGTATCAACTCTCAAACAATTATTAAGTCATCATTTTAATTTGATTATTCTATAAATTCTGAATTCTGTCTTGAATTTCGTCAAATTGCCCGAGGCAAGTTATAAAATACTACATAAATATCGCAAATGGTTAGCTGCAGCAACTTCAAAATGCATTAAAATTAAAATTGTTCTCGATAACCGTCAAATCGCCCTTTGTTCAGCTGTATTCGAATTCTTCGATTATATCGGAACATAACAATGTCCGATTAAACCTCATCAATAATATTATAACTTTCCGTAGTGATGGACAATGTGATTTCCAAGGAAAATGTTAGCTTTTACACTTCAGAATCCATTCTGTAAATTAACATTGAAGAAGTGGTTCAGTTCAGCTGCTGTTTTGTGTACCGACCTTTTAGGTTAAGGTTACAGGTTGTTCCAATTCAAGGGGGGGGGGGGGGGGGGGGGGGGGGACTCCGATATAAAAGTGGCGGGGATGATCGTTGTACCTATAGAGGTTAAAATTCGTGGTTGGTACCGCATTCGTGTTGAATTATAAAAAGTTAGAGTTCACGGTACTTTAGGGTATTAAGCCAGAAAAAATCTGACAGGAACTAGTTTTGTTTTAAAATGGTAGCTCTTAGGTGTGGAAATGAATTCAAGCCACACCCACAAAACAAGACTCTTGTACCTTTCTTGGCGCGTAAGAGAAGAGATTGTCGCGTTCAGATGATTGTCTGGCTCGTAGAGGCCTGGGATGCTTATTATTTGTCATAAGAACCCTGGAAGCAGGTGAAACGAGCAAATGAACGTTCCTAGGGGGAATTGAAAAGAGCAGTGCTTCTGGATATATAGTCTTAGCTCAAGGGTCCACAGTAATTGGCTTCCGCTTTTGTGGTCTCCCAGCCATTTTTGTTTTCGTCATAATCACTTCAAATTACCTTGTTAACTTATATGTCATTTATACTTTGGCGAAGCTTAATAAAAAAATAAAAATAAAAAAAAATACTTAACAATTTTCGGAAATAATTTGCTGGAATTTTCTTAAACATTCGATTTTAACCGAAATTTCAAAATTTTCCTTTTCAAAAAACTGAGCCCTTCAATTGTTACAGTGAAAAATAAGTCGCATCGCCCAGAATGCTTTTCGTGACATGTACTTACAGTTCCATTTTTTTTTTCATATCCTGTTCAACAGATTTAGCTTCGGGAATAAAAAAAACAACAACAGCGTCACCACTTCTGATTTGGTTGGGAGCTATGAGTTGAAAGCTATGTTTTTGATACATTTTGCACTATTTTCCCATTACATCTTTGAAGTTTCATGCAATTCACATTTTTGCGTGTGTAGTGGAAGGTCCGAAATCTTTGAGATTTGTTTGGGCAGATTATTTGGTGGTGTGTATTTTGTTTTTCCATTTTCATAAAAAGAAAAAAGAAAATAAACTATAGCCCAACCAAAAATGGCGTTACAAACAAAGCCGGTCATTATTTTTAACTTGATTTATTTCCTGTTGTTTTATCTACTTTAATATATATTTTTCGTACAATATTGTAGATGTAAACAAAAAGATAATTAAAAAGTTCTCGCATGCGGGTGTTCGGTGCCATAAAAATGTGATACATTGAAGTCCAAAACGTTTCGGCTTAGCCCTTCATTTTCAGTTGTAATTTTTAATTTAAGTATGACACGACCACATCAGCTATGCTGCTTTAATCCTATCGTGTATAAATAAATGCTAAGGGCCGGTTGTTTGACAGGCGAAAGCATCCTTGATGACAATGGAGCATTTAGGACCATGCAGGGTAATGTCAGGGGAAATGTAACCACAGGTGCGGCAGGAAATATAACCTGTGGTTACATTTCCCCTTCGCACCCTTCGCATCATGGCGCAATCAAATTTTCAACGAACATCAACTGACTTTCCACTGACGAAGGGGCTAAGCCCGAAACGTTTGGAACTTCAATGTATCACATTTTTATGGCTACTGAACACTCCCATGCGAGAACTTTTAATTATCTTTTTGTTTATAAGTACAAGTGCCTCGCAGCACACGGAAATTTTCCGTTCATCATTCCATATTGTAGATGACCGTTCATGTAGCTGTACGAGTCTTTTCTGTGTGCAGCTGTATTTGAATATTACCGTAAAAACTGTAATTATTGCATACGAAAGTACTTTTCACGTTGTTAAATAAATAATGAGTGAATAATAACGAAAAACACAGAGCAACCACAGAAGTAAATATTTATATTTGATTATTTGAAGTGTCTAGAAAACGAACTAAGAAAGTGAATATTTTTAAAAATAAGAACTAAACATTAAGTTGTGTTTAGATAAAACTGGTATAAATATTAACACTCAAAAATGGCTACAATTTCTCGATAAAATTCTATGATGTCTGTTCTATGATGTTTGACATATGAACAAATTATATGGCACGAGGTAAAATGTCTAAAGTATATTGAGCCTTAGAAGCTTCGCTCCGTGAAATATTCTTCATTATAATATACAAACCATGGGATAATGCATTTTCAAGCAATTTGATTGGTTCCCTACTCATGATCTCAGAGGCAATATACCCTCTCTACCTTATTTGGAAATGCCGCGAAGTTCAAATGTTTTTTGTCTGGGGGAAAAATGGCGGAACATTTTCGTATTTTTCCAGTTTCCTCGGAGAAATTCGACATTTTCCCTGTAATTTGTGTATTATAAAACAATTATTCGCCTCAGGCTCGTGAATATTGGTGAATATTCCCGTCGACTTCGTCTCGGGGAATATTCACCAATATTCACGAGCCTGAGGCGAATAATTGTTAATTATTCTTGTTAGCTCAGTATGGATAAAGGAAATCACTAAGATCGACAATTTATAATTTATATTTATTTAAAACTGTCCTAAATGTACAGCGACGGCAGACTAAAACAACCTTGCTTCGTGTTAATTACAGTATTTATATCATTTTGAACTTGTTTTTTTTAGATACACCATACGAGACCAAAAAAATATGTCTCTTCCTATCACAAAATTAACATTGCTCCCGTTATATTTTCATAAAAAAAGCCGTTTGATTTATATTATAAGTTTATTTTCGACGGAAAAGTTTTGACGCTGCTGTTGAAATTTCGTGGCGGATTTCTTGAATTCTCCAACAATAAAGAAACGGATTAGCGATGCGTTGGCGAATAAAATTGTGATTGAAAAGCTCAAGACAGCAATCTTTGTTGAATCTCTGCCCGTGACTTGTATAACAATAAACATGGTTAAATATGGCGCATAGCAAAGAATCAACAGAATGTAAATATAAAACATGGTGGTTACAGATCTTCGATAGAGCTGAAGATGAGGAGTGTGGGGCAATTCCACACTAATGTGCAGTTCATTGTCGTGTATTTGTAACCGAGACGCGATTACAGTCTGTAGTTTTCGGAGACGAATCTGAAGCGTTATGTAGGCTGAAGCGCATACAACAAGACACACGCACACGCTGGTGATGTTAAAAATTTGATAAATCCTGATATTCTTGAACCATGTGATCACCCATAGGCTTGTAGAGGACCACAGGAGAAACAACACAACTCTGACACGCCTCATAGAAATCGTCACGTTGTAATTCTTCTGCAAATGCAACGCTAACAGTCTATCGATAGCTATGGCTGTCACTGTTAAGAAGGACACGGCTGAAAATACATTGGCAGATAAGTGGAATCCAATTCAGCGATACAGAACAGTCGAAAGTTATCGTTAATCTCGGCGGCTTTGTATATGACATAAAACGGTTGCACAAGAGCCCCAATGGCGAGATCAGACAAAGCTAAGCTGAACAGGAGAGCTTTTGACGGAGAGCGAAGCGTGGACGAAGATCTTGTTAACGCCCAGAGGATGGATAAATTTCCAACTATGGCTGTGACGGACAAAACGGCATTTAACACGCAATTGATGATAAAAGGAACTTTCATCAAATCTTGAGAATAGACTAGAAATCTGGTGAGATAGAAACACGAGAGATTTGTGTTTTGGCTCCATTCAGCGGAGGAATTCCCTAAAGTTGTGTTAATCATCTCGACGAAGTTCGCGTTCGATGTTCAAACCCCACGATCACTCTCTAAAGGAGGTTCTCTAAGCGACTATTTCGATTCGGCAAAAACGGTTTTAACATGGCAGATCGACTGTCACAGATAAACAATGACTCGGACAGGTGTAATTCATTTGATGACATGTTCTTCTTTTCTCATGGAAATTGTCCGGATCTCGTGGGAATTCTCCAATCATGACATAATGAATCCACTGTTTGATATATTACAAAGACGGTTATACAACATGATAATAAAATAATAAATGAGCTAACATGCAAACGCTTGTAAAAAGAACCAAATTGTTTGGTAATCAAGCCTGCTATTTTTCAGACGTGTCAGTGACCGTGACAATAAAGACAATTAAATGGGAAATTACAAAATCCGCTTACGTCGCACGCCGCAGTCTTAAAATAAGACTGATGGGAAGTATATTCAATTGCCTCGGGACGTGCCAATAATCATACTAGGCACACGAAAAAACCACACTAACGAGAATGGTAAATTTATACTCAAACTCCGCGATTGATTTTGTTTATGCTACATTATTGCTCTGAATTCAACGCACGGATTCTAATCTTGAAATTAATTGCCCGTGAAATTTTAGAAGTGTTTTCGTGAGGATGAATAACAAATTACTTTTCAATATCGCGAAAAGACAACTGGCAGGGTCACAATATATCATTCAAACGCGACTCTATGACGTCACTCACCTTGTGGCTGTTCCAACAATGACTTGTAAATGAAGGGAAAAGCAAAATTAATTGAGGAGACATGTGACAGTGTGGATATGTGACAGTGCGGTATGACAGTTCTTGTTGAGCTTTTGTATAAACTGGCCCAGATTATACCAATTGTAAAGAAAGAATAATGCTTAACAAAAAAAAAAGACAGCAGTATATGTACTCAGTTGGACTCAGAGGCGCCATAGTGACATCTTACGGGGTGATTACATGGCGAATTTCAGCCCGGGCTGAAATTTCAGCCCGGTTAGGGGGCTGGAATTTTGTTGCGATTACATGACGAGTTTCAGCCCGGGCTGAAATTTCAGCCCGGGCGCCAAATTTGAAATTGCGCGGGAAGAGTCATCAGAGAATGAGGGCGATTAGAATAACCGGCAACTTATTTACATATCGGCTGAACGTTTGAAGAACGAAGCTGTTGTTATATTCCATTTTCGATTTGAAATTCGCGACACATCGAATAAGATTTTCGATTTTATCTCCCTTGTTCCACTGGAACCTTTTTTCCATCTTGTTTAAAAACACAGGAGCGATTTTACAATACCCGGCAACTTATTTACATACCGGCTGCACGTGTATATAAAAACAAAACGACCATTCTTATTCAATGACATGCAAATACGTTGGCGGGCATTCTACAATTTAGCCAAAACACAATCACTGCGCATGCCCAAGTTCACTTTTCAGCCCGGGCTGAAAATTCCATTCCGATTACATGTTTTTTCAGCCCGTTTGGCCGGCTGAAAATTCCAGCCCGGTTTCTCAACCGGGCTGGAATTATCAGCCCGGGATGAATTTCAGCCCGGGCTGAAACCTTGTCCATGTAATCGCTAACTTCATTTCAAGAGGATTTGTTTCGGAAGTCGGGCTGAAATCTCAGCCCCCCTAACCGGGCTGGAATTTCAGCCCGGGCTGAAATTCGCCATGTAATCACCCCCTTAGACATGGAATACGTGCGAGACTGACAATCATATCATCATGGCATCGTATAAAATTAAAGAAGAACAAGATCGGCCAGGAGTTTTGGGCATACGGTATTTTTAAATATGGGCATTTAGTGGAGATAATTAAAACTCAGTAGATTTGAAATTTTAAAATCCTTATCATTTATCCTTGATCTAGAGCACGCTTTTCTGTGGTGTCCTTATTTTTGGTATATAATTAATATTGGTATTTCTTTTTTAAAATTAGTATTGGGTAGTTTTTGTAAGGTATACGGTATACCATTACCCCCTCCCTCTCAGTACTGATTATCTGTGTATTCTGTCCGATTTAGTTTCTTTTAACTATTCGATCGTAAGCATTTCGTCGAAGTCGGTGTAATAGGAAATAAACAAATAAATAAATACAAAATTACACCAAGCAAACTGGATGATTGCATCACAGTCAGTGGATTGAAGAGCGAATATGTTCATCATTTTGCTACGAGCGCTCCGTCTCCCGTTATTCTTGTGGACAAACACCATCGCCAGAGATTAATAAAGACATACATATACCTTAACTCTATATAGACGAAACTGGATCAGTGCCGAACCTTTGAACCGACAAAAATATACACCCTATTGCTGGTTTGCAACAATCCCGAGAGATTCAAATGACAAAGACGCGGCGGCCATGTTGGGGGTACAAACAATAGAAGCCAATTAGAAATCTTTTGTTAATGACCCCCAGCTGACGTCACTTGCAAACCACCAATTCCAAAATGGCTGTCAATTTAAAATTCTTTCGTATGTATTTAAATTTAAATAATTTGCCTCATTAACCTCGTTTTTTAGTTGATAATTCAAAATAATTTTTACTCAAGAACGAGGTTAGTGAGGCAAATTTAAAAGCATACAAAATAATTTTAAATTGGCAGCCATTTTGGAATAGGGTCTATAAATCTGGCGCGGTCGGAATTCTGTTCCACGCTTCGCGAACAAGTAGTCAACACAACGTAGCGTGTTTTTTAATTTCTTTAATTTCCTAATTTATGCAAAACGTCACAGGCTTATGAATCCACCATCACCATAAAGGGACTACAATGTATTTTAAAACGCTTTGTCCTATTTTGTTAGTTCTGCCACGATTTCAAGTAATCCTCAGTGTCCTGGTATTTCCATCAAAATATTGTTATCGTCAAAGTTTTGTTCTTGTTCATTGCAGCGCAGTGCACGTGCAGCCAGACAGATGCTTCTCCTTTTTCCATTCCGCGGCTGCAGAGCTGGCGAGTTACATCCCTGTCAGAAGAGACAAAACAAAACAAGGACAACGATACTTAGAAAGAAAAAAAAAGACAAGCAGAAAATAAAATATCTGTGAAGAACATTTTATATGTAAAAGGGCGCGATACCCTTAGCTTACAAATATTAAACGTAATCGCTAGAACGATGGTGAGAAAAAAATGTTGATATTATGAATGACATGCAGCATGTTCAAAATGGTCTCCACGTTAAAAAAACCCCGAATACTTCAACTATAGAACAAAACAACGGTTTTAAGATTCAGATATATTTTTCAAGTGCATGGACATCACCCATACAAACACTTGTAAAGCTTTTGTACCGATCTACTATATATGTGAGATGTGAAAAAATCGAATTGCAGTTATAGGTGAAACCTATTAAGGAATTACATGTCAGGGAACTCACTCCTGGCTGGCAACCCATCACGCCTGCAACACTTTCTTCTATCATCAGGAATGAGACACAAAACAGGAATAGAACTCCGATAGTCATTGCTTTGTTCATCTTGTGGAGCTTCAAGCAGGAGCGAGAATTTACTCGGCTAGTAAATAAGTAAATGCGATATGGGCGTGAAAGGACAAATATATATCATGGGTTAATTTAAAATTACATCTAACATCCACTGGCAAGCTGTTCTTGAACGTTGATGACTATTTATCTAGATCTGAAAAAAAAAAAAAAAATATTCTAAACATGAGAATCTAAATGAGCCCAACAAAGGACAAAATTACCGCATATAATTAACCTCAGCATGAGATTGAAACGGTTGCGACCAACTGTTCTAAAACGCTTTTGAAAGAATTTAAAATATACATAATACTAAAACCCATCACGGCATTCTATAACGATTTAATGTCTCTAACAATGTAATGAATTAGCTTCGGTTCATTCCAAGCAACTTGCTATAATATTTCTTCTATATTTAATTGAATGTGTAAATAAAGTTAAATCTTGACTTCTTGTTCTAAATCCACTTTACAACATATGCTCAGTGTTTATCGATGTTTATTTGAATATTTGGCAGCAAATGTAGAGCGTTGAGCCCTTATGCATGCATAACAAGGACAAACAAGGTAAAGTCAGCGAGTTTGGGGTAGTTGATACATTTATCCCGCGACTAGCTAAACCATAATAAGCATACTACTCAAAATTATCGAGATGAAAATTACTCTATATGTGTTGTCCTTTTTAATTACTTCTTTTTTCTGCGCATGTCCGAAACTGAATTGGTCCAGACTCTTCACTGAGCAGCTCGCTTCAAGATATCTTTGAAGCATAATCTCTGTACATGTTATATATATTAAAGCCATTCATACTTCAAAACTATATTTTTTCTTAATTTATTTGATGTGATTTAAGAAGTAAACGAGTCAGTACCATTTAAATGACGTATCATAATTAGACATCGAGTTTATATTTTTGTCAAGAAAGGATGAAACTTGGACGAGCTTGAGGCGGTCGGAACTCTCGCTTCAAGAACAAGTAGCAACAC
This sequence comes from Desmophyllum pertusum, assembly GCA_029204205.1. Lineage (NCBI taxonomy): Eukaryota > Metazoa > Cnidaria > Anthozoa > Scleractinia > Caryophylliidae > Desmophyllum > Desmophyllum pertusum. Next base: position 300,419 of record MU825411.1, on the reverse strand, counting down.
AATGTGGCGTGTTTTACAAAATTTATTCTTTAATTTCCTCATTTATGAAAACGTCACAGGCTCATGAATCCATGAAAGGACTACAATATATTTTAAAAGTTTTGTTCTATTTATTTCGTTCTACCACGATTTCAAGCATCCTTGGTACTTCCATCAAAATGTTGTTATCGTCAGAGTCAGTTTGTTCTTGTTCGTTACAGCGCAGTGCACGTGCAGCCAGACAAATGCTCGTTCTCCTTTTTCCTCTGTTACAATTCTGTAAAACGAGACAAAAAAAAAAGAAGAACGATAATTAAAAGAAAAATACAAGCAAAAAGGAAAGCAAAGAAGCCCAGATAGTTAGAAAGTAGAACAAACATAATAAGTTTTTGAGAACGTTTATTCATTGCTATAGATAAAATTTATAGAACAAAACACAGAGTAGCTGCGAAGAACATAAATACAACTTTAAACTGACATGTACATTCAAGGTAATCGGCGATAAGATTGCGAGAACATAAAACCTGTAAAAATATAAAACATTAAATGTGTTTGAAGAAAAATGGTCTCCACATTAAAAAACGATTATTTGAACTATCGAGATAAAAATAGTTTTATGGTTCAGATACAATTTCAAACAACACCACCCTTACTCAGTTATGAAATAAAACTTGGAAAAAAAGACTACAGTACCGAACTCGAACTACAATATATAATTATGCGAAATGTGTAAAAATGTTGAACTGCAGTTGTTGGTGTAATTTATTAAAGGAATTCACCTTTTTTGCTACCTGGCTGGCAACCCATGAATCCAAAGCTTTTTTCTATCATCAGGAATGAGACACAAAACAGGAATAAGACTCCGATAGGACATCGCTTTTTTCATCTTGTGGAGCTTCAAGTAGGACCGAGAATTTACTCAGCTAGTAAATAAATGTGATGTGGACCGGAAAGGACAAATATATATCATTCACGTGCATGGGTTAATTTAAAATTATATCTAACATCTACTTGCAAGCTGTTCTTGAACGTTGATGACTAGATCTGAATAATACTGAATGAAATAATATTCTAAATGAGACATTAAGGAGCCGACAAAGGACGCATATAATTAACCTAGCATGAGAATGAAACGGTTGTGACCAACTGTTCTAACCACATGATGAGTAGCTTTGGTCCATTCCAAGCAATTGCTATAGATTTCTTCTTTTGTGAGAATAGTGTGAAATGATAGTTGAATTGACTTGACTTCTTGTTCTAAGGGCCTCCACAGACTAGGCCAATTGTTATCGATAACTATTTAGTTGTCGATCATAAAAAGTTGTCTATAACAAAAAAAGCCAGTGTGTGAAGCTAGTTAAAACAAATAAAAATAAACAACTTGAGTGTCAGAGGATTTAGCACTGCTGTACTAATTGTGGACACTGTAAATGAACAAACAAATATTGTAAATAGAACATAAAGTTGTTAAGAATCTCAACTGGTGGGAGGCTGTCCAGTTGTCGATAACTAAGGCCCTTAGTTATCGATAACTAGCTTCACACACTGGCTTTTTGTTATCGACAACTTTTTATGATCGAAACTAAATAGTTTGTCGACAACTATCTCTATCTCTAGTCTGTGGAAGCCCTAAATGAACACTCTTAAAAACAGATGTTATTAATGCTCAGTGTTTGTCGATGCTTATTCGAATATTTGGCAGCAATTTCTAAGTAGATTTATGTGCCATAAAAGCGTAAATTATACACACATTGTGATCAATAACCGTTACATAGTTGGATCTTACTATAGAACGATAGTATAATTTTAGTCGAATCGTGGTACATGTAGATGCGAAAGAAGACAGCGAGGTTTCTTCCGATTAAACCGTACAAAGAGCACAGTAAACTCGAGCTAAAAATTACACTAAATATGTTGGAACACGTGTTGTCTTTTTACTTCTTTTTTTCTGCGCATGTACGACACTGAATTGGCCCAGTCGGCACAGCGGCAAAATGAGTGCGCGTGCGCGTCATTTCCAAAGAAAGATACCGGCGTCAAAATGGCGGCAATTTAAAATCATGGCTTTGTTTTCATTTCGCGGGATAAGGCGGTCACGGAAACAGATAAGGTTTTTTACCTTGAAGACAATTTTCTACATCGAGCTTGAGGCGGTCGGAACTCTGTTCCTATATTCGAGAACAAGTAGCAACACAATGTGTCGTGTTTTATATAATTTATTCTTTAATTTCCTAATTTATGAAAACGTCACAGGTTTATGAATCCATAAAAGGACTACAATATATTTTAAAAAGCTTTGTTCTATTTATTTAGTTCTGCCACGATTTCAAGTATCCTTAGTGTCCTGGTACTTCCATCAAAATATTGTTCTCGTCATAGTTTTTGTTCTTGTTCGTTACAGCGCAGTGCACGTGCAGCCAGGCAGATGCTTCTTCTTTTTCCTGGTTTACAATTCTGTAAAACGAGACAAAACAAAATAGGAAGAACGATAATTAAAAGAAAAAATACAAGCAAAAAGGGGGAAAAAAAAGAAGAACCACAGAAAGTTAGAACAAACATAAATCAGTTTTTAAAGAAAGTTATTCATTGCTACATTAAAGGTAATCGCCGATAAGATTGCGAGAACATAAAACCTGTAAAAATATAAAACATTAAATGTGTTTGAAGAAAAATGGTCTCCACATTAAAAAACGATTATTTGAACTATCGAGATAAAAATAGTTTTTATGGTTCAGATACAATTTCAAGTAAACAACATCATCCTTACTCAGTTATGAAATAACACTTGGAAAATACAAAGACTACCGTACCGAAATAAAAAATTATAATTATGTGAGGGCCTCTCCACAGACTAGAGAGATAGTTGTCAACAACTATTTAGTTTTCGATCATTAAAAGTTGTCGATAACAAAAAGCCAGTGTGTGAAGCTAGTTATCGATAAGTGAGGGCCTTAGTTATTGATAACTAGCTTCACACACTGGCTTTTTTGTTATCGACACTTTTCATGATCGACACTAAATAGTTGTCGACAACTATCTCCCTGTCTGTGGAGGCCCTGAGATGTGTAAAAAAGTTGAATTGCAGTTGTTGGTGTAATTTATTAAGGAATTACCTTTTTATCGCTATCTGGCTGGCAACCCATCGTTCAAAGCTTTTTTCTACCATCAGGAATAAGACACAGAACAGGAATAGAAACTCCTATAGCCATTGCTTTGTTCATCTTGTGAGCTTCAAGTAGGACCGAGAATTTACGCAGCTAGTAAGTAAATGTGATGTGGACCGGGAAGGAGAAATATATATCATTCACGCGGTTAATTTAAAATTATATCTAACATCTACTTGCAAGCTGTTCTTGAACGTTGATGACTAGATCTGAATAATAATGAAATAATATTCTAATGAGACATTAAGGAGCCCGACAAAGACGCATATAATTAACCTAGCATGAGAATGAAACGGTTGTGACCAACTGTTCTAACCACATGATGAGTAGCTTTGGTTCATTCCAAGCAACTTGCTATAGATTTTCTTCTTTTGTGAGAATAGTGTGAAATGATAGTTGAATTGACTTGACTTCTTGTTCTAAGGGCCTCCACAGACTAGGCCAATTGTTATCGATAACTATTTAGTTGTCGATCATAAAAAGTTGTCGATAACAAAAAAGCCAGTGTGTGAAGCTAGTTGTCGATAACTAAGGCCCTTGGTTATTGATAACTAGCTTCACACACTGGGCTTTTTGTTATCGACAACTTTTTATGATCGAAAACTAAATAGTACGTTGTCGACAACTATACTATATATCTCTCTAGTCTGTGGAAGCCCTAAGTGAATACTCTTAAAAACAGATGTTATTAATGCTCAGTGTTTGTCGATGTTTATTCGAATATTTGGCAGCAATTTTTAAGTAGATTTATGTGCCATAAAAAGCGTAAATTGTACACACATTGTGATCAATAACCGTTTACATAGTTGGATCTTACTATAGAACGATAGTATAATTTTAGTCGAATCGTGGTACATGTAGATGCGAAAGAAGTTCAGCGAGGTTTCATCCGACTAAACCGTACAAAAAAGCGTAATAAACTCGAGCTACAAATTACACTAAATATGTCGGAACACGTGTTGTCTTTTTACTTCTTTTTTTCTGCGCATGTACGACACTGAATTGTCCCAGTCGCCGGCCCAGTCTCTTCACCGAGTACCTCGCGTCAAGACATTTAAATTTGAAATGTCCTCTTTTTTGTATTTTAAACCAATTTCTACCTGAAAACTATAACTTTCTTAACAATTGTTTGATGTGATTTATGCAATAAACTAGTCAGTAGTATACCATTCAAGTGATGCCATGTTACCATAATTGGACATCGAGTTTATATTTGTCAAGAGGATGAGACTTGAGGCCGACACAAATAGAAACCTCGGGCGGTCGGAACTCTGTTCCTTGCTTCGAGAACAAGTTAACAACACAATGCATATGTGGCGTGTTTTTTAATTAATTCGTTACTGTTTCCTAATTTATGCATGGTCTTATCAATCCATAAAAGGACTACACTGCACTTTAAAAAGCTTTGTTCTGTTTAGGTAGTTCTGCCACGATTTCAAGTATCCTTAGTGTCCTGGTACTTCAAAATATCATATTGTTATCGTCAGAGTTTTGTTCTTGTTCGTTACATCGCAGTGCACGTGCAGCCATACAGATGCTTCTCCTTTTTCCAATGTTACCCAACTGTATGAAGACACAAAACAATAAGAACGATAATTAAAAAAAAGACTACAATGAGCAACCACAGAAAATTAGAACAAAGATAAAGTAGTTTGAGGTGAAAGTTATTCATCGCTAGATAAAGTTAAGGAACGAAACACCACGTTTGAGCATTTTATATGTGAATAGACTTTACATATATTACAACTAAAAAAATACTAAATTTAATCGCTGATAAGACTGTGAGAAGCTAAAACATAACGTTGATTTTACGAATAACACCAATAAATGGTATCCAAAGTTAAAAACGAGTATTTAAAGAGATAAACAATAAGTGCCAAGTGTAAAAGAGGCCAATCTTAAGTTTCTGATAATTTTTTAAAGTATAAATGAGATTTCATTGATGTAAATTTAGGTTTCTTATCTTTTTAGGCCTTTTGGTATAGTTTTTACTGTTTTAGGAGTAATTGATTAAACACCCATCCTTAATTATGAAATAACACTTGGAAAGCTGTCGTTCAGTACAGTGCTGAGCTGAGCTACCATATACATGTATATGTGAGATGCGTAAAAAGTTGAATTGCAGTTCTTGGTGTAACTTATCAAGGAATTACCCCTCTTTTGCCTCCGGGTGGGTTGAATCCCATGATTCCTGCAGAACTTTCTTCTATCACCAGGAATGAGACACAAACCAGCAATAGAAGTCCGATAGCCATCGCTTTGTTCATCTTGTGGAGCTTCAAGTAGGACCATGAATTTACTCAGCTAGTAAGTAAATGCGGCATGGACGGGAACGACAATTATATACTATTCACTCGAGTTAATTTTAAATAAAAGTTAACATCTGCTGACAAGCTGTCCTCGAACGTCGCTGACTGATGTGAAATAATATTATAAACATGACAAGGAAAAGAAGCCTGACAAAGGACCAAGTTACCTCATCCATTTTACCCTCATCTTGAGACATGAAACGGTTGGCATATGCTGACCAACTGTTCTAAAAACGCGAAAGTGAATGCAAAATGTGAACGCAATTAAATAATACTAAAACTCATCATGTTTACCAAGCTTCAGGCCTCTAAGGCCGTCCCCATAAAATGCTTTGTTTCCCATCGCCCGACCGACCCAATTTTTTCAAAAAGTAAAAAAAAAAGTTTCTGATTCATTGCCTGCGCCCTTTTCTCGGGTATTTTCAAGTTTAATATGCTTTGTTTACATCTTAAAGTCACTCTGACATCTAAATCAGCCCAGTAATGACGTCTTCGAACACTTGATATGATATCGGCTGGTTACAAAATGGTGGTCATGGGGAAGATATAATCAAGGCTCGCTTGGAATTATTTATGTATAATTTGTCAATATTTCGTTTCTCGGCTTCTTTTATTTTTATTTTTATTTTTTTACGACCGACCGACCGACCGACCGACCGACCGACCGACCGACCCGACCGACCACTTTCACGAGAGAGAGGGCGATGGGAAACACTGAACACATTTTATGGGGATGGCCTAACCACGTAATGAAATAGCTTAGGTTCTTTCCAAGCAACTTGCTATATTATTTATTATATTATTTGTGAGAATAGTGTGAAATGAAAGTTGTCTTGACTTCTTGTTCTAAATTCGTTTAAAAACGCTTAACAACAGATGTTATTAAGCTGTTGTTAAGTGGCGTCATCATTATCCGTGATGTAGAATTTTGGTAGAAGTAGATGTAAAAGATAAGATCAGTTCAGCGAGGTTTCATCCATCCGGCTAAACCGCACAAAAAGCACTGTATTCTAACTCGAAAATTATCGAGGGAAAATTAAACTACACTTGTCGTCCTTTTACTTCTTTTTTCTGCGCATGTCCGACACTGACTCGGTCCAGTCTCTTCACCAAGTTACTGATCTACTACTATTTTCTTCCCACATTTAAACTTCTTAATTAAAATGGCGTATCAAAATTGAATATCGAGTTTTTATTTGTGAAGAGATAATGAAAATTGGGAAGAAATTAATGCATTAGGGTTTAATTTTATTACGTTTATATCTATATCGGTCAAGGCGGGAGTTAACCTGAATGCCATTTTTAACATGGGTTTAATGGAAATATCTCGTTCACGTTTCAAGCAATCCAAAAAACTCTATGCTCATATCACGAATCTATGTTATGGGGTGTTTTGTAAATTTTTGGGTGATTTTTGGGTATGGTTGGGAGGAAATAGTTTTTCTCAAAGGAGTTGTAAATTAAGGGAAATAAGAAATATTGAAGATTTAATGTAGTTTTAAAATTAGAATTTGGAGTTAAAAATTAGTAAATGGACAACAACAGACAGTTGATAACCACGCACGAGCACCCGCGTGGGTATCAACTGTCTGTTGGTGTTCCAAAAATCATTTTCTTTCTTCTCAGTATTCCTTCTTTAAACCTCTTAAAATTTCATTGAAATTCACGTTTACCTCCGCCTTAACGTGTTTCTAGCTTGAACAGGCTCTCGATTAACATATCAAAACAAAATTATTATCAACTAATTAAACGCAGCACTAATAAACACGCATGCATCATCTGGTGGCCAGCCTGTCTCAATTCTCTGCTGAGCGATTCTTTTTAAACGAGCGCAGTTGCAGTTTTCTACATTTTCCTCAAAAACTGTATTCTATATGAATAAAACTCCGAATTTAAAACTTTAACCTATCAATAATAATTAATAATAATTAAAATTTATATAGCGAAAATTACATAAAAAATGATCAAATGCGCTTTACATGGATAAAAAGATAAAAATTAAAAATGATAATATATACAAAATTTATGAACATTGTGGTAGATAAATATGACAAATAAAAACTAGGATATAAAGTTTACGAGTTAAAAGCACGTCTAAAAAGGAATGTCTTAACATTACGTTTAAAAACTGTTAAAGATTCAAGATGGCTTATTTCGCTTGGCAGACATGTATGATAAAAATTGACTGTGAGTGATTCCCAGCACGTATGCTGTCCTCAAAACAGGACAATTTTACGAACCAAGTCACATAGGATTTATTTGTCGCTTTCAATATTGTGTGGCAAGCACCCAAAACGGTACTTCTCCTAAGGCAGATGCAGTCATATGCTTAAAAAAAATAATTAATATTATTAATATGAAAAGACGGTAACGGTTCACGTTATATTGACAGTAAAGCCAAGCAAATTTATGTCATTTCTTTGAATACGCTGACTAACGCGTCATCTCATCGTCAAGCTGGTCTCATGGTTCGCAGAAGCAAAACTTTAGTTCTTTTATTAACATGAAAAGATTGTTATTCAAGAGAACAGACACGTTAATTAAGCGTTCACGTTATTGACAGTAACTGCCAAGCCAAGCCTTTATGTCAGTTCTTATAACGGGTCAATATACCTCCATTCTCAAGCTGGTATCGTGCATTTGAGTTCACAGAAGCAACAATTAAGAACGGCACTGTAAGTTTTATATTAGTCACTCTAGGCTCGATTTCCGCCGCTCTCTCGAGTCCGGTCTTCGTTCCTCCCGAACAGCGGCTGGTAATCGAGCCTATAGTCACTCTCAAAGGACAAAAAGTCCTGGACGATGTTAAAATATATCTGATTGAAAACAATTCTGCGCCGGGGCATGAAGAATATAAAACAGATCAGACAATATCGCGAGAACCTTTGCGATAAAAAAAAACTGACTGTTATTATACGACATAGCATTTTAGCGCACCAAAACGAGTGCAAATATGAGACCGTATTCAACGGGCCTTAGTCCTCCTGACCGCGCGCTACGGAAACACTGTTGAAAGCCTTATTTTAGGAAATAATTATGTCGTATAATAAACAATTTATTCAGCGGAAAGTTGTGTAATACGGCTGGGCATTTTTACTTGTCAATGACTGACTCTCTATATATAACAGATCAATAATTTTAAGTTCTTTCTGACATCCTATAATGTTGTAATACACAAACTGAGTTAGGAATACCATTCGTTAGTGCTACAAACAACATAAGATAATGTTTATGATGCATGACTACAGTGCCGCTCTATATATGGTATGATTTTGGAGCTGACACGAGGTAATAAATAACTTTTGCGTTTTTAATTCCGAATTAGAGTAAGATTTTAGGTGAAAATTAAACTGAGGCGGAGTACACAAATTTGAGCTCATTACATCAATCCACATGGTAACAGATTCTTCTAAATAAAAAATCCTTTGAATTTAAACAGTATGATATGGCTTGACTCGGGAATTCAAATGCTGAATCTAGATCACAAATGGGCTACAGTTGTTCGCAGCCGGTCTGAAAAGCCCTGAAAAGCGGACAGCGGCAATGAATTGAACGAGTTTTAATATCGATCATTATAATCATCTAGGCGCCGCAATTACTTATCTTTAGGCCGTATTAAACAAAGTAGACACGAGTTGACGAGAGTTCAAAGTCTCATTTTCGTTTGATCGTCAACTCTCATACTCTCTCATCGACTCCCCGTGCGCTCTCGTCGAATTTGAACCTGCTCAAATTTTCATGTGCAGTTGACAAGATTTTGGCTTGTTGACAAGCATTTGATTTAAAGCTCGAGTACTCTCATCTCGTTTGACCGGCAACTCTCATACCCTCTTATCGACTCGTGCGCTCTCATCGAATTTGAACCTGCTCAAATGATTTCAAATTATAGCGTTATTTAATTTATAGCTAACTTATAACGTCACCTAATTTTCGCGCCAGTAAATTTTCGCGATATTTTTCAAAATGGCGAAATGCGCGAAATTAGTTAACGTCTCGCAAAAATTTCATGCAATAATTACTTCCGAGATTTAGGAGAATTAGCGACCATGAACGATTTATAGATAGAAGAACATTTTGCGTAGCTCCATATTTTTATGTTTTCTTTTCCGTATTGACAGAAGAAGACATACTGCACCTCACGAGCTTGTTATTATGAAACCATCTGTTTCAGTCTTCCTGCATGCTGTCAGGTGAAATTTGTTGTTAGGTTTAAACTTTTGTTAGTTATTAATTTTACCTTTTTTCAATTTTTTGCACCTTTTCAACAAAAAAATGTTATTGAAATTAAATTTTGAACTCGCATTTTAAAAAGCATTAAATCGTTAAGAAAAGCAAAAATTAAAACGTCTCTTTTCAAGGTGCTCTTCGCGAATTGTTTGTTTTGTTGTCGCGTTTTTCTTTTGATGTCGCTTTTGTTTAGATAATCGATTTTTAAAATGTCTACAGTTTTCGGCAATACGATATTACAAAAATACGGATAAGAAGAGCATCTATATGCGCAAAATAGATCAGCAGGGAGTGAGCTTTGTATGACATTACAAGCAAATCTACTATAGATACGCTATACTACTGTTTAGTTTAGTTTATAGGAGTGTTCACTGTTGATCAACATTACGTCAAATTTGTTTTGTTATTCAAATTTGCCAACCATTAAACAAAAAACTCTTTGTTTCAACAGCCAATAGTTCTCTGGTTGGCACATTAATAACAATAGGTGACGTAACGAGAAACATCGCTATAATGCAATCAAGCTAAACAAAAGGTAGCATACACATGAACGTTTTAACAGGCCAAAAATCGCGCTCTCGCGTTCGTTTGGCCTGAAACTCTCATGCACTCTCAGCGACTCTCATCGACTCTCATGCGCTCTCATGCGCTCTCACAGAATTTTAACCTGCTCAAATTTTTCTTGTAATAAGTATTAAATAAAACTCTCATGATAGCCAACTCTCATCCTCGTTTGGCCAGAGCTTAACAATACTTCTATTCACTGTATGCTACAGGTCGAAACAGGGATAACAGCCAGTCGTATGTGGACCGTGACTTTGGCCTGTGCACATACTATTTTTTTTTTTTTTTTTTTTTTTAATAAAAAGCGTGCCGCTGTTCATTCCATCTGGATCAAGGAAATTCTCCGAAACATTTAACTGACCAATCAGTGAATAGAATTTGAAAGCGTCAAGCGTCAAGCTCAAGCTCAAGGTCACGCGCGGTCGACATTTGTAGGCAGATTTTGTTTGTTAATATTTTAGAAGGTCAATTGTTTTTTTTATTAGGCTAAGTATTATTTGATGATTTTAGCCATCTTTTGTAAAATTTCACGTCATGGCCGAAAAAAATAAGGTCCTCAGTGAACAAAATTGCAAGCACCGCGTGTCTTTTTACCATATTTATTCAAAAAGTGTGTTATAAGCTGCCATATTTGGTGAAAAAGGGTGTTATAAGCTGCCATATTTGGTGAAAAAGGTGTTATATGCTGCCATATTTGGTGAAAAAGTGTGTTATAAGCTGCCATATTTGGTGAAAAAGGGTGTTACGACGGAGCTGATAGCATGTTAGTAATGAGCCAATCAGTTTGCTAGAAATGCAAAATGTAACAGTGGAGGAGTATTTAATAATAATAGTTATCCTTTAACGATATATAGTTAACAAATAAAGAAGCCAAAACCATGTATTATACTGTCATAAAACACGACGGAAATTTGAGAACACGAGAGAAATTTAGAAAACACGAGCCGCAGGCGAGTGTTTTCTATATTTCTCAAGTGTTCTCAAATTCCCGGAGTGTTTTATGACAGTATAATACATGGTTTTGGCTTCTTTATGTGCTTTAAAATATAGATTTACGCGCGCGAAACGATAAAACACGCTTTTCTATGTTATATACTCGGATAAAACATGGTTTTTAACCAATCAGAGCGCGCGCAGTTTTCAGTCTATATTTTAATATAGAATATAGCTTAGCATATTGGTTTATAGATGTTTTTTTATTAACTAAGTGTAGCTTTTTAAAAAACTCTTATATTAGCAAAACCACAGCGACAAACCGATGTAGTTTTTTTAGTCTGTTTGAACGCCAACAGGTGAACAATTGAGGCGGCTGTTTCGTAACGTGTTTATTTACACTGATGACAACACGTAAGTTCTCACCGGTCTCCATAAATACACGTTGCATGGTATTAGTGGACAGAAGTTCATTATCAGATATATCAATTCCGGGGGTACTCTCCGAAAATTTGGGCACGGGTGTGGCGCTTCTTAAAACCCTTACCCTAGCTATTTCAGACCAAAATATGTGATTTTCCCTGCCCTATTTCTGACCTGCCCTCTAAACTCAGTACCTGGAGAAGGGCTTCAAATTCCCGATGTTAAGCAAACCGCATTCTCAGTCAAGAGATGGATAGGATGCACAAAACATACCCTATTTCAGATCACACACTGGTCAAAATCTATAGCCTATTAATTTCAGACCAAAATGGCTCAAAAACCATATCCTTTGGCCCTGTACTTACCAATATACCATATACATGTATAAGGAGTCGTCCCCCCGTGTTATCAATACAATACCCTTTAAATGATTAATTCCTTTATTCTTATTACTTTCATATATTGATATCGTGAGGGGAACTTAGATCTTGAACAGTGCTAGTGGTACAAAGCTGACGTTCTAGAACAGTTAGAACATCTGGAATAAAAGCGGCTTGCTGTTTAACGAGACAAAAAACTGACTCGACTATTGATCTTCCTGAAGCTCCACAAGATGAACAAAGCAATGGCATTTAGTCTTCTTCTGCTGTTTTCCTTCACATTCCTCATAACAAAAGAAAGCTATGGGATGATGTCGTGTTACCCAGACGATACCAGGGCGGTAAATTCCGATATTTAATTCATAACTTGATGATGATTTAAGATACGAAAATATTCTTTCAAACTTTATTGTGTTTCTTTTTTAATGAGAGGTTGAAGGCTTTGACTTTAGCTATAGGCGGTCTGGGGAGTTAGAACGTTCTGTGTGTATATTGTGGATTTGTAGATTGTCGATTGGCAGATCGTAGATCGCTTAATAACGGAGTTTTGCGGAGTTAAAAAGCTCTGTTGTGAGATTAGATTGCTTGTAGATCAGACATCATGTGCGATTAGAGGGCGGAGGGGACAAAACAAAACAAAAACACGGTACAGCGTTCCGTGTTCAGCACATGTTCTTATCAATAGCACTACAAAGCTGGTCAGGAATGAACTATTGTAGTTTAATCTTTCAAAAGTTTATTTCCATGATAACTTATTTAAATAACAGTACAGTTATGGAATTCTTGCGTTTTTCTTTTGATGAAATGCTAAGTTAGCGCGCCTCCATTTGAGTACAATTCTTCATATTCACATCTCTTGTTTTATTGTTTTGTAGGCTTGTAACAGAACACCTCGAAAAAGATCCGACAAAGGGCGACGTATCTGCTTAGCCGCCCGGCGACTGGACTGTGCACAAATACTGCGAGACGATGTCGACACCAGCCTAGGAGCTCAGTAAACCGCGGAATGATAACAGTCGAATATTGTGTAACCTCCTTAAAAGCCTCAAATAATGTGAGATTTAAATTAAACCTGAAGTTTCATCCATGATAGGACTACTTGTTCTGGTTCAAATGCTGATCTTTATTTGCAATGTACCCAGTTGTTGTGTCTGAAATTAGCTTGGCTCAGTTTTAACTTGCATTGTGAGACATATTGACCTTTTCACTGGTTTGTGGGGGGGGGGGGGGGGGGGGGGTGGGTGGGGGACAAGAATGGCAGAACTTCCTGCTTCTCGTACATTTCACTCATGGTTCACGCCCCCTCTTTAGCGACTCCCCCGCTTTTCTGCTTTTTCTATTGCGAAATATTACACAATGCTGAGAATTTCCCCCGGTTCCCGCCATCTTTTTTAACGCCTTTCGCGGACAATCCCCCCCCCCCCCCCCCCCCCCACCCTCAAGCTCTTGAATTCATCTCACACACTTCAAATGTCACAACCTTTAGTTTCTTAAAAACAGTTTGAAAACAATATATCAATATATATGCACTACAGACTACAATATCGGTAAAGATCTGATACGTAGCAATATTCTGGGTGATTTTGCAGTTTCCGCGTTCGTTCGTAAACAAACTAGCGCCTGTCGGTCGGTTTTGTTATGTTAATAGAGCACAGACGTTTTTGAGCCACGTACGGCAACCGGAAGTCCAATGTTCTCTTCTTTGGCGCGTATTATCGACTTTTTGTCCGTAACGTCAACATGTAAATGTTAAAAACTAGGGCTTTCCAACTCATTGATATAGGTGAAAGCGCGCCAAAAACAAGAACATTCACCTTCCGGTTGTCGTCCGTGGCTCAAAAACGTCCTGTGCTTAAGATCTCATCTCGAGTAGACTAGCGGTCGAAGTTCCACTAAAGCAGCTGATAGCGAAATACCCAAGGGAAAATGTTTCTATTCGCCTTATGTGCCACTGGGTGTATACGTGAGTGATGAAAATTCGAATAACTTAGCAATAAAAGTATCAATTTCGCAGAAAACGCCAATGGTATCAAACCCCGTAAGCTAAGGATGTGTAGCAGAGCTCCTCTGGATGTGCAGTACAATATCTTAACCGTTAATGCGATTATGAAACACGTGACGCTATCCTCGGGAAAACTAGTAAGGTGAAACAGGACACGTTTTTCTGGAATCCAGTTTCCTCCGCGCTTCTGACGATCGTGTTTGAAATTTATCTACAAAGAAACAGCCACCGCGATGGCGCAAATTGCTCTAAAAACGCTCAATCGAAATTCAGGTACAGCTACCTATAAAGCATGTGAGTCCCATATGTTGTGTTTCCCAAACTGCCACTAGAAACTTTGAAAGGGTCCGGCTACATGTATTTTGATATAAGTGAGTAATTTTTCGAGCTGTAATTACAGACTAGATTATCGTTTGCGTCACCACAAAGCAGATAATTTAAATAATTATGATGTGGGATTTTCTGATCCGTTTCCTGGATTTGTCAAGAGTTGGCCGTTGTAGGGACGTTTAATTCAATAAGAGTACATGAGAGTATGTTTATGGATTGTCGGCCAGGACGAGAATAATATTGTCGTTTTAGAGAGGAGACCGTATACGCGTTATAGGAAGGTGGCTGTTAAATGGATGTTCCACTGGCCTGCTTTCTAGATTCACTTCAATTGGCAAAATTACCGGTTAAAACAGATGGCTGAAAAGACCGAAGGTAAAGTACAAGAGAATAGACAAGTTCATTAATATTCATTTACTTTATTGTCGACAATTGAAGCCAAGTTAATTTAAAGTCTGTTTTCATTAAACACGTTTTCCATGATAGCTTCAGTCTTGTTCTTTCTTCAGCTGTCCTTATTGTTCCGCATTATCTTCTCTTTCGCAGTTCAGAGCACGTGCGGCCTCACAAACACTTCTTCGGGAGCGATCCAGCTGAAAACAGAAAGGCCCGCATGAATTCATTAACGGAAGATTTAGAATCAAACTGCTTTTCAATTATATATTGTCGCCACTGCTGCGTGAACTACACATGTATATCATAATATTAAAACAAACGCTTTGCTCCCGAAGAGGCGGTAGGTGATTACATGAATTAAAATCTTGTTTCATGTACTATAACTAGCTGGGACTAAGATCAGGAAACTGTGCTGCACATTTCTCCCATCTCAACATGGGAGGCGTGCGGTGGCCAAATGGTTAGCGCGCTGGACTCCGGATCGAGCTGGACGGGGTCATTGTGTTATGTTCTTGTCAAACAATTTACTCTCACATTGCCTCTACACCCAGCATGAAAAAATTAATACCAGCAAATTCGGAACAAGCATCCCATCCAGTCGCTACGGAAACCGAGTCGATGCAAACTTTTATGTAACATATATGCTCACGGATCATGCCCGAAATTACTTATCGCCTTCTCAATAAAACATCTTGCAATTATATATAAACGAAAAAAACCTGAAACAGGTGTTAGCTTACTACCCGAGGTTCCATGTCTGCAAAATGGCGAAAGGAAAATAAAATATATCCACCCGTATAAACAAAGCTATTCTATTCGATAAATAAACTCCTCGGCAAGCCACTTACTATACGCGTATATTACCAAGATAAGCGTTATACGTATCTGAATAAAGTCCGTATTGTAGACTATAATATATTGTGCTCGAAAACGGAATAACCTTCCGAAACGTTCTAATAATACTTTTTGAGAATAATGTCCTATTATTGCTTAGAGGTTTTACTTTGAAGATATCAGATAATTATATTTTTCTTTGTTAGCACATGAGATAACCTTTACAAGAACCACAACCTCATTTTCCAAGGTTGGTATTTTTCGAGCTCAAATATTACCCTCGATCTCTTTTCGAAAGCAATCGCCCCATCCTATTACGCGAGGTAATAAGTTTATTATTCACCATGCGGAAATCAAAAGACTGGCTCAGTGAAATAAATTCATATTTTGTGTACGTTCGTGTTGCAAATAACTTCTGGCGTCCGATGTTTTTTGGTTCAAAAGGAAAATTAATCGATTGACCGCTGACCTGAAGCAGTCACTTATTATAGTGATATTCCACAGTAGACCAGTAGACCCCAGGCTCTTCCCCAGAATCAAGCCTCGAGTCGATCAATGTGATTCCAACATTTAACTGTGGATAAACCCCCAGTGTGTGACCCCCGTGTGACCATTCAAAAATGAAAGCTCAGTATTGAGCAGTGCTTTCATATGGTACTGTTTATTATGCTGTACAAGGTGGTTCTAACGTTTACGCCTGTGGATGAAACCCTATAGTGTGTGACCGTTCAAATGAAAGCTATTGAGCAGTACTTTCAGGTGGTACTGTTTACTGACTTTACTATTAGGCATGAAAAGGTGGTCATAGTTCTAACTTTTTCATGTACGTCTGTGAATGAAATCAGTAGTGTGTGCGCATTCAAATCAGTGAAAGCTATTGAGCGAAACTTTCAGTTCGTTTATACTTGAATGTTGGACGCATGAATAAACGGTTTAGATGCTAAATAACCTTATTCTTTTACCTCGGTTCTCCTGAATTCTTTTCTCTTGCCGTTTATTGTGCCTTGCGGTAGATAAGCAGCTGCTTCTACATCTTGCGAACAAGCCAGCAACACAACTGACACAACGAGGCACAGGAAAACAACGAGGACGAGAACTTATTCATTGCCGCGAACAGAACGGATCAGATGCGTTTTCTACTGGTGGGCTTTGATGAATAGAATACACCACAGTGTCAATCCCTTTTTATAGTTAACTGCCTACCTCTGCATTAGCCTTTTTATAATAACTGGAGACCAAGGAGTCGGTTGTCTGCTCCAAATTAAGGCTTTGATTAAAAGGTTTAATTGCAGGCAGAGTGTGTTATTCAGTTAATGGATTTTTAACTACTACAAAAAGCAAAATTAGACAAAATGGCACTTAATGAAAATAACTGGGGGCGCCGAATGACTGAGGTTTTTTTATTATAAACTTGCAGCTGCGGATACATTAGAATGCATTGTTTAATGTTAATTTCGTCGCAGATCTTTCTCGCAAAAAACAAATGTATTTCTTTAACCTTGGTACATGTAGTTTACCCAATGCAAACTCATCTTTCTATACTGTGCAGAATTGAAAATATTAAATTACGGAATATCATAAGTGATTTGGAGAGTTTATGCTCCTACTGCGAAAAAACGACCCTCGTTCCGGGGTGGGAGGGGTGGGGGGGGGGGGGGGGGTGGTACTGAACAAAGTTTTATACGCCGCCCCGAGGTCCAAACCCTTACCCTTTTATATACCATTTTTGACTGAAAAGGTAACCCTTTAATATACCTTCAATAGAAAATGGTACCCCTTTCACATACCTACAGTTGAAACTTAACACTGCATCCCTTTTCCAGTTGAAACTCCTTACCCTTTTCTATATTTCAACTCGTGAAATCCATACCCTTTCATATACCTCGAGCCTAAAAAGGGTCCCCTTTCGGGCGGAGCCTCCCCGTATAGTCCATTATAGGGAGTCCCCCCCCCCCCCCCCCCCCCCCCCCCCCCCCCCCTCGTTACTGTCGGATTTGTTAGCCTTTTTCTATCACCGTTTTCGGAGATTCGCTACAACGTGTTCCATATGTGTACCGATCCAAGTTAAGGAAGTAAAACTGTTTTGACTAAACATATTCAATGGAATCATCCATTACACTCCTTTTTTTTATAAAGAACGTCTAATTTTCGAGCTGAGGCTGAACCAAAACCGAATGTTCTTATTTTTTTGGCGATTTCATCCTGAAATGTTCTTAACATGGTATATAATTTCGCAAAAAAAGATTCGAACGTGAAACCCAGGAAACTCTGCAGGAAACCTGTATAAAAGACCAAAACATAGCCTAAGCGGTTTTATAACATGTTTGCCATATCATGTTGTTACTATAAAAAATGTGCATTCAAGTATTTTGAGCTCATTTGAACTGCGTACTCTCACTCGCCCCCGCCAGAGATATTTGAAATGTTACATTTTGTTAATGTTTTGAAATAATATTGGAATATTAGAGCTCGCGATCGATGCAAGAAACAAGTGAATAAAAATGTTCTTAGCCAAGTCTCAACCTGGCTATGTTCTTAGCATGTTCTTAAAATTTTGGTCAATCTCAGCTTCAACGTTCTTATAAAAAAAGTTATTATAAAAAAGAGTGTATCGTGTATACAGATATGAAACTGAGGATTCCACTTGTTGAAAATAATTTACATTAGAACAGAGTATTGTATTGTCCTTGGAATAAGGAACACAGCATGTCGTATCTGTTATATCATACAATGTTTCTTTTTACGTTTGAAGTCGCCACTTTCGGAGATTCGTGACTTACGTAACTTAATAGTAATCGTTCTTCACTCACTGCCTAACTGTAGCCGCTTTGCATGATCATAAAATTTGCGTTTGTCTTCCCGGTTAATCGCAATCTACAGCTGTTTAAAATCATAAACACCGTATATAAACAATAGCCTCCATTTGGCTTCAAAAATATGCTCGGATATTTGTCCGCGGACATTATCTGTTCCGAGAAGCGAACAGTTTTCCGAGAGCTTCGCTCGAGGAAAACTGTGAGCTTCTCGGAACAGATAATGTCCAAGGACAAATATCCGAGCATATTTTTGAAGCCAAATGGAGGCTATTGTAGTTATTATCCTTCAAATATTTTTTCACAAGGCCGCTCTGTTTGCCGTGGAAGATCTCGGTCGGCCAAGCTGTTAAACATCAAAATAATTCTGTTGGCGTTCAAAAATATTTCTAGTCTGTTCAAAACAATCAGTTTTTTTTAATTTAGCAATTTATTTGAGACGAAAACCGAACCTGCGAACGTGAAACGCAAATTTCAAAACTGGGGAATATCACTTGGGGAATATCACCCGGATATTCCCCAGTTTTGGCTGCGTCACGTGACGTGTTTAGACCAATCGCGCGCGAGAAAAAATTTTGATGGATTATAATACGTTATTATGCTCGATGTACGAATATATTTGACTTCATATTCATTGTCCAATGATACCAGTTTTGTGTTAAATATAAGTTTTGCCGTAAACAGGAATTCTCCGTTTTGCTTTTGCACAAGTCGGCTTACATTCTGGGCAGAGGCTGTACGTTCTTAATTTTTAGAAGATTTGAGCCTAAAATGTTCCTTAAAAAGGTCTTATTTTTAAAAATTAAAGAATAAAAACGAAATTAATGATATTGTAGTCATTTACTCCAAAACACATTCAAATTATCCATGCACACTTCCACAGGTGTAATTTTCACAACAAATGGAAGGTTCTTAATATATTAACAAAATGTATATTAAAAGAATTGATGGTACAGTGACACAAGCTAATCGGAAAAATAATTCCAAGTTCTCCCAACAGGATCGAGTTTATAACCTTCCGCACCTGACTAGTCGGAGGTTCTAAGCCCATATAACAAGGTTTGCAAACCAGAAAAATACCTGAAGGGAAAATTGCACATGGAGTTGCCTCTAAGACAAAAAATGATTTGGTTTGTTTGCCAAGAAATTCTATTTGAACGAATCAAATATGTTTTTGATTGTCAGTTTTGCTGGCGTGCCAATTATTTGACCAAATATTTTTATTTCTGGAAGCCATTAAGCGCTGGCACCAGTTTTTATTTCATTATTGCAAGACTATACCAATAATGCCAAAAAGCTCTCACATTTTTTCCTTTCATCTCGGCTACCAGATGTTAATTTTCAACATCGAAAGGAAAAGCAATCTAGCTTTTGTGGTCATAGAGGTGAACTTGCGTTTTACATATATTGGTACATTTTGTAGCCGTCCTCTGCAAAACAACGACGTCAAATGACAAAATTCACCGTAATTTATTATGGAGAGAACAACTGTGTACTGACGTCTATAGCGTGTAACTAGAAAAGTTCAATTAAGTTCAAAATGAAATTTACACCGACGAAAAAGCTAAGGTTGCTCTATGCATACGCAGAAAATTACGCTTTTAGCAATTAACGTCTGTATATTCACGCCCACGCTAAAAGAGCAACGCGTTTCGTAACAGCTCTACTTATTTTTAATAAAATCGTTGTCGATTTTACATATTGAACCCTTTCTTTATTGCATACAGCTTTACAAACATGTTGACATGTTCATTCTACAAAAACTAAGTGGAAATCCCGTACTGTTCTCTTGTGGCAATCCCTTTCCTGCATCAGCTATTGAACTACATTTGCGGACATGTTTTGAACTCGAGCGCTCTTGACCCAGTCTCGCTCCGCATCCGCAGTGCGCGTTTCACTGTCCATGCGTTCCTGCGCCCTGATAATGTATGCTTTAATCAGCGAATCCTAGTTTGCGTAATTCATAGCTCAGGGATACCTAGCCTCCTCCGCAGGCAACTCTTACGTAAAGGCACGAGTGAGAGACTGGTACGGAGGACAAAAAGGTGAGTTGGGTGTCGGCCCCAGTGCCCGCTCTTTTGCCCCTTTCTTGCCCCAGACCCCGGAGACCCAGGAGTTGCCTGCGGAGGAGGCTAAGGGATACCATGTAGCACTAAATTTTTTGATTCTCGCGAAAAATTTAACCCTTTCTTTAAGAATAAAAGTTTTTCCGCAAAACATGATTCCACTTTTGAAATTGAAAAAAAATATATATATATAAATCGTCCTTATCGTTGCTTTGATCATTATCATAGAAATCAAGCACAACATAATTAACAAGATAGACTGATAATGTTAAAACCCTGGTTAACGTGTTTTATCGAGCCGTGCGTTACATGTCCTGTATTTCGATTTGAATTTTACGTTGTGTTACGCGAACCGAGCGAACTGAGATTTCCATCAATCATACATGTTATACCTTATATGGAAGTGTTTGATTTTACAGCGAGTGAAATACCTTCCATATAAGGCATGACACGTATCATTGACGTAAATATTTTGATTTAAAAGTTCGCGCAACAGTGAAGAGGAGGACGATCTTGAAGAAGTTGAAAGTAGCCGGCATGCATAGAGTGACCCAGGACAAAGAAGGCCGGGGTGACCTTGTTGAGGCCTTATGTACCACTTGGCATTTAGAGGCTGAGTGAGTGTCACTGCAACAGCGAAGTCGGTAAAAATCGCCTAGCTAGGAGGCTTTCCCTCCATGTTACCGCCAAGTTTTCACATATCGTTATTGCGCCTTTCAAGAACGTTTTATGCAGCCGTCAATCATCAATCATCGAACGTCATAGGAAATATATAGAATTACTTCAATGGGTTCTGAAAAGGTCAAGTTTTACTGAAACGTGACCTTTCCAGAACGTCTGTTTGTGATTGGTGGATTTCGGTCCAACCTCGTTCCCAGGGTCTCCCTTCTTCCCGCCAAAAGCGATTGAAAAGAGACCGGTCTCTTTTCAATAATAGTTTACTAAAAGGTAGAAAAAGGATGGAGAATATCAATGAAGACGGATTGAAGATCGATGGTGCATCTTTTTCAAGATGCGCCATCCGTGACGTAGCTCCTTTAAAAGAACCAAACGCAAAAAAACCCCGAGTAGTATATACCAGGGGCACCCAACGACAAAATTTTCTTGTAGGTGTCGAAACGTTGTTTTTACGTTATAATTGTGCTTTTTGTGCAGTTTAATGGCTTATTTTTAATCGCTAAGAAAAATGTTTCTTTTCGGATACGTTAGCTGAACTTTCAAACATCAGAAAATTTTAGGGATTGAACACTTATTACCCGAATTTACGACCTGAATTTGCCTTTCCGAAAATCCTAGCTAACATTTTTTTTGTACCCAAAACCACATTTTTATTTCTCCGAAAACAAAAGGCATCAATTTCTCCATATTACGAAAGTTTGAGATGACATTTCCCTAACCGAATATCTGAGGCGATTATAGGCCTTCCGAACAGATATTCCACCGAAACGATCCGTTGGGCGCCCTGATATACGGCACTGTCAAAGCAAGTACGAGGTAATTGTGAAAAGTGGATTTGAGTTTAGCACCCTTTGGGAGGATATTTGTGTAAACTAACACAGTTTGATCTGTTCGGATTCTTTAGTTGCATATTTAACCCTTTTACTCCCAAGAGTGCTAAGTTAAAATCCGAGGAAACAATATTGAATTTAAATTTTGTAAAATTGTCAAAAACAAACAGTACCACTTGAAAATACTGATCAGTAGCTTTCATTTGAATGGTCACACACTAGAGTTTCATCCACAGACTTAAAAGTTAGAACCACCTTGTACAGCATAATAAACAGTACTACATGAAAGCACTGCTAAATAGCTTTCATCAACAGACTCAAAAGTTAGAACCACATGTATTAACTCAAGATTTGACTCTGGAAGACTCTAGGAGTGAAGGAGTTAAGTGGCACTGAGAAATGTTTTGGAGACGAAATCTTAATACCCAAAATTACGAGCTGCTGCTGCCGAGTGTCTTTCCGGAAATCCTAGCGAGCCTGAGTTTTCATGCCAAAAACATTTTTATCTCTCCAAAAACAACAATAATATATTTTCCCATATTACGAAAGTTCGAGACGACATTTCACTAAAGAAAGAAAACTCCAGTTTTTCATAACACTTAAATTTGAATATCTGAGGTGATTATAGGCCTTCCGAACAGATATTCACCGAAACGATCAGTTCGGTGACCTTGAAAACTTGGTTTCAGTACGTTAGTCCCGCCGTCATAAATGGAGCCAGCCGTGTTTATATTTAGGGCGAAAATATTTAGAACTTGAGCTAAAAACGAATTAATCCGTTTCCTATAACATTGAAAATACCTTTTTATAGTACAATAACATATATTTTACAACAACATCTTGTACATATACAAAAATAGAAGGTATATTTTCATCGCAATAAAGCCTGTCTGACGATCGCCTCAGGGCGTGAAACTCAGAGTTACAGCGATCTTATGCATCCTCTTTGATTTCTCCGTTTACAATATTAAAGCTCTGCTTTAAAGCATCGAGCAACCGTTTTTAATTCCTTATGTACATTGTTACTGTAATCTTGAAAAAAGTGTGAATTAAACAAAATTGAATTGAGGACTTTTTGCTTAGCAAGACTTTATCTTCCGTTATTTATATTTTACAATAACATATTTTACAATAATCTATTTTTACAGTACAATAAGTTATTTTGAAATTGCATCAACCCACGCCACCGCATTTGTTATTGAAGTAAGTGCGACATCACAGTGGATAATTTAACAACACATCAATCTTTTCTAAAAGAACAAATGAGACAATACTGCTACAGTGGACATTTTAAACGACGATTTTGTCCTTAATAAGGAGATGTTCTCTATGCACCTGGCTGCCCGTGGGGAGTGTTCAGCACCGCCATTGGAGCCTGCAATGGAAGGATATTTACGTGCGCAAATGTACTTCCTTCATCAAATGGGATTAATTGCTGGTTACAATTATGTAGAGACAGGATGTTTATGAGGTTCAAAAGCCTTTTGTAGATAGATAGCAAGGTTTCCGTTTACCGGCAAAGGAAGTCACTGATGCAATGACCCCAGGGAGTCATTACAGCTGTACGATAACTGTATTAATCCTTTCACTCCTAGAGTCAAACCACGAGTCATGTAACGTGGTTCTAACTTTTTAGTCTGTGGATGAAATCCGTAAATGTGACCATTCAAATGAAAGCTATTGAGCAGTATTTTCAAGTGATACTGTTTGTTTTTGACAATTTTACAGCACGTTTCTATGGTGTTGTTTGTTTTTCAGTATTTTACCAAATGTAATTTGGGAATTTTCTTGAATTAATTTAACACTTTCGGGCGCTCTTGTGAGTGAACGGGTTAAGGCAAGTTTTGAACCGTGAGAAGTGAGACAAAACATGAGCTTTTCTAGTACATTTAATACATGTTTTCGTTGTGGAGCAATAAAAAAAGTAATTCGTTAACTCTGTAAACGGCTCATTCGCTACCTCTGTTCCTGTATAAATCATATAAATTAAAGAGTGAATCGTTGATAGTTGTCAATGAAGTTCTTCGAGAAGTCCAATATGAATTCAATGTCTTTAATACTATTAAACTAAAAAAAAAATCCTTCATAGATTTCAACTACGTAATTTTAACATTATTCGCTTTTCTACCTTATTCCCTTTCAGTTATGTTGGACTATTTTGATTTTATGAAGACCACAGAACACGGAACTATAATGAATCCTTTGTTACATTTAAAATTAGGATGCAAAAAATAATGTTCTTATCTAGACCAAATATCGTAAAACAGAACGGAATAGTGACAGAAGGCAGTTGTTTTCCGGAAGGAAAGGATTCCCATTACAACTTACTTA
Source organism: Desmophyllum pertusum (assembly GCA_029204205.1). NCBI lineage: Eukaryota > Metazoa > Cnidaria > Anthozoa > Scleractinia > Caryophylliidae > Desmophyllum > Desmophyllum pertusum. Next base: position 276,160 of record MU825411.1, on the reverse strand, counting down.
TTCAGGTAGTTTGATTTTCCAGAATATAAAGACGCCCCGTTGTTCTCATTTTTAATTGGAAATCAAAACAGATAACACGAGCACGAAACTAAACACTGGTCATTTTCAGCAGCAGTTTCGGTAGAAAGAACAAAATGGATTGTCGTAGGTTGTTGATTCTTGTAGGCGTTTGTATTCTTATTGGCACTTTTCTTCAAGAAGAAGTGGCTACGTTTTACGGTCGTAGACAAAGAAGGAGAAGAAGAAGTAATTTACTAAAGAAGAAGAGTGTCTTTTTTCCTTATGGAAAATTTCAACAAAGAGGAGAAAATCTGAAGGTATGATCAGAGTCAACGCGAAAATTCTACTGAAAATGAAAAACAAATATATATTTAAACATAAAAATCAACATTATATAATTGATTTCCAAAATACCAGGTGGATGTCGGTGAAAATGCCCGCGGACTGCGGAGGATTCTCCGCAATTCACTTTTGCCGAGATTGTTATTGAAAGAAACACTCTTTTTTTAATTTGTTGTTTAGTGTTTCTTCTAATTCCTCAAAAATTTCAACAAAGCGGACAGAATCTGAAGACATAACCACATTCAATCGAAAAAGATAGAGCAAAACTGAAACGGCTTCAGAGAATAAGGAAGGTATATTAAATTCTACCAGAAAACTTTCCAACTGATCAAGAAAAACTGAAACTCTGTGATTCGTATGGTAATCTTCTTTTTTACTTGTCGATGTTCTCAAACTGGGTCACAACGTAATTACATTGTAAAAAAACAAAAAAACAAACCAAATTACCAAATTTCAAACAATTTGATTACTACAGCCTATTTGTTCAACCCCCCCTCCCCTATTTCAATGTTGTCGCGTTGTGAAAACGATGTTAAAACGAAGCAGGATGAATTGGCAGCCCCGCGAAACAACATTGAGCAGGGGGAGAGGGGGAAAAAAAAATATTTCTACTCGCTCGTTGGTTAAGTGTGTGAAAAGTGTGTGATATTCATTTGTCTCAACCACTTTTTACCACGATTGTAGTATATATAGCAGTTTGTTGTCATTTTATTACTCCTTATTTATTATATATTATTATATATATTTTTTGTGATTTATAGATGTACGAAAGAAGAACTTTGTATCAGGATCTGTCCCATCAAGACGAAAACGGGGGAAAAGACACTTCATAACGTAAATAAAGCAAGAAAGAAATTTGTGTTTTGAGGGTTCAAACGAAACATCATCCAAAGTGGTCCATAACTGTAAAATTAAACAATAATAATATACTATTCCATGCAGAGTTATCCAATAATGATCAACAAATAAAAGGAGTGTTGACAGCAACAGAAAGCAAGTTGGTCAATTTTTGTTGTTTTTTGTTTTTGTTGTTGTAAAGTACTTTGTTGTTGTTGTCCTTCAAACTAGCGGTAGTCTAGTTGCCGAACCATGCTTTTGATCCCAGGCATTTGATTAGCTGTGCCATCGTTGACTCAGTTTAACAAATATAAGATTCCTTCCATTTTGTCTTCAGGTGTCAGACCACGTTGACTTCTTGTTGATTATTCACCCATAGAAAACCCGAGCTCGTAATGTACATGTATTTGTTAAAGGGGAGATATTTCGAGTTATTATATGACATAGCATTTTAAAAGTGTCACTACGCAACAAAGCAAGTGCAAATATGAAACCGTATTACACTCGTCTTAGTCCCCTGACCGCGTGCTACGGAAAACACTGTTCAGGAAAGCCTGTAGTAAATCGATATATCGATACACAGCCGATACTTGTTTGATGACAGTGTAGGAAGGTTCTTTTCCTCAATTTCGCCATTCCTACGTGCATCGTATATAAGAGTTTATTCAGCGGAAATAATTTGTATTGTATTACTTCCCCTGTTTTGATGGTCGAGAAACGACTACGTCACCTACAAATATCACTTTGCCAATGCGCATTACCGTGTACCGTACTAGTCGGGAACCAGTCGCTTCAAGTAATATTCTGCCCATGCGCAGTCGCCTCTTCGAAGACAGAGACAAAACAAAGCCGGACAGCGAACACCATATCATAAAAGTTTCAAAAACAAGGTCACTGAGCGAATGATTGTTTAGACATAAATGTTTGAACATTCTTTGAACAGTTTATTCTTAAAACGGAAAAGTCGAAAATAATTACGTATTGCGTTACATACTTTTCATATAGTAGTTGGGCCTCAAAAGAAAAACTGTCCTAAATTAATTCATTCAGTGAAATGGAGTCCAATTTCGGTTGTGAATGCCGTGCAGGGGGGAGGGGGGGGGGGGGGGGGGGGGGATGGGGGAATAGCTACTTCCGATACATTCTCTTAAATCAAATCCACTACTTTGATTCTTCCTCAAGTTTTTCGTTTTCAAGATGCAACCACGATGGCAACGGAAACGGCAACGAGAATGTCACAAAACAATAGGTTTAATTAGTAGTACAATATTCTGCACGTGGGTTTTGCAAGCTGTGAGAACATGGATTCTCGGTCCCAGGCCCTGTCTCTATCCCACCCTGAATATGTTAATCAATCAGTGACACAACCTGCTCGGAAAAAAGTACATATAATAAATATCATTTTGACCGATTGGTCCATTTCCGATTTTGCACAATATTCATTAAAATACTTTTTTTAATGCTCTATTTGAGAATATTTAAATGTATTATATTTTGGTCATTTCCAGACCAAAGTTTATATATTTAGTACTGTTATTTCGCTCTTTGAATGTTTCATGATGATTATATGACGTAGAACGTTAGGGATATGTATATATTTCATATTATTTTGCACTTTAAACGTTATTTTCCGTGATGCAGGTCATCATTGATCAATCTTGATCCTCTGGGGGTACTGTCGTGATCCTCATTTGCATCCTAATGAAAAAAACCCGCCAAAAATGGTTACTATAATTAGCTTTTTCTCCGGCCTTATCAGGTGGAAATCAAAGCTATATAACATACAATCCAATCTCGTACCCAGAGTCAACGGTCTCCTCAGTCAACGGTAGTCGTCGCCAGGTTAGACTCTGGGGAATTGAATAAATATTGAATTTTTGTGTAACAAGAATGGCAGCGGACCGTTATCCCAGATTTCTAGGATGAACAATTCCATTCCCCCAGAGTTCCACCTGGCGACGACCAACTGCTGACGGAGGAGACCGTGGACTCGGGGTACGAGATTGCATACAGTCATTCTTGGACAATCCTTTTGATTTAAATTTAGCGCTCGAAAATCTTTCGGTAATCAGCCATCTCATGGCGTCAGAAAATAGACGTATAAATCGGTGCAAAATTAGTCTAAAATAATAATAACATGCTAAAATGAACTAATACTGCTAAGTTATTAAAGAAAACCTGACATAAATTACATAAGAACGAATAATTATATCGGAAAATTCGAAAGGTGGGTAAACCTACATACGGTTGCCATGATACGGTTGCCATGGAAACGTCAAGGACCATATTCCCGAGTGATGAATGAACAGCTACTGAAAATTTTAAAACTGAAACTGAACGGCGAATTATATCGGAAAATTCGAAATGTGGGTAACCTGCATGCCTACAAAGTTGGCATGTTACGGTCGCCATGGAAACGTCAAGAACCATATTCCCCGAGGGATGAATGAACAGCTACTGAAAATTTTAGTATCACAAAGCCTGAAACTGAACCTCATGGCGCGTTTACGGTAACAAAATGCAACGACCGGAGTAAATTGTCAAAAGATGCCAAACCTTCTTCCGGTTTGTCTATTTTCAAGCTAGCGTCAGATAGCATGGGATTTTTGCCAATTAAATTTGTTTTATCTTGCCCCGGGCAAAAATTCGACAATGTTCAGCGACCATGATGATTGTCTTGAAACGCAAATTCAGAAATTCTAGGAAACAAATATTGTATGATACACGCCAATAATTTCCCCTTTTGTTTAAAGTGTTTTGCTTTATCTGTATTATATAACGTACGTAGGAGATCTTGACACTGATTCCAAATTAAGCTATGTCGAACTGTGAATGTTTCAATTCACAACTAACAACCGATTAATTGTTTTTGATGTAAAATAAGTTGAAACTATTGTCTACAATTCATGTTAGTAGCAACAACACGTCATTTTAGCATAATGATAACAAATCACAAAAGCTATTTTGCGCCGTTATACATGACTACATTGCATATGTTTTTCGAAGAGAAGGTTCACCAATCACAAAACTACCTACCCAAACCACGGAAGCTATTAATGATTTTCCATTGCCGTCAGAAGGGATAAAATCTCTCTTTTTACCGGCATGTCGCCTTCTCCGTCTTCTGCGTCGGCAATTGTTCCCTCTACACCTTATATTAAATGCTTCCGTTTGGTCTATCAGAATGTAGCTAAACACCAACCATATGCACAGAAATACAACGAGGCGGTTTGAATGCATCCTTCAGTTCTTCCTTGTAGCTCGGTTTGCTCTTTTTGGCGGCGGTTGAGCGTGTTCGTTCTGGAACAGTCACTTATTCATAAGTAGCGGACCAAAATGTCTTTGTTTCGCGCTCAGGAAGTAGTACAGAAAAACCACCCGCGGTGACCTTAACGCTTATTTAGTTACACACTCTAAAACACTCTAAAACAGTTTAACCAATTAACGGTCTACTTAGAATTTTTCCGCACAAAGAAAAAAAAAACACGACTTATTGGCTCCGTCAATTCAATGTCCGCTCAACCCTTACCCTCCCCACGGGAATTCATCGGGCATTTTACAATTTTTTTATCGGGGGCATTTGCTATGACGGGTAAGCACAGAAGTGGGGTATTGTCAAAGACCGTCAAAGGCTACTTTATTTTGTGTGATTTTAAAAGACATAGTGCTTCGGGTTTTTATTTCACATTAAATTTTCATAAAAAAAAAACATGAAAATTAAGGTATTTTATCAGGCATTTTAGTGTGTAGTATCGCTGTATATTTTTACTTTTTTCAGCTCTTTGTTAAGCCAGTCTTGCACTTGAAACGCATAAACGTTATTCTGAAAGAAGACTTATTCGATATCCACGTGTAACAGGTGTTCGCTGATGACGCTTCATCTTCTCATTTGCATCCTAACAAAAACAAATATTGAAATTAGTTTATTTCCCAGATCAGTTGTGATGACGTGGTTATTCTCCATCAGTTTTTCGCCCTGTTTTCATGGCTATCAATTTGAATAATTGTATTGTGCTATATAGAATGTTTAGTGATCCTATCCTATTTTGAGGGTCCTGATGGGGGTGCTTGAATCTCAATTATATCCGATATAATTGGAGCAAGCAACAGGTTAGGATTTTCGCCTCAGGCAAGAAAATGTCAGTTAAACTACCATAATAAAAGTTTGATAAAAGCGCGCATTCAGAAATGCCACGAAATTAAACAAAATCTTTAATGCACACCCGGACATTAGTTTGTCTTCTGTTCCTTTTTTTCCTTATTAGTCACAACAGGGAATATTTCAATACGTCTTTGGTGCAGATTCCCTAATTTATGTTTTACTGTGGATGTTAAATTTTTAATCTATCTTAAAACTCCTGATTGCCATTTTGATGTAAAATGGACTTAAACTGTTGTCTTCAATTTATGTTAGCTGGAAATAACACGGCCTTTTTTGCAATATTGAGAACATTTTTCAGTGCAAACTAATTGGCAGTTTTTTTGTGCTGGTATAAATACATGACATACTGTGGATCGCATGTACGGTTTATAAAAAGGCTTAGCTTCCTAATGGCCGATTTAGACGGTACGATTTTGTCGCATGCGACATGCTTACGACAAGCCTACGACACGAATTGTGTTGTGTAAATCAAACCTACAACTCGCTTACGATTATCGTGTACGACACGAAAAATGTCGTAGGATTTTGAAACATGTTTTAAAACCCTATGACATGTCGTAGCTACAAACAAGGTTAAAAGATGAAAGTCGTATAAGTCGTATTACGCTTACCTACCCAGAACATAGACGCCATTGCTGGTTTTCTATTAGCGACTGAAGGGATAAAGTCTCGCTTTTTTCCTTGTATTTTTCTTCTGGTTCGTCCTTTCTTTCTGGTGACTCTTGCTGTAAAAGACTCAGCCTGATCAAGCAGAATGCAATTAAGCACCAGCCATACGCACATGAATACAACGAGATGCTTTGAATCCATCCTTAAGTTCTTCCTTGTGAGTCAGTTTGTTCCTCTTGACTCATTCTAAACATGTTCGTTATGGAACAGTCACTTATTCATAAATAGCGGAACAAACATTGCTTTATTTTTGGTGCAGGAAGTACTACAGATTAGGAGTCACGGACGGCAACCGGAAGGCGAATGATCTTGTTTTTGACCCGCTTTCACCCCCACCAATTAGCTGGAAAGCCCTCCTCTTATCATTTACAACTTGACGTTACGAACAATAAGTCGATAATACGCGCCATAAGCGATAATAAGCGACAATAAGCTTTCGACTTCCGGTTGCCATCCGTGGCTCTAAAACGTCTGTACTTCCGGCATTTCTAACGGTCCGCTTCGCATCCCATATCGGAAATTTAAAGAAAACAAAGAGTAAATTTACATTTAACGATGCACTAAGATTCTACCACAAATATAAAACATATATTTTTTATAAATGCATGTACCCAAACAACAACCGTTTCAAACGGAAACGAGTGACGTGTGATAGACTTTCGATTCATATTAAACGGAAGTCGAAGTCGAAGGTTTACTTTCGATTTTCGTTTTATGTACATGTCAATTGGTTTATAATTTCGTAGCCGTTTGTGTAGCTTGATGTTATAACCAGAAATTGTTCAAATTTGATCTGAAATTTAACAAAATCATGTCGCTTACATGGTTTACTTGAAAGAAACATCCATAAATTCACGGCGTTTCGATAGTAGTATAATTCCCACATTTGAGTAAATCACAACAAGAAAATTGATTCAGTGACGCAGAGAAAGGCGTCGGCGACAAAGTTTTCCGTAACTTTTGACAAATGTTTAACATGTTTACAATGTCGCGGTCGCTAAGCACGAATTTCAAATGAGATGTCTCAGACGCCGGGGTTACGCATAACGCGAAAGAAAATATAAAAGACAAGAGCTCGAACACTAGCGTTTCTCGAGCAAATAAAGTCAACGTTGGAAACCTAGTAGTAGCGAACAGAAGCTAAGAGCATGGACGTCTGCAATGAAGGTAATTTTGAGGAGATTGGCGCATTTTTATGGAATTTATTGAGCTTCTAGTGCGGACCATTGGATCCGTTCTCACATAATTGTCGCCGGCTTTAAATTATTTATAATGGACGGTCAACTGAAAAAGCAAACCTCGTCTAAATGGCTTTAAACTGGCTCCAGGAACACCCAAACATCAAAATAACAAAACACTTGCACAATGTAAGTCAGTTTTAATTAGGTTTCGTGAGTTTCTCATACATTTGCTGTAAATATTAAAATCGCCGCCATGAACAACAACATTGAATATTAATTCGTGTACAGAGCCTGGGCAGCCTGTGATGGATCTACTGTTGGTTTTATTTGATATATGGTTACCCATAATCTCATACATGTAATCATACGTTGTTCTCAACGTCGTCCCCAGGGCCATCTCCGCTTTCAAGATGGGGCGAGAATGGGCGCGGAGATATTCTCCGCGCCCACCTGCCATCTAACCAGATTCACGTCTATCGAGAGTAAGTAAGTAAAGACTTTATTTACACTAACCGTGCGTAAGCTTATCAAAACCTTTGCTGTGTAAACAGACATCTCTGTTCGCGCACTCGATCGACGGGTGACGTTTCTCTTGCTGGAAAGACGTGGAAAGGAATCCACCGTAAGAAAAAAAGATGGCGACTGGTACATTTACCCACAATTCTTTGCGCACGAAAACCCTAAAAACGCTCATAAAAACGCACAGAAAAGTTATAAATACTCCAAACCTAGCATACACAATGTTGTTAGTACAGGGACAAATTTCGCAAAAATGTGGCTTTCAGATGTGCCTATTGGCTGTGTTAGGTTCGCAAGGTATTGTGGTAAAATGTACAGCCGCCATCTTTTTTCTTACGGTGGATTGAGCGCTCGAATAGAGACGACTGTTTACTTATTAGGCTATCAAAACCTTTGTTGGCCCCCATTCATTAGCCCTAGGACAGAAAGAGATATGTTTTGTACTGTTTGATGTCCTAAATTGACTGATTGAAAATGGCTAGCAAATTAATAAGTATACATCCCTTTCATCTCATGATTCTATCTTCGAATCGATTGCGAATGCATGGGAAGCTAGCCAGATTATTTGCCGCCCTTCGCGTTCGTCAAAAACAAAACAAACAATGAAACATTTTCTTATTCGTATCTTTCCTGTATTCGATCACACGATGGTCTTCTCGCTTGCATTAGCGACGAATTTAAAATCATCATTCTAAACGGAGGCTTTTAGTGTTGTTAAACTGACTCTTGTGTCTCGCAGATGTTTCCAGGCTTTCAAATGTATTTCAATATGCAGATTTCATCCTAATCCCCTGCAACACACTTTATTTAACACATTACTCGGTTACTTTTCTAGACTTTCTATTCTGGCTTTGTCTGATGCCGATGAATGATTTATTTCACAATGTAACGAGAAGAGGTTTCACATTTTTGAATGTGCTATTTTCAGTTGAAACAGAATTCTCGGAAATTCTCGGGAATTCTCGGGAGCCATGAAAGTTCTCAAAAATTACCGAGAATTCTCAAGAAATCTTGAAAATTTTTTCCGTTTCAAAGAATTAGGAAACTTCAGGAAATGGATATTTGGTCAAAGTTTGCCCAGGGTAAACTGCAGGAACCATAAGCGCTTCTAGGATATCTAATACTAAAATAAGGCATGCAACAGAAACCATTTTATCGCCCGGCTAATTTTTTAATGAAAATATATGATAATTGGCAGGATGAGTTGGATGTTAGCGGCGAAGTAAGCAACGTTTTAACGATTTTTTAGTAATTTTATCTGAGGTATATTTTCATTAACATTTTAAAAAAAATCTAGCAAGTTGTCGAGTCTTGAAAGTGTATAATTTTCTGTTCTGTTCAAATTTAATTTATTAAATTAAATCTTCAGTTTTATTTCATGAATAGGATGATTGTAAAAGAGGTAATAATAAACCAAACAGGAACAAGGATGGTCGAGGATGGAGAAGATTAACACGGATTACCATTTCGTTGTTTACCGAAACCATTACGGTTTACTTGCTACGAAGAACTATTAAAGGGACACTGTCCTGATTTTAGCATGATTTTGGGAAGCTCAGAAACATATCTAGATCATAGGAAGTTGAACAATAATGGTTTGATTCTGTAGAATAGCACTCGACAAATGACAGGAACCCATTAGGAAGTGAGGATGACAAACGACAGCGAGGATGGAAATGGATTGCAATATGGATTTTTGAAAAAACGTCAGGATGTCAGTTTTTCAAAGTTTCAAGTTTGGCTCGGAAATCTTTGAAATTTTGCAAACATTTTGTTGCAGTATGGAATTTCTCGAAGAAATTGCTTTTTATCATTTAAGTAGAGTTTATTACGTTGTTATTTCATAGATTTAGGGACCATTTCGTGCATTTATAACTGTTTTGAGCAAATACGCCGGGACAGTGTCCCTTTAAATAGTTATTTTTTGTGATTATCCCAACTAAGATATATAATGTTTTACTCGCATCCGTTTTCCTTTCCAAAATAAACGTATTTTTATTTTAAATATCCTACATGACAGAAGTTCGACTAAACTAGAATATTTTAATGTACAGTTTGGTGGGTTCTTTGGAAAAGCCAATGACGTCATGTATGTTCTGACCGTTCTAGTTCATCTTTATCGTTAAGTTTCTTTTGAATTGTGGGTAAAGCTTGCTTTCCACCTGTTCTCTTTATTCGCCAAGGATGTGTGTTCACGCCGTCCTTTACATATCCTCTCCGCTAGCTGGCAATAGTGCCTTAAGTCCTCTTGGGTATTTCTCTGCCAAAAACAAAAAACAAAAATGAACAAAAAGTTTCATACTTGCAATGTGTTCATTTTCAACTGAGCGTTATTTTATAGCGTTAGTTGCTCAGTTAAAACGTCCAAAACCTAATTTGATTTTTTATATTAATCCTTTCACTCCCAGAGTCCTTGAGTCCATAAAAGTGGTTGTACCTTTTGAGTCTGTGGATAAAACCCTAGTGTGTGACTATTTACATGAAAGCTACCCGTATCGAGCAGTAGTTCCATGTGATACTGTTTGCTTTTGACAATTTTGCAAAATGAAATTCAAGATTTTGTCCTCCGTTTTGAACTTAGAACTCTTGGGAGTGAAAGGGTTAACAGAACGCCTAAGGCAAACCTAAATTACATTAATCTATGTTCAATTTATTTTATTTAACTCTTGTCTCATGTTGCATTTTCCTAGAGCAGAAGATCGATTGCTAATGGCCCTCGCGGCTGTTAAAAACATCGGGTTATCTCCGAAATTTGTCGGTGATGTAGCTTACTATTTTGTAATATTTTTTTAGCAAACATAATGAAATATTGCCAAACCTTTGGAAAAGAAACAATAAGATGCAACACCCAATATGACAAGAGACAGATTATCGGAAAAAACTCAAGAATGCCACAAAGAATTAACAGGATTAAAACATATAATCCTAGCTATAAATTTAATAACGTTTTTTTTCTCCGGTAGTTTCTTGAAAATTGAGATAAAGGCGTCTCTAATTGTATGAATATCAGTTAAATAGGATCGCTGAGCTTTCAGAATCTGACTATAAGATTAGAACAAATTAAAAAATGAGGCGAATTTTACATCCGCGGCGCCCAGAGAACGGATTACTCTGAGGCCAAGAAAATCCACATTGTAGGGGCGTATTTCGTTAAGCACGCCGCCTTGACTTAAATTAGATTGAAAACATTTTAAAAATTAACAGTTTAAAGCCAACATAATACTTCTCGTAGCATTTACAAATCTTAAATTTTCGTGATATTAATTTTCCACGCCATTTTTAGGGTTCGAAATCAATTTCATCAAATTGATGGCGTTCAACGGTCAAACACCTCTTGGTATAAATATAATATTTAAACAACCCTTAAGTATCCCTAATCGATACATTTTGAATTTTACACGCAAATATTACTAAAATCAACAACGATATTGTGGTAAGCATAGAGCTACCAGAATTTCTGTACAGCGTTGAGCAGTTTGAAATCAATAAAATGAGTTTAAAATTAAGCCATACTTTCTCAGTAGTTTCTGCTTTTTGTGCTACGTCACGTTTACCGTGTGGAAAATAGGGTAAATAAGCCATTGCTGATGATAAAAACAGGAGAAGGAAAATCAAACCCAGACATTTTGTCGATTCCATCGATGCTAATACTTGTTGCCAATAAGATTCCACTCCAATTACCAAACGTGCCTTCAGTATGAGACGAATTGGAAGCTCGACTCTTTCTTAAATGTTCTTTTAGCTAGCCTCAGGCATGGGGGCTGTACGTTCGATAAGTAATAGAATTTAATTTAATTATTCTGAAGTTGATTGAATACCCATTTTATGGTTCAAAATTAATTTGATCTATTGATGGCGTTCAACCAACAATTGGATAACTCTTGGCGTAAATATATTCTTTAAACAATTATTTAGTATCATTGATCGATACAGCTACGCGCAGATATTAGTAAAATCAACAACGATGGGGTAAGCATGAAGCTACCAGAATTCCTTAGCGAATTGTACAGCGTTGAGCCGAGTTTGGAATCAATAAAATGAGTTTAAAATTAAACCATATATATACTTTCTTAGTAGTCTCTACCTTTTGAGCCACATCGCGTTTACCGTGTGCTACTGATCCTAAATAAGCCATTGCTGACGATAAAAACAAGAGAAGTAAAATCAAGCCTAGACATTTTGAGGATCCCATGATCGATGCTAATACTTGTTGCCTGTACGATTCCACGCCAATGACCAAAAGTGCCTTCAGTATGAGACGAATAGGAAGCTGCACTCCTTCTTAAACGTTCTTCTAACTAGCCGCAGGCTTAAGTCTCAAAACGGGGGCTGTCCGATAAGAAATTGTATTTAATTTAATTATAGCTGATTGAGCTAAACATGCGGCTTGACTGTAACCTCTCCGCCCACGTGCTAGCTTATCAATATATATCCAATGAAACATTGGAAATCTTGCTGTTGTTGCTTTTGTTGATGTTGCAGTTGTTTTGTGTGCTAGTAAAGTAAAAAAAAATATTTAATTAACCTATAGCTAGTTGACGAGAGTTCTAAGCCTCGCTCTCTTTCTGACCGTCAAATCTGATATATGCTCTCATCGACTCCTTTGCGCTTTCATCGATGATTCTCATGAGATCAGATTCGACGAGAGTTATCGCCCGTTTGACGTCGCAGATGATGTCAACTACCATGCCCACCCTCTCGTTCAACTTCATGTTTGTATTTGTTTATTTGTTATTGGTTTGCTGAGACCTTTCAGTTTTCGGGGAAGTGCAGTGTTCACCTCCAAGCTTGCGATTTGGGAAAGCGCAGTAATTTTTGTTGTTTGTCAATTCTTCATTTTATGAAGGATTACGACTTTCTTTTTAGCTCTTGTTCTCTGACTCATGATAGTAAATAACTTCAACCAAATTATAAAAATACACTTTTTAAGATATGAATTTTGGGTGGGAGACATCATGGATCGAAAAAAAGTTTATCGTTCCGGCCATTTCGTTTCCATAATGAAATACGTTTTACTGAGAACCCAGTCCCCAAAGTCAAATAACTGTCACCTTGCGTCAATTATTCAAGTCTGTTGATGAAACCCTAGTACTACAGTATTTTCATGTTCATGATTATGCTGTACAAGGAGATTTTAACTTTTAAGTTTGTGGATGAAACCTTTGTGTGAATGCTATTGTGGAATGAGCAGTATTTTCATTTGGTACTGTCCCTGATTATGCTGTACACTGAGGTGGCTCCAACTCAGTTTTAAGTCTGTGGATCAGTGAAACTCTCATGTGTGACCATTTAAATGAAAGCTATTGAGCAGTATTTTCATGTGGTACTGTTTTTTTTTTTCAGTATTAAAACAAACTCTGCTTTTTTCACTTTATCGCTTTGACTAAAAGCCTTGTAAAAATTAGCAGATTAATCGATGAAGCTTGCTTCTTTCCGGCCGCACCGAGGTGAACACGTACGACACCCGAACCTAATCCTACAAATCTGGCGAGTATCAAGAGATTTACTTTGTAGCCCAGGCCGACCGCGCGGAATGAATCTTAAAGAAGACAGTGGTTAGTAAGGAAGGAGTGATATAGTAAGGGGCTTCTTTTAACTGGAAGTCTGTGGATGAAACTCTAGTATGCGACCATCCAAATGAAAACTATCTGAGCAGTAGTTTTGGCACCGTTTATCATGCTCACTGTAACTTTAAACATTTGCGAAAAACGGCTTGGTGTGTGGAAATTTGAATTGTGTTTGTCATTCCAATCAGACTGTCACGTACTCAAATAAATAAAATCCGGGGTAAAATTGTTCAGCTGCATGTGATAGCAGAAGTAAAAAGGTTCATATCAATTCCAGCGCCATGGTCAATAAAAGAGTACTGCGATAACATTGCTATAACACTGACGCATCCTTTTCCGCAAGAAAAAAAAAAGCAAGGAAAGGCAGCGAGAGGAAAGAAAAGTGAAGAGGAGGGTTTTGCAAATTATTTAACCCTGCATGCTACGTTCAAAACTGTAGAAAAAACTTCAATTTCATTTTGCAAAATTATTAAAAACAAATAACACCACTTGAAAGTACTTCTCAGTAGCTTTCATTTGAATGGTCACACACTAGGGTTTCATCCACAGAAGTTTACCGCCATGTAATTACCATGAGAGCGATGGCGGCTTTCAATACCATGCCAGGAAATATAAAACCCACTCGTACCGCGGATATTTGACTTGAATACGTATACGCTTCACGTAAGAACGAAGATAACTGAGATAACTAAGCCATTCTAAGCCATTTTAATTTAAATTTTTTCCTGAGTTACGAAGTTCAAATTTAACCAATTTATTGAATACCAGGAAATATGAGTCTACATCAGAGTAAGCCATTCTTGGCTGATATTTCTTGGCCGTCCAAACTTTGGACTTTGGAATATTCTTCAGTTTAGCTCGCGCCGTTAGTATTCAACATTCTTTGCGTATTTACCAAAACAAATTTTGTTGATTTTTCAAACAAATCACGGTCAATAAGATACCATATGATAAACATTTTATCTGGAGCGAGTTGGTCGAGCCGGGCGGGAAATAGCTGACCGTGAAGTAATATTTCCCTCCGTCCCTCCTCTGCCAATGAATAACGAACTTATTTTCTCAAAGTACATTCGATATCTGCACGGCATCCTCTTTGTATAGCCCCGCTTTATTTACATGTTAGATCTGGAGTTTATCCAGAGGAAATATCGCTTTTGTGTGAAAATATACACACGCATCTACCTCGCCCACCATCGCTTTTAACATCGTGTAGTTTCTACATTTTAGCTTCGAGTATGCATATGTGAAAGCCGATTTTAATTCTGGCGATTAGTTGAGCGATCTTGCCGATCTTAAGCGGTGATTTAAGTAAGATTGTATAAATTAGACCGAAAATCTCTCTTTCTTAAAAACACCGGAGATTTCATGGCGATTTTGCAGCGATATTCATCTTTCTTGAGAGTACGTAGTGACTTTGTGCAGCAGTTAGCTATAGTATATGGCGCATGCGGTTAGTATGTAGCGCATGAGTACATTATAAAGTTTAAAAATTGTTTCGTTCAACGAAACGAATTTTAATTAAACTTTCTAATTATCTAGTACCAAACATCGACATAATAACGTTAACTAACTAATAAGCAAATCGATCACAGAGTACTGAATTAAAAATGTTCAGAGTTAATCCGATTTGTTAAAGTAAATTTATACAATGTACACCACGATTCAAATTAAATTGTGTTGTTTTAAGATTAATCCGCTTATTTTTCTGCCAGTTATAAAATAACTCAATTTTTTGCTGTATTATCCACAGAAGATTCTTCAAGCCGTACTGAGCGAATCAATTGAACTGACGAAATGGCCAAGATAGAATGTTTGATGCTACTATCCTGTTTTCTTATCCTTTCCTTTACTCAGTTGAGAGAAACTCAAGGCTTTGCGGCGGGTATAAGATATGGCAAAAGAACACTGGTCTCTAGCGGCTCCAAGCTTGAAGAAAATAATCCTAATGAACAACGTGATCAAGGAATTGGTAAGTCAGCTGCCGTATCAATATATTTTCAAGCAGACATTTAAAATGTCTGCTTAAAAGCGAGAACATAACGAAAATCACCCTGTGGGAATTTGTCTTGTCTTTTTCCTTGCAATTGATGTGCCAATCCTCTGAGCAAATATTGAAAGAACGCAATAGGGCAATCAGGGGATAATTTAAATTTCAAGATTGATATTAAAATGGTTATTAAACTTTGGACGAAGCGATCGATCGAGCCGCGAGGAGAATTGGGAGCGAGGCGTTATTTCGTACCCATTCTCCTCGCGGAGTGAACACAATACAGCGATGTAGTAGATAATATTTGAAGAAATTTCCTAATAGAATAAAGACTCTGCTTCCAGAGTTAATATTTTTAGATACTGTTCTTAGTCAGACGCTTTTTGTCTTAGTTTGACGATAGTGTTGTTACCTGCGATGTTCTTTTTTATGGTGCGTCATCTTTGTCACAGATCTGAAAATAATACGTTTAACCGAAATATACATAACGTTTTATTCGTTTTCGAGAAAATTGCCATGGCTTATTTTAATATCTCTATCAGCAAATTTAAAATGTACCAAATAAATAGAAAACGTTTTCCGTGTTTCCATAGAGTTATGGTAGCACGAGTGAGGTTTGGGAGAACGAGAAATGCTGTGGAAACACTCGCCTGAGGCTCGTGTTTCCACAGCATTTCTAAGCAATAATATTTCGAGTTCTCCCAAACTTTCACGAGTGTTACCATAACTCTATGGAAACAAAGTGGAAACGTTTTCTATTGCGTTTATAAAATAAAAACACGAAGCAATTTTCTATGTTTCCATAGAGTTATGCTAATAAAATGGTTTTGAGCCAATCAGAGCGCGCGTAGTATCTTGTTTATTTCATAAAATAATTTGGTTCCTTTTTTAATATCACTGTCAACATACCTTTCGTACTCTATTGATTGTCGTTGTTGTTGTTGCATAAAGACTAACAATTGAATGTTATCCTTTCTTGTTTACAGGGAATATTGGTTTTGGATCCAATCTTCCCTACGCCACACTTGAGGGAAATAATCACGAGTGGCCGAGATTTGGACGTTCATTGGCCAAGAAGAAACTGAAACTTTAAAATTGTAATAAAAACAACTATGATTCTCTTACGGTTATCATAAATTGTAATCCAAATGAATATGTAACTCAACGAAAATAAACTTCCACGAAGTTGAATTATCACTCGGCATCAATTTGCTTGTTTATGTGATATAGAGTATTTTTTTGTTAATGTGGGTGTAATGAAACCAACCCAAAGCATATTACATAAACAAGAAACATAAACAACAAAATGAACCAATGAGAACTCAAAGCAACTCGTAACCGGCGCCAAGCGCGGGAAAAAGCGCGCGACCAAGTCGTGATAAGTGGCGCAAGACCAATCATAGGGCGTAGTAAAGTAAAACCAGAGAAATTCCGAATTAGTCAATTGAAAACTGCAAATCCGGAATTCATTTGAATTCATTGCTGGGGGAGGTACCTTAAACGAACTCAAGCCTTCAAACTGGGAATTCCCAAGGCTGCATTAAGGATACTAAGGTGTTCGGGTTCTCTCCTGGGTATGTCCTTGGGTATATACATAGAGGTTATTCAGCGGAAAGTTGTGTAATACGGCTGGGTATTTTTACGAGTCAATTTTTTATTTTTCGAGCCTTTAGGCGAGAAAAATAAACACTGACGAGTAAAAATGCCCAGCCGTATCACACAACTTTCCGCTGAATAAATTGTTTATTATACGACATAACATCTTTCCTAAAATATAGGCTTTCAACAGTGTTTTCCGTAGCGCGCGGTCAGGGGGACTGAGACCCGTGTAATACGGTCTCATATCTGCTCTCGTCTTTGTGCGTATTCGCACTCTAAAATGCCATGTCGTATAATAACACCGAGTATACATCTGGGCGTATTCTATACCCTTGGGTATACGTCTGAGTATGCACCTGGATATATATCTGAGGATATACCTGGGTAAGGGTTGATGATGTTCCCTTTTACCAGGACTCTAATAAGACACGATAAAACAAACAGAGTGCATTTGAGGAATACTTTATTGGTGAGTTTACTTTAATTTACAAATCTAGTTTTTTTTTCATTTGTCACAAAAGCAAATTATATAGAAACAATTTGCGTCAAGTTAGTTTACGAATATATTACTCAGACACGTCAAAACTAATTTGGTCAGGAGCATAATTTGCTCCTGTTTTGCTTTAATAACTTGTATAGTGAGTGTTACTCCGGGTCAATTTTCCGGCTGGTCGGCTTGGTCGTTGATGTCAACATCGTTTTCAGCCTGGCCACAGACCATCCTGGCTCGTGCGCAGTACTCCTTCCTCTTAAACACACCCTGAAAGGTTGAAAGAAAAGCACAAAAGTCTGTTAACATAAAAGAAGCCTTGCTGCTAGTGTGTAAATCTAAACACTTCCTTTATTTTGGAAACATTTCGTAAAAGCCAAAAAGTCTGTGACCAGAACGTTTTGCTTGCACTACATGATTGTCAGAACTTTCATGACGTTGGCCATGATTTTATACTCGTTGTACACGGCCGAAATATGCTCCAAGCCATTGGAACCACGCACGCGACTTTCTCGCGTGCGAGAGAGAAATGCGTCCAATCAGAAGCTCCGTATCATGATTGTTTCACATGCAAATAATGTTTTTTGAATCCACACAAAAATGACGGCTGGAAACGCAATTGAATGTGTTATAGGCACGCAAACTTTAATTTTAAATAACAAATAACACGAGGTTGAAAAACAACAACAACACAGGGCTATAGCTATGAACAGTGGGAGATACAAACGTATAAACGTAGTCTAAAACAGGGCTATAAACAGTGGGAGATACTTTTTCGAGTTCGCCTAACTGATCAGTTTTACATGCTGACGTCCCATCTCACCCCTCATTTGAATTGAATTTGAACATATATGGGAAATGCGCTATGTAAATGCATTTACCATTTCACAAAACTGTTATACTTGGTTTTCTGAGTACTTGATCAAGACTATTAAATGTATATTATTTGGAAATCTCAATTTCGGTCAATATATCGGGATGCTAACAAATTAAGAATCTGTCCACATACATTAACCCTTTCACTCCCAGAGTCACAAGCTAGAGTCAATTACCGTGGCTCTAACTTTTACGTTTGTGGATCAAAACCCTAGTGTGTGACCATTCAAATGGAAGCTATTGAGCAGTACTTTCATGTAATGTTGTTCGTTTCTCGATCGACATTTAATGACATTTTGAATTTTTTTTCAGTTTTGAACTTGGCCACTCTTGGGAGTGGAAGCCGGTTAAAATAAAACTATTTAAAATAAGGCGATTTGGAAAATTTTGCATTTATAGTTAATAAATGTAACAATAATATGTCTTAGATAGAGAACAAAAGTTCGCAAAAACAATGCAAAACGTTCACTGATTTACCTTAGAATTTCTTTTCCCAAAACGATTTTGATTAAACGGAGGCTGAGAGGTGACCATTGTTGCAACAACAACGAACATCACAATCACAGCGAAAATCAGCTTTTTATCCATTTCTTGATCTCTGTGTTTTTTTTTCTTTCTTTCAGAAGGGTATGGATCTGTAACAAAGCGTATAAGCGTGTGAGATATGCAATGAGTCAACGGGAAATGACTGTCAAAATGACTTGTAACTTATTACTCACCCGTACGTGTCTACTTGTTTCTTTGACGAAGAACGAAGGTACTGTTGTACTTCTATAAACGACTCCTTTGCAAAGTTTGTGTCTCAAGCCGTCAGAATATCGCTGTATTTATACTTGTTCTACCAAAGCCGATGAATAATTATTGACCAATGAATCATTCACTCTCTAGAGCGTCTAGCTAGCGCCAAGTAAATGATCTCGCCAATAATCATTACGTTTATATGTGAAAACAAATTTTAATTGTTATTGAAATCTGATCGAAACGGGCGGGATAGCAAACAAAGACCAACGCATGGCGAAGTCAAATAGAGTTTAATACGGTATTGACTAAAGAAGCTTTGTTAATTTAACATTACCGATTCAAACGAGTTCGCGGGGGAAAAGGCCACGTTCTTAAACGTATCTGATTCTAAATCTTTTCCAAAACTTTTATTCATATCATACAAACAGGATGAGTCAGATAAGTCTTAGATCAACAGCCTGTTGATCGAAGACTTCAGCAAACGAAAGAATTCTCGGCCTAAACGAGGGCGAGAGTTGTCGAGAGTTTTCCGTCAACTCTCAGCGAGGTCCTATCACCAACCCGGGCCAAACAAGGGGAAAATTGAATTTGAGCTGGTTCAAATTCGATGAGAGCGCACGAGAGTCGTTGAGAGAGCGCATGATAGTTTCGGGGCAAACGAGAGCGAGAGTTTGAATTCTCAGTAACTCTCTAACGTTCAGATTATTAGTTCTTACACAAACATGGCGTTGTAAACCCAAGACCACCGTTGTGAATCTTTCTTGTTTGAAAACAGTTTAATTCGAAACTTTACGCTTTCACGTAAACATCCTATGATATCGGCACGTTCTTGTAGGCAACATGTACTCCGTAGAATTCAAGCTTTACTTGATTGAATACAACGTTTGCAAATAATATTTCTCTTTTCATGCAGATAGATTTGTGTTGCCAGTTATTGAGTCAGGTCTCGTCAGTTCTTAAATAAATAATATAATAGGAAAAGCGACGCACCGAGCCCTTTTCTCGTTGTTTGTTTTTCAGCTGCAAAAAAATATTAAGACACGAAATGATAATTACAAGAGGCCCACTTGGGGATGAAATATTAACTGAATTGTTCGACGAAAATTTGGCCAAGTAAATGCTTCTTTTAATTTTTTACAGACAAAGTTATAAGACTTTAATAAAGTTGCGCGAAGTTCGATTTCTAATTCGCTTGTGTGTGGCGGTTTTTTGGTTGACTTGGCATGTATAATCTTTAGTACTGGTGTTGGTAGTTTACAGTTATCCTGATGAACGTAGCATTGAAAGCAACAATAGCATTCAGTATTAAAAATACAAATATTCATAATGGGGTTTTTGAGCCCTTTTATACTGACAATCAATTTCTCTATCGTTTTCAATTCAGTGAAAACTTTTCACAGACATTTTATAAACATATAGAGGGCAGAGTTTGTTAGTTAGTTAAGTTATTGAGACTCTTGGACATGCAAATCTGAATTGCTTTTTCAGAAAATTAGTGTTTTAATGTTTAGCGGGCAAAGCGCAGCGTTTTTATAAGGAAAAACAATTTCGTCATCAGAGTAAATTTGGCAATTTTTTGGCGTCTACTGATTTGCCTCATATTCCTACTCTGTTCTCAGCCCGTTGTATATATCACTACAGCTCCGAAAAAACGGACTCAACATCTGCCTCAACATTCTGAGAGCCCATGTTGAGGCTGTTTGACACCCCTTTGTCTAAACAGGTTCTCGACATTTCTTTCAGGTTCTCGACATATTGAAGTCGTTTGACACGGCATGGTCTTAACATCTCTCAACATGACTCAAGACAAATGTTGAGACCGTTCGATCAGGGCTTAAATCTTTTATAAAACACGAGAGAGACCGCTTTTTATTGTACCTCTAACTGAGTCAGTTTGTATTTACGGATTCATAGGTTAAAAATTGCCCTTCTAAAAGTTGTAACGCGCAAACTGAGAAAACAAACATTTCTGCTCTGATCCGTGTTTTTCTTTGTTTGTTATAATATATCTCAAACCGCTTTTTTCCCCTTTCTTTCTGATTCGTGCGTTGCAGGTGCTTGTTCGTTCAGATTTTCTTTTAATGAATCCAGCCTTTCGTCATTTATTGCGCCATGCAATAAAATCTGGTATAAACCGCAAAGCGTATATCTACCGGCGTCAGACGATAATTCTGCCATCGAATTTTAACAAAACTATTCCAGTTGAAAACGGATTAATGGCATCAGATATATAAATGAGCTTGCACTAGCTCAGTTAGAATTAAACTCTTGGCTTTTCTGTTGATTATCACCTTCGATCACCTGCTCTTAATCCTTTCACTCCTAAGAGTGGCCAAGTTCAAAACTGAAAAAAAAAAATCCAAAATTTCATTTCACAAACAACACCAGATAGATGAAAGTACTGCTTTCATTTGAAGGGTCACATGCTAGGGTTTCAACCACTGACTTGCCTCTCTCAGTGAGAGTTAGAGCCACAGCATTGACTCTAGCTAAATTTCCTCTAGTAGTGAAAGGGTGATTGATATCCAATTAAGGATATATTGATTACGGAGATGGATTGAAGCGCGTGGCGGAAGCGCTAGCCGAAACAAATGAATGATTAGTCGAGCGTCGTCCTTTATGATTCAATCGTTAGGCAATCGATTCCAGGAAGAAATCAGTAATCAAAGCTAACAACCTGTAGAATATCGCACATAACGAATTAAGTACACGACGACTGACTGAAAACGTGACTCGATCTACAATAATATAAGGGACTACATCGCGAGACAATGGATGCTGTATACTTCATATCATGATGAATTCAGCTTAGTACTAGTTTCTTAGCTTCTTGTCAAAAAGTTATGCCATTTACGACGTCTTCTGAAGTGAATAGTTCCACCCCGTCAAATGACTTGTATAACGAACAAGCATGCCGGAAAACTTGGACTGGAATTGTCATGAAGCATAAAGCGTTTGCGTCGGAATCGCAAAAGTCATGGGTTCGAATCCCGTTGGAACCTGCATTTTTTTCATATGAATGATTTCATTATATTCATCATCGCTTTTTCATCATTGCCGGATCATGATCACTATAGAACTCGCAGTTGACCAGCTCCCAGTGGCTTCATAGCTCAGTGCATGGCAGAACGTTTGCACCGGACTCGAAAAGGTCCTGGTTTCGAATCCCGTTGGAACCTGATATTTTTAAGGCCTCTTCTTTTCAACTGCTTAGTTGAAATATAACTGGAAAGATCTCATTCTCTTTCGTTCTTTGGAACCCCGACATAACGAATCCCTTTATAAACTGAAGTCCCGCTATTATTCAGCTCGGCCAATTAAAGTTGCAATAAAATGTATGGAACAGAACCTCGATATAACGAGCCCTCCGTTAATTATAACGAACACCTTTTCCCGGTCCCTTGGCTCTTCGTTACATCGGAGTTCCACTGTATACGAATTATTTCATATATTTATCATCGCCATTTCATCACTTGACGGGTTTAAATATAACTCGCAAAAAAAAAAGAGCCAGCTCCCAGTGGCTTCATATAGCTGAGTGCTGGAGCGTTTGCACCAGAATCGCAAAGGTCCTGGGTTCGAATCCCGTTGGAACCTGCATTTTTTTAGGCCTTCTTTTCAACTTCTTAGATACGAATTGAAACGTTCGCGCCGGAGTAATAGATTGTACTTTTGTCACTCGACAAAGTTTCGGATTCATTTTTACTAGCCTACTAAACAGACGTTTCTCTTCGCATGTTCAAATTTCCCCCGCTCGAGAGAGAAGAATGAGATTCGACTCGAAAAATTCCAACCTCGATTCCAGGCTCTCTCTCCTTTTCCTCCCTTGTCGTTGAGTAGAGAGACCCTGGTTGCGGCTGGTCACGTGACTATGCGGTTACAACAATACCGCAGGGAGGGTGGGTCTTTGAGGCCGTTTTGTCAAGGTGAACAATAATTACTAACCAAGGGATTGAAGGGGCAAATCGAGTTTGGTTCAAAATGGAACAGCATTTTATACGGCAAGATTATGTTAAAAGTGAAACAGGCTATTTGTATGGAACGTTTGTTTTTATTCTTTACAACTTCATGACATGAAAATGTATACGTGACGGATATTTTCGAGCCACAAAATAAAAGCAGCGGCGCGAAAATTTATGAAAACAACAATATAAAGCTTGGCGAGCTCGTTCACAGCTGACACTGCGAACTCACTAAATTAAAACACAACGGCATTCATTTACAAATTCATTTGGAGCGAAATAGTCCAAATTTTAGTATAAAAGAGTAGCTTAATATTTTCTCTAACTGATTCTGTGTTAGTTTGACCATAATATAGTTTTCTTGTGTCAAAAAATCTGCAACAACAACCGCTCGAAGCGGTTCCTTGAAAATCAACAAACTTGTACGGCACGAAATATGTCAAACGGACTGTACGAAGGAATTTTTTTCCATCGGCAGTTTTTGCAGTGAATACAATTTAACGATCACTTAAACTCGTTACCGTAAAGCTGTTCACATACCAAGCTTACATGTAAACTTAATTCTTGAAATGATCGGCTTTCTTCCGTGGACAAAATTCCGTTGTAAAACGTCCGATCGATCGTCGCCTGTGCAGTTCTGAGAATTACGCAAGCTGTTTCCGAGAAAAGATTATCGTAGTGATCTTCGGCCTGGCAAAGCCTGTAGAAGCTTGAATAACCACATGTAAGCATATGTACAAACTTTTTTGGTGCTTTCTTTTCTTGCGAGTTGTTTGAAGACCTGCTGCGTCTGCGAGTTGCGACTCAGAGTCAACGCTCTCACCCTCTCATGGTAGATTTGTCACAGCAACAACTCTAACACTCTACCACCCCTCCCTCCGAATATATTTTTTTTACCACCCAGAATTTGGGTGGTCACGTGACCAGCCGCAACCAAGGGTCTCTCTACTCAACGACAAGGGAGGAAAAGGAGAGAGAGCCTGGAATCGAGGTTGGAAAAATTCCATACTGGTGACGTAGCTCTACTTTTACAGAGATCCCGCCGTGCAGTGTCTCTGATTGGTTGTTATGTAGTTGCGCGCGAACATTCAAAACAGAGCAACAACCAATCAGAGACACTGCGCAACAACAACAACAACATCGAACATTTTATTTGCACCAAGAAAAACACAAATTTACACTCTGTTTGAGTTTCTAGTATCGGTTCCTGACGTCGTAAACCGAACCATAGTTAATAGAGGGAAATGGTTATGAAACCCGGCAAACTTCAAAGGAGCAAACAAAGACGCCGAGTAACTTGTGTCACTGACTGATAAAACATCTTTCCAAAGTAATGTTACTTCATAACAATACATAGACTACGAGCAGTCCATCATTTTTCTCAGGGACAGTCGAGTAGTTGAGCATGGCAGAGGGCAGGAGTAGGCTTTTTGTTTGATTTTGTTGTTGCGTCAGTCCTTTAGGGTAGTAATATCTGTATCACCTTCGAATATTTATGCATGGTTCAATTCCTACTGTTACCCCCCTGTGGGCACCCCACCGGGGATTTGCCATTTTTTCTTCACTTGGCGTCCACCACAGGGCACAGAGAAAGAGGCAATTCCCCACCCCCGGGACACTTAAAAACAAACTGCACCGTTTCACACTCGGAAGACGGAAATATTTATTACGTTTTACAAAATAGACTTGGACCCGTATGGCTCATACAAAGGTCAGGAAACATCTCTCCCATTGTTTTTGTTTCTCGTCCGTAGGAATTGAACCATGCATTAATAGAATTCTGTGAAATGTCTCTAACTGAGTAGAGCCGTACCGTAACTCAACAAGTAATAAAAGTTGAAAATAAAAAGTATCCTTCCTTGTTAATGTTCTGTTGCTTAAACAGAAAATCACAAAATTTAGTTCCCAGCAGAAATTTCAGTCATCTTGAACCGCAAAAATTTCTTCCCGCAAAACACAAAAAATCGCCAATCCGCAAAATAAAACTCCCGCAAAAATTTAATGCTACACGGTACTGTTGTTCTTCCCGCTAACTACTGTCTTATTGATCGATTGAAAAAAACTAAATAACATTTTACGAAAGTTATCCAGTTTAATATGGGGTTTACGTTCTCCAAAAATCCAGACAGTTTTGCAGAGGACGGCTAAGAAATGTATCAATTGTTTTTTTTTTGGCGGGAATTGCGCGCGCCGTTTGACCGCTGTGTAAACGTGAACAAACGGGACAGCGGCTGCACATACCTGACTTTCATCCAGTCCTTCTCGGATATTTGCCTGCATCTTTTTGAACGAACTGTAAATATGTTGGCGAATTTTCGTGTATATTTTCTTCTTTTCTTGCTATGTCTTTTCGCGAGAAAAGCCATATCACAAGCTGGCGTGAATAACAATGATCTAGAGGATCTTTATAAGGCTTTCGCGGCTGATTTGTCTTACTTCAATCGCGAATATCAAAATTTGGATTCAGACGCTTTGCTTGGGCTGCGAGTTGCGGAAGGTAAATAATTCTAAGTAAAATTCTAAGTGTCGCGAAATGAGTCGTTCGCGTAGTATGCAGAGACTTGGCAAATTAGTCTGAATCAAACCTACAGCGCTCAATACAGGAATCGCTTAATGCATGTAAACAAATATATACTATTTTGGATCGGAAAGAATAAGTAAGCTTAATTAAAACTTACATAGAAACTATAGGAAAATTCTGGACTCCCGTATGAATAGAAAATACAAGTCGCCGTACGGGTGCCGTACGAATAGCCACTGGGTAAATAATTTGTATGCACAGATTAATGTTTCTCTGTTGGCGTTCAACAGGCCTAGAATAGGTTTGAAGTCCTACATGTATGACCTGTTTCCCGATTTGGCTACTCAGAGCGATTTTAGAATACCCGACACGGCTGAACGCTTATAGCGATATTTCTCGTTACGTCACCTATTGTTATTAATGTACCAACCAGAGAACTATTGGCTGTTGAAACAAAGAGTTATTTTGTTTAATGGTTGGCGAATTTGAATAACAAAACAAATTTGACGTAATGTTGATCAACAGTGAACACTCCTATTGAACGGGGCAGGTTTTTGCAGGTTGCAGGTTGCAGGTTGAAGGTTAGCCTGATTCTAACTGAAGATTAGCCTAGTTTGGTTAGCCTAATTGCTGGGGTTTGGGTTAGCAGTTGACTAGCAACCTGCAACATATACCTGCCCATTGAACGAGGCATATTAAAACAAAAGGATCCATTCTTATTCAATGTCATGCAAATAAGTCGCCGGGTATTCTACAATTTAGCCCGCTACTGAACGAGGCCTAAAAATTCACACTACTGGCATCGACATAGCCAGCCTTTACATGCATGTATGTTATTATGTATACAGTACATTTATGTAGAAGTAATTCTCTTTTTTTATTTTTAAATTCTCCACATACAGGCTACATTCACAGGATTATAGAAGATGCAGGGAAGATCAAACTGGACCCAAAAAATCATAACAATATGACGGACCTGCTAAACAGAGTATCCGGTGTTGTGAAAAAGATTGTTCCACTGGTCCAGAAGAATGATCCATTGTTTTATCCAGCACTGAATTCTCTATGGACTTATTACAAACCCTACCAAGTTTTAGAAATGGAGGTTGTTGCTGAGCGACAAGAAAGCAAGCCTGATGACAGAGAAAGATACTCGCGCTGTGTCGGGGAAATTGTGGGAAGCAAGAGTAGTCATAGTGAACCGTGTACAATTTCTGATGAGTGTTGGAAGACTATGATGACAAAGGGTGCTCCAAATAGTATGCTCTATTACCAAGCTCTGTTCATTATCTTAGGAGAGGCAGCAGGTACAATAATATTGTACAACTTAGAGTTATACTAAGACTGACTGTGGGAGATGTGATGGCCTCATGGTTAGCATGCTGGACTCCGGGTTTGAGCCTTGTTAAAGCTTTGGTGCATTTTTCATCATTTTCTCCCAGGATTGGGCATCCACAGGACACCTGCACACCCTTCTGGCTAAAAGCTTGCCAGCGAACTGTTAGGGTAACCTGACAAAATGCTGGGGGTAACCTGGGATGAACTGGCATCCCATCCTCCCTCGGCCTCCGGCCTCGCTTTGCGAGGAGGACTTATTTATTCATCCCTCGACCTCAATGTGATTTATTTTCTATTTCTTTAATTTGTTTTATTTATTTATTTTATTTTTTTATTTGTTTGCATTTAATTGGCGCTTCAGGCTGGTGCTTAACCATGTTTTACATAATGTGAAGTGACAAGGAGTATTTTATGCTACTCTCCCTGAATAGGATGCTACAAATGTAGTCCATCTCAGAAAACCACCCTCCCCCACCCCCAGTATTTCTGTTATAATGTACTGTACTAGGTTGCCCTGGACATTTGATGGTAGTTACCTATTTACAGGGATCCATATTCGTTTTTTCTCAAAGTCGTCAGCCGGGCAAGTATTCCAAAAAACATACTTGCCCTGGCAAAATTTTGGTTGCCCTTTCAAAAGTAGAGAATTATTGGTAAAAAAAAAGGCGACAGAATGGCTACATGTTAAAAACGTTTGCGTTTTTTATTAACATCGTATAATGCATCGCGCTACAAATGTACATGTAGGTTAACAACGACGTTTGGCGGCCACGACCGTTATTAAGTGATTTGAAAGACGCTTTGTGATCTTCATGGACTCCAGGCGAAGCGATGTCACAGTGCAACCAGCATCTACAAAAACATTTTTTTCTGGGCCAGTGATCTGTCTAACTGGGACGTTGACTGGCAAATTTTGCAAAACATATTGCCTCCAGCCGAAGCAGTTTGCGATGTGGCAGACGATGATAGCAATGCAGGGCGGCACAAATTTCAGCCAGGGCCTGTTTTTCTGCCACGAAGGAAGGCACGCTGCCGTTCCTCCTTTTCATATTTCGCTTGTTTTTCGCCAGCTTCACTTTCACTTTTTCGCGTTTGAATGCTGTAGTACATCAGAGAAATAACAGCGGCTGACAACATGAAAATTGAGCCTGCGATCATGCGACTCATGAAAATACCGCATTATCAAACATGGCGCCCAAAATTATGATTCGATCGCGAAAGAAAGCTGCAAATTTGTCTCTGTTTTCTGAAAGTTCCAGTTGGACGAGGAATCAATAGAAGGCAGGTACTCATATGCAAATTACGGACTCAGATTTTACTCGTCCAAAGGACGAGTATTCAAGTTATTTTGGTCGTCCGTACGATGTTTTGGTCGTCACGGACGACCAGACGACTGCGAATATGGATCCCTGTTATTTATATACATTACATGTATACTCCTGGCTTTCTGTTCTAAAAAGGTGAAATTTGAACTACAGTATAGCCTAAAAGCACACTCAGATACTGATACTCAGCCTTTCATTTGGGGGCTTGGCAATTTGTTTTTGGATATTCATGTATATTGTTTTTTATTTATTCCATTGTTTATCTGGTTACCAACAAGGCTGTCGTGATAAGCTGACATCAAGAATGAAAGCTTCAGGGGACAAATTAACAACACACCTAGAGCACATCTGCACCTTAGCCTATTACAGCAATGCCTGGACACAATTTGTGGAGGGAGGTGACCCAGAGGATCTTATGTTGATCTTGAAGCTAAGCTTTAGCTGCGGCTTATTAGGGTACCATGACCTGTTGACTCGGCAAGGGCTCGCCAATGCTGTAGGCTGGCAATTGAATAGTGGATGTTATGGAGACCCCAGCAGAATGGGAGAGGACAGACAGAGGTAAACAGAAATTAGTACAGTCAAACTTCCCGTAAGCAGACACCTTTGGGACCAGAAAAAATGTCCAGAGGTGTCTACTTATAGGAGGTTAAAATGTAGTGTTTGTAACTACAGTCAAACGTCTCCTTATGGACACCTCTCTATTAGGGACACTGTCCCTTGGTCCCGGCAAAATGCCCATATATTCTCTAGAAAGAAAACCTCTATAATACGGACCCTCTCCAATACGAACAACGGACACAAAATATTGGCCCCAGAGAGTAAATTCATATCAACTTAATCTCTTTATTATGGACACTCCAGTGATAACAGTTCATATTTAATACAATTTCCTGTTTGTGATTACAGATCAAAGTTAATCAAATTTTCATGACTTCTATAATACGGACACCTCTTTAATATGGACACTTTGCTCCGTCCCTTCTCAGTGTCCGTATTAGACAGGTTCAACTGTGCATGTATGTAGCTGGAAACCAACCTCATTCCCAAGGTCTCTCTTCGCTGGAAACATGACCAAGTGTCCGCTTACGAGAGATCAAGAGAACATTTGTGACCCTTACATGGGACTTGTACTAAACCAGCTGTTTGTGTAACAATAACGTGATCATTATTTCCTTACATGTACAACAGTTTAATGCATTTTTGGTTTTGCTCGTTGTTATTAGTGAAACTGAAGCTGGCACAGCAAAGCGTGAATTAAAATCAACTTATCTCAAAGGTGAGTACTGCTATTTTTATCTCTAATTTGCCATCTACTGTCATAATATACAGTAGTCTTATCTATATTTTAATTTACATACACACAAATTCAAGAGATTAATTTATAATTTTAAGTACATGTACATAATAAACATGTATATGTGTAAGCCTGACCCCCAGTACCCTCTCTAATAGACACCCTACACCCCCCCCCCCCCCCCCCCCCCTACCCCCTTATTATACAAAGGGCTTTACATACAGTGGACACTCGTTAATATGGACACCTGCTTATTACGGACAGTTTTGTTCGTCCCGACGACACTTATTTTCTCTTATATCAGCCCACGTTTTAATAATACGGACACCTGGATAATACAGACTATCATGTCCCTTTGGTGTCCGTATATTAACCAGGTTCCACTGTAGCTTTTATGGTAGAGATTGGACAAAAAATATCAGTCATCATAATAGTTTTCTGCTTGTCTTCATTTGCAGATGGTTGTATTAGTGATGTCACCGGAGCAGGACTGGGGCTACTTGCTATATACATGAGGTGGATCCTGGACCCTCCACCTCAGATCCAGCCAGTGAATCTTGTAAAAAGTACCCAAGAAGATGCCAAAACATTGTCGGTGTACATGTTTGTTCTTCTCTTTCTCACGGCAGCGTTCCTATTTGCCGCCAGGCGAATTATTTTGGAAATGGTGAAAACTTGTCATGCAATTTTATTTGGGCAAAGAAAGACTTTAGATCCACTTACCGAGGTGGAGAGATAACATTACAGAGCTTGGAGATCAGGTGTGCTAATAGTTGAGGAGCGTTAATTGTAGTTCCATTTGTTTGGGAGTGGCCTTCTGATCTAAGAAAACACAAGACTCTCTTCGGGCTCCTCATTTCCTTCACAATCAAGCCAAAAATACAGTTGAACCTCTCAGTCTACAGCGGCCACCTTGGGGCCGAAATAACTGGCCGTTAGAGGTGGCTGTTGTAGGGAGGTTTAGAGTAAGGTGTATGTATTGGTGCAAGGTTGCGACAAAAAATCCTGGCCGTTGTAGAGAGGTGGCCATTATAGAAAGGTAGCCGTTAGTGGACGTTTGACTGTAATCCCTACTATTGATGTAGCTTGCGGCAGAGATATTTGAATAACAACCAATCACAGCCATTACACAGATCTCTGTAGTCACTGGTGTCATGTCATCAGAATGGAATTTTTCAGCTCCACTCCCAACTTCTCAGCTGGGATGTCAATGAAATGAGGCATCTGTTGTCTCAGGCTAGCCGATCTTAGTACTTCAGGGAAGCTTGCGGCTGTGCCATGTAAGTGGACATAACAAACTATTTCTAATTACCTTATTTCTTTAATCCACCATCCAAAATGGCCACCATGTCTTTTTGTCATTTTAGTCTTATGGGATTGGTTGCAAACTGTCAATAATTACAATGTACAGTGTAGCTAGCATCAAAGGCACGTAATTTGTGCAAAGTGCCAAAGCTGCATAGTCTTTAATTTTTTTGTATGCATTGCGTACCTATGGTATATAGATGTTATTGAACTAGCGTGAGGTCCGTATTGGGAAAATATTGGTTGAGTTCTTTTTTGCAAGTTTATGGACCGAGCCGAAGGCGAGGTCCATAAACTTGCCAAAAAGAACCAGACCAATATTTCTCAATACGGACCGAACAAGCTAGTTCAATAAAGTTTTTATTATAATGGCTTTTAAAAAATTTGCTGAGAAATTAATACAACCATTCTCGGCTAACGCGCGCGCGCCAAAGCTAAGCATATTCTAACATTTTTCAGGCCACGTTGCAAAAAGTTTAACCAAAATTGTTCGCCAGACATGAGGGAAAATGTTTCTACTTAATAGAAAACAGTTTTCTTTTGTTCAATGTTTCATAGAAGGAATTTGGCAAAATGAGTTCGTGAGCGGTCCATCTTTGCGGTCTGTATTGCAAAATTCGGACCGCTCAGGGAACCAATCAGAATGCTCCTTTTCATCGTGGACCAGTTTGCCATATAATAATAGTTATTATTTTGTGGTTTTACAGCAAGGTGCCCAAAATTGTGACCACTTTTATTCATTCACATTCTTTCGTGCGCGTATACTATCCAATCAGATGTCAAGGATATCTATTCTTTGGCTTCTGATTGGGTAGTCTGCACGCACGAAATAATGTGAATTAATTAAAAGTGGTCAAACTTTTGTGCGCTGTGCTGAAAAACCCAATCCGTGGCTTTGTACAGTGTCTTGTTTCATGGTAATCATCCATCAGGTTCTCTGTTGTAAGGGATGGACCATTTTATTTTGTTGGGCAATTTTTCTGAGCTCGAATTTTTTTTCCGTCTTGAGTTGCAATAATTTTTTTTCACCATTTGCTTGTGAGTGAGTGAGTGAACTTGCTTTGCACAATTTTTTTTTCTCTACTTTTGCTGTGCAGGAATTTTTTTTTGTTAATTGCCCAACCCCCCTCCCAAAATATAATGATCCATCCCTAAAGTGCATGTTATTTACTAAACACTGTGCAGTGAAACAAAACATAATTTTTCACTCACGTTTTCATACAACACACAAACAAAGCAATATTGTTTATTGATAGCTAGACACAAAACAAGCAGCATGCACCGTTGTAGAATACAATTTTAGTGACTATTTATTATTTGTTGAGAAAAAGAAAAAAGAAAAAAGAAATGACACCTAGTGTCATGCACAAAGTTTATTTGGTTAAATGTAATTCAATTTGCATATTTGACGGTCCTATTTAATAAGGCAACAAGAAATAAATAAATAAAAAGAAATAAATAAAACATAATTTGAACCACTGTGTAATGACTACCTCTTACTAGCATTGCTGTCTCCGGTATTGATGCTGAAATGGAATTGTCAGGTATCAAAATTCGTATACTAAAATGTGTATACCATGGAGAGGAGAGGCAATGTTATTTTAATCAATCTTGGCCAGTGGCGTTCAATAAAGATAATCTTTAACACTAAAATGTGTGACTAAGCGGTTTCTGCAGGTTTAGGGTTAGGTTTTTTAACCCTAGGCGAAATCTGTTCACTGGAGCTGACGCTAAATCAATCATCTGTCCATCTAATACCACATCCTACTGAGTATTTCACTGTTCAATTAAGCTGTAATGCATTGTGCATTTATGCATAGGTTTTCCAAGTACGGCCATCTTGCGGAGACGATGTTTAAGCTTCTTTAGCCCAGGTCTTTCGTGTTGTCCAAGGTCGGTATGTGTTGCATGTGTAGGTTGATGCGTAGCGGCGTTATCCTGCGCTTTTTCCAACTGCTCTTGTAGCTAAAGGAGGACAGAAATAAACTGATTTTCGTTTTGCTCTAATATATATACCAAGAAGGTAGGGCGGGAATAACCGGTTAGTGGCTGATTCGTCCCCAGTCGTCTGGCCGAGGGGAGCGCAAGGGGTGATGGCAAGGAGGAAAGGCGGGACCTCGCTTTCTTCCTTCCCAGCATCCCCCGCGTCTTGCGACTCCCAACAAAGGAGACAAGAGAGACGACTGGGGACGAGTCAGGGTTAGTGGGGAGCCCGGGGGGTGGACTCATATGAAAGTGACGGGGATGCTCGTCTCGTTTAGGGGTCTAAATTACGGATTTTGGTCTCACTTAGGGTGTTCAGGACGGAACGCCGATATGTTTTGCCATCAAGGTATCGTATAGGGTTGCACGCGAAGAAATAAAAAAAAAAACACCCGTCATACTGTGTTGGTGGTCTCATTACCGGAGATCGATTGCAACTTAATTAAAGTCACTACAACTCTTGTTTGTCTGTCGTTTTTAGAATGGTATATTTCAGCCGTCAAATAAAGCTTGAGCCACGCCCAGATTGGTCTCCTTTAGGGGCTTAATTCAAAATTTCAGACGAGCATCCCCGTCCCTTTCATATGGGAGTCCCCCTGCCTCCGAGGAAGGGTGGGGAGTGGCGCGAAGAATATTAAGTGGAAAAAGTCGAGAAGACTCTCTACTCACTAACCGAACGCCTGGAATAGGCTAGGGCGGGAAATGTAATCAACTCAGGATCTCTCGCCTCGTCTCCCGCCTGGACCTGGTTGTTCATAGGGTGGATACTGAACGCTATCCACCGGATAAATCTCTATCCAGTGGATAGCGCAGTTTGTTTTGTTAACACTTATACACTGGGAAGTGATTTATGTGGTGGATAGCGTTATCCGCCCTTTGAACAACTGGGGCCAGTTCGATAAATATTGTATAGTATGAAATGAAAAAAAAAAAAAGGGTATGAAATGAAAATAATCATCATCAACCTGCGTCTAATAAGGTTTAACGCCCACCAATTGCGCCCTGTCTCAAATCACATTTAGTACATTAGTTCAGCCTCTTGCGTCTCATCGGGACCCACTAATCGAGTAGTCAAGGCGTTTTAACCTCCCTGGTTACACATGCACAATGCTAAAGGGCGGACACATTTTTGGAATGTTTAGAAGATCTAGATCACATCCAGCGGCCTGTCTGCCAGGGAATAAACGCCCACTAGTGATCCGCCAATCTGGTCGAGGCGCGACCGGGCGAAATTGCCGCCCGCGCGACGTAGATTTCGCCCGGTTTTAATGCCGCTACGGTACGATTGAATATTCTCGAGCTAGTTTATTCAGTTTCTATTTAATTTTTTGAGCCTTAAACGACGAGAAAGGATAAAAACTGACCGACTTTTCTGGGCCATTTGTTTGTTTTGTACAAGGTAAGGGTGACCGTCTTACGAAATCTCGTTTTCACGCTCTTTTTGGTGCGTATTCGCACTCCATAGTGACCCATAATCCAATGTCATATAATAAAACCGGCTACGTGTAATCAGGTACTTGAAAAATATTGATAAACATGATTAGGACATTTTGCATTCTTTGTCGAAGAGAAAAGGTTAGCTCACAGTTTACATATAGTACACTAAGCCGGGCAGTAAATAAAGTAAATTAAAGTAATTTTTCAGCGCAGTTTTTTGTTTATATCATACCTTAATTATGGTCCTCCGGCCATTTGGTCGTTTTCCCGAATTTCCAAACCAACCCATAATTCCTTGTGAGTTATCAGCGAGGATTGCGACGATCAAAAGTGCTACGATAACGCACATTTGTGTCTTTCTTTTACTTGGTAGTGCCATGAAGTCTATGATGAGAGTTATGATGAGCAAAAATCCCTGTCTTGCTTCTGCAACTATTCCTGGAACGCCTCGCTTCAAATGCACAGATGAACGCGTTTTATAAACTATCTTGTTAGAGGTCCCATTGAGTTAAAATATCGACGGCTTGGTTGTGAAAGTAGGCGGCTGAATATGAAGGACTCTGCAATATTGAAATGCCTACGCGTTTCTTTTTTACGAAAATACCGAAAAAAACAAGGAAGTAATGTTATTCCCACAAATTGTAACAAGCTGTAAAGTCACAAAAATTAATGCGTGTGTTGGTACAATGTAATTTTAAGTGGAAACTCTTGCATTAACAAAACCTTTCTCAGTAGCGTGGTACAAACTGTAACAAATGAAGTGGCTGACGCGGCATTTTTTTCTTTAATCAGGAATGCGTCAAAATACAATTTCAAGCCGGAGATTTCCTCGGCAAAAAACAACACGATTTTGTGTTCAGTTTGTTGACCAGTTCGTTAATTGTTTCCGAGTTTAATAGTTTAACTACAGCTTTTGCTGACACAAAAAGAAAGGAAATTAGAAACAAGAAAAAGGCCGGAACTCGTGACTGAAACAGGTGTTTGTCAAGTTCAAAGAACTTCGT
Source organism: Desmophyllum pertusum (assembly GCA_029204205.1). Lineage (NCBI taxonomy): Eukaryota > Metazoa > Cnidaria > Anthozoa > Scleractinia > Caryophylliidae > Desmophyllum > Desmophyllum pertusum. Next base: position 241,018 of record MU825411.1, on the reverse strand, counting down.
CAAGTTGAAATAAATTTCTAGAAATAATTGAACTATGCTGGGAGCATCCTGTAGTTCATGCTGTCTTTGTGTGAAGAAGTCCGCTAATTCAATTAAATTATGTTGGCGTTATTTCTTCTTTTTAATGGAAGCCCAGTACACTTGCGTGAGGTCTTAACTGGAACGAAAGGAATACAAAAATCAGCATGGTGTCTTTATTAACCCATGGTGTCTTTATTAACCCTTTCAATCAATACACTAATTTTGCCTGCAGGCACAAGAAAGAAAATCAACATCTACGCCGTAGCGTCGGCAAAGTACACGAAATGTTCGATTCTGTGTTCGAGTGGTCAGGGCGTCGGACTTGTAATCCAGAGGTCCCGGGTTCAAGTCCTCCATCCTGCCATTCGCTGGATTTGATCTCGGTTGCCCCGAGTTCAACTCCTTGGCTGCGCTCTGTAAATAGCCAGCTGGTCTGTCTCCTGCCAGTTGGGATTTTTAACCATTGTTATGTTTATTTGAAATATTTGTTTCTACACACGGCCCCACAAGCTTCTAGCTTTAACACAAACCGTGTATAAAATAAAGTTGCTTTACTTTTTTGCTTTACTCTTCATGCAATCCCGGTAAGCCGGAGATCTTACCTAATTTCTACAATGTACTTTCACATTAGTAGGCGGGGTCTCGGCACGGCAGGCGGGATCACGTTCGCATTGAAAATATCTGATATGGGCCGGTGCAGAATAATGTTCTCTTCATGCAAGCACGCGGTAAGGCGGAAAACAGTTACATCATTTCTACAATGTGCTTCCACGTTAATTAGTAGGTGGGATCTCGGCAGGCGGGATCACGTCCGCATTGAAAACATCTCGTGATCTGGGCCGGAACAGAACGACTTTGTTCCACTGATATGATGAATGCGAGGCTGAAATTTCGAATCGGCTAACCGGGCAAGCCCACTCGCTTCTACATGAAGACGCTCTAATAAAATCGCCATTTCCTACACAAGGTAGCTTCTCCAGGCCCTGAGAATGAGGATGAGGAAGAAAATTTAATTTTATGACTATATAGCTCGAACCTTTAATTAACTCTTTCACTCCCAAGAGTGCTAAGTTCAAAACTGAGGAAAAAATCTTGAATATCATTTTGCAAAATTGTCAAAAACAAACAGCACCACTTGAAAGTACTGCTCAATAGCTTTCATTTGAACGGTCACACACTAGGGTTTCATCCACAGACTCAAAAGTTAGAACCACCTTGTACAGCATAATAAACAGTACCACTTGAAAGTACTGCTCAATAGCTTTCATTTGAATGGTCACACACTAGGGTTTCATCCACAGACTCAAAAGTAACAACCACATTTATTGACTCGAGGTTTGACCCTGGGAGTGAAACGGTTAAACGCCCTTCATCCACCCAAACTTAGCAAGCAGCGCAGACTGAAAACTGAGAATTGTCACGGTGAAAAATAAATTAAGTGACAACTTATTTTAGCGATTACAATTGGATTTTCAGAGATATCGATTTCACGATCTGAATCGGAATACCTTTTTTAAATATAAGACAAAATGTTCAAGCAATCAACCGTGGACGACAATCCTGCTGGTGTACGTTGGATCAACTAGTGATCTAATCGGTTTAAACAAGTGGAAATATACTGTAGAAGGAGAGACCGATACAACGTAGATTTTTTTTGAGTTTTAGGTACTATATTTCAACTGGCCAAACCAGTCTTCAGGTACGAATTCATGATATTAGAGACGGAAAACCGTCTTAGACGGGAAACTCGTCTTAAAGGAGCTATGTCACGATATTTTAGGTCATTTTTGCGAAGTGCAACATCACCTTCAAATTGAAGAAAGCCTCAAAATAATAGTTTACTAAGGTAGAAAAATACCAAAGAGGTAATAATAAACCAAACAGGAACAAAGATGGTTGAGGATGGAGAAGATTGAGACGGATTGCGATCGGCGAACTTGAAAAAATTGGCCAATTTTTTCAAGATGCGCCATCCGTGACGTAGCTCCTTTAAGGCTATACGTGTTACATATAGGAGCTACTGACAGTTTTTGCGCAACTGTAACGGAAATACGTCAGACAGATAGATTGACAATAAAACAATAAAATAAAATAATAAAAGGAAACTCAATTTTCTATTATGTTTCTTCTCGGATGTTGAGGCCATGAGATTCAATTGTTCTTACTTTTGAGATTAAAAACTGAAGCTTCCCTGGCCTTACGCATTGAGTCTCGTTTGGAAAACATTTTTTTCAATGGGGATTAATTGCATGTCGTTAGCAGTGAGTGTGATTAGGAGAGGAGAGAAAGCTCGGCAGCTGTTGTAGGTTTAGAAGATTTGGTGTTGGAATTATCTATGGTACGGCGGTGTTCATTAAATCTGTCTTTTACTCTTTTTTTTGTAAGAATATATATTATTTCAGTAAACGTAAAATAACAGAAATAATACGACCTGAGCTGTACACGTTTTTGACGTTTTTATCGTTTTGTTAACCCCTTTTGATTTAAGAAAAATGAAAGAAGTATACATGGTACATATTTACCATAAATGAAGCATCATGTAATTTTATTGTATTTTATTTTATATCAACATGCCCAAAAAATTATTAACTAAATCTCAGCCTTGGGTATATTCTTAGCATAATCTTAAAATTTCGCCAATCTCAGCCTCAATATTCTTATAAACAAGATTCTTACAAAAAAGAGTGTATTCGGTAAATTGCAGCGGTTACATTGAATCGTGTAGATTAGATTTTTGGTGTCCCTGGTCAGGTTAGATTTGATAGAGTAGAGAAAAAAAAGGTACGCAGTTAGTTAGTCGACCATGAGAAATGTAAGGACAAGTACCGCAAGTTTTAGATGGGTATTGGTCGAGTTAGAAGGAAGTTTAGCTGTATTAAAAAGTCACGTTGAAAAGCTTTACATATGATAACTGGAACAGCAACTTCATAACTTTCATAGATCAATTGATCACACTGCTTTTAGTAAAATTAAGTGCGAAGTTTTGTAAAAAAATGCTTGCAACTCACAGAAATACTTTGAAACTTCAAAATGTTCATTTTTTTTTAAATAAATCTTTGATGCGGGGTAACGCTTTCTCCCTTGCATCAGGGGGTAATGCTCCTGCTGGCATACACACGTCTTTGCTGACTGAAAAAAAAAAAAAAACATTGGGTTCTTATATTTCCACTTATATTATTTGTAGAAGATTTTTAGGAAACTTCGCCATTGTACTAAATTCGGTATTACAAATAGTTCTATGAACTTTGTTTTCTGCACTGAAAATTACAATTTTGCGTGACATCGGTGAAAAGTTATATTTCTAAATATGTCTTGGAAAGGCTCTTCCATGCAAAGTAATAAAAGCATGAGGCCGACTTGTGGCAAATCTACCCAAATACATCTCGAGATCGAGCGTTGTCCGAGGTCACGCATATTTGTCACGCCATCTTGTTTTGGCGGCGGCTACTGATTCACAAATTATTCACAAATCGCACCTATATGTCATCATAGCCTTTCCTAAAGCGTATCGTATGATTTCAAGAGAATATGTCGGCTTCAGCAGCGTGTTTTGTCCTGTTTATCGCAGGTAAGATTATTAATCTACAGTTTAAATTAGTAAGAACATCACTTTTGTACTGTTCTATTGTTACTCAGCGAAATTAACCATGCACTGCTGAGAACGAGTTCGTTGTAATTAACTCTTTCGATGGGCGAATATTGTAAAATCGCTATCTCTCGTTCGACTTGTTCAACTTTATCACAGGCAAGAACGGGTAAATCGATTTCTAGTTAACAGAGTTTTAAAGACTTTATTTCAAGTAGAACGCCCGAGTATAACTGATAGTTTCACTTCAGCAATCCGTGCTTCAATCAATTCACCGCTTGAATAAACTGATCTGTGAACAATACAGCACGCATGGAATAATAAATAAGCTATACATCCATTGTTAAAGCGATAGTTTCTCATGGACTGAGTTCAAATTTTCGTTCGAAACGTAACTTGTAATTTTTTGCCCAGTCAGTACGTGCTTGACGCAGCCGTGCACAGCACAAGCCAACAATTAATAAAGCCAGTTGACACGGAATTGTGTTTACATTGGTCGAAGATTACTGTTATCGATCGAAGTGCTTTCCTTTGTTCTGAGTAAGGTTTGAGTATAAATGTAGTCAGCCCGTTCAAGGGCTATGCGATTGTACGTATATGTAGGTCAGGAAAGAGGAAAGAAATCTACGGCGCCATATTGAAACACGCGGAAAAAATGATCACGCGAACACTCTGGGGGTGCTTGTGTTGTAATTCACATAAAAGGTCATTCCTGTGTCTAGTTTTGTTTTTATTTTTTAATTTATTTTGGATGTCAGATACATAATGTATTCATATTATAGGAGAAATCAGTAGATCATTTAAAATTTCATGAGCATATAAACACAAAACTCATCTTGATCTAGCCTGCGTGCAGACGACTCCTATGTCCTTGCTGTGAAGCAAGTATATTATAAAATAGGAGTCGTCTGCACGCAGGCTAAACTCATCGGATTCAAAATAAATTTGCGCATCAAACTACATTCAGCCAGCGTGCAGACGTCTCCTATTTCCTTGCTTCACGCGGAACATTTTACTGTAAAGTGGAATTGACGTGATGACATTTTAATCTGCCGATGCTGTCTGAAGAAAATGTATTTTAATACGTGTTTTGTTTTATTTATCGCGCTTCAAACAACAAAGAAGCGAAACCTGAAATAAAATTAAGGAGAAAGTGAAGCGGATTAGAGCAATCATTGGCAATCATTGTTCTCTGTTATTCTTGAGGCCTTCAATGTTTATCAGTCCTGAAGTCAGTCGTAAACATAAACATTTGATTTTATTCCCATGGCCAACCTATATTATGCGAAGCAGCATGACGTATCATCATACATGTATTGCGTATGCTGCCGTGGTAATTTTCGGAGTAGTCGTGACTGCCCGCGCTGTTTGTTGATTGGATAATAAGAATCGGAAACTCTTCGAGTGCTTCAACGAAGATTTGTCAAAAGGGCACTTGTTTCCCCGACTGAGAGGGTTTTTCTTAAAAAAAAAAAAATAACAATAATAATAAAAAATAAATAATAGTAGTAACAATAAAAATAATAATAAAAATAATGGCATTAAAAAAGAAAGAAACTGCAAAGTTCCTGTACATGTTTGATGTCTAAAAAAATACTGAATATAGTTGATCTTGATTTATGTATTTATTTCAGGTCTGTCGCTAGGTACCAGTGCTATTTCAGTAGGAGACTGTAACATGACTTACTTCATATCCAATGGGCAGCAGTGTCAGAGAGAAATGATCAAAAATCTACAGAGTAAGCCAAATACAAACTGTAGGTAAGTAATCACGTGTGTGACGGTTCAATTGTCGGGCAAAGCTTTATATTTATAACAAAAGTTAAAAGGATAGTTATAATGGTTTGAACTCCTGGACTATCAGTAGTCAAGGGGCGAGGTAGGGGTAGGGTGGGGGTGCCGTTTTGGGAGCTGAATCTAGTCTCGCTCTTTGCAGACGAAATGCAATGGCTCCTGGCATCAGCTTGGATGTAATGATCAGATATAAATCCAGACATGAGAAACAAATGTTGTGGAAGCCGAGCGAATTCGTCCTATTGATTGCACTACATCTGTAGCTATACAGGAACAGACAGTTCAATATCCCATCTCCTTTTTTTTAACTCTCTCAGTTTATGTATCTCTCCTGCCTAGTTATTTCTACCTTTAGGATTCAGGATCCAGAATTTTTTGATAGGAGGGGTCCCAGGGTTTTCCCAAAAATGTGAAGTAGATTGAAGAAACATTTTTGGAAGTAGACGGCAGTATTCTCCCACAGAAAGAAAATTGAGATTTTAGGCTCTGAAAAGTGCATTTTGGTGGATTCTGGAGATGGTTTTGCTATGGATAATAGAGAAAGCAAAAAACCCTAAGGTCTGATAGGGGGGTCCTTATTTCTACCTTTACGTCGTTTCTCCCTCCTCCCTAAACCGTTTGTAGCAAGCTACTCATTATTGAACATTCTTGTTGTTGATTTTATAGTTACGAGTATGAGGGTGAAAAGTCATGTCTGAGGAAGCACATCGCAGGCTGTTTGACAAATTTGGCTCTATTTGTTGGCCCAGTGACGTCACTGCTACTTCATCAGGCGTACCACTGTGGTGACGTGTCATATCAACCCTCTTCAAACAATAATCTTATTCTCAAATTAATCAAGTGCAAGTCGCAAGCATTTATGGACACGGAATTTTGCTGGAGATATTTTCGAGATAGATTGAATGCCAACAGGTCTGACCCGTTACTGTGCAGGTGAGGCTAAGTGTTCGAAAGGTTAGGTCCCTCCCCTCCCCTCCCCTCCCCTCCCCTCCCCTCCCTCCCCTCCCCTCCCCACAACAAACCCCACCCCACCCCTCCCTCTCCCCTTGGTAAAATCGGGTATGTCACAACACAAACCCGATATTTCATTTTGAATTATTTTTTCCAGTGGGGTTGCTATAATTCACATACCTTGCCTCGCAAAGAAAGTGTTAAAAGTTGCTCCGCATCGTACCACTCGTAACGTCGCTGTGATTCTTTAAACTTTGCGAGATGATAAGTGTTCTTCTATGTAGTGTCAGCCGTGCTTACTTTATTTGTATTTCTATTTTTGGCTGATTAGATCTTTTACAGATCCTACGTATACCAGCAGCATTTTCGTTCGCAGTCCTTTGCTACTTATTCACTTTCTATTGATCTCTATTATCCCCAGTAGTTCAAGTCAAAAAGTGAAACGCATGCTATCAAAATCCAACATCACCACGTCATCGTGTCCAACCTCGTTCCCAGTGTCTTCTCGTTTTTCAAGCCGCCATTTTGAAATGCGATAAGACCCGGGGAACCTGGAAAACCTGGGTTGCATCATTTCTTGCTGTTTTACAGGGAATATGCTGTGGCAAAGGAATGTATAACAGAAAAAGCCAAAGCAAATTGCGAAATGGGCGAACTTCTGTCAAGAGATACTTACAATCCGTTCTGTCCAAACAACACAGACCCAGCACTGCACACCAACGATAAAGTATTGCCTGGATTCTCTGTCTGTCTGTCTGTCTGTCTGTCGTCTGTCTGTCTGTCTGTCTGTCTGTCTGTCTGTCTGTCTGTCTGTCTGTCTGTCTGTCTGTCTGTCTGTCTGTCTGTCTGTCTGTCTGTCTGTCTGTATTGAGCCTTATGTTTGAGTCTTATTTAAGCTTGGTTCGAACAGTTTTCATTTCAATAAACACATATTTCGCGTTTTAATAGATAGAGTAACGAAAGCCATTAAGCGTTAATAAAAGCATAATAATAATAATTATTATTATTATAAAACACAGCCTACATGTATGAAACAATCACTGATAATAGACCAGTTGGCCAAGAACAACCGCGCAACACAAAGACCGAGTGGCCATATTCTGGACTCTCAATTCGAAATCCAACGGACAAGCCATTAGCTCACCGTGCCTCTCGATCAAAAGTTGTGGAGAAGACCAAATGAAAAAAACAATCGGAGCAATGTAAAGTTCGAACAGAAAGTCAAATGATAGTCTCCTACAACACCATTGTTTTGTCTCTTCGCGCAACTCTCCTCCGGCTAACAGAAACACGAACGTTGTTATTGATAGTTATTGTTTTTAATTATCATTTAATATTGACAGGATCTCAGGATCTCGAAAATCCCCGGCTGTCTTGCAAAACGAGCTCAATCTACAGAACCGCGGCGGATTGCGAGGAGAAATTCTTGAAGAATTTCATAGGTGATGAAAAGCCTGATTGCGGGTACGTTCAACTTGTCAAACATTTGTTTTTGTTTTTACTCGAGGCTTTGATTCTCATATGGGAGGAAGTAAGCTTGGATGACCACGCTGAGTCATACTGAGGGACCATTAGCCGAATTTAGAGACGGGAAACTCGGCTTAAGACGGTAAACTCGTCTGATATGAATCCAGTGAAGGACGAGTTTCCCGTCTTAAATTTATCCGTCCATTTCCCCGTCTAAAACGACGGGAAAATCAGACCGAAAACTTGTCTTAGACGGAAAACCGTCTTTAATTCACATTAGACGAGAAAATCAGGACGGGTTTCTTGTTTGCTACACACTGGAACTGGAAATTTAGCAATTGCTTCTGGGATAGAAATGCAACCTGGCCTCATACCCGTCTTAGTCTCCGCCGTCTCTAAGTCATTTATCCGTCTAATTTTACCGTCCTTAAATTCATATTAGACGGAATTTTGTCAGATGGAATTTCGTCTGAGACGAGTTTCCCGTCTTCTAATATGAATTCGCTAATTGTTAACACTATCCACTCTTTGATTTAGTTACCACCTATGGAGCATAATAATTCACTCAATAATCAAAGATCCCCAGGGTTCAGTCATTCTCAATCTGATAGATTTTTCTTTGTCTTTGTCCAAATAAGGACTGCGTACACAGCACTGAGAGCTTGTATCGATGAGCAGTTGTCCCAGACCTGTAAAGACTACTCAAATAATCAACGACTCAAGGGTGAAATAGAGAAGGCTGCGCTGGCGGTGTTCCGGGGTCGCAGGTTCTTTTGTGAAACAGTGAATCTACGCATCATCGATCTCGACTTCAAGGTTAGGGATCTGGTCCCTTGTAAGGAAGATTTTTTTCCAGCGATGGAGAAATGCGCGAAACCCATCAGGATGGAGTACAAAGCAGGAAACAACACGGCCGGTGAACTATGCAGGTATAGAAACTTGTCGTGGTCAACATTCAGTTAGTACAGAGAGGTTTTCAATCGAGTGTCCTAAAACCAAAACCAAAGCCATCACAATTGGCCAATCAAAACACACATTATACAGCACAACTTATGACGAACCAATGAAAACTCGAAGAAAATGCACGTAACCGTCGCCAAGCGCGGGAAAACGCGTGACCAAGTCGCGATTGGTTTTGGTTTTGCCTCTGATTGGTTGAATAAGTGGTGCGTTTTGTAAACCAGTTATAGAGAGTAGCAAAGCTATTCCGGACTACTTTCGACACTCAATTGAAACCCGCCCTAATAGGCCATTTCCGAGTTGCCTTTTGCCTCCGTTTCAAAACGAGTCCTGGTGCACATTCTCTCAAATGAAAATTAGTTTGATTTGTATTTGAACGAACTTGTGAGTAAAACTTATGTTTACATGAAAGGTTTTGCACCAGGACTCGTTTTGAAACCGAGGTAAAATGAACTCGGAAATGACCTATTGCACGGATTGCGCTTTGTGATTGTTTAAGAAGCTTTTACTGTGCATTGTATTCACTGCGTCTTGCTGACCATTTCTCCCTTTGATACCAGCAAAAAATATAAATAATTCCCTGGGATTCATTTCAACTCGACTCCAGTTTTGAAACCAGTATTCGTGTGATAGATGGTCTGTTATATAGCCACCACCCTAAAAAAAACTCCCCTGTCCTACCCCCCCCCCCCCCCCCCCCTCTAAAATGGTTCTAACTGACTATCGTTCTTTTGACCACTTTTCTCGTGTAATATCCGTGTTTTTTTTTCTTCAGGAAATTTCGCACGGCGGTAGACTGCTCCAATGTCGTGCAAAAACTACACTGTAAGTTTGAAAAATACGTTGCCATCATCATTCAAGATCCTTACACTTTGTTCTGCACCAGTGGAACCGAAGCTGGAAGAAAGAACGCTAGTGGCGCAGTTTCTATCTCAGCTGGCCTTTGCTTTACTATTTTCGCCCTTGTTCTTCAACTGCTACAAGAAATTTAACCTTTTGCCTTTTTTCTGGCGATCCGAAGTCAGTATTAAGTATACAGTCGTAGCTCTCGTTGCGGCCGCTTTCGTAAGCGACCAGCTCTAGTTACGACTACTTTTTCGAATTCCCGAGGTGGTCTTCGACTGTAATTAAAAGATAAGGCTTCCAATGGTCGCTCGTATTTGTAAAATATCCCGGGGGGGGGTACTCAAAAAAGTTTTATACGGGGAGGCTCCGCCCAGAAGTCCAACCCCTTACCCTTTCATATACCATTTTTCACAGAAAAGGTACCCCTTTCATATACCTTCCATAGAAAATGGTAACCCTTTCATATACCTTCCATAGAAATTATGAAAATGGTACCCCTTTCACATACCTACAGTAGAAGCACTGCATCCCTTTTCTATACCCTTGTAATGAACTTAATGAACAATATATATCACCAGAAATCATCAAGCATTACCAGTAGAGATGTTAACCAAACAATAATATCATTTACTCGTGAAATCCCTACCCTTTCATATACTTCAACTCGTGAAATCCCTACCCTTTCACATACCTCGAGCCTAAAAAAGGCCCCCTTTCGGGCGGAGCCTCCCCGTATAGTCCATTACAGGGAGTACCCCCCCCCCCCCCCCCCCCCCCCCCCGGGTAAAATATGAAGTGCTAGAAGTGATTTCAGTTTGTGCTGTATGCTTATAGTTCCAAAAGTAGAGCGCCGTGTAAATATATGATTTGTTCATCAGGACTGAACCGTAATAAACCGGGGTTTGTTGCATGTTACACACTAGAGACAATTTAGGAGAACCTGGAGGTTTGTGTCTAACCGAGACACATGCAGACGGGGTTTACATAAACCAAACCCTCTGGGCAGATAGACACTGTTATATGGAATGTACCCTCACTCTGCCTTGAGAATCTGACCTTTGAACAAGAGAGGATAATCTAAGAGAAGCATTTTCTCATACATTATTACTTCTATAATCTATCTATATATGATTTAATGTGTTTGTTTTCAATGAATTGTAAAACAAGCATTCAACCTTAAGTTATGTAATGGCCGTTAAAAGGGGTCTATTACTTCAAACATTTCTGCTTTTCTATAGACTCCTCGTCACTTCCTTGATTTCTTTGCTTGTTAAAAGTAATTATTAAATATACATTGTATCATAAGTGATGGAAGTAATAAAAGTTAAAAGTTAAAGTTAAGTTACATGGGTGTCTTCCAATGATATATTTTTTTGAAATCCATTTTTATTTTTAGCTTTCAGTCCATATCTGAGCTATGTCGGAACCTCAATCAGAAGGACATAAAAATAACTTTCACCTGAGCATGGCTAGCCTGCGAATACAGCCGACTTCCGGAGGTCGGCTGTATTCGCAGGCTAGAGCATGGCGCGAAATAGCAGTACATTTCAAAAATATATCATGGGACACGGGGAATCCTTCTCCTAGATCATCCTCTCTTGCTTTGCCTGGTTTTTTAAATTTATTTTTGTTTTTAATGGTCGTTTTCTACCGTTTCGTGGCCAGTGGAGATGGAGTTTAAAATGGGGGAATACATCGCAGCAACAATATGAAAAGTTAATCCAGCTCCCCAGACTCTCTTCCAACATCTTGTGTAGTTTATTTAACCGGAATACGTTGTATGTTGCTTCAATGAATGTCGAGGAGAATAAGAGACATACAACCAATAATCGTGAAATTTATTTTAGTGGAAAAATATCAACCTCGGGCAGGAGCCCATCACTAGGAGCGAGCAACTGGACTGGATTCGTGTCACAGCGTTTTTACAGACCAGGTTATTTTTAGATTCGCTTTTCCCGCGAATTCGTATTCCCGCCAGACAATCAAACGTTTTTCCTTTGTAAACATTAATTGGCGTTACCGCGTAACAAAGGCCGCAATTTAAATAGGTCGCCATCTTTTTATTTTATTTTATTTCATTTCATATTACACATGGGACCAGAAACACATTTTCCCGGGAAAAAGGAATCTAAAAATAAACCGGTCTGTAAAAACGCTGTGACATAGGCGTAGTGTCGGAGCTGCTCGCTCCAGCTAATGGGCTCCTGCCTCGGGTTATACTGCCTAGTTTTCCTCTATTCTTACATCATAGATTGAACACGATATTATCAGTTGCCAATAAGACGACAAAACTAACAAAAAAAACAAAAAACAAACAAACAAACTGTATTTTTTTTATTCTTCGACAAAATCCTCAAAACTATGGATGCAAATCAGTTAAGCCTACTTTACGGAGACTTCGTTATTACGAACAGTGCCTTTGTTCCCCGCGAATGGCAGAGACGTCGCTGGCGGGCTGTGTGACAATACTAGACTAAGGACGTTTAGAATGTTAGCTCTTCGAAAAACTAAACGTCACTCAACTGCTGATAGCAGTAGAACTGAAACTTTGTACCGTAACTAGTTCTATGATGTCATATGTTACACATAAAAATTGCATTAATGCTTTAAAATACTGTGCTCAGTGCTCATTACTGATCAATTATTTTCGCTTCGTCAAAGTGAGGCGGAGATTACGTAATAAATAAAAAAACTGGATATCGTGTTTCATCTGATTTCCAAACACCGAGAAGGAAGTTGAAAATACGACACATGGCGGAGGTGGTTTGGAAATCGGATGAAACACACTCTCGAGTGTTTGATATATCTTCTCAATCGAAACTAAGAGGAGAAATAAACAAAATCATAAAAATATATGCGAATTAAGATCAGATTACGGTTGCGAGTTTGATAACGTATGTTCCCGATTAAGCGCTGGGTCCTAAATGCCAATTCCAGTTTATTCGAGGTACAGGAAAATATAATAAACGTCGGGCCCCGAGTAAACGCCGAGTCTACCGCTGAGGTGGAGTTTGAAATACATTATCCAGGCGTTTAATCGAGAAAACACGGTAGTTTTATTTTAAGCAAAGAACATAAATGGGATAATACTGACAGCAAGCTGAAGCATTGTACTCAAGCTTTTCGAAGTTCCTTGAGAACAGAACGGATTATTTATCCTTGCAGTGATGTCGAGAACGTCATCGTTAAATTTACAATCCTTTTTTCGAGCCTTGTTAATGCACTCTCTGGCCTTCTTGTATTCAGTTTTGTATTCACTGCAAGTAAAACACACAAGTGAGATTTGCTCTAAATTTAAGAAATAGAAAATGTTAGTTAAAGGAGCTATGTCACGACATTTGAATTTTATCATTAGTATTATTATTTTTGAAAAGTGCAAAATAACCTTAAAATTGAAGAAAGCCTCAAAATCATTAGCCTGCCTGGTGCGTAGAAAGGGGAGGGAGTATCCCCCTCCCCGGAGACCAAACTGAAGCCAGCTCTGAATAGGGTTCATCCACAAACACCGGAAACACAGCGATATGAAATAAATATACATAATACACACACCTGCAAGTTTTATCAGTTTTTCTCTCAGCCGATGTCGAGGTCAGGAAGATTTTGCGAAATGGCTTTGCGCAAGTCTCTGCATCATCGAAGAACTGTTGTTTACAGTCAGCAAGCGGTTTAACGTTTTGGAGAAGTGAGTTGATGTCCAAGCTCGTGCGGTTACAAAACAGCCGCTCATTGGTCAGTGTCCCCTGGAGAACTTTTTCGGTATCATCAAAGAGCCGTGTGTTTGTTACGCAGGTGTCAATGTTCTCTTGCAGGCATTTTCTTTTTCTATCTTTCTCTTTGCTAAAACAAAACAAAAAAAAAGTTTTATACGGGGAGGCTCTGCCCTTACCCTTTCATATACCATTTTTGACTGAAAAGGTAACCCTTTAACCCCTTTATATACCTTCAATAGAAAATGGTACCCCTTTCACATACCTACAGTTGAAACACTGCATCCCTTTTACGACTTTTACTAAACTTTTCGCTTGAATAGCCCCTTAAAATATTGGATGAATCAGCCGTTAGGTGCGTCTGTTCGAGATATTATGAAAGGCCCTTTTAAACACTTAAATGACAGTTTTCCCTACCCTTTTCTATACTTCAATTCGTGAAATCCCTACCCTTTCATATACCTCGAGCCTAAAAAGGGACCCCTTTCGGGCGGAGCCTCCCGTATAGTCCATTATAGGGAGTACCCCCCCCCCCCCCTCCCCGGGGCTTGTTCCGGCTCTGACACAACCCCGCGAAATTCAGTCAAACTCGCTCAGGAAAGTTTCATATTTTACATCATGAGGCCGACAAACGAAGACATTTGAGAAATTGTACGGTTTTATGTTCATGATGGATACAAAAATTGTAAATGAATACAAGAACATAGCAAAGCTCCAGCCTCCACGTACAAAACTAAAATACAAATCAGATGGTGTCAAAAGAAGGAGAAGCAAGTCCCTTTTAAGCCTGGTTTTCACTAGCGACGCAAAAAGGGAGACAAGCAACATACGCAGACGCAGTAACGCGTTGATCATTGGTGCCTTTTGTTTACGACAAATCAACACGTTACTGCGTCTGCGTATGTTGCTTGCGCTTGTGCTTGCGTCGCTAGTGAAAACCAGGCTTATATAGTGCGCCTTCTTGTTTAACATAGGCATTGCCAGTTTAAAAATATTCCCCATTACAAACTAAAACTGAATGGATCAACAAATCGCGTCTCGTACAACCTGCTCTTGAGTTTCCTCCTTACCTGCAACTGAAGTCGTCTTCATTAGCAAATTTCTCAGCGCCCTGATCTTCACATTCCATCGCCTTGTCGTAAATGTACGAATTGGAACATTCGATTTTCGCGTGAAGATCTGAACACTCTGTAAGTAAAAAAAAAAACGTCACATGAATCATAACAATAACGTAAATTCTAGCAGTAGGCTCGATTACCAGCCGCTGTTCGGGAAAATGAGCACACGCCCACCCCTCGGGGAGGAACGAAGACCGGACTCGAGAGAGCGGCGGAAATCGAGCCTAATCTAGCAGCAGCATTTATATGTAGCAAGCAGACTGCATTGATAAAACTTAGCTCGGAGATTACATATTTAACTGAAAAAAAGAGCTAAAAGTGATTCCGATTGTGTATGAAACTTTGACACTTTCGTGAACAAAAATGTCACTTCTCGAAAACTTCCCACCGTATATCCTCAGTTAAGCATCCCGGGGCTTATTTTAAACTTTTATGTCATGGGAGATGGAGGCTTACTTGAAAGAACTAAGCCCACGGCCTCGTCGGCTACATGTAAGTATCAGGCGATATTCCGTGGCAGGATAATTGTCAATTATCTAATTATTATAAGTGAATTAACCTAGTGAAAGCAGTACGTATAAACTACATAATCAAGCAGTTACTTGAAGTAATGTTGTACAATCCTGGGTCTTTACGCGATTTACAGAAGGGATTGTAGTCTTGATCTTTAACCATGTGTTGACAAAGTCCTTCGCACTCTGCCCGAGCAACCTCGGCACATTCCATCTTCGCTTTAGCGTATGGCCTTCAACAGATCAAATATATATTATTATGTTACAATATTTTGACAATTACATGCACTCAAACCTGTAAGTAACAGGGGGGGGGGGGGGGGGGGGGGGGGGGGGGAGGAGGAGGGGGAGGAGGAGGAGTCGGGGCAACGAAGGGAGGGGGAGGAGGAGGAGGGGTCGGAAAAAAAAGTAGCGAAAAAAAGAAAAAAAGTAGCGTTTGAAAAAAATGAGAGAAAAGAGAAAGTATTACTCGCACAACTTGAACACATCATTCCTTGATTGGTCGAAGACAGAGTGGAAGTCATTCCAGCAATCTAAAGCCTTGTTCGCACGTTCCGGTTTGCACTTGGTGACAAGCCATAAGAAGTCGTGGATATCACTGAGATCAACAGTTTGGTCGCCACAGTTGTACGCCTGTAAGAGCAGTAACTTGGTAATCTGGCCAGCCATGTCCTTCAGGAGAGGATCATCTTTCACACAACCAGTCACGTATTTTTTAAGGCACGTTTTGAGATCGGCGTATG
The DNA here is from genome assembly GCA_029204205.1 of Desmophyllum pertusum. NCBI lineage: Eukaryota > Metazoa > Cnidaria > Anthozoa > Scleractinia > Caryophylliidae > Desmophyllum > Desmophyllum pertusum. The sequence continues at coordinate 225,313 of MU825411.1, read as the reverse complement.
CGACACTGAAGGAACAACAAAGGTTTACAAACGGAATACAGTTACTTACTACAGTATGACCGAGCTTTACATTTGCTATATTTACATTTATTACTACACATGACGCTTTCGACATTGCTGATCCTAGCAGAATGCAGGAAGCGTGTCACATATATGAGCCTAGTACTGACTCGTCCCCAGTCGTCTCTCTTGTCTCCTTTGTTGGGAGTCGCAACACGCGGGGTATGCTGGGAAGGAGGAAAGCGAAGCGCGAAGAAGAGAATCCATCACCCCTTGCGCTCCCTCGGCCGCGCTAAATATTAACAGAGACGACTGGGGACGAGTCAGAGCCTAGTATATGACCGCTCACCACATGAGATCAGTACTCCGTAGTTCAGTGGTTAGAGCATCCGACCGGTGTACGGTACGGAAGGGCATGGGTTTGAATACCGTCTGGGATTACAAGGTTTGAAACCTTCACATGAAGCATGTGAATTTTATGGTGGCACTGTTGTCAGCTCCAAAAGCTAAATTCAAGGGCATTTTTTCTGCGCACGTCAGTGACCAATGACAGTCCTTGTCAGGAGTGTCCTGATGGGGGTGCTGGATTCTCAGTTATCAGTTGAAATTTCGGTTATTTCTCAGTAAAATTTTAGTCATTTCTCAGCTATCAGTTAATTTTGACAGATCTCATTCTCAGCTATCAGTTAAAATGTTGGTCATTTCTCAGCAAACAGTTTTGGCCAATTCTCAGCTATCAGTTACACCCCATCAAGACCCTATTTCAGGACTACCCTCAACCAGCCACAGACGGTTGCACTAGACGAACTGATATTTTAAAATGTTTGTATTAGGGGTATGACCAGAGGTGTGAAAAAACCCTACAGAAATTAGAAAGATGGCCAAATAGGTCCCTGGCTTGTATTGGTTTGAATGTTTGAAAAAAAATGTTACTGTAGAGCAAGATCTTGGTCTCCAGTGACTTTTCCCATAAGAACCCCTTTAACTTGATTATACCTGCACGATAAACCAGGATTTAGCTTCAAGTCGATCATCATTATGCGCTGGCAGACTTGCCCTTCATATGTGAAAGTGTTCAAGGAACATTTTCCAATGTCTATAGCATCAGTGGGATTTCTCAAAAAAGCAACTGAAAAAAGTAAAGTGAGAATAGAAATTAAAGGGGCAGTGTCACAAAGATTTATGACTACTTAAACATCCTAGCAGAAGTGTTTGTATCAATGGAAATCCACTAATATATAGTGGCCTGGTCCTGCTAAAAGTTACTATACTAGTACAGAAAAACTGTTAACAAATTTATTTGACTAAGGACGGGTAGGAAGGAAGTGGAATGAAACTTGAAAAAGTCAGGCCGACGTTTTCAAGTTTTAGCTCATGACCAATGATTCTGGTTTGATCTCACCTCGGGAGAATGAATTGATGTCTGAGAGTCTTTCTATTGTTGTCCAGGAGCCATTTTGTGCATCAGCGAGTGTACCTTCATAATTCAAGCGTATTTTACACAAAAACTTGGAAGAATTCTCGTGACACTGTCCCTTTAAGGAGAAAATGAGTCCCACGTCCAAAACCCGGCAGTTAGTGCATAAAGCTTAGCTTACAGTTAGATAGAGCGGTTTTAAATCGAGTATCGAAATTAACAGTTAGAATTAAAGGGACACTGTCCCGGCGTATTTGCTCAAAATTGTTATAAATGCATGAAATGGTCCCTAAATCTATGAAATAAGAACTTAATAAACTCTAACTAAATGATAAAAAGCAATTTCTTCAAGAAATTCCATACTGCAACAAAATGTTTGCAAAATTTCAAAGATTTCCGAGCCAAATTTGAAACTTTGAAAAACTGACATCCTGACGTTTTTCAAAAATCCATATTGCAATCCATTTCCATCCTCGCTGTCGTTTGTCATCCTCACTTCCTAATGGGTTCCTGTCATTTTTCGAGTGCTATTCTACAGAGCCAAGCCATTATTGTTCAACTTCCTATGATCTAGATATGTTTCCGAGCTTCCCAAAATCATGCTAAAATCAGGACAGTGTCCCTTTAACAGTTTTGTAACTAGACATGTTTAATTGGTGCACCGGGATTTTTTTGCTGCTTTCTGCCTTGCCATCGGCTGGGAGATGTACATGACTGTAGGTCAAGGCAGTGCCTCTAGCCAAATTTTATCGGCTAATGTGACTAAAATAGCACGAAAATTGATTTATTTTTTAAAGGCCGTGTCGTCGACTTTAATTCCAAAAAAATGGACTGTATCGACACATGGTCGATACCGTGATAAATGGCCCAAAGCCAACAAGATGGTGTATAAACCTCGTTATTGACGTTATTATACGGGTAATAATTTGCATAGGGTAATTGGCTGAAGCCAAAATACAAATGTAAATGGCATCTCTGATAATTCTCTGATTTATTCATGTATAACTTGCCATTTGTAGATTTCTACGGAGTTATTTTCTGTTAGGAACGCAAAAAGAAGTATTTTCATATTTTAAGTACAATTGTTAGAGAACACTAAATTATTTTATGCCGCTTTTGTATATAGCGGATATACGCACGAACAGGTGAGCGGAGACCTTAGCTTTTTGGTTTTCGGAACACGAAAACTATCTGAAGCAGAACTTTGAATATAAGATCGGAAAACATGCTACTATTACAATAATATTAGGGTTAACTGCAGTAAACCTAAAAAAAGCGTAGCATCACAGCATTGCCAAGGGAAGGAATTGAATATACCATCCCCGATGGGCGAGCCACACGAAGAGACCACAATGTTATAGCTCCTTGCATCGATTTATATATATGTGTCAGTAGTCATATTTATTCATTCGACAAAGCAACTGAGATTCCTCGTTCTGTTAATGGAGGAGGAGAGTATAGCCAGTAGCCAGCTGAAGCTAATTTTGTGAGGCATTCGGCAGTTCAGTTTCGCGCAATGTTCGTGATGACAGCCTGAATATATTTTTCATATTTTAATTTGTAAAATATCTATGGAATTATTAAATAAACCCACCTGTCATTAAGATCACTAGCACAATCACTTCAAATAGTCTGTTCATATTGTAGGTAGACGAGATAAAAGGCCAGGATTGCAACTTGTTGAATCGAAACTTCTTATCACTATAAGAAGTATGCAACTAATAATAAAAATAATGCGTCATTGCTTCAGTTCACTTTTGTAATAAGGTATGTATGTAAATTTGTTTTGACAACATGCCGTCAACAAAAGTTAAATTTCTATATATACTGTTGAGAGATCGTTCTAGAAACTACTTCGCCGTTGGCTCGGTCAGATCAAAGTTTACAATAAATTAAAGCGAGAAATCATTTATTACCGATGATATATGTATTGGCCCAGAATAGGAAATTGTATAACACAATATGCCAAAGTTGCTCATGATTTTTCAGTAATTTCCAGCTCGTTAATAAAAAATGATGCATTGAACTGTCGTAGCTGAACAAGCTAGTTTCTCGTTTCTGGAGATGAGTTTTGAGTTAAGACTAGAAACAGTCGAATATAGATAAATGTCTCGCCCCTATTTTTTCCATTGACGTAACTAACGTATTCGAGTGAGCCCTTTCGAAAGTACGACCAAGAGTCCCAAAATCCACTCTGAAAAATTCAAAGACTAACGCACACGACGTCACCCCCCCCCCCCCCCCCCCCCCCCCCCCACCACAATCCAGGATAAATAGATATATGTGTTGCGAATATGGCGCTAATAAGCCGAGACTTTCTCTTTTGGTTTGTGTTTTAGCACTCTGTGTGACCGACGCTTGCACAACTGCATATTATGTCACTCTTGCTGCGTACGCGTCAAGATCTTTCACATTTCAGATGGACAACAGACGATTGTACAAGAGTGTTTGAGCAAATAAATCACTTTATTGTTTGGTTCAATGCTCGTGTAGTATGTATGGCAACCGCAGAATGAAATTATTCTAGCAAGTTCAGTTGAAAGGCGTCACTTCATTTAATTTAATCATAATAATAACTAATTGATTCTATAGCGATTATCCATCACTGTTCTAAGCGCCTTACAAAAATATAACGGATAAAGACTAATTACAACAATAGAATAAAAGGTAAAAAATCACTTAAGTAATGAATTACTTAAAATTATGCTACAAAAATTAATTATTCTACTGGGATAAAAACAAAAACTAGAAACATGTAAATTAAAATTTAGAGATACGCAACTTTAAAAAAATATGCTTTTAGTCTTGATTTCACTACATCTAATAGCTATAGGAATGGTGGCCAATGATTAACTTATACCAATTTAGTTATATATAACGAATTCAACCATCTGTGTTATTAATAAACATTGCTAGTGTTTATAATATCATATTTTAGGTAAATATAAATTAAGTAGAAAGCCATTTGTTTGTAGCCTGCGTGCAGACGTCTCCTATTTCCTTGCTTCACGCGGAAAAAACGTCACTTTTCCGCGTGAAGAAAGGAAACAGGAGACGTCTGCACGCAGGCTATTTGTTTGTTACACGAATAAAGTTTGTTTCGCTGGTAGGGCCATGCACTTTATCATACTAAAGACCGTTCTTGGACGCCTTCTGATTGGTCCATTTTGGTCATGTGACTTGTATACTGCTCTCTGATTGGTTATGCGCCATACATACTACTGCTATGTCGCGATATAATACATGCAGTTTTTTTGCGGCGTACAAAATTGCCCCTGAGATCGATCGAAATCTCTACCAAAGACCAGAAGGGTAATAATAAACCAAACAGGAACAAGGGTGGGTTAAGATTGGGGAAGATTGAGACGGATTACGAACGACAAAATTGGACATTTTCGGCTGACCATTTCCGTGACGTAGCTCCTTTAACTTTCATACGTACACTAATCCAGCTAATCTCTTTCGAAATCCACGAAAATACTATTTCGGCAAACGTTGATTTTAAAAAGGACGTGCAAAGGTTTGGATCGGATTCTATAAACCCTTGAATTCCCGAGCTCGAAACAGTCTTGTACTATTAAAGGAGCTATGTCACGATATTTTAAGTCATTTTTGCGAAGTGCAAAATCACCTTCAAACTGAAGAAAGCCTCAAAATGATAGTTTACTAAGGTAGAAAAACAACAAAGAGGTAATAATAAGCCAAACAGAAACAAGGATATTTGAGGATGGTGAAGATTAATTGGCCAAGTTTTTCAAGTTGCACCAACCGTGACGTAGCTCCTTTAATATTCAGTATCATGTTTACAGTCACAGTCGTCCCATCTGATTTAATGGATCTCACGGTTCTCAAGGTATAACGAAAAACATAGCGATGCTATAAATAAACAGTAGCATTGATGTTGCTTGCGCTCGGCTCACTCCACTTTTCTTTGTATCTTTTCCACCTTCACAGAATGGATTGTCGTCATCAAACATGGCTGCCTTTAGGGTGCTTTCATCAAACGTACAGCTCTCTTTGTGTGCTGTGTTTAGACACTTCTTAGCGACTGAAAAGGCGCTGAAATTAAAGTTTTACAAAATAAATAATTTAGAATCATGATCAGCCTTACAAGCGACGATGACCCACCAGAGGGAACCCACGTGACTCCAATTCAAGGAATACGGGCCAAATATTGTTACAGTTACAATGGAATCCCGATTTCTCGGACCTCCAGGGGCAACGAAAATTGGTTCGAGAAATCGGGGAAATTTCAGTGAAACAGAAAGAAGGGAAACGACTTTTGGTTCGAGTTATCGGAAGTTTGAGAAATCAAGAGTTTGAGAAAATAGCGATTCCACTGTATATTTATGATATCAAAGGCCATTTCATACAGGCCATTTCATACAGGCCATTTCATACAGGCCATTTCATACAGGCTATTTCATACAGGCCATTTCATACAGGCCATTTTATACAGGCCATTGCATAAAGGCCATTTCATACAGGCCATTTTATACAGGCCATTGCATAAAGGCCATTTCATACAGGCCATTTCATACAGGCCATTTCATACAGGCCATTGCATAAAGTTTGTTGTTGTTGTTGTTGTTGCTGTTCGGTGTTATTGACAATATCACGTTTTGTGGCTGCCTACTTGGGCAATTTCCCGCCAAAACATGTGTAACGTGTTTTTTTCAAACCAATTGAAGATACGGACATGCACTTAAATAACGGTTTTATTTCATTTCATGTCAATGGCGATTTAACAAATCTTATTACACTTTCCACCTCATCCTGCTTTGAGATTGGTTTTTGACACATCAGTGATTTGACACTGCCAGTGCGCATGCGCGTCTCTATACTAAAGGTATCCGATACTTACTTGCAAACGTCTGTTGATATTTTCTTCTTTGCCTCGGTGTATTTTTCTCTGAAGGTCTCAGCACACTCCTCGGCTTCCGTAAAAAAATTGGGTTTGCAGTTACCTGCTTTAACACTGCTATGGAGCGAAGCCGTGTTCAGTGTTACTTTTCCGCAGAAGAATTGCTCAGTCATCAGGGTTGCACGAAGGTTTTTCACCACGTCCTCAAAAATCTCGGGTTTCTTTTTGATAGCGTCACATTTGCTTTCCAAGCTCTGTTTTAAGCAATCTTTATTCTTCTTGAGCTCAACACTGTGGGTGCATGAATATAACTTTTATCAGTAATAATTTTACATACATTTCACACAGAAGGAAGGTCATTGCAGCCTCATAAATTGTTTATTGTATTTATTGATTTCTACCAATGCTTCATAAAACTGCCGCATAACCCGACAGAATCAGAGCAAACCACACTCCCGCCCGAAAGGGTCTTTTTTAGGCTCGAGGTATGTGAAAGGGTAGGGATTTCACGAGTTGAAGTATATGAAAGGGTAGGGATTTCACGAGTAAATGATATTATTGTTTGGTTAACATCTGGTAATGCTTGATGATTTCTGGTGATATATATTGTTCATTAAGTTAATTACAAGGGTATAGAAAAGGGATGCCGTGCTTCTACTGTAGGTATGTGAAAGGGCACCATTTTCATAATTTCTATGGAAGGTATATGAAAGGGGTACCATTTTCTATGGAAGGTATATGAAAGGGGTACCTTTTCTGTGAAAAATGGTATATGAAAGGTAAGGGTTGGACCTCTGGGCGGAGCCTCCCCGTATAAAACTTTTTTGAGTACCCCCCCGGGACCACACTCGCACATCTTTGGCCAAACCGCGGACTTTCACGTATGCGTTTTGTGATCATTGCTTTTAAAATGGTTTATTGTGCTGGCACGTGTAACCCCGCATTAGGTCACGAGCAAAAATCGATTCGAAGTATTCGTGTAGCCCCGCATTAGGTCACGAGCAAAACATATATTTGAAATGGACGCCTGGCCAACACATGGTCTGCGAGGACAGGGCTGAATAACGTCTGCGCATGTGCGGGATGTTATGACAGCAATAGCAAATATTTGGCGCGAACGTGTTGGTGTGTGGTTTTGAAACACGACGGCAAGGAGATATAAATGTATTTTATTTCTGCACCAAAACGGGAATATTTCGTTTTCCTACTTTCGCAAATAATAATTTGAACACTTCAAAGTTTACATCGAAGATTTTTCGCCATGAAATGCCGTGGAATACGAGAAAACTTGAGTATAACAATACTGCTTCGTTTCTGCAATTTCGCGGACTCTGACATCGTGGGGCGCTTCGTGGCTATTTTTCAGCGAGTGTTCAGAAAAGAAACCCTATTGTGCAAAATATATGTTTTCACTCAGTAACAGGAGGATCCACTGCACTATTTTAAAATCCCGCTATTTTACTTATGTTGTTGCTATGGTTTCCTGGCAAGCGCTTGGGGCATGCGCAGACGTTATTCAGCCTTGTCGTCTGCGAGTGGAATGAGTACAGCTGCACGTGCTCTGCGAAGCAACGGATGTATAAATTATGTACATTCTTGTTTGTGATAACACGTTGCATAGAGAGTCATCTGTGACATGAATATGCTGTTATTTGTTCAGTTAGAACGAAGACCTTAGCTTAAAGGAGAACGGAAGGTGAAAAACGAAGATTTGTAACCACTTTTTAAATAAAGTAAATGATGTATCTTAACTAAAATTTGTAATATTTGTCCCTATAATCCATTGGTAAACTTGTTATGGACTGTAAAAGGCTCGCAACAATGACACGATGTACGTCCGCCATTTTGTCCGCCATTTTGAAGGCATGGGCGCTAAGCATGACGTCATTGCGCTCACTCGCAAATGCGTCAAAACTCAAAATACTCCCGTTGAGATAGAAAATCATGGTTCATTCGTTGTTGTGGGCTGTTCGAATAGAACTCCCAAGGACTCTAATATAGGAAAGGAATAAGTTAACATCGTCTGCCATTAAAGATAAAGCCCTTTTAAATAAATGGCTTGCTCAGATAAAGAGAGAAAATTCGCCGCAAATTTTTTTAGTAATGAATTTACTAAACCTGACTAAACTCATCGAGAAATCTGTGGAAATCAGTTGCAAAATACAGGGACGGCTATAATTACACAGTACATAATCTATATTATCCCAGCATTAAAGGATAAAAACGATCATAAATGTTTCCGTCGTGGTACCTACATATTATTTTATACAGTCCCACGGCACTCTTATTCGAGTCCTCGCCAACACACTTCTGTTTGCAAACGGATCATTTCGAAACTAGGATGCTGAGTTATACAGCTAAGAGGGGATCCTCCTCCAGATCTGAGCCAAATAATGAAAACATAGCATTGCAAAATTCGTAACCGAGTGTAAGTGTACATGTCAGGGTTTACAGACACGTATACTAGTAAACAATAACAACAGAGCAATACAAAATAAAATCAAACACGACAAATGAATCGTTTCTAAATCAGTATGTTTATTATCCTTTTAATTAACAATATTCACCTGCTACTTTGTCATAGCTTCGTCGATCTCCTGGCAGTACACACACTCTCTTTCTTGCTGAATTTTCCAGTTTTCGATTCGATATGTTCACAGGTACACCATGTGGTGTTTCCTCCTTGTGCGATCTCGTCCTGGCTTTCAGCTGCTTCAGTATGCTCTCCGTCGGAATCCGAGAGATCTCACATGGGCTCGAACGAATACGGTTCAAACTCAGCCGTATTTATGGATGTATAACCGAACGGTATCTAATAAAAAAATAGGCCCGCGAGGCGTGCTCATGGCTACTGCATTTTTTACTCAGAGAATGCGCATACATATAGCCCATGAGCCGATTAAACGAAATGGGTTAGGGACTCTCACGATTTCAATCAGTAAGTTATATTTTTCTCTACCCAGCAGTCATGAATCCACATCATCCCTTTATAACATGTATACTAGACATACTAGATATAAACATTTCCACGCCAATGGCTTTCGTTAACTCTCACCAGACCTCTCAATTGATAATATAGGTCAAGACTTCGTTCTCCGAGTTGTCGCCGTTGAGGATAGTGCAGCAACTTTGTTGGTTTTGTTATTTTTTTCTTTGGTGTATTGCATTTGATAACCCTAGCCCTAAGGCAACATCTCTTGCTTTGGCTAACCACACTAAAATAATCAGGCCCGTAAGGCGAGGGATGCGACAGGTGCGTCCGTGGACCGATGGCTGTCAATAAAGTGAATGAAAAGCTCTAATTCGCTAACTGGTGTAGTCTGGAAATGAAGCCTGAATCAACGAAGATAACATCGAAGGTCCGCCATTTGTAGATTTGCTGGGTGACATACTAAATTTTGGACCAGATCTTGAGATTCTATAAGCTGAATTTAACGTTAACGATAAATTCGACCTAAAACCCTCATACGGAATTTTAATCCCCAGGATCTCAAAATGAGAGAAGACTGGGTACCCCAATAATGAACTGCAAAAGGGCTCAGCATGTGTGTCAATATTGGATAAAATGGACCGAACAGAGCCAGAGGTCACAGAAGAGCGAAATAGAAAGGCCGCAGCAAAATCCTGTCAATCGATAGATACATTTGTCCGTAAATTGTAAATTACATGTCACATAAAGTTTCTTGCAATTGTTTGTCATTAATCCATTTTGAATTTAAAGAAGCTTTACAACTGCTGCTTACTAGTTTAGCCTTTTGGGTTAGAAAAAAATCGTTAAAAATCGTCTGGAACAGGGTATCTTTTTTAACATTTAGTCTGGAACAGGGTCGCAAAATTAGCGTTTTGTAGTCGGTACAGGTTAAGGGGTTTTATAGTCCAGCGGCACACCCCTACCCAAATTTTTTTTGGGAGTACCGCCCCCCCCCCCTCCCCGGGCTTCGCTCCTCGCGCGTGACGTGACTCTGCTCATATCCTAGCTAACTGAACTGGGTAATTACAGTACACTGCACGATTCACGTTTAACGTAACAAATTTATTAGGTCACTTTTAGCAACACTTTGCTCTCGTAAACTAGCTCGCCGACTTCTCAGTTGCGGACAACAAACTCTGTTCAGTTTATTTACCTTCATGTCATTTTGATCAGTACAAGACTTGAAACCCAAGCTAATTTGAATACAATCACCCACTGTTTTCTTAAAACAACGGAAACTGTGCTCAAATGAGATGATCTTATCTTTCGTCTACAAACCAAGCAGATAAGTTCGTCTTTAATTTTAGAAGATATTTTCATATTAAAATCATTCCTCGTTTCGAAAAAAATTTAACACACTTAACAATAGTAGATCTAAAATCCATTTTCTAATATCATTTTGTCACGATGTCTAACGTCAGACTCCCGAAAGCGCGGTGAATTAATTTTCTGCAATCCAGCACGCGGCTTTGATCTTTGTCACAACAGCATTCGCAGCATTCATGCTGACATAACAAAATTCTCAAATCACTCATCACTCATACTCTTCTGATTGTCGTCATACTGTAATATCTTTCTTTACACAGCAGCATTCGAGTTGTAAATTCACGCTAGCATAACAAAATTATTTGGTCCCTCAGCAATACTTTCTTCTCTGACTTCACCCCTCGCGCGCGCGTGTGACTAAATGAGTAGATAATAAATAAATAAAATAAATAAATAATTTATTAAAATATGTGACCCTCCATAGGAAAAGGGGGCTTAAGGTGATTTTTTACAAACGCATTTAAACGCAGCGTTTGAAATGCTTTTCAAACGCATTTCAAATTATTTCAAATGCATTTCAAATGTGTTTCAAACGGTTTCAAACTGAAGGCGTTTCAAACAGAAGAAACGCGTTTCATTGCGTTTGAAACACAAAAATAATTAATTAAGATGTGCATAATTATTTCCATTACAGAGGTTAACGGCCATACGCCGGCCAAATTTATAACAGAGCTGGACAACTAGGGTCTTTTTTGTAGGGAAGCTCGCGCACGAACTATTAGACGAATGAATAGAAAACGTTTTGCAGAACCGGTTCAAGCGTGATGGAAACAAGTCCTATTAATAAATGCTAAAAGCGGGAACTTTATAGCTTTAGCTCAAAAATAGCATCCGATATACGGATAGCTTCGAAGGGTGACGTGTAAAGTTTCTAAAATTATAAAGTTCATTCGTAAATCTTGTATGCATCATCGACGAGGTCGTAGCCTAATTTACATTCCGTAGATTATTATCTGTTCTCTGGATCATGCTGGATACATGACGCACGCAATAAAAAACTGCTAACAGCTAGTAGAATTAACACAAAAAAAATCCATAGAGTGCATTAACTGAAAAATTGAAACAGAACTACAAACGTATGTAAAAATCGACCGCCATTTCCTTCATTCAAGATACAAAAGAATGTCGCGCTTTTGTGAACAGATGATCGGCGGACTGATTAAACTAAAGATAACACTGACGTCTTCGACCCGCAAGAGTTACAAGTATCGATGTTACAGAGGAGTTAATACATTGAGGTAAATTGTTGTAACATTACAGGAAAGAAAACGAGGAGTTATCGTACTGTGTTGGTTTCACTTGGAATCGAGGCATAGAACTGATGGGCCTCCGTGACAAACGTCAGTGTTGCGTGCGTTATGCTCGATCTGCGGTTAGAAGTCTTGTCTGCTGTCGATGTCATGTAAGTAAGTATGTCAAGCCTTGTCCGAGCGTTTCTGTTTTAGGTGCACGCTCAATGCATTGCGAAGTGTTTGAAAAACGTTGCAAGATCGTCAATTTATACACATGTAATGATGTTTATACTGTGTACGTGCTCGCTTACACGTTTTTAGAACAAGAAATACACCTGAACATTCCTGTTATCTTTCTTGATATCTTTCGCGTATTTATACACGTAAACATGCTTTTAGAACGAGGTTATTCCCCAGGATTATTCCAGCGTCTTTAGAACACTTGTACGCGCTGTTCTCTTATTAAACAAATTAATTACTAGGTACATGATGTAGGCGAGTTGACTTCAGTGTGGGCGAGTTAACTTGTTGGCGAAGCGACCGGCTTCGCATACGGAACTTGATTGACTTTGTCCAAATATTGTACGAAAACCGAGTGGAAGGTTTTCGATGGTTGCGACTCAGATGAAGCTTAAATCAACGGAGACGACGCTCCAAGAATACTAATTCATGCATTGGAATGTCGTACGATCTTGAATTCATACTCGAAAGGAAAGGTAATTACAGAATTACAGGAGTTGACAAATAATGTCATAGCCTGTTCACGCATCATATTTGTTGACATTTCCGTTAATTTTGAGAATACTGCTATGCACTCTATAAAAACTTTCTTGTTGTTTATTGTATTGATCGACCTAACGATGGAATATTACTGAACTTTTAATCAAAAGTAAAAAGTGTAACTGCACCACCGTGATTTATCTAGCTTTTTAAATTTCATTAACGACGCCTGAAGTTACCGTTTACCATCTTCAGTCCAGCATTTGTCGTGTTGTCGAATAATTATGCTTATTATGGCCTTCAATGCCAAGACTAGACCACTTGCTTTTCCCCGTAGTTTACAAATTCGCCGCATGCTGTGATATCCAACACATATATCTCGATCATAACTGACTTGCGGTAATCGATTAATGAATGAGGTAGTAATACTTCGGAAGTGTTTGTTTACCCTACTCAAAACGTTAAAGTTGTCCACGATGTTTCTGGGGTTCCCTGTTAATGAAAAATCAACAATCATTTCAAGAATTTCATTTGGAAGGACCTCCATGGAAGGAGCCTCGTAATTGCTACCAGTATCATCCATCTCATCACAGGTACCCCAAGCTCAATTTGTGAGGTGGTTTAGTCTTTTTTTGGTGTCGCGCTTCGCGCTTATTTATAGTGTATACTACAGGCTATTTTAGTCTTTTTTTGGTCTCGCGCTTCGCGCTCACTGTCGCGCTTCGCGCTTATTTATACTGTATACTACAGGCTAGACAATATGTTATCTGACCTCTGCTCAGATCAGCGCTGTGTAAGTGTTGTAATTTAAGCGTCACGGTAACCGTTGCGTAACAGCTAAATTATAGGGATTTGTATGAGAAATATTCCTGTTGATCATAAATGTACGAAATTGCTAATAAAGTCGTATTTTTAACTCACCTATATTGTCTTTTTTGTGGTTTCTTGTGTTCTTATGGTGTTTCTGGCGTTCTAGCGGCTGTTTGAGGCTTTTTATAACACCGACCGCTCATAAAAAGCCTCAAACAGCCGCTAGAACGCCAGAAACACCATAAGAACACAAGAAACCACAAAAAAGACAATATAGGTGAGTTAAAAATACGACTTTATTAGCAATTTCGTACATTTATGATCAACAGGAATATTTCTCATACAAATCCCTATAATTTAGCTGTTACGCAACGGTTACCGTGACGCTTAAATTACAACACTTACACAGCGCTGATCTGAGCAGAGGTCAGATAACATATTGTCTAGCCTGTAGTATACAGTATAAATAAGCGCGAAGCGCGACAGCGAGCGCGAAGCGCGAGACCAAAAAAAGACTAAAATAGCCTGTAGTATACACTATAAATAAGCGCGAAGCGCGACACCAAAAAAAAGACTAAACCACCTCACAAATTGAGCTTGGGGTACCTGTGATCTCATGTCCAACTGAATTCGTATCTTCAATTATATGTGACTCCTCCATCTCATTATGTGCAGCTGAATTCACACTAAAAACAACAATCGACAAGTAACAATATTTTCTTTACAAAAAAATAGGTTTTTTCGAATGGAGCGGAGATTAGTTCATCTTCTGACATCTGTTCGTTATTGATAAGATAGCTACGAGATTGTTAATTGATGTCGTTGGTGATAAAATGGTTTCAATTTTTACGTAAACAAATCTCTTTGTCCTTGGTGGAAAGATAAACTGCACATGTCAAAGATTGCAAAAGTTATCTTTCCATCAACAATAAAGAGATGACACAGCCTTTTAGTTGCAGTAAAAATTGAAACCACTAATACTTGAGATACCGTTTCAATCACGTCACCTCTCTTCGTCAATAAAAAACAGATGAAAGAAACGTAAAATTGAACCCTGCCATTTGAATAATACTGGGGAGAAGTCACACAATACAATACTCACATTCATAACAACTACTCATTCTAGAAACACAATTTCAATCACAGGGACGAACACCTTTTTACGTGTAAAATTTATCTTTCCATAAAAAAAAGGAGATGACACAGACTTTTACTAAAATAACACTTGAAACAACTAATTGTCACAATACCATTTACATTACGTCAATTTTAAAACCTGCCTTTATATGATGACAAAACCCTTGACGGCCTTTTACTTGAAAGAACAATTTAAATTAATTATTTTAATCACGTAAGCGTACAACTTTTACATGTACAATTTATATTGCCATCAACAACAAAGAGATTATATCGTCTTTTATTTGGCGTAATTTGCAAAGTGTTTGATGACACAGCACCATTCGCGCTGACATAACAAAATTATATCATTACTCACTCTATACAAATTGTTATTTGAAAACTTGGATGATAAAACTTTCAACACCACGCTCTACAAGTTTTCCAACGGTTGAAAAGGTACTACATCAAAAAATCACAACTATTTCGTAAAACATCAATACTCTACTCTTGTACATGTAAACAACTTCTCGTGTAAAGCTTCAACTATACCTAATAACACTTACAAAGAAGTCACACTAACTACGTTGATCACTAGAAGATAAATAAACATCAGATCATACGACGAACATTCGCAGGATTATAGTAAGCTTTCAGTGCATGACAAAATTGCACCGTCTAAATGCACAGTAACCTAGAAAAGCTAACTACGTTGACCAGTGACAGATTAACGACCATCATACACAACCTTTTAGCTTATGAACTAAGAAATACTCAGAATTGATAAATAAGCTTGTAAACTTATTCTCGTCGGTTAATTACTAACATGCAAAGTTTAACTGATAAAATATGCTCGTACCCTAGACGAAAAACACACTGACGGGTGAAATTTGGTTCACAAGTTTAGATTTAAGAGTAAACGTGATCTGTATTATTCAATAGAGTTTAAAATATATGTCAATTGAGTCATGTGTGCTGTTATTTTGTCATTCCGGGCTGTTTAAGACTTTTTTGGGCGAGATGAAAAATTCCGCCTCCTCCCGGCGGGACCACCCTACAAACTCGGGAGGAACTCGAAAGTTAGTACACGCAATACCCTCAATACGAACAACCGCTTATTACGGACAATTTTGTTTGTGCCGACGAAAAGCTAATATATTTGATCTTATACATTAGCCCTAAATACGGACAACGGACACTTTTCCGCTCTCAGTGATACAAAGTTAACCTCGCTTATCTGTGCACTGTATATTTTCATTTGTCATGACATGTTTGACAACTGTCTTCCGGTGTTTGACCCTTGTACTGACCTAAACGTTCTCTGCTCACTGTGCTAAAACAAAAGTAGACTAAGTGACAGGCGTAGAACAAAAGTTTCACTTCCTCGGCCTTTTATTGCGGTCATTAGACGTTGCTTAATACGGAGGAGTTTCAATCACAGTCAAAACAAAGGGATTTGACTTCAAGAAAGTAAGAGACTTGAGAAACAGAAAAAAAAACACTGCAAAACTGTCAAAGTTATTTGCCTTTATCTCTGTAATTGTGTAATAACCCAACCAATTACACGACGCAAAATTATTGACATAGACAACGAATTATTACACAAGAATCAATCAAAGAACAGTTCTCATCTTGCTTCCTACTATAATGTGACGAAAAAAGATGCATTGTGGTAAAAGAAAATATAGATTTTCCCCCACTATACACTTATACAGATTAGAACTTGCTCCGTCGTTTCACCCTCACATGGCAGAAAATAAGTCACAGAAGCTCACAGAACAGCCATTTGGACTGGTACAACTTATCAATAAAGACGCAACTTAATGACTTACATCCTTTACAAAGAAACCGCAATTCTGTTATCTTATGTCAACACATAGTCTAACGTCACTGTTGTTTTCAACCAAAGATCAACATTCCGTTCTTATCTTTCCTCAACACATGCACAAATGCACACAGCAAAACGCTCGACACTACGTACAAGTGACTCCACCATGTAGTGATTCTGTTTGAATCACTCATAAGAACAGTTGCATCAACAGTCTTTCAACTGAACTGAAGCTATGAACAATCAACCTCAATTCAAAGCGGGCTGGAAAAGGTAATTACATTTCACAGAAATGCTAACTAAAACTACTACGTAGATCGAACTTTATGCGTAGACTTCGTACACCACTACAATAGGGTGTCTAAGGATATTTTTTCCTTGACGAAAATAAAGTACAGCAAACAAAAGCGATTTTGTTTTACTCCGGTTTTTGCGTCGTGACTTACCGCTTAATTTGAACAGAGGGGAAAAAAAAGGAAACCAACTTCGTTACAAAAGTTCAATAATTTGCCTCAAACGTGACCATGCTCGTATAATCATAAAAGATACAAGTAATCAACCTAAAAATAGAACAATGCAATAGTTTGGACACAACAATCAATGAAGCGAAAATCCCTTTCTTTAACAATTGAAAAGTCATCAACCTAAAAATAGAACAATACAATACATTTCAGAGATTCAAAGAATTTTTACAAAAAAGTCTTACGAACAAAAAAGTCTTACGAAGGAATGTTACAAAGAATGCTTCGACGACGACAATAATGGCCACTTGCGCAAGCGCAGTAGCCATAATAATTCTCAGAAGTGACTGCAAATCCAAGAACGTGCAGCGATCGATCGAGCAAAGAGCGCATTGACGTCACGACATGGTGACCGTGTATCCTTATTTGGAAGTAACCGGAAGAGAAAGCACACAAAATGGCGGACATTCAATTCCGGCGAATGCTGTTAGATTTCGGTCGTATTTGCAGTGAAATATGTATTTTTTTCGCTCGTTTCTTCGAAATTATAGTTTCTACTAGTTATTTCTACAATTCTAGTTATTACGAAAATTATACTCTGTAGCCTTCCGTTCTCCTTTAACCTTCAAAACACACATTTGATTTAATTGATGCGCTATGCTGATTGCTAAAAGCTTTGTAACAACTTATATTTTAGCTATAGTCGTTGTAGTTATATTTAAAATTACCTTCAGTTATCGAATACCCCATGGCTTGTTATAAACAACCCATAAGCCCACACACGTATTTTGTGTGTAAATGTTAGTCTAGGTTTTCTATGAGCTAGGGCTACTCTTTACAGGGCCGTAGCTAGCGGGGGGGCAAGGGGGGCAGTTGCCCCCCCAAGAATGGGTAATGCTTTCTGAAAAACGAAAACTGCGTATGTTTTTATCGCGTTCAAACAGCCGCCTTCTTGATAAAAATATATGCCGAGGGTCTTTCAAAAACAAGATTGAACATTTCAAAGGTTTGGTACTCCATCTCCCCAGATTTTGCTCGGCATATTAATCAAGATGATGGGGAACGAAGAGGCGAGAACTTCTTACTTCTTAGGTAACTAAGTAAGTAGTTATATTTTGACTGCCCGGTACCATACTAATTTGAACATTTACGATTGATTGAGAAATATATTTTGGAGCGGAAATCCAACTGGAGACATCTTTTACACACGAAATAGACTAATAAAATGTTTAGTGTACTAAGGCCGATATACGGTATGTATCAAGGTAACAAAACCCCGGAAATATTGCTGTAAGCACTAAAAATACCTGTCATTTTACACTGAATCGAGATTGATTTTTTGACAAAATATCTCATGGAAAATGCTCAAAATAGCATTTCCGAGCTTCTAGATTTCAAAATTTTCTGAGGGGGCATGCCCCCAGACCCCCCTAGCGGCTCGCGCCTTCGGCACTCGCTTCATTGCCCCCCCATTCAAAAAATTCTGGCTACGGCCCTGCTTTAGTTTGTCGGCTTACCTGCAGTTTTTCTCTGAGCTTTTGGCAAAGTCTGCGAAACTCAGCTTTTCACACTTGACTGCATTCTCGTAAACAACTTTTTCGGAACAGCCAAGAGAACGAGTGCAATCTAAAAAAAAAGAAGTGTGTATAAGATTATAGACAAAACAAGGTGTGTGCGAAGAAACAAGGATTGCAAGCTATGAAATTGCAGTTCATTAAAATCTTTGGAAGTTGTTTGATGCCAGCAAGTAGCAACGCAGGCGAGATAAAACCTCTGCATTACAGGATTTATCCCCTAAACAATTGAAATGGGAAATTCACCGCCGATTGCCTAAAAGATCCATCTCACTTCCCGATATATTTTCGTTGAGTGATTTATATACATCTCTGCTCCTTTGCATTACGGCTTACTAGTGTCGGTTTTATATTGCTATGACAACGGACATAGAAAGGTTCGGATGTTTCACAATAATGTTAGAATCACCGACGAAAGGAGTAAAATTGCAGTGTAAACTATATATTTCCAGATACTGCATAAATCGTATTACCAAACAAGTTGGACGTCTTAGGAGGGTCCATGGTGTTGTTGCAGAAGGGATTGTACTCATCTTTGGAAATGTCCTCGCAGATACCCGCACACGATTCTCTAGCAATGTTGGTGCATCTTTGTTTTCCCTCAGCAAACTTGCTGTCATAAAATGAAATAATAATAAAAAAGTATTTACCGACGATTCTCAAACAGCCTGTCCGTATTCGGAACCTCCAAAATTTATATAGTTTTAATTTGGGCTCATTTGGAGAAAATTGAGCCGAAAATCACCATTTTGGCCGATAGTGCAAACAATATTTTTTTAGACAGTTGTTTCCCAAACAGTTTATTCGGGCCATTTTATATATTTTTGATTACATCAGTAAAACCGACCATGATTCCCCCTTCCCGAGATGGTAAGCAAATGTTTTCGTCGTT
Source organism: Desmophyllum pertusum (assembly GCA_029204205.1). Lineage (NCBI taxonomy): Eukaryota > Metazoa > Cnidaria > Anthozoa > Scleractinia > Caryophylliidae > Desmophyllum > Desmophyllum pertusum. Next base: position 206,102 of record MU825411.1, on the reverse strand, counting down.
TTTTTGTTATGTTTTTGTAGTTATCCTCCGACCACATTTAATTGTTACTGTTACTGACTTTTTTGGACCGAAATCAGAAACGTCAGTCTCTCATATACATTTTGATGTGCGCTAGCTTATATATGATTTTACACAAGCGCCAGTCGCTTGTGGGTAAATTGAAAGCACTTCCCTTTCTCGCGCAAGCAGTCCATCTTCGCGCTCGCCCTACTATCCGAAAGAGGGACTACTTCCAGTCTAGCTTGTGGGATTCTGTCTGGCCTCAGCACGCTACCTGCAGACCGACAGCAAAGAGTATTGAGTGGGTGCATGTCTCTATACCCTGCCATGCAGCAGCTTACCTGCATAATGAAGGATCACTTCTGTTCGCGTTAAATGCAGTTCGAAAATCATCCCAGCAGGTCACTATTTTACTCAGATCATCTTTGTTGCATTGGACAAAGCCCAGGACAATCTCATTGATGCTTGATACATCATAACTCAACTTCCCGCAGTGGTACAGTAACAACAAGAGCAGCTTTACAATTTCTCCTTCACCAAAACTGAGCGGAGTGCCTCTCACACAAGAGCCAACATGGTTGGTCAAGCAGGAATACTGCTTTGGGTATTCATCGCTACAGATAAACAAAGAAATAAAAAGATCAATGCATTTTTATTAATAACTTGGGATGCTATACACTTTTTTTTTATAAGAACCTTTTTTATAAGAACGTTGAGGCTGAGATTGACCCACATTTTAAGAACATGATAAGAACATAGCCAGGTTGAGACTTAGCTAAGAATATTTGTATTCACTTGTTTCTTGCATCGAGCTCTAAATACAATATTCCAGTATCCTTTCAAAACATTAACAAAATGTAACATTTCAAATGTCTCAGCGAATACGCAGTTCAAATGAGCTCAAAATACTTGAATGCAATTTTTTATAGTAACAACATGATATGGCAAACATGTATAAAACCGCTAATGTTTTGGTCTTTTATACAGGGTTTCCTGCAGAGTTTCCTGGGTTTCACGTTCGAATATTTTTTTGTGAAATTCTATACCATGTAAACTTAAGAACATGTTAAGAACGTTTTCAGGCTGAAATCGCCAAAAAATAAGAACATTCGGTTTTGGTTCAGCCTCAGCTCGAAAATTAGACGTTCTTATAAAAAAAAAAGAGTGTAAATGAGAATAAGCCCTACAAAACAGATAGTATTTGATTTGCTTTTACTCAGATCTTACGCCGATAATTGTTGCTTGCATAATTTTGAAGTTGTATAAATTTAAAAAAAAATCAGAACGGACACTACCTAGCCTACTCTAGCCACCATCACCCCCCCCCCCCCCCCCCCCCGCCCCCCGCCCCCCTGCACCCACCAATTCATGCACTCTCTCCCCCCACCATCTCCCGCACTCCGGTTAAATTTAACGAACTATCTGAAGATATATCATTTCTCAAACCTGCAATTTAAACTGGCGTTGTTCTTGAAGGCCGACATCATATTTCTCTGGCACTGTTGTCCTCCTGTCGTAAAAAAAGTCTGGTTGCAATTCCCGATTTCCTTATCTTGACCATCCACGTGTCCAACTAGCACTGCAATAAACATGTTGAAATGTTTTCTTAGGGCCTCCACAGACTAGAGAGATAGTTGTCGAAAACTATTTAGTTGTCGATCATAAAACGTTGATAACAAAAAAGCCAGTGTGTGAAGCTAGTTATCGATAATTAAGGCCCTTAGTTATCGACAACTAGCTTCACACACTGGCTCTTTTGTTATCGACAACGTTTTATGATCGACAACTAAATAGTTTTCGACAACTATCTCTCTAGTCTGTGGAGGTCCTTATTAGTTATTAAGGTGAGCGGACTGTGATGTTTTAATTCCACACTTTACACCCTAATGCGTAGTAAACATGGCGGCTTTGTCAAGTTTGCTGCATGCATTGATGTCGTATTTTAACAATTACGTGCCGATATTCCGATCCTCTATATGATAAATGAGCCTGGTTAGTTATAAAATCCTGATCGCTTTAAAACTGTGGATCGTGTAATACACATAATTATAGTAAGGCCGAACTTTTCGGTCTGTGCGAACATTTCACTACCGCTTATTAGTGTCTCCCTCCTCTTTATTCGCGCTCGTTTCAAGCTCTTCCACATTCACGTTCGCTTAATCTCATGCACTACTGTTCCTTCACTCACTCGACTCGCGTGAATACTCGCGAATACTCGCGTGGAGCTTTCAGGCGCGAGGAAGGAGTGCCAGTGAACCGGCGTGTATGCACCTTCAAAACGGTGACCTCTTGTACTGTTGGAAAGGCTGACTGACGTGTAAATTTTCGATTCATTTCATTTTCGCATATTTTGTTGTTCGAATAAGTTCAACATAAGTTAAGACTTGACTGAGTTTTCGTGCCAACCAGAAAATATACTGAATGCAAATCAAACTACTTCGGTATTAACAGCTGTGAATAAGTTAAATTAAACTGCTTCTTACTTTATAAACCCTAACACTGACACAGAAACCGATCAAACATATTCAATGGTAGTACTGTGTTAAAATTATATTTAAATGTAGTCGTCCTGTACGAAATTGACCTTTTTTCTGAGATAACCTCATAGACAAGACGGTATTGTTCACCCTACAAACTAGAAAATATTGGACTTCGATGCCCGCTCACCTGCTACAAAGATCACACCCGTAAGAATCACTCCGCCACCCATGATATTATTCAGTATTCCAACCTGTGATAATAAAAATACCAAACTGAATATAATCCACAGCTTTTAAAAAGCGACAGCAATTGATCTATGTTCTTGTTGTTGATCTGAAACACCAAAGTGAGTTATGCAAATATAAGTTGTTTTGCAAATGGAAATTCAGCAAAGAAAGTAAAAACATCACTTAAGACGCCAATAAGATCAATCATGTAGAACATATGTTATATAACGAGAAAGCCTAGGGGCAAAAATAAAATCCCAAATCGTGGATTTTATAGCGGGGTTTATCAGTGAGCTACGTTTTATTTTTCGTCAGTCGTTTGCAGATATGAAATAATTTGAAAACTGAATGGATCTACCAAGTTTGTTATCTTGCGCGATGACAGCTCGGTTCTTGAGTGAGTCCCGTGACATTCTACCCACCACAAGAACCACCATAACCCATGCTGATAGATGCAGGAAAACAATCTTTCAAATCATATTGCCTATGTAAAAAAAATATCATTCTTCGATCAACCGACTCTTCCTTTCCCAGGAACGAAACGAGAAAAAAATATAATTTCAAGTGGCAAAGTTGTGTCGAGTCATAATATACCTTAAAATTATCCCAAAAATTTGCCAGGTGCTTTCGTTTCTAGGCAACGTAAAGTGTTTTTTTTCCATTCAAGCAGGGGGTAAATCATTCCATATCATGAGCCTCGTGGACGTTAATTTTAGACGGTATGAGTGGTTCTCTCTATGACAGCACGGTAATGTAATTTCTCTTTTATACGTCGCATTGCCCTTGTAATTCGTTGTACTTAACGTTTTCCCACGCCACGTTTATAGTGTTTTCAATCCATACTGAGATCACAAACTGCAAAATATTTACGACTCCATACACAACGTAGTAAGTGTGCCCTGATGCACGAGTTTACCGTAATGCATTATTCAGCAGGATTCGTTCTCCATGGGTGAACCAGTATCTACTTTGCATTTCAAAATAGTTAATCTTTACAATGCAATGAGTAGTAAATATGGCGGCGTTGTTTACTGCGTTTATGTCAGTATTGTGGCTAAGGATTGCGATCCTGAAATCGTAGCGCAATGGTTCAGATCAGATCAGCAAAAGATTACTGTTTATCGCTAACGTATGTTGTTTGATAATATAATGAAAATGGCGTCGGTCTTACAATCAGCATGCTTTCTTGCAGTCTGTTTAGCAAGTAAGTCTGTTAGCTGTCTTAGCACAATATTATAATGTCTGTAACATGAACCCAGGAGAGATTTAGAGCTTTAGTTCAACATGGATAAATGAATAATATAGCCGGTTTCAATAAGAACTTCTTATTGAAGTACAACATGCAACATTAGTACAACAGCATTTGAGTACAACATGCAATATCGTCAATATCGTAGTTCAACGCGTTACTTGCTTGAATCATTTCAGTTAAAGATTCTTAGATCATAGATTCATCAGTCTCTTTGATCAATTGCGGCCACAGCGGTTTTTATTAGAATTTGTAACGGAGAAATAAATTATTTTTTATTAGCTTTATCTGGATACACCTGATTAACAAATACATCATTGCAGATATAATCAAAGGCCAAAGAGTCAGTCCGGATACTGTGGATTAACTGAAAACTTCTTGGAAATTAAACAGTCCTATGCTCAAATATATGTTCGAATAACTATCGGTACATATCTGGCTTCTGTTGTTTTAAATGAACCAAATACATGCATAACGTTGTTGCCTATATACTCATATTTCGATCGTCATAAATGCAAACCAAATTATTCATATACAGCATTCAGTGTGTTTTAAATAAAAATAAAATAAACAACTTGATTTAAGTGTCAGAGGATTTAGCACTGTTGTACTAATCGTGGACACTGTAAATGAAGAAACAAATATTGTAAATAGAACACAAACTTGTTAAGAATCACAACTAGTGGGAGGCTGTCCAGTTGGTTATTTACAAGCGTGACGGGGAGTTGAACTCGGTATAGCCTGCGTAGGGCGGTAATGGTAGTTTATGATTTATTGTGCCATAGCTACAAATATAAATACGTGTTCTATTGCACCATTTCCTGTGATTATTTTCGTTTCATTAGGCTTGCAGTCAAGTATCTTTTGAATGTCTCGATTATAATTTATTAATTTAGTTAAATTTATTATAATTTATTTATTTGTTTATATATAGCTCTGTCAGGTTGTATAGCTGATCCAATGGTCGGTGACTGTAACATGACACACTTCATATCTGGAGGACAGAAATGCCAAAGGAAAATGGTGGCCGACCTAAAGCACAAACCAGACACCAATTGCAGGTAGGTGTAGCCCTTTGATCCCTTGTGTCAACCTACAAATTCTCCATACTGGTCCCCATAGATATCATATCTTACTAGTTGGAAGAACTTGATCATATATAAAAAAATGTCTTCTTTCTAATCAGTGCCCTTATTGCTGTGATCGGTCGAATTCTACGAATATTTTGAGGGGAAATTAGATTCGGATCGCTGTTATTATTTCGCCTAAAGTATGATTCAGGAGTTTTATAAAATGTTTAAATTTCCAACAACGTTTGAACAATTTTCATAGGTTTCTCATTTTAAAGACCTAATTTGGACAGGCCAATTGGTTGTGTCACATTTTCCCCTTACCTTATATCATTTTGTTTCTGTTTTTAAGTCAAATATTTTTATTGAACTCGGCACAAATACTAATTAACTTGCATTTAATATTCTATTGATTGAAATTGATGTTACTTTACTTTTATTTCACGCATATATTAATTTTGTATTAACTTGAAATGCAATTTTTCTTGTGGCAAAATAAATCATAAATTGCCAAATTATAATTAATACCACTATCACTTAATATATATTTTTAAAATATGAACATATTTTAATCCAACATCTAATATCAGCCTCTTTTAATAATAATGTTTTTGTTTTTGTTTTTTTCCACAGCATTGAATATAAGCATCAGATTTCATGCCTGACCGATCATTTAAAATCTTGCCTGACTGGTCTCTTCTCTGCCTTTGTTCCCGCGGTTGCATCATTGATAAAGCTGTTATTTTACCACTGTGGGGATTTAAAGGTGGACCCAGCATTGATAAACCAATTCCTGCTTGACCAGATTCAATGCAAGGCCGAGGTGTTCACCAAGACTGTGGAGTGTTGGAATGATTTCCGCACCAGATTCAACCGTGATAAGACAGATCCTCAACTGTGCAGGTACAACATTGAATCCCACAGACCAAGAAGGGAACCCGCAATGAAATATATGTTTGGAAAACATAATCACCTCAGATATCTCGATCTCCTCCCACAAGTTTGATGGAAAACTGGAGTTTTATTTAGCAAAATGTCACCTCGAGCATTCATAATATGGGGAAATTATTGCCTGTGGTTTAAGGAGAAACATGTCGTTTTGGGAAAGATAAAGGCCGACTGGGATGCTCGGAAAGGCACCAGCAGCTCCTAAATTCGCCGGGGTAACCCTACCATGAAATTTTCTGTCATTTTTATATTCAGCTAAATAGATATACATTTAAAATTTCCTAACAAACGATATGGGAAAACAGAGAAACGAAATTCCAAGTCTTTTGTCCTTGGGTGCTCCTGGCAGTTTCTTATCAAATTAAGGCTATTTGCTCAAAAACTATTTTTAGACTAAGCTATCGTTCTATCCAGTTTTACTTTCTTGATTTTGAAAAGAGTATGTAAATGTGTCCAGAGTATATCGCCCATGCATCATTTAAATGCTCTAAAATACTCGTAAAAGTGTTGTTTTCTTATCTTCCATTATGTCTTCACAGGGACTATGCTGTTGCAAAGGAATGCGTGACAAAAGAGGCGAAAACTGGTTGTGCAATTGGGCAGTACATCAACACAGATTTGTTTAACCCCTTCTGTACATACAACACAGATCCACCGTTAAACAGCTCAAGTATGAATGAATTTATTCAATATGTTTTAAGATTTTTTTATATTATTCTTTACAACTTCGGGGTGCACTTGTAAGAACATTGTAAACGGCTCATACATAATGCAGTTAGCACGTGAAGTAACCATATTGCCTCAACTTTTTCTATAAATAGGCAGGCACGGTTATTTATGTATCAACCACTTGCATTGCCCCCTTATTTTAATTTGTTTTCACACTTTTTATTTATTTATTTTTTTTACAGAACCGACTATTTTGATTGGGCGTTGCAGTACTCAAACGTTTGCTTCTTCGGCGTATTCATGTCAACGGAAAATGATGACAAACTTAGCAAAAGAAAACAGCGCAGGCTGCCGGTAATTTTCATATTGTGATTTAGTAGTTTTAAAATATTGTTTTCAGCAAAATTGTTCTGGTTTTATTTTGCCTATTCTCTGTTATTTTTTTTCTATGAAGACAATAATCATTGGACATATACCTTTAATGTAAATGCGATGTGCCATATGTTTGAACCTAGGCCCTTATAGATTGTGCTAGTAAATTCTCATTTTACTCATTTTACTCATTTTACTCATTTTACTCATTTTACTCATTTTACTCATTTTACTCATTTTACTCATTTTACTCATTTTACTCATTTTACTCATTTTACTCATTTTACTCATTTTACTCGTTTTACTCGTTTTACTCGTTTTACTCATTTTACTCATTTTACCCATTTTACCCATTTTACCCATTTTACTCATTTTACTCATTTTACTCATTTTACTCATTTTACTCATTTTACTCATTTTACTCATTTACTCATTTTACTCATTTTACTCATTTTACCCATTTTACTCATTTTACTCATTTTACTCATTTTACTCATTTTACTCATTTTACTCATTTTACTCATTTTACTCATTTTACTCATTTTACTCATTTTACTCATTTTACTCATTTTACTCATTTTACTCATTTTACTCATTTTACTCATTTTACTCATTTTACTCATTTTACTCATTTTACTCATTTTACTCATTTTACTCATTTTACTCATTTTACTCATTTTACTCATTTTACTCATTTTACTCATTTTACTCATTTTACTCATTTTACTCATTTTACTCATTTTACTCATTTTACTCATTTTACTCATTTTACTCATTTTACTCATTTTACTCATTTTACTCATTTTACTCATTTTACTCATTTTACTCATTTTACTCATTTTACTCATTTTACTCATTTTACTCATTTTACTCATTTTACTCATTTTACTCATTTTACTCATTTTACTCATTTTACTCATTTTACTCATTTTACTCATTTTACTCATTTTACTCATTTTACTCATTTTACTCATTTTACTCATTTTACTCATTTTACTCATTTTACTCATTTTACTCATTTTACTCATTTTACTCATTTTACTCATTTTACTCATTTTACTCATTTTACTCATTTTACTCATTTTACTCATTTTACTCATTTTACTCATTTTACTCATTTTACTCATTTTACTCATTTTACTCATTTTACTCATTTTACTCATTTTACTCATTTTACTCATTTTACTCATTTTACTCATTTTACTCATTTTACTCATTTTACTCATTTTACTAAGATAGTTATGTGTCGGGTATGACGTCATATGACGTCATGACATCCCCCATCTTGGATCCGTCCTCTTGGATTTAACTATTTCCTCAAGATGTCCAAATCGATTAATAAATTATTCCAAAAAAACAATGACAGTTGTCATATCACCCTACTCTAACCATTACCCCTCCCACCTCTCTTGTATGCCCAAGGGTTAAGTGCGATTAATTATAAAAGTGTTGACACAAACATAGAGCCTACGTACTAATAAACCCATTTTGGAAGATAAAAGCGCCAATATTATTTGCTTTCCTCTTTCATGTCAGGCAAGAGTACAGTAAACTGGATATTTGCTTGGCATCAACCATGGACACGTGTCTTACTGGTACATCACTTTCTCCATTCAAAGGCGAAGTTCGTCGACTTGTGCAATCATTATTGTATCACTGTGGTTCGCTCACTGCTGATGGGCTCTCTGTAAACTCATTTCTAATCGCTGCGTTGAACTGTAACGGAAGTATGTTTCAAACCGCTGTGCAGTGCTGGGATGAATTTCGGCTCAGACTGATCCTGAACAAATTCGACAAGCAACTTTGTGTGTAAGTATAAAATAAGCCAATATTTTGAAGTTGAAAATTGTGAAAATTGTGTGCTCTCAGCGTTTTATTTAACGTTATCAAACTAAATAACATTTTAAGTATTGTTTTCTATTTGGCTGAGCAAAGCAAAAGAGAATATAACTGGCATCGTATTTCATAATGCATAGCACACAGTAAGCTTTATGTATTTGATTGATCACGTGAAAGGAAAATAAATCTCTATAGCAAATTCGAGGTTTGTAATACCAGGGTTAAAACAAATCACCAATAAAACTAATTGGTACCGGTGTTTGGTTTAGCCATTTACCAAATATTACCACTATGAAGCATTCCTTGCATCAAATGGCTTCATCGTATGTTGAAGTTCACATCTTCCCTGTTCTGTGTGGATATTCCAATCAAGGTGTCGATATACCATTTATGTTCTACAGAATGTTGTATTTACTTTCTTTACAGAGATTATGCTAGATCCAAACTGTGCGTCTCGATGGCTGTTCAAAGTGGCTGTGCCATAGGAGATCTCATGGAGAACGACCTTTATAACCCATTTTGTATAGATGGTATAGATCCACTCAGCCTTCCATACACCGCAGGTCTGTTACCTTAACAAATGTAGTTTTTGTTTCATTTATCTCAAAAGTTGAATCTTATTTTACAAAGTGGGCATCTTCTTAGTGAAGCGATGGACACTATCAACACTATTGATGCATGTACTCATCAGGGAGAACCCATCCGCTTTTGAGTTTTACGGGATAGATGAGTCCATCGAATGAACATATTGTTTAGAATACAACACCATCGTTTTAGAGCCTGTCTTCGAGTAATTTCGTTGGAAAAGACAAAACACAAAACATTGAGTTATTTTCCGCTTATTCATAACATTTTACGATACAGGAAAAACTTAGCAACTTGAAGTCGTAGTTAACGCTGTGTTGTTCTCTTGCAGCTCTTACATCAGGGCGGTTCAAGTTTGTGTGCGAGAATGCTTTCTTTTACAAGAAGGCGATCCTATGCGAAGATCATTTCCTTGAAGCCATTTATTCAACAAACGTAGACACTGATTGTAGGTTTGTACTGAATACATAAGCTGATGTTTAATCCTATTCAGACCGATTTTATTTTATTTTATGAAACTTGTAGGGTATATGATAGGTGTAAAAATGTTTCCTTTGAAAGAACATCAGATGATAATGTCAATGACGTGAAAATGACGTCAATATTTCTAAACAGCCCTCATCTTGAATCCGCCATCTTGGATTTCTTGATTTTGCCATGACGTCAGAAAACCACTAAAATAACTCAAAAAGTAATCAAAACCACTAAAATACAAATAATACAAATATAAACGTTGTGAAAATAATGAATGGTGAGTTTTAAGCTTGGTAGAAATATTGCTAGGAACAGTTTTGTCGATATATGAGATACTATGAAAAGGAAGAAATAATTATAGGGAATTTTAAGCTTGGTAGAAATATGAAAAATATATTTATCAGTCAGTGACACAAACTATTCGAAAAAAAACCTGCAGCTCAAAAGCTGCTCAAACTAACTGAAAACGGCTGGATCATTAACTAAGGTGTACCAATGTAAACTTTTACTTTATTTTATTATTACATTTACAATAGTTGAAGTTGCTGTGGGGGAAAAAAAAAAATCGATTTTATTTGCCTTGTGTTTTTTTTTGCTTGTTTACTTATTTTCTTAGTTATTTATTTATTTATTTATCTATTCTAGAAACCAGTCTCAGGCATTCCTACGATGTTTGAAGACACATTTTAAACCATGCATTGGACCATCTTCAAACTCCATATTATTGGAAACACTGGGTGTCGTGGTTCTACAAAGCTTACAAGGAACACAACTACTTTGCGGCGAGGCTTCTATTAAGCAAATTACGTGGGATGATCTTCCTCCTCTGTTACGAATGGTTGCATCGTGCGACAATGATTACGCTGCTGAAACTGCTGATTGCGGGAGAACGTTTCGTTCCAAATTTATACCAGTTCCTTCGCCACTTTGTGAAGAGTTTGAAAACGCCAAAACGTGTATCGATAAGGCGAGGCAAACCTACTGCTCGTTCGATATTCAGGGTCGTACAGCCCTCAAGGGTAATTTCAATCCATTTTGTGACAACAGAACGCGGCCTCTGTTTAAAGACGATGGTAGTTGTCCACGAATAGACCACAAGGCAGCATTTGCTGTGTTTATAATCACTTTATTAAGTATCTTCATTTAACGTTGCTTTCGGTGCTAACAATACAATTGTTTGTCACACATGAAGAACAAAGTGAAATATTCAGTTTACATTCTGTCCGCAGTTTTAGTATCTGATTTCATTCATATATATCACTTGCAATTGTAAATATCCGATTATCATTTCCCTACTCATGCATGTAATGAAAATGAACATATAATGATGCTCGAAGTTGTAGATATTTATTTATTATGTGTGAATAATGTAAATAATTAGACAATTAGAGATCCCAATATTTTTTTAGTGTTAATAAAATGACGAGAAATAAATCATCAGTGTCATTAAACCATGGTTATAATATAATTTTTATAAGGTTGGTTATCACATGTTCCCTGACCTGGGTTCTGCGTAGCCTGCATGCGTATTTTGGGACTTATTTTTGGACTTATATAAAGCTTGGAAACTCGCAAACGACGCCATTGGTTGAATGTGACGCACGCGCGTGGAAGCAGCTTTCAATTATTATCTTTGTAAATTGCAATTACTGTGTACATGTACGAATATATTCCACGAAATTCCGTGTTATACTGTGAAATGTCGGCCAAATTTCGCTTCCTGGAATTTTTGCTACAACCCTCGTCACATTTGTTGAAACAATCTGTGATAATAAGCCTAAAAATTCCCTCTTCCCCCTTTCAATGTTGTTCACGACCGAGTAATGTAACTAAGAAACAACTCAACATTGGACAGGGGAGGGGGGTGTTTCAACGATTTGTGACGAAGTTTGTAACTACTGTGTCCTTTATATTTAAGAAATAGAAAATATCGTGCGTGTTTACAAGCCTGATGCAAACTTGAGAGTAAAATTAGGAGAATTCGAAAGTTTATGTAAACCCTCGCCTGCGTGTGGGGTTTACATAAGTACTTTCGAACTGTCTCAAACTTTCTCGAGTGTTTGCATGATACTTTGTAATCAGGAAGCGACCGTTTTCTATTTATTTTACAATTGAAATAACGGCCAACAAAAAAATAATTAAATGATACGTCATATAAACTGTGTTACATAACACGGAAAACGATTGTACGACCAATCATAGCGACTGACTGATCACTGATGAAACCTGAGTGTGTGACCATTCAAATGAAAGCTATTGAGCAGTACTTTCATGTGGTACTGTTTGTTGTTTTTTTGGTCTTTGACGCTCTTGGGAGTGAAATGGTTAAAGGCACGTCGTTTCATGGTCCGGATGGACTATCAAATATAGGTAGTTAATAAACTCAAACTCCTCCCTTACATGTTCCTCTTCTATGTTTTCTGTCAACCGAGTAAGAGCAAATACTCGTTTCTCTAACATTTCCAGCCTCTCCTCGGTACACTGACTAATACATAGTGAATTTAAACAGAACGGCTCTGCGTCTGAAATACACATGTTAAGGAACGTCGAGTCATCACAAAATAACTTGAATTCCGTTCGCTTTCTGTTTTCATGGAACATGTCCATGAAACGTTCACCAATAAAGTGTGCCATTTCAAGCTCTCCTGCACATTCCTCTGCGTGTGTCTTCGCGTCAGTGTAGGACTCGTTTAATACAGAAACTATCATGTTCATAAGGAATATAGTCGTAATTAACATGAACAAGAACGCGAACGTTGGACCAATAAAGGGATTCTCGTTACGAAGGTCATCGAGTGGAACAGCTTTCCCTAACAAGAATTCAAACTGTGATATGACTGCTTGCATGTAACTAGAGTAGGAATAGACTGTTCTACCGAAAAACTGCATTCCTGATATGACAAATCCATTAAATACAATCAGGAAGAAACCTGCGTACGACAGTTGGTAGCCTACGGACTGGCGGAAAGATGAAAATAAGTAAATCACGTGAGGATTGAAACGGATTAGATTCAAAAGCTTAAGTGTCGCCATAAAAATGGCAACAGCGATTGAGGCATTTTCCAACCTGGCCCAGTTTAGGGCTGAGTGAAAATGCACAATGTCATAAGGATTGTCTTGGATGGCTTTGATGCTCTTCAAGACACTCTTTGCTCTGATCATGTAGAATGCTACTGATGTTATAGAAGATATAATCATTAAGAAGTCAACCATATTCCAGACCGACTTGAAAAATCCAAGGCGCTGTCGGTAAACGTGGATCAACATCACGACGAAGTAAAATAGCACCATGGCCATGAACAGAAACTGACAAATGAGATAAAACAGTAGGGCACCTGAATCTGTACTGTATAAATCGACTGTTTCAATCCTTTTTGAAGTGTAAGCAGCACCAGTAGCAATCATCTCGTAGAAGTACGTAGCGATGCTGACTACGTTTGTATTCACGTTGAATACTGCAAATTCTAGAATCACCGCTCGAGTCTGGCGATTAACCCATCCGTAGGCAAGTGTCTCGTTTAGGACGCCACGGGCAGTGTTTTCGTCATAGCCCAGGACTGCAGCATAGCCACCCCCCTCATATGAATTATACGAAGCCTTCATCGGACCGTCGTCTAGTTCTTCAGCTGTTTGGTAACGCCATGGTTTCGGACACATTAGAAGAGTCTTTAGCCATGAAGTATTGTAGAGGAGAGGTTTCCAACCTGGAAGACTCAGCAATGTAGTGTCTTCGTATTCGCGGGAATAGTCGTAATAGCAGTCTGAGATAATATGACGTGTTTCACAAGAGCCTTAGAAACAACAGGAAGATAAAAAATAAGACAATATATATATTTATAAACAGTATAACTCATGCATGAAAAAAAAACAAAAAACATAATTCTGTTTTGGTGGTAATACGCTCGTGAACGAAAGTTCAACCCTCGGGTTTACAAGGGATGGAGGTGCGGGGTGCCTTTCCTTCTTGATGGTTTCCACATATTTTGCAAAGGAATTTGGCGGTTGATTTACCCATCATAACAATTGGCTGCGTGAAACGGAGGACAATGTTGATAAAAACAAATCACCCAGTTACAAAAGAAGCATGGAATGGACGTAGCTGGTGGTAAACACAATAAATTGCCTAATTTCGTTTGGTTTTTGAGATTGTTATTTTTTCCTATCTTATTTCCATAATTTCCTTCCTTACTTTCTCCGTACCATCGTTATTCCCTTCTCTCCTTATTCCTTTCTTTCTTTCCTTACTTCCTATCTTCCTTCTTTCCTTGTTTCATCCATCCATTTGTTCTTTCTTTTATACCCTTGTTTCTTCTCGAGTTATTTTTCCTTTTACAGCTGGTAGTGTTGCAAAATGCTTAAGGTTGCATGTAACGTTGACAAGAAATTCGATTAACTTTCCCTGGCGAGGAAAGCTGACATAAACACTGCATACTTTTATCATAAAATGCAACTACTGAAATCTTACTCTTTTTGATTCTCAACTGTCGCATCCAAGGCATGCCGATCAATATGGACATCTTGTTCTCGACATACACGTCTTGTTTTTCTTCAAGTCCATTGTACCACGGCTGGTTGTAGATATTTGGCAGGAACTCTTGCCTCAACCATCCCAACAGTCTGTGTGAGTCAGTTACCTGGAATGAGAATAAGACTGTCCCCTATAATGGGTGTAAAGTACGCCTCTAATAAACCATCATTGCTTTTTCCTTGCACACGGTCAAGCAAAATTCTACTCGTCCAATGTCTACTTACAAACCGTTACCTCGTCCATAAGGAGGATTCGTAATTAAAATTTGATATTTCCTAATTTGCGAAGGACGGATACGCACCTGATTGAAGGAACGGCTGTGAATGAGACTAGATATAAGGTCTATCGAAATAATTTTGCTTTTTAATTATGCTAGTATTAAAGGGACACTCTGTCCCGGCGTATTTGCTCAAAACTGTCTATGGAATAAGAACTTAATAAACTCTAACTAAATTATAAAAATAAATTTATTGAAGAAATTCCATACTGCAACAAAGGTTTTGCAACATTTCAAAGATTTCCGAACCAAACTTGAATTTTTGAAAAACTGACATCCTGTCATTTATTTCAAAAATTTATATTGCAATCCATTTCCACCCTGCTGTCGTTACTGACATCCTCACTTCCTGATGGGTCCTGTCATTTGTCGAGTGTTATTCTACAGAATCAAACCATTATTGATCAACTTCCTATGATCTAGATATGTTTCTGAGCTTCCAAAAGTCATGCTAAAAAATGAGGACAGTATCCCTTTAAGATGGTTTGGGAAAACGGTCATTAATCATTTCCAGTCTGTATCCCATTTTGGTGGGTTTTGCCTAAACAACCTATCTTTTCAAGATTTTAATCGATTTCGATTTAGTTATATAAACCGCAAAAATACAAACAAACAAACAAACAAACAAACAAACAAACCAAAAAAGAGAAGCCAACAACAACAATAAATATACATAGGAATACAAGGTTACTACTGCGATTAAAAATACTACGTTCGTAATCAGGCATAATCAACAATATAAAAACTGGAGTTGACGTTCAAATGATTGAGTAAAACGTTTCGATCACTTCAGTGACTTCATGTGAATAAAACTTGGGTGAGGGTGAAACAATTGTTTTATGAGCTCGAGATTTCTATGATGTGATCGTTCATTCGGCCTGCGGCCTCATCAACTATCCCATCATAGAAATATCGTAATCTAGTTATCAAGAACATCATCGTTACCTTGTCAAACTTCTTAAATTGATTTCCAACCGCTGTTGTCATCAGAAAACGATTTTCATTCTTGTTGCCATAACAAACGATAGCCATTAAAAACAAAAACATCAAATGGAGAACGATTTTCTTGATAATGTTTGTCAACTGAGCCTCTTTTTTGGTTCGTTCACGTATTGCCTCCAACCTATATCGTTTAAAGCGATGTTTTGGATCATCGCTTAAGAAACTGATGTCATTCTTAGATGAATCGCCCCCGTCACTCTCAACTTCTTGGAAATTGTCTTTGTTTCTGCTAAAGAGCAATAACAGTACAATAACAGCCAGTGTAACCTTAGTTGGTTGTAGAACAAGAATATCCTGTCCAAAAGAAATCATTGTGGAGGCAAGCCATTGCTCAGACACGTCTTTACCCCACACTAAGCTGTAAAATATGGTGAATAATGCTGCTGTTAAAGTTGTAACGAAGCAGAGAAACCAACCAATGTATACACAGAAGTGAGGCAACATGCAAGCTGGATCCCGTATCGTATCCACAAGATGTTGGGACTGATCACCTTTATATTTGAGTTCCGTTTTCTTTCTTGGTCTGCTAGACTTAAACAGGAAGACTATCAGAATGTTCACTGGTGCAACTATCAGTCCGCTCTGTACTCCTATGACAATCTGTTTCCAAGAAAACTTGAATGGTCCAACCTGTATAGCTCCATCGGATTCGCCACCAATGTTATAGAACATGGCATTAGCAATCATGGCGCTGAACAGAACTGAAAGACAACACGAGGCTCTTTGAACTCGTGTAAATGTACTGCTGCATGCTTTCACAATCACGGACAGCCACAGGTGACTGTCTACAAGCTTTCTTCCAAAATATAAACGAAGCTGATCTGAAAAGGAAATACGAGTTATGCTTTCCACGGTAACTTCTATTTCTCCATCAACTCTTTCTAATGCAAGCCATCGATTTATCGGGAACACCCATTGTTCGTCAGTCTGCCTGTCTCTGATTGTTGTTGTCTCGACGAACCACGAGGGATTCTCTCCTGCGTTATCGTGTTCTAACGTTATTTCTGTTAAAGGCCCTAAAGATTCCTTTGTGACCAGGACAAATCCATCGATACCTCCTCGTGCAAATATTTCTCTTGACCCGCCTTTACACCGCAGTGGAATTAAGTTGTGTTCATTTATTTTACCATTGATGCTGATTGTTACGTTTGCAGTTGTTCCTGAATTTTTCCAAACACCAGTGCTTATAACCAAGTCGTAAAAATAAGTTCCTCCTTCAGTGATTGTTACATGTCTTGGAGAACAAATCTGATAATAAAATTATCTATTTACATCAATAGGTAACAAAAATTAATTCCTTTCCCCCTTGGAGTTTAAAGTCAAATGGGCGAATAAAACCTATCGAGAATTTAAGCGATTATGTGATGTACGTGATGCGATGCGATGTGATGTAATGTGATGTGTATTGTGATATGTGATGTGATGTGATATGAAGCAGAATAACAAAATAAATACAAATAACATAGGAATACAATTAAAATAAAAAATGGAACTTTATCAACTGTTTTGCATTGATGTCGTGTATATCATACAAAATATCAATACTAAAAATATTGAATACATAACTATATTTGTCTGACAACTTTTATTCTGAAAGGAACACAATCATATCGAGATTAACGAATGGATAAGTGAATTAATACGAAATCAGTTCTCATCGATCACAATATATGAACTAGTGCAATATCGGGCTTCAGGCCTCTTACAAATGTTTTTTCCTGGCATATGTTAGGATTAGGAAGATGTATATCGGGTTAGAAAATAAAGCATCAAATACAGTACACGTGCACTGTTCTGTAACATCAGAGCTCCGCTAGAAAGTCCCGAATATAGTTTATTGGTTGTTAGTATAAACATGCATAAAGGAACAATTACAAACGCAATTACCTTGTTTTCATCTCTCTTATCAGCCCTCCTTGCATAGACCAGCACAACAAAATAAAGAATAAAAATACTTGCAACTGTCACCAGAACTGAAATATTGCCAGTCTCGTCAAGCCGTGTAAACCCAATGAAAACTAAATCGAAGTCAATAGGATTTGGTGCCTGAATGACGTTTCCGCCAAAAAATGTCAAGTGATTGCAAAGACACTTCAGGTGAGTGGTGTTTGAACTGGGATCAACCTACGACACAAACATATGCATACGTATTGGTAGTAAAGGTACGGTAAACATTGAAAATACACCGTTATGTCTTTTTGCTTCTATTTACCAAGTTAGATACATACACTATAGGGATCGAAGAAAACAAAAGTTTCGATAGTTCTGAGGAAGAGTGTACATGTAGTCCCTATAACAACTAAAAAGTACCGTGACGTTTATATCACCTTTTTCTGTGTTTAAAAGAACACGCTTATTTTCACTTCCAGAAAAAATGGGAACAACGTCATATGATCAATTTCAAGTCCAACATATTTTAATTTAATTCCATCTAGATTACCTTGCAGCCATCGGAGGTCCACTTCCCTTTATCGTCAGACCAATACAAGCAACTGGATTGGCTAATAGTCAGCGTGTAGTTGACATCTGTTAATGGGTCATACTGTGGAATAACAACTTTACTGACTCCCTTTGGGGGTGGATCCTTAACTCCAACACATGACCGTCTATCGCGACCATGACCGAAACACGATCTTCTTTTTCTGGAATGCTCTGTGGCATTTTTTGCACCAAGGAACAACAAACCGACATAAAGAAGACCTGACTCAGAAGGGACTACTGTGACAGAACGCTTTTTGTATGTTGATGTAAACTCAAGGATGAAGTTATGATCAAATTTATCCATCGTAGGTCTCGATCCAAATTTTACAAACAATTCAATCACTGCACCTTCTTCTGCTACACCCAATGTTAGAGAAACAGGGGCGTCTGCTAGTTCTGCGTAATAACTACGGATGGAAATTTTGTTCGGCTTAAGGAAGTAATGTTCCATCCCGTTGCTGATGTTTGTAGGTGGACTGGAAATCGGAATGACGATCACAATGTCATTTTCGAGGTTCGATATGTTAATATTTTTCCCGTTGATACTTTGAAGCTCGAGACTTGTTACACTTGTTTTGATCATTTTGCTGCTTTTGTCCCAAACAAAAGGATTGAAGCTACTAGCAATCATCTGGAAAAAAAAAGTTCGAAAAGCATTAATAACATAAAGGAAATTTAACGATATTCCAGTTACCTATGTCATAAGTGAACTAAAATGTCAACATAAGCACTCAGTCAAAATGGAGTCCAAAGGTCAAAGCTCTCTTGAACTATCTTCCGTTTACTGGGGTCGGAGGAAACAGATGGCTCATCAGTGCAAAGGCATTAGGATTAGTTCTACTCCCACTGTTTGGGATATACTGAATGCTCTCCAGCATTTTGTGAGGTTGCTCCAATGGTTAACTTGTACTTACTGGGGTAGATACAGGAACTGATGAATTACTGTGTGTTATTCAAACAACACAAATACCTCTGCCACGACATGATAACCGTTACTAACCACACATGCTCAAATAAACACCCTTATTAGATGAGGGACGGAGATCCTAAGAGTAAAGATGAGCTTGATATATTTGCTAGTTTGAGCGTTCATGTGCCGTAAGTTAGTAAGTTAACGAAATTACTGCATTAAAGTTACTGATCATAGAACAATAAACTAAAACTGTGTTATATCCATTACCTTGACATTGATGTCCCCTTCACCCAAACGTCCAAATTTGAAGTTGTCTGGCAGCTTAAATTTTGAAGATCCTGCTTCCATAATAAGTCCCTTTACATCATTAGTAGCTACCTTCTTTAGAGATATTACCATCCCTAACGTTTTAATTACAAGAGCTTCGGACGCAACCAGTCGGAAGAAAAATGCACTAGTCATAATGTTCAGTTTTTGGAAAGCCGTTCTCAATATCCCCTGCAATAAGACGAATAGTAAATTAATATCTAGATAACAGAATATAATTTACTCAAAGTTAGGCAAGCGAATGTTATAGAGCTACAACGATAGACAACACCCCCCCCCCCCATGTATCTCCAACAGTATTCACGCTATGAAAATGAAACTTATATGTTGTGTAAAGCATCCGAGATGTTTATTTTAGTGACAGTCACGTGTAAATAATGACGTCATACACGCAAAAACGACGTCATGCTTGAAAAATAAATCCGCCATATTGGATCCGCCATCTTCCATCTTGGATTTCTAAATGGTTCGGAAAGTTTTAGTAGAGGAAAACGAAACACGGAATGACCATATTATCATAATAACAAATATGTATGTATGTCAGAAAAACTATTGAACTCTACCATGCATTAGATAAAATGGTCAGCATTGATTGTAAGAACACACTTACATTTATGGGATAATGAAAGTTACAGTCAATTTCGCGTCTACCACGTATTTGACATTATTATTGATCAACCAAATTCCCTCTACCTTTGAGGAACCTATTTTCTCCTCTGAGGTTCCGGTCGTTTGAATCGTACATGATGTAGACCAAATAACATTCCTGATACATCTTGTAACGCTCACAGCTGTTTCCTCCAACTCAGCAGACATAGGCTCCGCCACGTCGTTAATAGCAGATGATAGCATATCCGTTGTACCATCGATCAGTTTTATTGCTAAATCCTAGAAAATAAATTATCCTAATTATTTTTTTTATTTTTCCATCGGACTCCGCTAGCTCAATATACAGCTGTTTCGAGAAATGTTGTCGGAAAAAAGCGCACGCGACAATCCCGAAATGTATTGTGGGTAGTTTTAAGTTCACGGTTCCTTGACTTCAGCATTTCATGACTTTCAGGGAAATCTGAGAAAATGGCACGAGACGCCATGGACGTATGTTTGCGAGTGCTAAAAGAAAGCAACAAAAGTAGGTTCGACAGCTACAGTGTCATGAACCTACCTTGCTGATCGTGCCATTTTCTCAGATTTCCCTGAAATGCCGAAGTCAAGGAACCTTGAACTTAAAACTACCCACAATACCTTTCGTGATTGTCGCGTGCGCTTTTTTCCGACAGCCTTTCTCGAAACAGCTGTATATCATTGTCCACAGTTTATCTGTACTTAAACCTGAAAACTTAAACCTGAAATAAGTACGAACTGGAAACTTACACTGACAAGATTCAGAAATATTGAAAATGACTAGCGTGTATACGAAAGCACAGACGCTGATTTTGCATTGGGAAAAGCCAGTACGCGTTTTCGTTTCTTCTAAAAAATAAATCGACAATTAATACTGTGTACCTGAAATAGGTTGCTTAACACGGTGTTTCCACTACTATCGCAAGGTCGATCTTGTTGGCCTTCAATAGCCACATTGACCACAGCCATAATCATTCGAGACATCGGAAGGCTCTCAGGGGTTATGTCTGTAAATGTCTTTATTATTTTGTTTGAAATCTAGTAGTCCAAGAAAACAAACAAGATACACAAATAAGTAGTTTGATCAATAGCATTGATAGAATAACAATATAGGAGGCTCAAAACACTAGTGTAAATATAAATGTGGTAGTGGTAGTGGTAAATCTTTATTTAAGCAGGGTGGCCCATTCAGCTCTAGGCTGGTATCCATAGGGGCCCTGCGTCTACAAAATACATTATATTACACTTTAAGAAGATTAAAAATATGACTATACTAATTACAATAAGAAACTATAAAAAATACTATGATAAAAAAATATAACTAGTATATAAATATAAATATAAATATACGAATTGTTAATCTTCCTTCAGATGAACTAGTATATCTTACCTCTACTAATTTTAGCGTGCTAAAAAAATGTTGGTTTTGGGGCTGACCTTCTTACAAATTGTACGAAAACACCTTTGCTTGATACCGGGTTGTTGTTGGCTAAATTGGCCAGTTGGACTGTGATTTACTTAGCAATACGTACACGTACCAATGTTTTCAGTCCTTGGCTCAAAGGTTGTTTACATTCTGATGTGTCAGTGTTGGCAGCCTTTAGAACAGATAAGGCCAGTAATGTGGCCTTGCTGATTTCACCTTTTCTTATAAATTCGTCCAGTTTACTGTCCTCTCCAAGCACTAAGTTTTGTAGCTTGCTGGAGACCTCTTCTACCGGTGTAATACATGGATCAAGCTGGGATGATGGCTTGACCTGAAGAAGATAAAATAACACGATTGAGTTGTATTCTCGTATATTAGTTGCAAAAGGAGTGTCAATAGGACAATCAGAAACAAGTGACAACCTGCAATGTACCATATTAGGATATTATTCGAATTTGGTTCTACTTCTCAAATCCAACATAATCATGTATGTAAAAAATCGGAAATAATTTCTTTGCCAGCAACCTATGCATTTTGTCGCAATATTTACAGTTATGGCAATATTTACAGTTATACAAATATTTATAGTTATACAAAGGCTTAATAAATGAAAGATCATCGCAGTTATGTACTCAATGAAAGCCTGACAAAAACTATGATCAAGCATGAACGGGAAACGAACCCACGACCTCTGCGATACCTGTGCAGTGCTCTAACTGAACTATATAATGCCAATTGGGGGCTGGTCATTTGGTGATCGTCTTTCATGTTTTAAATAATTCACCCGCAGTTCGCATAAATGATATTTCACATATTCTCTTCATATATAGAAGGACTGCAAATCTATCGATATTTTGTTTTACTGCTGTATGTTTTTCCCACTAATATTTTGGCACTGCTGGGTGGTTGGAACTGTAAAAGGAAACGATACCACATACACCTCTTTCATAAATGGCCGCCCAGCAATTAAAAGTATGGCAAGTTTTTCAAGCACTGCAACATGTTATCTTGGGAAGTTTGAGCGGTTTTGGTTTAATGGCTACAAAGTTATGATTGTTTCAAATTTAAGACATTTGTATGGGAAATCAAAACCTGGCCTCACAAGCGTTATTGTTAGTGCGTCAAATCCTGGCCTCACAAACCTCGTTTGAAATGCCTTACAACTTCTCCACAAAATAAGAATATGGCCTTAAACGTATACATATTGACTCATTTTGACATGATCTTTCTTGTTATTCAATTCTTTTTTCAGTTATAGGTATTTTAATTTCCCAAAAATTGCTGGGCGGCCATTTATGAAAGAGGCGTATGACATCACTTACCTTGACAAACAATGTCTCTTTAACAGCTACACCAACAGCATTCTTGATAATGATGTTAATTTGTAACTGGTAATCGTCTTCTGGAGATCCTGCCGGTAAAACTGTTGACACAGACTTGGAAGAAATGCCATAAGATATTGGTTCGTCTTCAAGACGGAATTCGTAAGTTAGTGGCGTATTTTCATCTTGCCATGCAAAGCACTTAAAACTAAATTCCGTTTCAAGTGATACGCCTTCAGTGACTGACGGGAGGCAGTACCCACCGTTTGGTTCCCGATTCGTATCAAAATTGAGCACTGCAAAACTTCTTTTTCCTTCTTGAGGTGTCACAAAGAGCATTAAACTGAATTTAGAATTGGATGCAAATGAGTTTTTGTTGAAGACTACATTGGCCGCATTTACTTCCGTTGAAGTCATAATAGGTAATATTGATATATTCTGCCATGTCTTTGTTGTTTCATTCAGTGTTTTTAGGTGCCATTCGTAAACTGCCCCGATGCATGCAGCGTTCAGGCATTCTGAAGTCACTCGCAACTTGTTAGAAGAAGGAATTGTTGGTCCACAATCTACAAAGCATCTGAAATAAACAGGTAAACATGAAATTAACTCATTCAAATAAGTGCATTATTAACAATTATATTATTCGCTCTCAATTTCTAGTGCACACTAATAGCTGTTATAATATACTAACCATGGGATAATGCATTTTAAAGCAATTTGATTGGTTCCCTACTCATGGTCTCAGGGGCAATATACCCTCTCTACCTTATTTGGAAATGCCGCGAAGTTCAAATTTTTTTGTCTCGGGGAAAAATGGCGGAACATTTTCGTATTTTTCCAGTTTCCTCGGAGAAATTCGACAGTTTCCCTGTAATTTGTATATTATAAAACAATTCGTCTCGGGGAATATTCACCGATCCGGAGTCCGTCGCGCTAACCAGATGCATAGGCCACCACGCCTCCCACTCAAATAAGTGCACGCATGTTATAAAATGGTAATGACAATATTTACAGGTACCTGAGATTAACATGAGGTATATTTCCGTCTACAACTTCAAATGCGATCTCAGCAAAGGAGCTTCTGTCACCTTTGGACACAGTCAGCCTAAGAACATAACTCTTTCCAATTTCAAGGTGACTTGTTTGGACTTTGGCGGAGGAGGTTACATTTCCCTCAGCAAGAAATACATGAAAGCATCCATGGGTCATAGAATCATTCCTCTTTGAATCACGACAAGACCAGGTGAAATTGAGTCCAGTTTGGTTTCCGGGGCCAATATTGCTGTCATAACTCAATGAACCGTTCACAGTTATAGTTTCGTTGGATCCCCAACGAACGCTGCTTCCACCATCAATAATCACTCTTATGGGAGCTGTAATGATTTCGATAAAACCATAGTCAAAGGCTTTAAGATTCCGTGGAAGCGGCGAATCGTCGATTGTCAATGAAACAGTGAAGGTGACTTGATAGATTCCAGCAGGTACGGATCTCCTGTTTATGGTCCACTCAGCAGTTCCTTGACTAACTATGCTGCCCTTTGCTGACTCTGAAGCCTCCAGATCAATTACATTGACCAGACGCCATTCTAAAACACTTTCCAACACAGTAACTCCTTCGGTTAAGCCCTGCACTGTCGCCTCTTGGATAATTTTGACGGAGCGCTTTGTAGGAGTGGGGTGATACTTGTCCCGGGACATGTTTCTGATTGTTACTGAGAAGTCCCCTGTTGATCATTTTTTTAAACATCTTAGCTCAGGCATATAACAATGGATAACATAAATAGTCGATTTTAACCTGGTATACATGAAATACATTACATATTTCCGGCCAGTAAAACATTTTATGGCATGTATGTTAGTTGCTAAGTAGTTGATGGTAGTTAAGCTGTTAGTTTTTGGTAGTTTCTAGTATCTATTAGCAGTACTTTCTGGTATTTTCTGGTAGTTGGTGGCAATTGCCTGGCTACTACTCAATACATGCCTATCGATTATTATTTTTGTCTGTTTATGACAAAATGATGTTTGACTTTTTAATGTTCTGAGCATTAATTTGAATAATTTCCGCCTTACCACGTGCTTTGCTGGTAATATTAGTATCATACATTGCCTACTGACATGCACTATCAAACGCTTTCTCGTAATCGATGAAACAAACAGATAATTCAGTACATGCCACTACACTGATCGATTCTAAAGTATTAATAAACAAGTCAGCACTCACCCACGGGCTCACAAAACAACCCGTCACCAGTGTAACCTTCTCGACACTCGCAGCTGAAAGAACCTTCATTGTTGTTACAGTGAGCGACCCCGTGACAATTGTGATTTGCTGTTTCACATTCATTGATATCTGTTGGATTGATTTAATTCTAATTAGCCTATTTACATGTCTCGCTGCTTGAGATTGGGCTGTGAGAAGGCTTATGAGTTATTTGCATAAAAGCATAAAAGGAGAGCTTTTTCATCTCGATGTGGGAACATATCTTCGTAAAAGAGACACTTGAATTAATTTGTAGAGGAGACTGATAGCATAATAAATTGTTCACATAAAAGGTTCTGGTACCTGGCTTAAAAATGAATACCAGTTCTGCAACTGTGATGACCAATTATTTTGTGAAGAGAACACGCAAAAACCTAATTAAAAAAAAAAACTAACACTAAAAATAATAATGACATGGTGTATTACCAGAACATTGCACTCCATTTCCTGAATATCCTTGGAGACATGTACAGTTGAAAGAACCGATGGTGTTGTTACATTGAGCATTCTCGTCACAGTGGTGTGTTCCATTTTGGCATTCGTCTTCATCTGCAAAAAATACAAGTATAACAGTTACCAAATAACCAATATTCGAATCGAATATATACATTGTTAATGACATGTCATCCTGACTTACCAGAACACTGCACACCATTTCCTGAATATCCTTGACGACAAGTACAGTTGAACGAGCCATTAGTGTTCTTACATTCTGCGTTTAAGTCGCAGTTATGTGCTCCATTGTTGCATTCATCTATATCTGAAGAAATAAACCAAGTGTGATTTTCTTCTAGATTTATATATTTTCAACAGTTTGGAGCGTGAAAATATTACGGACTAATGTCAAGAACTTTCAACCTCTCAGGGTTCTCATCAGGACATGATAATGAATATTATATCAGTTTCTTCGCCAAAAATGCTGGACAAGTAAAAAATAAAACATGAACATTGATTCCCTAAGGTGCTGTCTTAATTGTCTTATTGTTTGAGTTTCGTAGGATGATAGTATTTAATTAGGATATGTATACAGTTCTATTCTTACGCTCTGGTGATTCGTCTTTGTGCATTTGTGTGTACAAGTGTGATTACCAATTACTAATCGATAGCATAGAGGAGGAGACATAGGAGGCGGCGGCGTGGTGAGTGGTTTAGGACGCTGTATTTGAAATCTGGAGGTCCCTGCTTCAAATCCTCCACCCTGCCACTAGCTCGATTTGCTCTCGGTAGTCCCGAGTTCAACTCCTCGGCCACGCTTTGTACATAGCCAACTGGACAGCCTCCCACCAGTTGGGATTCTTAACAAGTTTATGTTATATTTACAATATTTGTTTGTTCATTTAAAGTGTCACTTTGTCACAGCAGTGCTAAATCCTCTGACACTTAAATAAAGTTGTTGGTTTGTTTATGATCGTATGTCGCCCGTATTCGAATCCTTAAGCCTTGTTGGCACTTTGCTTTTGAACAGGACATACCCAAACTAAATAATCAACAAAAACGTATACTTGGTGCCTTACCAGAACATTGCACACCATTTCCTGAATATCCTTGAAGACAAGAACACTTGAATGAGCCAATGGTGTTGTTACATTGTGCATTCAAGTCGCAGTTATGTGTTCCATTTTGGCATTCGTCTATATCTGCAGAATTATACATACCAGTGTACGATTACCAACAAATCGATAGCATAGATAGTAGCCAGGTGTTCATTCAAACAGGAGCCACATGCCACTGTAATGCAGTGTTATGACCAATTATTTTACGAATAAACGTAATGTGACCCTGCCTTACCAGAACATTGCACTCCATTCCCTGAATATCCTTGAAGACACGTACAGTTGAACGAGCCAATTGTGTTGTTACACTGAGCATTCACGTCACAGTTGTGTGTCTGATCTAGACATTCGTCTTGATCTGCGAAAATATCACTTACATAGGTAAATGTATTTTTTATACATATTTGAACACATTTATGCATTAAATTATGAGAAACCAACCGCCGAAAAAACGTTCGTATGTATACAGTACGTGGGAAGTTTGTCACATTTGCACTAAGCTCCCACGAGTCTCCTGCATATCATAGATTCGACTCCTGTTGAGCGATATCTGAATTATTTTTCCGATTACGTTGTTACAATAGTTGAACAAAATATTTCTTGGCGACATTTGCTTAATTTTGGTTTGCGACAAAACGAACTAATTTGAAATCTAGCTTGTACACGCGGAACAAATGGCGTCATTTTCAAGCTTTCCCATCAATAACTATTACTGTCCTATTGACAAACAGATTTGGATATCAAAATGTCCAAGAGGGATGAATGAACAATTACTGAAAGTTTGAGCATCATAGAGTAAATCCTCTTTTGAAAACGATCTCACGGGGGCCGTGGCATCCACCCCTCTTGTACTGCCGAGGGCTATCGTCTTCTAATATGATTAATATTTTGTAGAAAACAACATATAATTTGAATCCTATTTTCCTTATGAAAAAAACTTTTCACAGTACCTCTACAACCGTAGAGCTCCACCCTCATTACTATGCGGCCAGGCCAAGCTATTGGTCGAAAACGGATGTAACGTGCCGTGATTGGTGGGTTAAGCTCATGATAAACAACAGTGTCGTCGTCTGTGTTTCCAGCAAATATCTAAATTAATCATGGCAGATAAAATATTGTTTAATCACTAACAACCATGTTGCTTAAATATTTGTTTCAAACCAAACGTCATCTAGTTCGTTTTTAGCAGGATAGAATATGTTAAATATCAGAGCAGATTGAAAGGTCAAATTCTCAAACTCGTCGATAATTCATAAGTAAATTATTCAGTAAGAACATATATGGTTGATCTGTTGTTTCTGCTGCTGCTGTTGTTGTTTCTATTATTGTCGTTGTTATTGCTACTGGTTTAGTTTTGTAATATTACATGTATGTGGGATTGAGAAGATATTTAAAAAGTCCACCTTGCATTGTGCCCGTCAGATAGTAATCATACACATTACTCATTAATGTTTCGCCGCATTTAAATATCCATAAGAAGAAGTTGCTTTTATATAAACTTTCTTATGGTATAACGTTTAATAAAAAAATAATAATAATAATAAAATGAAAGATTCAAAGTTACTTTACCTTGTTTTGCCCTGCTTCTATGTGCATGTAGTAAAGGAAGTGCACCCCATAGTCACTGTACTGTAGATTATACTTGATAACCCATTGACTGCTTTGTCCCTGTGTTGCCACTCCTGTTACCCTAGTTTGATTTCCCAGATTAATTTGGAGCCATTGATCGCCATTATTATGACCCGCTATCCACGCAGATTTATTTAGTCTTCCTCTGACGTCAGCAGGGTCCGGAAACCATTCCGAAGACGCACTAATTTGCCCGTCAGAGATTGCGCCGTTTTCCATCCCAAGTGGTTTTTGACATTCTAAAGGTTTGATGACAGCGACTTTATAATAGACTCAAACAATAATTATCTGTACTTTAGACATATGCCGCCGATTAACAATAAACCTGGGCCCGGTTGTTCGAAAGCCGATTAACGCTAATACAGGATTAAAAGTTAATCGAGCTTTTAATTTATCTTGTATAAAAGTGTTTTTCTCTGCTCATGTTTTGTAAAGTTTAAGATTAGTCAAAGTCAAAACAGAAGGACAAAAAATATAAACAGAAAACCTCACTGAAAAGTTACAAAGCTGAAATCAAAACTCACGCTAATCCTGGATTAGCTTAATCGTCCTTTGAACAACCCGGCCCAGAATTAAAAATCAATCGAGGTTGTAACTTCCTTGTAGGTGTGAAAACTCGAGTTGAACGACGACATGTACAGAGTCAACGATATTCACAAACAGCAAAACATGCCTTGCCATATTGCCTTACCAGAGCATTGTGCACCATCTCCAGAATATCCTTGTAGACAAAAACAGGTAAACGAGCCGAAGGTGTTGATGCATGCAGTGTCCGTGCTACAGTTGTGTTTTCCGTTTTGGCATTCATCTTCATCTGCAGAAATATCAGTATATTACTTTGTACGCAATACTGACGGGAAGTTAAATAAACTAAATATCGCGTTTGATTGGTTTATAGTAGAAGGCTAACGGATACGTAAAAGCAAGCAAATTACCGTGAATTCTAACGTAAGGACAATCGGAGCATTAGTGATATAGGATTTTGACGATGGTGCACGGGTAATGTTTTTTTGTTTTGTTTATATTTATGTGGCAAAACTTTAGATAAATCAAAATATTACTTTGATCTCTAAATAAGTAACTCTTTCCTCTTGAAAATATCCCATTGATAAGACCTTCTACTAATTCAAGAATTAAGTAAAATACAGTTGAAACTCTCTATGCGGACACCTACCTAAAGTTCAATGGGTATCGGCAAACTGCAAAACATGTTCTTAAAAAATAACATATATAATGTGGCCAATTTTGTACTACGGTCAACAAACATCATAAATCACCCTCAGATATACTTACTATAAACTATACCTTTCAGTTTTTATTACGGACAATCAATTTGTAAAATTGAAAATCTCTTTTGGATTATTTATGTTACGAAAGACCTTCTGCAATACCTTGGATACATCCGTAGAGCTCCACCCTCATTGATATGTGGCTTTTCCAAGTAAGTGGTAGAAAGCGAATGTAACGTGCCATGATTGGTGGGTTTAGATCATGATAAACAACACTCTCCGTGTTGGTATTACCAACAAAATCCTAAATCAGTAAAAAATACCAGATATCGATTCAAAACAAAGTGAACTTCATTATTTTGCCAGGATATACATGTAACAACTTTTTAAATGATATAAACATTCCCAGGATTAGCTATAATCTATAAGGAATTGTATCTACTATAAGAGCAAGGCATGCGCATATGCGCATATGATTTTATTTGGAGAAGCTAAACGTTGGTCAACATCTCCACTTTGTCTGTGTTTTTTTTTAATTTTTAGATTTTTACAATACAGTGGAACCGGTTAATACGGATACCAAAGGGACACGAAAAAGTGTCCGTATTATCCGGGTGTCCGTATTAAGCGGGCTGATATAAGAGAAAACATGTGTCGTCGGGACAAACAAAACTGTCCGTGATAAGTGGGTGCCCGTATTAACGAGTGTCCGTAAAGCGTGGTTCCACTGTAGCATGAGTGACTCATCGATAAGGTGTTAAAAACCCTCCATGTCGTATCATAATGGTATATCAAAAGATATCATTGTATTTTTGTGGATTAATTTTACCTCACCTGTTTTACGTCAAGTCCTTTTTCTGTGTAGTACACCAGGTTCAATCCATCATCACTGTACTGCAGGTTATACTTGGTTACCCACTGCGAACCAGCATTTCTTCCCTGCGTTGCTACGCCTGTCACATTAGCAAATCTGTTACTCAAATCAACCTGCAGCCATTGATTAACATCTTTATGATAAGCTGCCCAACATCCCGCAATCACTCCATTTGCTTTAAAGTGCAGTCTGCCTTGGCTTGCGAGATAATTGTTAATTTCCGTAGACGCACTGATTTGTCCGTCAGATATTACACCGTTTTCCATGCCGAGAGGTACTTCACAATCTAAATGATTCACAACATCAACACAAACAAAAAGTATATGTTCTTATAATTGTTGCACACTATTGTCACTGCAACGCTATCAAGTAACGCTCCGTGTAAGAACGATAGCAGCAACGACAATAACCTGCGTAGCAAGCGTTTACATGGGAATATATATTTTTTCTTTATGGTGGCGCCTACGGAAACGGCCGCAAAGCAGGAAGGACAAATGAGAGAATACGCTTGCTAGGCAGGCAATAACGGCAAATGATTTCTTAATGCATGCAAATGCAAATATTTTACAATTGGCTTAAATGATTAAAATGCGGCCTTTTTATTTTCCCCACGATATATCTCGATTGCATTCTCGTAAGGGACTATGCAATAATTATCAGGAGGGGGGGGTTGGAAAATGGGCTTCATGTAGCCAAATATTAGGTAATACCCCCCCTCCTGAAGGAGTGAATTTAGTTATTGCCCCCCTCTAATCAGTCAGAAATTATGTACGACCCCCCCCCCCCCCCCCCCCCCCCCCTCACAGTATACACACACCTTTATACAAGTACGCTGCTACATTTTCTCTACACGCACTAGTGTGGATTAAAATCTTATAACAGAAAGAAGAGCTCCTACTGCATGTTTAATTGTTGGACATCCGCGTCTGGAACAAACATCACCTCCGTAGCAATGTTCAACAGAACCATAGCAGAAGGAAAAGGGCATGTGTGTTATTTTCAGGTCCGGTGAAGGCTTCCTCGGCCCGAAGGGCCTGAAAATTTTTCGGCCCCCACCTTATAAATAGGTATGGATTCGCCAATGTAATATGTACTTTAACTAAAATGTTAAGCCCCCCCTCTTGAGTGACTTATTTTACCTAGAGCCCCCCCCTCTCCTTGCTTTGATTTTACTTTATGCCCCCCCCTCTGGTTTTCCAACCCCCCCCCTCCTGGTAATTATTGCACAGTCCCTAAGTGCCGAAAATAGAAAAAAAAATAGGCCACGATCTATTGTTAGGCAACTTCGGAAAAAAAATCGTATCTGGGCTTCCCAACTGAGTTAAAGGTTCGGAAAAGTGAAAGCTCGTTCGTATTATACGTTTGTAAGCTAAAATTTGACATTATTTTTCTCTTTCGGTGGAACTGAAACGTACTAAAATTGCAAATATCAGTCAGTATAAAATGCAGACAGCGAAGAGAATGTCATAATATTTGGATGCAAACTAAATGTTTCAGTACCTTGCAGACATCCATAGAGCTCCACCCTCATTGATATGTTGCCAATCCAAGCTACTGGTCGGACACGGATGTAACGCGCCCTGATTGGTTGATTTAGGTCGTGATAAACAACACTATCCGTGTCGGTATTACCAGAAAAATTCTAAATGAATAAAATAACTTCATTATATCCCCAAACTAATTTTCATGAATATAACGACTGTTTAAAATATAAAAACATTCCCAGGATTAGCTATAATCAATAAGGAATTTTATCTAATAAGAACAACGCTTATGACCATATGATTTTATTTGGAGAAGCAAAACGTTGGTCAACATCTCCACTGTTTCGCGATTTGTTCGGTTTGTTTGATTGATTGATTGATTGATTGATTGATTGATTTTTATGATGCACGAGCGAGTGATTGATAGGTGTTATAGACCCTACATGTCGTATCATAATGGCATGTCATAAAAATCAATGTTTTTGTGGATTACGTTTTCCTTACCTGTTTTACGTCAAGTCCATTTCCAGTGTAGTACAAGAAGTTACCTCCATCATCACTGTACTGCAGATTATACTTGGTTACCCACTCCGAATGAGCATTTCTTCCCTGCGTTGCTACGCCTGTCACATTAGCAAATCTGTTACTCAGGTAAACCTGCAGCCATTGATTAACATCACTATTGACAGCTGCCCAACATCCCGCAATCGCTCCATTTGTTTTAAAGTGCAGTCTGCCTTGGATTGCGAGATGATTGCTAAGTTCCGTAGATGCACTGATTTGTCCGTCAGATAGTGCACCGGTTTCCATGCCGACAGGTTCTTGACATTCTAAATGATTCACAACATCAACAAACGAAATATATATAAACTTATGTGTTCTATATTATGGTCGTTGTTGCACACCATGGCAACTTCAACCCTAGTTAACTGTTGTGATGATACACGACGAACTTTAAAGCGGCGCTATTCACGGCTTCCAAAGTAACATACATTTAGCGTTATAACCCACAGCTATACTGAAAGCTTGAGCATATCCTAGAGTATATCCTCTTTTCAACATTTGGAAGGACTCTCATGAGCGCGGGTGGCATCGACGTCCCCCCTTGTACTGCCAAGGGCTATCGTCTTCCTTTATGATCAATAGTTTTTAGAAAGCAACATCTAATATAGGCTCGATTTCCGCCGCTATCTCGAGTCCGGTCTTGTTCCTCCCCGAGAAGAACTAATATGAATCCTATTTTCCTTAGAAAAAACGTTCACAGTACCTTGAAAACAACCATAGAGCTCCACCCTCATTACTATGCGGCCAGGCCAAGCTATTGGTCGAAAACGGATGTAACGTGCCGTGATTGGTGGGTTAAGCTCATGATAAACAACAGTGTCGTTGTCTGTGTTTCCAGCAAATATCTAAATTAATCATGGCAGATAAAATATTGTTTAATCACTAACAACCATGTTGCTTAAATATTTGTTTCAAACCAAACGTCATCTAGTTCGTTTTTAGCAGGATAGAATATTTTAAATATCAGAGCAGATTGAAAGGTCAAATTCTCAAACTCGTCGATAATTCATAAGTAAATTATTCAGTAAGAACATATATGGTTGATCTGTTGTTGCTGCTGCTGCTGCTGTTGTTGTTTCTATTATTGTCGTTGTTATTGCTGCTGGTTTAGTTTTGTAATATTACATGTATGTGGGATTGAGAAGATATTTAAAAAGTCCACCTTGCATTGTGCCCGTCAGATAGTAATCATACACATTACTCATTAATGTTTCGCCGCATTTAAATATCCATAAGAAGAAGTTGCTTTTATATAAACTTTCTTATGGTATAACGTTTAATAAAAAAAAAAAAAAAATAAAATGAAAGATTCAAAGTTACTTTACCTTGTTTTGTCCTGCTTCTATGTGCATGTAGTAAGGGAAGTGCACTCCATAGTCACTATACTGTAGATTATACTTGATAACCCATTGACTGCTTTGTCCCTGTGTTGCCACTCCTGTTACCCTAGTTTGATTTCCCAGATTAATTTGGAGCCATTGATCGCCATTATTATGACCCGCTATCCACGCAGATTTATTTAGTCTTCCTCTTACGTCAGCAGGGTTCGGCAACCATTCCGAAGACGCACTAATTTGCCCATCAGAGATTGCGCCGTTTTCCATCCCAAGTGGTTTTTGACATTCTAAAGGTTTGATGACAGCAACTTTATAATAGACTCAATCAATAATTATCTGTACTTTAGACATATGCCGCCGATTAACAATAAACCTGCAGGGCCCGGTTGTTCGAAAGCCGATTAACGCTAATACAGGATTAAAAGTTAATCGAGCTTTTAATTTATCTTGTATAAAAGTGTTTTTCTCTGCTCATGTTTTGTAAAGTTTAAGATTAGTCAAAGTCAAAACAGAAGGACAAAAAATATAAACAGAAAACCTCACTGAAAAGTTACAAAACGGAAATCAAAACTCGCGCTAATCCTGGATTAGCTTAAGGACGGTGCCTCCTATTGTTACTGCGCATACGTTCTGCGCATAATTTCTCGCGTCATTAGCGCGCGCTCGAGCGCGCGCACATACAGAACATTGCAAAATCTCTTTAAGGCTAAGCTCGCAGGGAAATATATGGTTGTTTTCTTCATATAACTTACAAAAGCGCGTGGTGACCCCTACTTTTTATGTTATTAAATGGAAGCGGTAAGGCTATTAAACATATGATTAATTTTTTGTTGTGTGCAAAAGTTATTTAGACTGTATTTTTGGTATACCAGAGGAGAGCTGTCAGGGTTGATAATGGCTACGTTGAGATGATTTTTAATTAAAAAACACATAAACAGTAGTTGTTATATTACCATTTGTTAAGTATTTTAAAGCTTTTTAGGGATGCCAAGGGCATCCCTAGTTATTTTCACGATGCGTGTGTATTTCCCAAGGGAGTAACCAAATTGGCTGTTGACCAATTAGGACGGCGGATATCGATCCCTTGGGAGTTCTGAAAACCTGTTTCGAAAAGCTGGAGATACGTTGTGGGACATTATCACAAACAGGTTTTTAAAAGAAAGAAGATAGCCCGTGTTGTTTACAAACCTTCACTGTTGGAATTTGTCGAAATATTTGCTGGTAGGTGTAAAAAAAACTTAACTCGTTGCCTTTTCTTTGCACTTCTTATCAAGCAACCTTTGTTACTAACTAAATGGGTATTTTTCTTCTACAAAAGACACTGTCAGGAAAGTGAATTTGAGCTATAAATTTGCTTATTTATTGTGTCTATGGTGAGTACCAAAACGTTCGCTTTGATTAGTCAGATTAGTGGCCATTTCACGTCCCTCCGTACAATGTTTTAAATTATTGAGCGTACACTAACCAGCATCTCTTTATTTGCATGTAACACGAGATAATTGCACGGATTGTCATTATAGAAGGTGAGTAAGTTTTTCACTGT
Organism: Desmophyllum pertusum; assembly: GCA_029204205.1. NCBI lineage: Eukaryota > Metazoa > Cnidaria > Anthozoa > Scleractinia > Caryophylliidae > Desmophyllum > Desmophyllum pertusum. The sequence goes on along the minus strand of MU825411.1, from coordinate 170,815 downwards.
TTAGTACCGTGTTGATATTTTGTGATGCAAGTTGGTTTTACATTTTGTATTCCGCGGAGAAAACTTGCGAAAATGAGATTTTCATCCGAAAACGAAGTTTCTATTCGTGTAATGAAGAATACATTGAACAATTTTCCCAATGATTGTTGAAAGGTTTTTGTTTGACTTTTGAGGGAACTGAAAATACAGCGGCGCGCTGTATATTCATTCACTTCTGTCTAAGCCGGTAAAAAAGTAAAAGTTAAAAACCCGTTCAGTGAAACAAGAATACTATATTTTTTGTAGACTTTTTTGTAATAATTGTACAATCATTGCATCGTATCATCTCGCGAGCAAGGACAGCCCAAAACGCTACTAGACGGAACATACGTACATAATTAGGTTTATTCAGCAGAGGTAATTATCAGGAGTTATCAAAAAGTAAGTCTGTTTGTGGCCAATGGTAATTTTAGCGAAGAAACATAACCTTTATACACAAACATTTATTTTATAATGTGAAAATGCTAAGCCATTTTGTCTTGTAAAATATATAGATATGTAAAGAACTCAGTTGGTTGCCAACAATTGCATTGGTTACGCCTGCCGATATTTACGTTTTGTAATTTTTTTGACAACTTCCATAATATAAAAAATGTTACATTGAGGCAAAATTACAATGAAGAAACTTTTAAGGCGCAGCCATAAAAATAGGAACAAAAACAACGAAACAAACAGCTCAAAAACACACGTCTTCGTCACGTTATGTCACGCAATATTTAAACCGGACAGGGCGATATATGGCGGCGATTCTTCAATTGTTTTGCTTTTTTTATTCAGCTTAGTATAAAATGTATGAAGCTGATTTTAATATATTTCAGGAATTAAACGGGCAGCATTTAAAAAAAAAAATATGTATTTTAGATCATCCTCTCTTGATTTTAATAATTTTATAATGCAATAAAGTTGTATACCATTTGAACAATATTATTATTTTCCACTCTAGAAAACGGAATGATTCCTGTGAAAACCATGCGAAGTATTTGTGTTCTCCTCACCAGCAAACAAGATGTTGTATCTTTTACTGTTTATAATGATATGGAATACAAATAATATATGTAGAGAATATAAATATTTGGTGGCTTAAAATGTGTAATACAGTAATGTAAAAAGTCCCTCTTCTCCACTTAGACACACACACCCAAACCAACCAAACGAAGGGGTCCAATCATTCCATTTGTGACTACCAGTACTCACAGCAATGAATTTATACTATTTATACAAATAACCTTCGGTTTGGTTTCTAATTTATAGTCATCAGAGATCGGACATAAATCAATGAATAATAATCTGTCTAATCTCCATACATTTGTACTTTTTGCCTGCAAACCAACTCAGATTTGTTACTTTGTTTTGTTAAAAAAGCATGTCCAGCTAATCGTCATTGGATCCATGAAGAAAGAAAGGTTACTAATTGACAGCCAACCTCTTCCTTCAAGGAAACGCCATCACTAACGGCATCCCTATTTGTTGCTACTTTTCAAGCAACAAATGTACTTGTTATATTTATTGTTGCTTTCGTGTATGTCAAGGCAAATTCAAAGGGAATCTGCGAAAAAATATATTTTTCTTTTTTTTCCGAGAAAATGCTATTTCAGCATTTTTTTCCAGATTGAAGCTTGATTATCTCTGAAAAATGCGTGGTTACCCCCAATTTTATTTTTGGAATCCAATAGCCCTTGCTAAGATCTGCTTTTCTCGCATAGTCATAAACGCGCAAAAATACTTTGGTATTAGGAGGCACCGTCCTTAATCGTCCTTTGAACAACCCGGCCCAGAATTAAAAATCAATCGAGGTTGTAACTTCCTTGTAGGTGTGAAAACTCGAGTTGAACGACGACATGTACAGAGTCAACGATATTCACAAACAGCAAAACATGCCTTGCCATATTGCCTTACCAGAGCATTGTGCACCATCTCCAGAATATCCTTGTAGACAAAAACAGGTAAACGAGCCGAAGGTGTTGATGCATGCAGTGTCCGTGCTACAGTTGTGTTTTCCGTTTTGGCATTCATCTTCATCTGCAGAAATATCAGTATATTACTTTGTACGCAATACTGACGGGAAGTTAAATAAACTAAATATCGCGTTTGATTGGTTTATAGTAGAAGGCTAACGGATACGTAAATGCAAGCAAATTACCGTGAATTCTAACGTAAGGACAATCGGAGCATTAGTGATATAGGATTTTGACGATGGTGCACGGGTAATGTTTTGTTTTGTTTATATTTAGGTGTCAAAACTTTAGATAAATCAAAATATTACTTTGATCTCTAAATAAGTAACTCTTTCCTCTTGAAAATATCCCATTGATAAGACCTTCTACTAATTCAAGAATTAAGTAAAATACAGTTGAAACTCTCTATGCGGACACCTACCTAAAGTTCAATGGGTATCGGCAAACTGCAAAACATGTTCTTAAAAAATAACATATATAATGTGGCCAATTTTGTACTACGGTCAACAAACATCATAAATCACCCTCAGATATACTTACTATAAACTATACCTTTCAGTTTTTATTACGGACAATCAATTTGTAAAATTGAAAATCTCTTTTGGATTATTTATGTTACGAAAGACCTTCTGCAATACCTTGGATACATCCGTAGAGCTCCACCCTCATTGATATGTGGCCTTTCCAAGTAAGTGGTAGAAAGCGAATGTAACGTGCCATGATTGGTGGGTTTAGATCATGATAAACAACACTCTCCGTGTTGGTATTACCAACAAAATCCTAAATCAGTAAAAAATACCAGATATCAATTCAAAACAAAGTGAACTTCATTATTTTGCCAGGATATACATGTAACAACTTTTTAAATGATATAAACATTCCAGGATTAGCTATAATCTATAAGGAATTGTATCTACTATAAGAGCAAGGCATGCGCATATGCGCATATGATTTTATTTGGAGAAGCTAAACGTTGGTCAACATCTCCACTTTGTCTGTGTTTTTTTTTTATTTTTAGATTTTTACAATACAGTGGAACCGGTTAATACGGATACCAAAGGGACACGAAAAAGTGTCCGTATTATCCGGGTGTCCGTATTAAGCGGGCTGATATAAGAGAAAACATGTGTCGTCGGGACAAACAAAACTGTCCGTGATAAGTGGGTGCCCGTATTAACGAGTGTCCGTAAAGCGTGGTTCCACTGTAGCATGAGTGACTCATCGATAAGGTGTTAAAAACCCTCCATGTCGTATCATAATGGTATATCAAAAGATATCATTGTATTTTTGTGGATTAATTTTACCTCACCTGTTTTACGTCAAGTCCTTTTTCTGTGTAGTACACCAGGTTCAATCCATCATCACTGTACTGCAGGTTATACTTGGTTACCCACTGCGAATGAGCATTTTGTCCCTGCGTTGCTACGCCTGTCACATTAGCAAATCTGTTACTCAAATCAACCTGCAGCCATTGATTAACATCTTTATGATAAGCTGCCCAACATCCCGCAATCACTCCATTTGCTTTAAAGTGCAGTCTGCCTTGGTTTGCGAGATGATTGTTAGCTTCCGTAGATGCAATGATTTGTCCGTCAGATATTGCACCGTTTTCCATGCCGAGAGGTACTTCACATTCTAAATGATTCACAACATCAACACAAACAAAAAGCAAATATGTTCTTATAATTGTTGCACACTATTGTCACTGCAACGCTATCAAGTAACGCTCCGTGTAAGAACGATAGCAGTAACGACAATAACCTGCGTAGCAAGCGTTTACATGGGAATATATATTTTTTCTTTATGGTGGCGCCTACGGAAACGGCCGCAAAGCAGGAAGGACAAATGAGAGAATACGCTTGCTAGGCAGGCAATAACGGCAAATGATTTCTTAATGCATGCAAATGCAAATATATTACAATTGGCTTAAATGATTAAAATGCGGCCTTTTTTATTTTCCCCACGATATATCTCGATTGCATTCTCGTAAGTGCCGAAAATAGAAAAAAAAATAGGCCACGATCTATTGTTAGGCAACTTCGGGAAAAAATCGTATCTGGGCTTCCCAACTGAGTTAAAGGTTCGGAAAAGTGAAAGCTCGTATTATACGTTTGTAAGCTAAAATTTGACATTATTTTTCTCTTTCGGGGGAACTGAAACGTACTAAAATTGCAAATATCAGTGAGTATAAAATGCAGACAGCGAAGAGAATGTCATAATATTTGGATGCAAACTAAATGTTTCAGTACCTTGCAGACATCCATAGAGCTCCACCCTCATTGATATGTTGCCAATCCAAGCTACTGGTCGGACACGGATGTAACGCGCCCTGATTGGTTGATTTAGGTCGTGATAAACAACACTATCCGTGTCGGTATTACCAGAAAAATTCTAAATGAATAAAACAACTTCATTATATCCCCAAACTAATTTTCATGAATATAACGACTGTTTAAAATATAAAAACATTCCCAGGATTAGCTATAATCAATAAGGAATTTTATCTAATAAGAACAACGCTTATCATATGATTTTATTTGGAGAAGCAAAACGTTGGTCAACATCTCCACTGTTTCGCGATTTGTTCGGTTTGTTTGATTGATTGATTGATTGATTGATTGATTGATTGATTGATGCACGAGCGAGTGATTGATAGGTGTTATAGACCCTACATGTCGTATCATAATGGAATGTTATAAAAATCAATGTTTTTGTGGATTACGTTTTCCTCACCTGTTTTACGTCAAGTCCATTTCCAGTGTAGTACAAGAAGTTACCTCCATCATCACTGTACTGCAGATTATACTTGGTTACCCACTCCGAATGAGCATTTCTTCCCTGCGTTGCTACGCCTGTCACATTAGCAAATCTGTTACTCAGGTAAACCTGCAGCCATTGATTAACATCACTATTGACAGCTGCCCAACATCCCGCAATCGCTCCATTTGTTTTAAAGTGCAGTCTGCCTTGGATTGCGAGATGATTGCTAAGTTCCGTAGATGCACTGATTTGTCCGTCAGATAGTGCACCGGTTTCCATGCCGACAGGTTCTTGACATTCTAAATGATTCACAACATCAACAAACGAAATATATATAAACTTATGTGTTCTATAGTATGGTCGTTGTTGCACACCATGGCAACTTCAACCCTAGTTAACTGTTGTGATGATACACGACGAACTTTAAAGCGGCGCTATGCACGGCTTCCAAAGTAACATACATTTAGCGTTATAACCCACAGCTATACTGAAAGCTTGAGCATATCCTAGAGTATATCCTCTTTTCAACATTTGGAAGGACTCTCATGAGCGCGGGTGGCATCGACGTCCCCCCTTGTACTGCCGAGGGCTATCGTCTTCCTTTATGATCAATAGTTTTTAGAAAGCAACATCTAATATGAATCCTATTTTCCTTAGAAAAAACCTTCACAGTACCTTGAAAACAACCATAGAGCTCCACCCTCATTACTATGCGGCCAGGCCAAGCTATTGGTCGAAAACGGATGTAACGTGCCGTGATTGGTGGGTTAAGCTCATGATAAACAACAGTGTCGTTGTCTGTGTTTCCAGCAAATATCTAAATTAATCATGGCAGATAAAATATTGTTTAATCACTAACAACCATGTTGCTTAAATATTTGTTTCAAACCAAACGTCATCTAGTTCGTTTTTAGCAGGATAGAATATTTTAAATATCAGAGCAGATTGAAAGGTCAAATTCTCAAACTCGTCGATAATTCATAAGTAAATTATTCAGTAAGAACATATATGGTTGATCTGTTGTTGCTGCTGCTGCTGCTGTTGTTGTTTCTATTATTGTCGTTGTTATTGCTGCTGGTTTAGTTTTGTAATATTACATGTATGTGGGATTGAGAAGATATTTAAAAAGTCCACCTTGCATTGTGCCCGTCAGATAGTAATCATACACATTACTCATTAATGTTTCGCCGCATTTAAATATCCATAAGAAGAAGTTGCTTTTATATAAACTTTCTTATGGTGTAACGTTTAATAAAAAAATAATAATAATAAAATGAAAGATTCAAAGTTACTTTACCTTGTTTTGTCCTGCTTCTATGTGCATGTAGTAAGGGAAGTGCACTCCATAGTCACTGTACTGTAGATTATACTTGATAACCCATTGACTGCTTTGTCCCTGTGTTGCCACTCCTGTTACCCTAGTTTGATTTCCCAGATTAATTTGGAGCCATTGATCGCCATTATTATGACCCGCTATCCACGCAGATTTATTTAGTCTTCCTCTGACGTCAGCAGGGTTCGGAAACCATTCCGAAGACGCACTAATTTGCCCATCAGAGATTGCGCCGTTTTCCATCCCAAGTGGTTTTTGACATTCTAAAGGTTTGATGACAGCAACTTTATAATAGACTCAATCAATAATTATCTGTACTTTAGACATATGCCGCCGATTAACAATAAACCTGCAGGGCCCGGTTGTTCGAAAGCCGATTAACGCTAATACAGGATTAAAAGTTAATCGAGCTTTTAATTTATCTTGTATAAAAGTGTTTTTCTCTGCTCATGTTTTGTAAAGTTTAAGATTAGTCAAAGTCAAAACAGAAGGACAAAAAATATAAACAGAAAACCTCACTGAAAAGTTACAAAACTGAAATCAAAACTCGCGCTAATCCTGGATTAGCTTAAGGACGGTGCCTCCTATTGTTACTGCGCATACGTTCTGCGCATAATTTCTCGCGTCATTAGCGCGCGCTCGAGCGCGCGCACATACAGAACATTGCAAAATCTCTTTAAGGCTAAGCTCGCAGGGAAATATATGGTCGTTTTCTTCATATAACTTACAAAAGCGCGTGGTGACCCCTACTTTTTATGTTATAAAATGGAAGCGGTAAGGCTATTAAACATATGATTAATTTTTTGTTGTGTGCAAAAGTTATTTAGACTGTATTTTTGGTATACCAGAGGAGAGCTGTCAGGGTTGATAATGGCTACGTTGAGATGATTTTTAATTAAAAAACACATAAACAGTAGTTGTTATATTACCATTTGTTAAGTATTTTAAAGCTTTTTATATTTATTGTTGCTTTCGTGTATGTCAAGGCAAATTCAAAGGGAATCTGCGAAAAAATATATTTTTCTTTTTTTTCCGAGAAAATGCTATTTCAGCATTTTTTTCCAGATTGAAGCTTGATTATCTCTGAAAAATGCGTGGTTACCCCCAATTTTATTTTTGGAATCCAATAGCCCTTGCTAAGATCTGCTTTTCTCGCATAGTCATAAACGCGCAAAAATACTTTGGTATTAGGAGGCACCGTCCTTAATCGTCCTTTGAACAACCCGGCCCAGAATTAAAAATCAATCGAGGTTGTAACTTCCTTGTAGGTGTGAAAACTCGAGTTGAACGACGACATGTACAGAGTCAACGATATTCACAAACAGCAAAACATGCCTTGCCATATTGCCTTACCAGAGCATTGTGCACCATCTCCAGAATATCCTTGTAGACAAAAACAGGTAAACGAGCCGAAGGTGTTGATGCATGCAGTGTCCGTGCTACAGTTGTGTTTTCCGTTTTGGCATTCATCTTCATCTGCAGAAATATCAGTATATTACTTTGTACGCAATACTGACGGGAAGTTAAATAAACTAAATATCGCGTTTGATTGGTTTATAGTAGAAGGCTAACGGATACGTAAATGCAAGCAAATTACCGTGAATTCTAACGTAAGGACAATCGGAGCATTAGTGATATAGGATTTTGACGATGGTGCACGGGTGATGTTTTGTTTTGTTTATATTTATGTGGCAAAACTTTAGATAAATCAAAATATTACTTTGATCTCTAAATAAGTAACTCTTTCCTCTTGAAAATATCCCATTGATAAGACCTTCTACTAATTCAAGAATTAAGTAAAATACAGTTGAAACTCTCTATGCGGACACCTACCTAAAGTTCAATGGGTATCGGCAAACTGCAAAACATGTTCTTAAAAAATAACATATATAATGTGGCCAATTTTGTACTACGGTCAACAAACATCATAAATCACCCTCAGATATACTTACTATAAACTATACCTTTCAGTTTTTATTACGGACAATCAATTTGTAAAATTGAAAATCTCTTTTGGATTATTTATGTTACGAAAGACCTTCTGCAATACCTTGGATACATCCGTAGAGCTCCACCCTCATTGATATGTGGCCTTTCCAAGTAAGTGGTAGAAAGCGAATGTAACGTGCCATGATTGGTGGGTTTAGATCATGATAAACAACACTCTCCGTGTTGGTATTACCAACAAAATCCTAAATCAGTAAAAAATACCAGATATCAATTCAAAACAAAGTGAACTTCATTATTTTGCCAGGATATACATGTAACAACTTTTTAAATGATATAAACATTCCCAGGATTAGCTATAATCTATAAGGAATTGTATCTACTATAAGAGCAAGGCATGCGCATATGCGCATATGATTTTATTTGGAGAAGCTAAACGTTGGTCAACATCTCCACTTTGTCTGTGTTTTTTTTTATTTTTAGATTTTTACAATACAGTGGAACCGGTTAATACGGATACCAAAGGGACACGAAAAAGTGTCCGTATTATCCGGGTGTCCGTATTAAGCGGGCTGATATAAGAGAAAACATGTGTCGTCGGGACAAACAAAACTGTCCGTGATAAGTGGGTGCCCGTATTAACGAGTGTCCGTAAAGCGTGGTTCCACTGTAGCATGAGTGACTCATCGATAAGGTGTTAAAAACCCTCCATGTCGTATCATAATGGTATATCAAAAGATATCATTGTATTTTTGTGGATTAATTTTACCTCACCTGTTTTACGTCAAGTCCTTTTTCTGTGTAGTACACCAGGTTCAATCCATCATCACTGTACTGCAGGTTATACTTGGTTACCCACTGCGAATGAGCATTTTGTCCCTGCGTTGCTACGCCTGTCACATTAGCAAATCTGTTACTCAAATCAACCTGCAGCCATTGATTAACATCTTTATGATAAGCTGCCCAACATCCCGCAATCACTCCATTTGCTTTAAAGTGCAGTCTGCCTTGGTTTGCGAGATGATTGTTAGCTTCCGTAGATGCAATGATTTGTCCGTCAGATATTGCACCGTTTTCCATGCCGAGAGGTACTTCACATTCTAAATGATTCACAACATCAACACAAACAAAAAGCAAATATGTTCTTATAATTGTTACACACTATTGTCACTGCAACGCTATCAAGTAACGCTCCGTGTAAGAACGATAGCAGTAACGACAATAACCTGCGTAGCAAGCGTTTACATGGGAATATATATTTTTTCTTTATGGTGGCGCCTACGGAAACGGCCGCAAAGCAGGAAGGACAAATGAGAGAATACGCTTGCTAGGCAGGCAATAACGGCAAATGATTTCTTAATGCATGCAAATGCAAATATATTACAATTGGCTTAAATGATTAAAATGCGGCCTTTTTTATTTTCCCCACGATATATCTCGATTGCATTCTCGTAAGTGCCGAAAATAGAAAAAAAAATAGGCCACGATCTATTGTTAGGCAACTTCGGGAAAAAATCGTATCTGGGCTTCCCAACTGAGTTAAAGGTTCGGAAAAGTGAAAGCTCGTATTATACGTTTGTAAGCTAAAATTTGACATTATTTTTCTCTTTCGGGGGAACTGAAACGTACTAAAATTGCAAATATCAGTGAGTATAAAATGCAGACAGCGAAGAGAATGTCATAATATTTGGATGCAAACTAAATGTTTCAGTACCTTGCAGACATCCATAGAGCTCCACCCTCATTGATATGTTGCCAATCCAAGCTACTGGTCGGACACGGATGTAACGCGCCCTGATTGGTTGATTTAGGTCGTGATAAACAACACTATCCGTGTCGGTATTACCAGAAAAATTCTAAATGAATAAAACAACTTCATTATATCCCCAAACTAATTTTCATGAATATAACGACTGTTTAAAATATAAAAACATTCCCAGGATTAGCTATAATCAATAAGGAATTTTATCTAATAAGAACAACGCTTATGACCATATGATTTTATTTGGAGAAGCAAAACGTTGGTCAACATCTCCACTGTTTCAGCGATTTGTTCGGTTTGTTTGATTGATTGATTGATTGATTGATTGATTGATTGATGCACGAGCGAGTGATTGATAGGTGTTATAGACCCTACATGTCGTATCATAATGGAATGTCATAAAAATCAATGTTTTTGTGGATTACGTTTTCCTCACCTGTTTTACGTCAAGTCCATTTCCAGTGTAGTACAAGAAGTTACCTCCATCATCACTGTACTGCAGATTATACTTGGTTACCCACTCCGAATGAGCATTTCTTCCCTGCGTTGCTACGCCTGTCACATTAGCAAATCTGTTACTCAGGTCAACCTGCAGCCATTGATTAACATCACTATTGACAGCTGCCCAACATCCCGCAATCGCTCCATTTGTTTTAAAGTGCAGTCTGCCTTGGATTGCGAGATGATTGCTAAGTTCCGTAGATGCACTGATTTGTCCGTCAGATATTGCACCGGTTTCCATGCCGACAGGTTCTTGACATTCTAAATGATTCACAACATCAACAAACGAAATATATATAAACTTATGTGTTCTATATTATGGTCGTTGTTGCACACCATGGCAACTTCAACCCTAGTTAACTGTTGTGATGATACACGACGAACTTTAAAGCGGCGCTAAGCACGACTTCCAAAGTAACATACATTTAGCGTTATAACCCACAGCTATACTGAAAGCTTGAGCATATCCTAGAGTATATCCTCTTTTCAACATTTGGAAGGACTCTCATGAGCGCGGGTGGCATCGACGTCCCCCCTTGTACTGCCGAGGGCTATCGTCTTCTTTTATGATCAATAGTTTTTAGAAAGCAACATCTAATATGAATCCTATTTTCCTTAGAAAAAACCTTCACAGTACCTTGAAAACAACCATAGAGCTCCACCCTCATTACTATGCGGCCAGGCCAAGCTATTGGTCGAAAACGGATGTAACGTGCCGTGATTGGTGGGTTAAGCTCATGATAAACAACAGTGTCGTCGTCTGTGTTTCCAGCAAATATCTAAATTAATCATGGCAGATAAAATATTGTTTAATCACTAACAACCATGTTGCTTAAATATTTGTTTCAAACCAAACGTCATCTAGTTCGTTTTTAGCAGGATAGAATATTTTAAATATCAGAGCAGATTGAAAGGTCAAATTCTCAAACTCGTCGATAATTCATAAGTAAATTATTCAGTAAGAACATATATGGTTGATCTGTTGTTGCTGCTGCTGCTGCTGTTGTTGTTTCTATTATTGTCGTTGTTATTGCTGCTGGTTTAGTTTTGTAATATTACATGTATGTGGGATTGAGAAGATATTTAAAAAGTCCACCTTGCATTGTGCCCGTCAGATAGTAATCATACACATTACTCATTAATGTTTCGCCGCATTTAAATATCCATAAGAAGAAGTTGCTTTTATATAAACTTTCTTATGGTGTAACGTTTAATAAAAAAAAAAAAATAATAAAATGAAAGATTCAAAGTTACTTTACCTTGTTTTGTCCTGCTTCTATGTGCATGTAGTAAGGGAAGTGCACTCCATAGTCACTGTACTGTAGATTATACTTGATAACCCATTGACTGCTTTGTCCCTGTGTTGCCACTCCTGTTACCCTAGTTTGATTTCCCAGATTAATTTGGAGCCATTGATCGCCATTATTATGACCCGCTATCCACGCAGATTTATTTAGTCTTCCTCTGACGTCAGCAGGGTTCGGAAACCATTCCGAAGACGCACTAATTTGCCCATCAGAGATTGCGCCGTTTTCCATCCCAAGTGGTTTTTGACATTCTAAAGGTTTGATGACAGCAACTTTATAATAGACTCAATCAATAATTATCTGTACTTTAGACATATGCCGCCGATTAACAATAAACCTGCAGGGCCCGGTTGTTCGAAAGCCGATTAACGCTAATACAGGATTAAAAGTTAATCGAGCTTTTAATTTATCTTGTATAAAAGTGTTTTTCTCTGCTCATGTTTTGTAAAGTTTAAGATTAGTCAAAGTCAAAACAGAAGTACAAAAAATATAAACAGAAAACCTCACTGAAAAGTTACAAAACTGAAATCAAAACTCGCGCTAATCCTGGATTAGCTTAAGGACGGTTGCCTCCTATTGTTACTGCGCATACGTTCTGCGCATAATTTCTCGCGTCATTAGCGCGCGCTCGAGCGCGCGCACATACAGAACATTGCAAAATCTCTTTAAGGCTAAGCTCGCAGGGAAATATATGGTCGTTTTCTTCATATAACTTACAAAAGCGCGTGGTGACCCCTACTTTTTATGTTATAAAATGGAAGCGGTAAGGCTATTAAACATATGATTAATTTTTGTTGTGTGCAAAAGTTATTTAGACTGTATTTTTGGTATACCAGAGTATACCAAATATAAAAAAATATATTTTTCTTTTTTTCCGAGAAAATGCTATTTCAGCATTTTTTTCCAGATTGAAGCTTGATTATCTCTGAAAAATGCGTGGTTACCCCCAATTTTATTTTTGGAATCCAATCATGACGAGCCGCACGCCTTAGATACTTGGACGATGGTCATTTCAAATGACCTATTTCGCAATATATAACAATAGACGTGTTGAAAACATACACCGTAATCTCGTTTCGAAAACCTCGATAAATGTCTGAGATATGTTAGTCACACGTCACCACTTGTGAACTAATTGCTATTTCTGGCGGCGAAATATATTATTTCGTGGCGAACTCGCTTGGCGGCAAACAAGGAGTTTTACTGCAATGGCTCTAGATTTACGGCTTGATGTTCTGCAAACATTTCGATCTCCGAGATGAAGTTCTCTCCGAGGGGAAGTTTTCGCCTGCTGAACATCACATGATGATAACCTCGATCGAGCTATGAAAAGACGTATTCCATTGAAGAGGGAATATAATGTTGCTTGTCATAGCCGGACTTGACTTTGACACCGGGCGCCGTCTATGAAGAAACGTTTTCGTCTTTTGTAACGTTTGTCAATCTTGCAAATGGTATTTTGCACTTCTACACGACAAGTGAAATGTCACAATGAAAGGTCAGTTTTGTATTGTAGTGCAAAACCAACTCAAGTGTTCAATTTCGCATGCAACCCATCGAAGTGTTGTGTTGTATTTCAGCCCAGTGTTTGTTCATTGAACTGTCGAGTTCAGCAAACATGAACTGTAATGTCCGGGTATTCACATCGTGGATCATTCATTTCTTGATACATTCATAAGTACTAGAGGATGCCAGGTAAGTCATTAGTTCAAAAAAACGTAATCCGGCACTTACAATTTACAAAAGTTAAACCCGCATGCTGTGATGTCCGGCCAGTCAAAATGGAAAATATAGGCGAGTTTTGTTTATGTTATTTGTATTGCAACAATTTGCTATATGATACCGGCATAGCGAACATATATTTTTCCCGTAATGAAAGACTTCAAATTTACCAGCCAAACATACATGTCCATGTACTTTATTTATCGCACCCTTTCCAGCGGTAGCAAGAGAAACCAATAAGAAACGGCACGCGCTACTGATAATTTTTATTCGTGGAACACCCAGGAGTATGGATTGACCGGCAAGAGATACTAATAAAAACGCGCTATAATTGTTTTTATTCGGAAGTAGTTTATTTTTATTTGGAAGTAGTTCGCACTTAATATTTTCCGTGCATCTGAACTGGTGCGAGGCACACCTCATACAGTTCGATGTAACATAAAAGTACTAACTTTGGAACTAGCTCGCACTTAATTTTTCGTCCATTCTTAGCCTTTATATAATGAAGTATCAAAATAAGCTTGAGTTATTCTTCGAACAACAAAACGGTCATCAACCGATGAAGAACCATGCCATACTCAGAATTATTATTCCTGTATTTATCTTGATGTATAATACGTTAAATCCGGACAATCAAAGAAATAATAAAAGAACAGAATGTAGCTATGCGATGAGCGTTTTCGAACATTCTCATTTATCATACCCTGAAACCAACAATAAAAGACTATTTTTCCTATTTTGTTATCTAACAAATTGGTGTACTGAACTAACCTTGTGAACAGACAGCGTTGGGTATCACTGAGCACAGCTCCAATAAAACGAGCCAAGTAAAAACGGAAAACATTGAAGTTGAAAATATTGTGGCGAGAGTTGTGCTGATGGAGTAAATTCCAATGAGAAGTTCTTCTTTTCTTCTTTGCTTTCCACTCGTGGCCTGCGTTGCAGGTGCTGGGGTAATATAAAGCTCGATATACGTGATGCTCAACTTAACACATTTGAAGCTCATATTACATCTGTCCTTTTTAGCCAATGATGGTTAATCTGTCACCAGTTCTCTATTAACTATTTATGAAACAAAGAGCTCCTTCATATTTGCGACTTAATTTCTTTGTTCGCATTAACATTTACAGTGGTTTTCACTGGTTAATTATTCTGTTAACGGCACGACATGTTTGTCTGAATGCAGCTGGTAATATTTGCAAACTTCAACTCGAATTATAATTAAGAGACAAAAATATAATTTTTAGAGATACTCCATTCAAAAAGTTAATATGCCGGTTATTTTTGTCAAACATTCTGCGTGATGTTTCTCCGTTTAGTATTAAGGTACAATGTATTTTCCGTTTTATGTCTAGTAGCATTGACTAATATGTATTCATTACATTGGTGCTGAGTCAATTCACGCCTTCCTGTGTGTTGACAATTATATTAATTATTAATTACAATTATGTAAGCTGTTGATTTTACAGCGGCCTGGCCTCACTGTGACTCATCGCTCAGTGGATTTATCTATAGTAAAGCAGAGGGAACCAGAGTCTAAAGTGTATACCTGTAAATATTATACCAAAAATATTGATATAACCGCTATTTCTTAGTCATCTTTATTCATTGTTTGGAAAATAACGAAAGACTCCGGTGCGTTCTCTGATTGGTTAATTAATAGCTATTGACTATGGCGCTGGAAAGAGACACGAAAATGTATTTTATTTGACATCAATGTACTATTAATACCATTCATTTCTATGGCTCATTTCTACCGCTGCTTCTGCTTTCAATCATTTTGAATATAGCTGTTATATATATGGCATGGAATCTGCCCATGTATTAGAACGATTTCGCATAAGCCGATTTTTATATGCTAATGAGTACCATTAAAGGCTAATGTAGAGGAACAATAGAAAATTACGTGCGCTTAAATAAACTATTGTTTAAATTTGTAATATGTGGTCATACCAGCGTGTAATATATAGATGTTATTGAACTAGCTTGTTCGGTCCGTATTGGGAAAATATTGGTCTCGTTCTTTTTTTGCAAGTTTATAAACTTGCAAAAAAAGAACGAGACCAATATTTCCCAATACGGACCGAACAAGCTAGTTCAATAAAGTTTTTATTATAATGGCTTTTTTAAAAAATTGTTGATAAATTAATGCAACCATTCTCGGCTAACGCGCGCGCGCCAATGCTAAGCATATTCTTGCACTGATTTTTCAGGCCACCATGAGAAGCCGCATATACCTTTTTTTGGGACGCCGCATGATACCACAGTCGCTATGGACGCTATGCTTAAACCGATTATCAAGCAATTTCCTACTGTGAAAAGTAATTACTAATTCGGCCCTTTGGGCCGGGGAAGGTGTTATAATCTCTTCGAGCTGTGTCAAGAAATGTCACCGAATCAAAAGAAAGCCAGAAAAGGGCCCACTCCTGGGGCGAATTTTGTTTTACACCCACTTCAAGATGGCGGCCATTTCCGTTTTGTAAATATTAGTTCAGTTTAGAATTTGACGTTAACAATCGTTGTACTGTTTGGGTTTGAAAATTGGTTGGAATTATGTCGATTTTATGATTAATTCGTAGTAAACCGGTTAGCATTTATTATTGCCTTAACAATTTTGTTTCGGCCAGTTAGTAGGCTCGATTACCAGCCGCTGTTCGGGGAGGAACGAAGACCGGGCTCGAGAGAGCAGACTCGAGAGAGCCAGCTAGTGGCTAGCTCGATTATGTTGTGCTAGGGAATCTGCAGGCTACTCAGGGGTTCGAATCAATTCGGAAATTCGCGAACTCGATTTGTTCTCTTTTTTGTGAAAAACGTCTCAACCCCGCCATCTTGAAGTGGGCGTAAACAAATTGTACCCCCGGGGGTTTATTAAATATTTCTTCGTCACAGTGTACATTTCATGGTTAAAAATACCCGCTTTCTTGTTTGTTTGGCTCGTAATTCTCGGCGTTGCCGCTCGCGTGAATCCCAAACAAGAGAATTAAGTAGATTTATAATCTACTCAGGTTTAGTCATTCGGCGAACGATTGTGGCACGCGATTGACCGCACGCGATGCAAAAACTCATAATTTACATTCGAACCGGTGAGGGCCTCACCGTGCGAATCCAAAAAAGTGTGAATACCTAATTTGATTTAACTCTGACATGATCAAACCGCAAGAAGAATTAAGTCAGGAAACTAAAATTTACACTTTGCTTTAGCAGAAAATTAAAGCTTTGCGAAAATAGCACATACAAACAGGATGAATTAGACCGATTTTTGGCAATGGAAAATCCAAGCTTAATCAAAGTGTTCACACTTTTCTGATTCGCACAGTAATAGATGGGTGAGGTAAAGCCGTTCTCGGGCCAAACTGGCCCACACTAGCCAGAGCTTATCCCGGTTTCTGTAGCATGAGGCCGACTACAAGTATTGCTACTGTTCCTGGATGGGAAGCTAGTCCATCGCAGGTTACCCCCCCCCCCCCCCCCCCCAGCATTTTGTTGCCGGTACACATTTTTACTCTACTCCTTGGTGGAGACGGACTGTACTGCGAGCGTTAAGCGGAAGTGTCTTGTCCAAAGACTGCATTCGACGCCGTCGATATTATACTGTTTCACTTCCTTTTTAATATATTAAAGCATTACTGGTCACACTTGTGATATATTCAACATAATTAACGAGCAAAAAGTTAAGAATAGCTACTCAGCTTTGAAATAAAGATGAAACTTAGCGTGGTGAACGAGTGCTCTACAACTTTACTTTAGTCGTAGTAACCGATAATAAAATAATAGAACGATTTCGCATAAGTCGATTTTATATTCTAATGAGTACCATTCAATGCTAATGTGGAGAAACAATAGATAATTACGTGCACTAAAAACGGTTTTGTTTA
Source organism: Desmophyllum pertusum (assembly GCA_029204205.1). Classification (NCBI taxonomy): domain Eukaryota; kingdom Metazoa; phylum Cnidaria; class Anthozoa; order Scleractinia; family Caryophylliidae; genus Desmophyllum; species Desmophyllum pertusum. The sequence continues at coordinate 153,614 of MU825411.1, read as the reverse complement.
AAATTCTAATTTGTGTACATACCAGTGTGCAATACACGTATTTTCCATACATACGTTTATTATATGGCAAACTGGTCCACGACGAAAAGGAGCATTCTGATTGGTTCCCTGAGCGGTCCGAATTTTGCAATATGGATCGCTAAGATGGACCGCTAACTAACTCATTTCGCCGAATTCCTTTTATGAAATATTGAACAAATGAAAACTGTTTCTATTAAGTAGAAACATTTTTCCTTATGTCTGGCGGACAATTTGGGGCTTTTTTGGCTAAACTTTTCGCAACTCGGCCCTTGCTAAGATCTGCTTTTCTCGCATAGTCATAAACGCGCAAAAATACTTTGGTATTAGGAGGCACCGTCCTTAATCGTCCTTTGAACAACCCGGCCCAGAATTAAAAATCAATCGAGGTTGTAACTTCCTTGTAGGTGTGAAAACTCGAGTTGAACGACGACATGTACAGAGTCAACGATATTCACAAACAGCAAAACATGCCTTGCCATATTGCCTTACCAGAGCATTGTGCACCATCTCCAGAATATCCTTGTAGACAAAAACAGGTAAACGAGCCGAAGGTGTTGATGCATGCAGTGTCCGTGCTACAGTTGTGTTTTCCGTTTTGGCATTCATCTTCATCTGCAGAAATATCAGTATATTACTTTGTACGCAATACTGACGGGAAGTTAAATAAACTAAATATCGCGTTTGATTGGTTTATAGTAGAAGGCTAACGGATACGTAAATGCAAGCAAATTACCGTGAATTCTAACGTAAGGACAATCGGAGCATTAGTGATATAGGATTTTGACGATGGTGCACGGGTAATGTTTTGTTTTGTTTATATTTATGTGGCAAAACTTTAGATAAATCAAAATATTACTTTGATCTCTAAATAAGTAACTCTTTCCTCTTGAAAATATCCCATTGATAAGACCTTCTACTAATTCAAGAATTAAGTAAAATACAGTTGAAACTCTCTATGCGGACACCTACCTAAAGTTCAATGGGTATCGGCAAACTGCAAAACATGTTCTTAAAAAATAACATATATAATGTGGCCAATTTTGTACTACGGTCAACAAACATCATAAATCACCCTCAGATATACTTACTATAAACTATAAACTATACCTTTCAGTTTTTATTACGGACAATCAATTTGTAAAATTGAAAATCTCTTTTGGATTATTTATGTTACGAAAGACCTTCTGCAATACCTTGGATACATCCGTAGAGCTCCACCCTCTTTGATATGTGGCTTTTCCAAGTAAGTGGTAGAAAGCGAATGTAACGTGCCCTGATTGGTGGGTTTAGATCATGATAAACAACACTCTCCGTGTTGGTATTACCAACAAAATCCTAAATCAGTAAAAAATACCAGATATCGATTCAAAACAAAGTGAACATCATTATTTTGCCAGGATATACATGTAACAACTTTTAAAATGATATAAACATTCCCAGGATTAGCTATAATCTATAAGGAATTGTATCTACTATAAGAGCAAGGCATGCGCATATGCGCATATGATTTTATTTGGAGAAGCTAAACGTTGGTCAACATCTCCACTTTGTCTGTGTTTTTATTTTATTTTTAGATTTTTACAATACAGTGGAACCGGTTTTAACCGGTTCCACTGATACCAAATACGGATACCAAAGGGACACGAAAAAGTGTCCGTATTATCCGGGTGTCCGTATTAAGCGGGCTGATATAAGAGAAAACATGTGTCGTCGGGACAAACAAAACTGTCCGTGATAAGTGGGTGCCCGTATTAACGAGTGTCCGTAAAGCGTGGTTCCACTGTAGCATGAGTGACTCATCGATAAGGTGTTAAAAACCCTCCATGTCGTATCATAATGGTATATCAAAATATATCATTGTATTTTTGTGGATTAATTTTACCTCACCTGTTTTACGTCAAGTCCTTTTTCTGTGTAGTACACCAGGTTCAATCCATCATCACTGTACTGCAGGTTATACTTGGTTACCCACTGCGAATGAGCATTTTTTCCCTGCGTTGCTACGCCTGTCACATTAGCAAATCTGTTACTCAAATCAACCTGCAGCCATTGATTAACATCTTTATGATAAGCTGCCCAACATCCCGCAATCACTCCATTTGCTTTAAAGTGCAGTCTGCCTTGGTTTGCGAGATGATTGTTAATTTCCGTAGACGCACTGATTTGTCCGTCAGATATTACACCGTTTTCCATGCCGAGAGGTACTTCACATTCTAAATGATTCACAACATCAACACAAACAAAAAGTATATGTTCTTATAATTGTTGCACACTATTGTCACTGCAACGCTATCAAGTAACGCTCCGTGTAAGAACGATAGCAGCAACGACAATAACCTGCGTAGCAAGCGTTTACATGGGAATATATATTTTTTCTTTATGGTGGCGCCTACGGAAACGGCCGCAAAGCAGGAAGGACAAATGAGAGAATACGCTTGCTAGGCAGGCAATAACGGCAAATGATTTCTTAATGCATGCAAATGCAAATATATTACAATTGGCTTAAATGATTAAAATGCGGCCTTTTTATTTTCCCCACGATATATCTCGATTGCATTCTCGTAATTGCCGAAAATAGAAAAAAAAATAGGCCACGATCTATTGTTAGGCAACTTCGGAAAAAAATCGTATCTGGGCTTCCCAACTGAGTTAAAGGTTCGGAAAAGTGAAAGCTCGTATTATACGTTTGCAAGCTAAAATTTGACATTATTTTTCTCTTTCGGTGGAACTGAAACGTACTAAAATTGCAAATATCAGTCAGTATAAAATGCAGACAGCGAAGAGAATGTCATAATATTTGGATGCAAACTAAATGTTTCAGTACCTTGCAGACATCCATAGAGCTCCACCCTCATTGATATGTTGCCAATCCAAGCTACTGGTCGGACACGGATGTAACGCGCCCTGATTGGTTGATTTAGGTCGTGATAAACAACACTATCCGTGTCGGTATTACCAGAAAAATTCTAAATGAATAAAATAACTTCATTATATCCCCAAACTAATTTTCATGAATATAACGACTGTTTAAAATATAAAAACATTCCCAGGATTAGCTATAATCAATAAGGAATTTTATCTAATAAGAACAACGCTTATGACCATATGATTTTATTTGGAGAAGCAAAACGTTGGTCAACATCTCCACTGTTTCAGCGATTTGTTCGGTTTGTTTGATTGATTGATTGATTGATTGATTGATTGATTGATTTTTATGATGCACGAGCGAGTGATTGATAGGTGTTATAGACCCTACATGTCGTATCATAATGGCATGTCATAAAAATCAATGTTTTTGTGGATTACGTTTTCCTCACCTGTTTTACGTCAAGTCCATTTCCAGTGTAGTACAAGAAGTTACCTCCATCATCACTGTACTGCAGATTATACTTGGTTACCCACTCCGAATGAGCATTTCTTCCCTGCGTTGCTACGCCTGTCACATTAGCAAATCTGTTACTCAGGTAAACCTGCAGCCATTGATTAACATCACTATTGACAGCTGCCCAACATCCCGCAATCGCTCCATTTGTTTTAAAGTGCAGTCTGCCTTGGATTGCGAGATGATTGCTAAGTTCCGTAGATGCACTGATTTGTCCGTCAGATAGTGCACCGGTTTCCATGCCGACAGGTTCTTGACATTCTAAATGATTCACAACATCAACAAACGAAATATATATAAACTTATGTGTTCTATAGTATGGTCGTTGTTGCACACCATGGCAACTTCAACCCTAGTTAACTGTTGTGATGATACACGACGAACTTTAAAGCGGCGCTAAGCACGACTTCCAAAGTAACATACATTTAGCGTTATAACCCACAGCTATACTGAAAGCTTGAGCATATCCTAGAGTATATCCTCTTTTCAACATTTGGAAGGACTCTCATGAGCGCGGGTGGCATCGACGTCCCCCCTTGTACTGCCGAGGGCTATCGTCTTCCTTTATGATCAATAGTTTTTAGAAAGCAACATCTAATATGAATCCTATTTTCCTTAGAAAAAACCTTCACAGTACCTTGAAAACAACCATAGAGCTCCACCCTCATTACTATGCGGCCAGGCCAAGCTATTGGTCGAAAACGGATGTAACGTGCCGTGATTGGTGGGTTAAGCTCATGATAAACAACAGTGTCGTCGTCTGTGTTTCCAGCAAATATCTAAATTAATCATGGCAGATAAAATATTGTTTAATCACTAACAACCATGTTGCTTAAATATTTGTTTCAAACCAAACGTCATCTAGTTCGTTTTTAGCAGGATAGAATATTTTAAATATCAGAGCAGATTGAAAGGTCAAATTCTCAAACTCGTCGATAATTCATAAGTAAATTATTCAGTAAGAACATATATGGTTGATCTGTTGTTGCTGCTGCTGCTGCTGTTGTTGTTTCTATTATTGTCGTTGTTATTGCTGCTGGTTTAGTTTTGTAATATTACATGTATGTGGGATTGAGAAGATATTTAAAAAGTCCACCTTGCATTGTGCCCGTCAGATAGTAATCATACACATTACTCATTAATGTTTCGCCGCATTTAAATATCCATAAGAAGAAGTTGCTTTTATATAAACTTTCTTATGGTACAACGTTTAATAAAAAAAATAATAATAATAAAATGAAAGATTCAAAGTTACTTTACCTTGTTTTGTCCTGCTTCTATGTGCATGTAGTAAGGGAAGTGCACTCCATAGTCACTGTACTGTAGATTATACTTGATAACCCATTGACTGCTTTGTCCCTGTGTTGCCACTCCTGTTACCCTAGTTTGATTTCCCAGATTAATTTGGAGCCATTGATCGCCATTATTATGACCCGCTATCCACGCAGATTTATTTAGTCTTCCTCTTACGTCAGCAGGGTTCGGAAACCATTCCGAAGACGCACTAATTTGCCCGTCAGAGATTGCGCCGTTTTCCATCCCAAGTGGTTTTTGACATTCTAAAGGTTTGATGACAGCAACTTTATAATAGACTCAATCAATAATTATCTGTACTTTAGACATATGCCGCCGATTAACAATAAACCTGCAGGGCCCGGTTGTTCGAAAGCCGATTAACGCTAATACAGGATTAAAAGTTAATCGAGCTTTTAATTTATCTTGTATAAAAGTGTTTTTCTCTGCTCATGTTTTGTAAAGTTTAAGATTAGTCAAAGTCAAAACAGAAGGACAAAAAATATAAACAGAAAACCTCACTGAAAAGTTACAAAACTGAAATCAAAACTCGCGCTAATCCTGGATTAGCTTAAGGACGGTGCCTCCTATTGTTACTGCGCATACGTTCTGCGCATAATTTCTCGCGTCATTAGCGCGCGCTCGAGCGCGCGCACATACAGAACATTGCAAAATCTCTTTAAGGCTAAGCTCGCAGGGAAATATATGGTCGTTTTCTTCATATAACTTACAAAAGCGCGTGGTGACCCCTACTTTTTATGTTATAAAATGGAAGCGGTAAGGCTATTAAACATATGATTATTTTTTTGTTGTGTGCAAAAGTTATTTAGACTGTATTTTTGGTATACCAGAGGAGAGCTGTCAGGGTTGATAATGGCTACGTTGAGATGATTTTTAATTAAAAAACACATAAACAGTAGTTGTTATATTACCATTTGTTAAGTATTTTAAAGCTTTTTATATGTATTGTTGCTTTCGTGTATGTCAAGGCAAATTCAAAGGGAATCTGCGAAAAAATATATTTTTCTTTTTTTTCCGAGAAAATGCTATTTCAGCATTTTTTTCCAGATTGAAGCTTGATTATCTATGAAAAATGCGTGGTTACCCCCAATTTTATTTTTGGAATCCAATAGCCCTTGCTAAGATCTGCTTTTCTCGCATAGTCATAAACGCGCAAAAATACTTTGGTATTAGGAGGCACCGTCCTTAATCGTTCTTTGAACAACCCGGCCCAGAATTAAAAATCAATCGAGGTTGTAACTTCCTTGTAGGAGTGAAAACTCGAGTTGAACGACGACATGTACAGAGTCAACGATATTCACAAACAGCAAAACATGCCTTGCCATATTGCCTTACCAGAGCATTGTGCACCATCTCCAGAATATCCTTGTAGACAAAAACAGGTAAACGAGCCGAAGGTGTTGATGCATGCAGTGTCCGTGCTACAGTTGTGTTTTCCGTTTTGGCATTCATCTTCATCTGCAGAAATATCAGTATATTACTTTGTACGCAATACTGACGGGAAGTTAAATAAACTAAATATCGCGTTTGATTGGTTTATAGTAGAAGGCTAACGGATACGTAAATGCAAGCAAATTACCGTGAATTCAACGTAAGGACAATCGGAGCATTAGTGATATAGGATTTTGACGATGGTGCACGGGTAATGTTTTGTTTTGTTTATATTTATGTGGCAAAACTTTAGATAAATCAAAATATTACTTTGATCTCTAAATAAGTAACTCTTTCCTCTTGAAAATATCCCATTGATAAGACCTTCTACTAATTCAAGAATTAAGTAAAATACAGTTGAAACTCTCTATGCGGACACCTACCTAAAGTTCAATGGGTATCGGCAAACTGCAAAACATGTTCTTAAAAAATAACATATATAATGTGGCCAATTTTGTACTACGGTCAACAAACATCATAAATCACCCTCAGATATACTTACTATAAACTATAAACTATACCTTTCAGTTTTTATTACGGACAATCAATTTGTAAAATTGGAAATCTCTTTTGGATTATTTATGTTACGAAAGACCTTCTGCAATACCTTGGATACATCCGTAGAGCTCCACCCTCATTGATATGTGGCCTTTCCAAGTAAGTGGTAGAAAGCGAATGTAACGTGCCATGATTGGTGGGTTTAGATCATGATAAACAACACTCTCCGTGTTGGTATTACCAACAAAATCCTAAATCAGTAAAAAATACCAGATATCAATTCAAAACAAAGTGAACTTCATTATTTTGCCAGGATATACATGTAACAGCTTTTTAAATGATATAAACATTCCCAGGATTAGCTATAATCTATAAGGAATTGTATCTACTATAAGAGCAAGGCATGCGCATATGCGAATATGATTTTATTTGGAGAAGCTAAACGTTGGTCAACATCTCCACTTTGTCTGTGTTTTTTTTTAATTTTTAGATTTTTACAATACAGTGGAACCGGTTAATACGGATACCAAAGGGACACGAAAAAGTGTCCGTATTATCCGGGTGTCCGTATTAAGCGGGCTGATATAAGAGAAAACATGTGTCGTCGGGACAAACAAAACTGTCCGTGATAAGTGGGTGCCCGTATTAACGAGTGTCCGTAAAGCGTGGTTCCACTGTAGCATGAGTGACTCATCGATAAGGTGTTAAAAACCCTCCATGTCGTATCATAATGGTATATCAAAAGATATCATTGTATTTTTGTGGATTAATTTTACCTCACCTGTTTTACGTCAAGTCCTTTTTCTGTGTAGTACACCAGGTTCAATCCATCATCACTGTACTGCAGGTTATACTTGGTTACCCACTGCGAATCAGCATTTCTTCCCTGCGTTGCTACGCCTGTCACATTAGCAAATCTGTTACTCAAATCAACCTGCAGCCATTGATTAACATCTTTATGATAAGCTGCCCAACATCCCGCAATCACTCCATTTGCTTTAAAGTGCAGTCTGCCTTGGTTTGCGAGATGATTGTTAATTTCCGTAGACGCACTGATTTGTCCGTCAGATATTACACCGTTTTCCATGCCGATAGGTTCTTTACATTCTAAATGATTCACAACATCAACATAAACAATATATATATTTAGTAAAAATCTACTGGTATACTAATGCAAATGAGAGAATCTGATTGGCTGAGCTACTCGTATACTATCAGCCATTAGTTTGCAGTGGCTGGAGGCCGTCACAAAATTGCGGTTTCTTTTCGTTTCTACGAAGTTTCGGTGGATGGTTTAGAGTCACTAGACAATTGTTATGATTTTTACTAAAACAATTAGATTATGAGCTCTCAATTTCTATGATGTGATAGTTGATGAGGCCGTGTTCTATGTTACTTTGTTGCTGTACACCATGGTAACCCTATCAACCTACGCGATGATACACAACGAACCTTCAATTCAGTCCACTTTTACCAGTCTAAAGATCAAGGACGAGATCAAGGTTATAGAAGAAAAGCCTCCAATTGTCAACCAACAATGTGTTCAGTTTATCGTTTTCAGTATCTGTAAAATGTGTATACTGACAGCTTAAATATGCCAAAAGCCAAACTTTTTTAAATGTGTTTTAATTTAACATATCCTTTTATAATATACTCACCACAGGATATTGCAATTTTGGACAATCTGATTGGTTCCCTACTCAAGGCATATGAGGCAATGTACCATTACTACCTTATTTAGGAAGCCCGCTAATTACGATAAATATCCCATTTTAACTCTGTTTTTTCCTTCCGTTCTTTCCCCAGTAATTTTTAATTGCAATATCCTGTGGTGAGTATATTATAAAACAATTATTTACGCCTCGTTGGCTATGAGTTAATGTACGACTCGATTTCGTGGAATAATTGTTAACTATTTTCATAAAACAACACAAAATTTTGATCCATGATTACATGACTTTTGTTATGAAAAATATTTCACATTTACCTTGAAAACAACCGTAGAGTTCCACCCTCATTGATATGTGCTGATACCAAGCTAATGGTCGGAAACGGATGTAACGTGCCGTGATTGGTGGGTTAAGCTCATGATAAACAACAGTGTCCGCGTCTGTGTTTCCAACAAATTTCTAAATTAATTATTGCAAAAAGAAAAGAATAATAGTCAGGAAACTCAAATTTACACTTTGTTTTTGCAGAAAAGCTTTGCGAAATGGGAATAAATAAATACAAGAAAAAACAAATAGACCATTTTTTTGCAAATGAAAGTCCAAGCGTCAACTCAAAATGTTCACGCTTTTCTGATTCGCCCATTAAGGGAATCATAATAACATGCAAGCTTCAAAGTTACCTTGTTTTTGTTTTTTCCTGGTTCTATGTAGTAAGAGAAGAGCACCTCATTATCATAGTCACTGTACTGTAGATTATACGTGGTAACCCAATGGTCAAAACCGTTTCTTCCCTGTGTAGCCACTCCTGTTACCCTCATTTGGCGTCCCAGATCAATCTGGAGCCATTGATCGCCATTATTATAACCCGCTATCCACGCAGATTTATTTAGTCTTCCTCTGACGTCAGCAGGGTTCGGAAACCATTCCGAAGACGCACTAATTTGCCCGTCAGAGATTGCGCCGTTTTCCATCCCAAGTGGTTTTTGACATTCTAAAGGTTTGATGACAGCAACTTTATAATAGACTCAAACAATAATTATCTGTACTTTAGACATATGCCGCCGATTAACAATAAACCTGAATTAAAAATCAATCGAAGTTGTAACTTCCTTGTAGGTGTGAAAACTCGAGTTGAACGACAACATGTACAGAGTCAACGATATTCACAAACAGCAAAACATGCCTTGCCATATTGCCTTACCAGAGCATTGTGCACCATCTCCATCTCCCCCCCCCCCCCCCCGCCCCCCCCCCCCCCCCCTGCAAGCGCCATCGTGATCATATCTCATCTCAAAGGGGCTTGGGATCATATCAACATGTTGCCTTTCGATCGAACCGAAGCGAAATAATTATCCATTAAACATGTTAAAGGACTGGTTTTGTGCCTCGAATACGCAATGTATAGGCTGAGATGATAATTAAAGACAAAGCACTATTTCTTTGTAAGTAATTTGCTTTTATTTAGTCGAAACCCACATATTCCGCTCATGGTAAAATCGGAAAACGCGCGTTCACTATTTACTCCAAATTAAATTAGGGGCAACTGGCAGTGGTATTAACACGTTTTACCAAAGACGTACACTACATGCACATTACCCAAACTATCATCGCAATGTTAGATTCAACGAGCCGTTTAGCGTTTTTGCTGCTGTGGAGTTAAACCACGGCTTCATTTTACTTTTCTTTATGACTGAAAAAAAAGCAGTTATTTATATACTTTCGGCATGTGCGATTCTGGATTTTTGTTTTTGTTTTACTTTGATCAATAAATCTGAAAAAATGTCATTCCTCAATCTACAGATGTTTGGAAGCCAATATTGGTACATATATTAATGTATCAGTGACTCGTTTATAATTCCCTCTCCACATTTCGGTCAAAAATAGGAAGCAAATACTCAAAATATAAATATGTTAGTTATTTGCCTGTTATACTGTTTCTAAAACAGGAAATGATCGAACGTGACTTACCTACAACAATGTTCACAGCCAAAATATTTGCAAATACCGCCAGTAAAACAGCCAACTGAAAACAACAGAAAAGTTAATTTGAGCTCGACGGACATGAAATGTGAAAGAAATTGTTTGACATACCTTACGGCGGAAAATAGGATTCGGCATGGTCTGGGCCGGGGTTTGAAATACGCATGGGAGTCTCAACTAAGTCTGACGTTTACAACATGAAGGTGAAGATGTTTTGAATGCGTCAGTGTTGCGGAAATGATAAAAGGTCTTTTGTTTGTATTCTGTTAGGATCACCGCAGGTGGTAGTTATTGTTGTTTACTCGACTAATTTTTGTTAGGTGTGTCCACCAACTGATGTTTTTGATCAAGGACCTCAGCTCTGGAGATAAAGATCGTATTACTACTATTTTATGAGATTACACTGTCTGAATATTTTTATCATGGCAAATTCTGCAAAGTGAAATAAATCCTCGCAATTAATGCAAATTGAACAAACATTTTTATCGTTGAAAGTGACGGGGGGTGAATTTACACAACCGACAACACTGCGGGGCCTAAAAGGAGGAATCTCTAAAAGGCAGGATATATAATGACATTAACAAAGCTTCATAAAAAAGCAAATCAATGTTAACAAATAATCACCTTGAACACAGCTACGATAATTGATAGTTTGTCCTGTAAATAAGCAGCTGTTTTACGTTTATTCTTCTAGCTGCACGAAACAGATTGAAATTTTCGCTTTTGCAAGTACACGAGTCGAAGGTCATCGTATAAAGGGAGCAATACCCAAACACTTACTGTTTTTACTTTACTTTATAATAGTTTAACAATACAAAAGTTACAAGTACTGAAGGAAAAACCCAGGAAAAAAACAGGAAGTACTTCCCTAAATATAGAACTACCCAGTCATAAATTAAAAATAGGCACTGCAACAATAGACACTGCAGTTATCTTCAACACAGCTCAGCAACACGGTTAGCTAGACCTGGCATGATTAGCGCTCAAAACTAGAAGACGCTGACAGCTGTTTCGCTCTTATTGGAGTTCGTCAGCGCGTAGTAGCTATAAAACACAATGACCGGCACTCAATGACACTTCATCTATCCCATATATGTAGCTACAATCATGGATAATAGTCTTGGGACACTTTGTATTTTTAAGGTATTTCCTGCCTTTCAGTTAACAAACTACCCATATACCCCTCCCCCCAGACAATGTTGAATCCGCGTGGCCAGAGTGCTGCTTACATTTCAACATTGTTGGGGGGGGGGGGGGGGGGGCAGAGGGGCTTAGCGTTAAAAACATCGTTTTCGCGGTGGACAACTGCAATTCCCGAGTGTCCCAGAGACTTTTGACCATGATTGTAGTCACTCTAGAAAAAAGCTAAAATAAATTATCGGTTATCAAACTGACCACTGATCACGTATTAAGGGCTCCGTGATGATTATATATTTCTTCCGATCGGGATGGGTAACTTCCTGTTCGAACAGAGCGAGTTCATGCGGTGGGGTCCGGCACAAACAGCTATCACAGTGGCGATTTTGTAATGGCGTACTCTAATGTCGTATTTTAAAACGCCAAACTTGAAAATTGATGACCACAACAGTCTGCAAAAATAACGATTTTGTAGTATAGCTTAAGGTGGCTCGCCTTGATTTTTCAAGGGCGCGTCATTCCGAACTGGAACGGCTGATACTTAACTGTCAGAGCTCCATCTAGCTAGCAACTTAAACCATTTACTAGAAATTGGATGAAATGTCCACAAAGGTAAATTTGATTGGCATCGGTGTTATCATAGCAACGCAGATATGACGTCATGTGTTTTACTTATAACCAATTTTTCTCGAAATCTAGACCTAAACATTTAAAACGACCTAATGGCATTTCTGGTTCTTCGCGACTACAAATGTTTGAAATTTTGAGTACGCTTTTGAAATAAATTGGGCTGAATAGCTTTCTTTGATAAATAAAATATTCACCTCACTTTATGTTTATTCATCAAAAATAATACATTAGGAAAACCTTTTTCACCTCACTTTGTTATCAGGCAGGAACTACAAATGTACAAGTAAAAAGCTCTCTGTTACTTAGTTAAACATCGACAAAGCCATCTTGCGAGCTTGTTTGAAGATGCTTCAGTCTCCATGCAACCATAGTTAATAGAGGGAAATGGTTATGAAGCCCGGCAAATTTCAAAGGAGAAAACAAAGACGCCAATATTTATGTTGGAAGGTCCACGACCCTGCACAATCTTTTGTTTTGCGTAATCGAAACGTTTCTATTGGTTAGTTGCTTCGTTGCTTGAACACACGTAAACACCTATTGTATTTTGTCAGGTTTGTGCACGGTCAAGGCCAAAAAAAGCGAACAAAAAACATATAACAAAGACTTTTGTCGGGCTTCATAACCATTCCTTTTATTGACTATGATGGAACACAGTGAAAGGCAGCTGGTTTGGAACATATAAATTGTTTCTGAACTCCTGAGTCCCGAGCTCCACATATCAATTATCCTTGCCAATGTCCATAAATTAAATGATGATATTTGCTGCTAAATTTTAGTTTTGAATCGGTTGTTTCCCAAAATGTTTTGTGCCGAGTTTTATTACAAACACGTAAAATAATTTAGTCGACGTATCGCGAAACAAAATTGTAAATGAGGATATTTGCTGCTAAACTTTAATTTTTGATAAGTTATTTTCCAAAATTTATTGTGCCCGAGTTTATTACACATATGTAAAATAACTTGTTGGCGTATCGTAAAAACAAAACATATATAATGGAAGCCGTCAAATTTAAAAGAAGCAATATTTATGTTGGAAAGTCCACGACCGTGCATAATCTTTTGTTTTGCGCTCACACCCTATATATGGTTGAATTACGTATGTAACCAAGCCGCTTCTATTGCTTATTTTTTCGGACAACTCAAAACCTATTGTGTTTTCTGCACGGTCGATGCCAAAAAGCAAACAAAAACATGAAACAAAGATCGAACTTTGAGGGATAATAACGGTTACCATTTCCCTTTATCAACTTTAATAATATATAAAGTATTGTGTAAGTACATTTGTATAATATGCAAGAAAAGTCTCGGAATCACCAAGTTTCATGATCAGACTAATATTAATAAAAGCAACTTTATAACAAACAACCGGAAAACTTGGTAAACTGGAAAATGTTCTTATCTTTTGCCTTAGAAATAATTACAATAATTATGTATTGGCAGTTACGTAAGCTAAAAGCATGCGTTTATAAACAAGCTTCATTTTGTAGTCAAGGGCCTCCACAGACCAGAGAGATAGTTGCCGACAAATAAAACAAATTTTCTATACCAAAAAAGCCAGTGCGTGAAGCTAGTTATCGATAACTAAGGCCCCCGGCTAAGTACCCTGGGTGGCAGAGGCTTTTCTTGTGCGGTTTCCGGTTTCAAATCTCTCTTATGGCCCGCGCGAAAAGCCTCTGGAGCAGGGCGCTATTGCTTTGATAACGCCGAGCCAATGGCAAGCCTGCTTAAATGGATTTAGTCCAGAATTTGGACTAGATTGCTGATTGGCTCCTAACGACTCCCTAAGGTATTTTGAATCTAATAGTCTCTGTGATTGGTTGACAAGAATAGTACGCTGCGGGGAAAAAAGCCTGTGAATGACGAGGCGATGAAGAGATAGAACAGTGATCGATAGAACAGTGATTGTTGTTGTTGCATGTTGTTGAATAATCGCGGATTCTGATGGAAGTTTGGAGAAAGCACTTGAAGAGGCGATAGTTTTAAAAACGTTCGACGGTGTCGACGAATTAAGCGCCGAGCAGACAGGTGGCATTATTAATTTTATTCGCCGCAAGGACGTTTTAGCGGCCGAAGGCTTGTTGATATCTGCACATGCTGCACCGCGAGACTTTTTGATGCCCAAACCAGGAGAGCTTGAACATCGCTTAGTTCGCGCATGCTGCTCGTCTGCTTTCCAGTGGGATAAATTTTCATGATACCGAGAGTTGCCTCATATCGTTCGATTAAAACACTTCTTACAGAGAATTCGCGGGCCGACTGAAAGATCATTGTCGATCGCCAAAAGCTCTGAAACTCTACCTAAAATGTTTAGTTTTCTGGCGTTTTCCGAACGTATCCACCATTAACCACCACACCAGCTTCACATAATCGGCACGATAGCGAAGACTTCGAGGTAGGGACCCTTTTTACAGGAGTTGTTTTCGTTCAACGAATACCGCCATTTGACACCTTGTAAAACTATATGCTGTCATATCTCCACGTGCCATTGCATGTGATCACAGTAGGACACTTACGCTGTGATTGGTTTAAATGTAATAAGTTAAAAATGATCAAAGTTCAACGGGAACGGTAAATCAATGCGCCCTGTGCCAGAGGTTTATTTCTCGCGGCTCCGCCGCTCGCCGGGGCGTCGTCGGCCTTCGGCCGACTTCGGATCTCGACGCGACGGAGAAATAAACCTCTGGTACCCAGGGTACCGGCTAAGCGAATCAAACGTGTTATTAAACAGCTGCAATCTAACACAGATTGCTTTCAAACTTTTGACAGGGACCTAGTCAAATCAGGTTATTTTGTAATAGACCCTGGATAAAAAGACTGTATTGACATCAGCGGTTAAGCGTATTATTGATATTATAACTCTCAGAATGAAACTCTCTGAACGATACACCAACGGCTTCGTTTCTACGAAATTCTGATCAAAAATTAATGAGCTTACTTCTTTGATCCAGAGAAGAGATAAAAGACTCCATGGGGAAACTCGTCATCTCAATGAAAAATAAAAATAAACCTACGCCTTGATCAGCGTCAAGTTACGCCAACAACACAGAACCTTGGAATTTCCTTGAAGACGATCTAAGTACAAATGAGTCGCCAAAAATATCAGGTAAGCTCATGTGAATTTTTGAAACATTAACTTTGTTTGATTTTTGAAGCATGAATCGACACCAGACAAAACTATACACTAAGCAGTTTTGGGACGGATTAAAATATATAATATACTTCTATACTTCTTGTATTTTCAGAAAACGACTCTCTGGATTTTTATCCGAGCCTTGATGGTGCGGATCACTATTGGAGGTGTGTTTACAAGTATGGTTTCTATGACAAGCATATCATTCAGATCTATAGATAAAGGACTCAGAATAGAAGTTAGCTTATGAACTTTTAGGCACACACAATATTAAATTGGCTTAACTCAAAGGAACCGAATTTTGAAGAATACCATATCTTTATTTCTAATAATGATCAAGACACGTCACATGGACGAGAAAAGCCTGGCGCATTTTGATTTGAGAAAAATCCTAACAGTGAACTCTCACCGACTGATTTAACACATGATCATCAGTCTTACATATGTACATCGTTGTGATTTCAATTTATTATGGTTGACTCTTGGTTATTTTTTATATAAAACGCTTCACATAACTTGTTTCCCCAATTTTGTTATTCAGAAATGTCTCAAGGATGCAGCTCGTACACTGAACTTAACACCTCTGACAGACATGTAGATTCTATTGTAACATCTGCTATATGCGACTCGTCCATTGTCAAACAATGGTATCGCTTCACTGGCGATGCTGGGAACGTTATACCGGAAACTTGCCCTAGCGCTGTCTCCTGTAACACCACCGAGCAATCAATCCATTTTGTGACAACAGAACGCGGCCTCTATTTACAGACGATTGTAGTTGTCTACGAATGGACTACAATGCAGCATTTGCTGTGTTTATAATCACTTTATTAATATTATCTTCATTTAACGTTGCTTTCGGTACTAACAATACAATTGTTTGTCACACATGAAGAACAAAGTGATATATTCAGTTTACATTCTGTCCGCAGTTTTAGTATCTGATTTCATTCATATATATCACTTGCAATTGTAAAGATCCGATTATCATTTCCCTACTCATGCATGTAATGAATATGAACATATAATGATGCTCGACGTTGTAGATATTTATTTATTATGTGTGAATAATGTAAATAATTAGACAATTAGAGATCCCAATATTTTTTTAGTGTTAATAAAATGACGAGAAATAAATCATCAGTGTCATTAAACCATGGTTATAATATAATTTTTATAAGGTTGGTTATCACATATTCCCTGACCTGGGTTCTGCGTAGCCTGCATGTGTATTTTGGGACTTATTTTTTGGACTTATATAAAGCTTGGAAACTCGCAAACGACGCCATTGGTTGAATGTGACGCACGCGCGTGGAAGCAGCTTTCAATTGTTATCTTTGTAAATTGCAATTACTGTGTACATGTACGAATATATTCCACGAAATTTCGTGTTATACTGTGAAATGTCGGCCAAATTTCGCTTCCTGGAATTTTTGCTACAACCCTCGTCACATTTGTTGAAACAATCTGTGATAATAAGCCTAACAATTCCCTCTTCCCGCTTTCAATGTTGTTCACGACCGAGTAATGTAACTAAGAAACAACTCAACATTGGACAGGGGAGGGGGGTGTTTCAACGATTTGTGACGAAGGTTGTAACTACTGTGTCCTTTATATTTAAGAAATAGAAAATATAGTGCGTGTTTACAAGCCTGATGCAAACTTGAGAGTAAAATTAGGAGAATTCGAAAGTTTATGTAAACCCTCGCCTGCGTGTGGGGTTTACATAAGTACTTTCGAACTGTTTCAAACTTTCTCGAGTGTTTGCATGATACTTTGTAATCAGGAAGCGACCGTTTTCTATTTATTTTACAATTGAAATAACGGCCAACAAAAAAATAATGAAATGATACGTCATATAAACTGTGTTACATAACATGGAAAACGATTGTACGACCAATCATAGCGACTGACTGATCACTGATGAAACCTGAGTGTGTGACCATTCAAATGAAAGCTATTGAGCAGTACTTTCATGTGGTACTGTTTGTTGTTTTTTTGGTCTTTGACGCTCTTGGGAGTGAAATGGTTAAAGGCACGTCGTTTCATGGTCCGGATGGACTATCAAATATAGGTAGTTAATAAACTCAAACTCCTCCCTTACATGTTCCTCTTCTATGTTTTCTGTCAACCGAGTAAGAGCAAATACTCGTTTCTCTAACATTTCCAGCCTCTCCTCGGTACACTGACTAATACATAGTGAATTTAAACAGAACGGCTCTGCGTCTGAAATACACATGTTAAGGAACGTCGAGTCATCACAAAATAACTTGAATTCCGTTTCGCTTTCTGTTTTCATGGAACATGTCCATGAAACGTTCACCAATAAAGTGTGCCATTTCAAGCTCTCCTGCACATTCCTCTGCGTGTGTCTTCGCGTCAGTGTAGGACTCGTTTAGTACAGAAACTATCATGTTCATAAGGAATATAGTCGTAGTTAACATGAACAAGAACGCGAACGTTGGACCAATAAAGGGATTCTCGTTACGAAGGTCATCGAGTGGAACAGCTTTCCCTAACAAGAATTCAAACTGTGATATGACTGCTTGCATGTAACTAGAGTAGGAATAGACTGTTCTACCGAAAAACTGCATTCCTGATATGACAAATCCATTAAATACAATCAGGAAGAAACCTGCGTACGACAGTTGGTAGCCTACGGACTGGCGGAAAGATGAAAATAAGTAAATCACGTGAGGATTGAAACGGATTAGATTCAAAAGCTTAAGTGTCGCCATAAAAATGGCAACAGCGATTGAGGCATTTTCCAACCTGGCCCAGTTTAGGGCTGAGTGAAAATGCACAATGTCATAAGGATTGTCTTGGATGGCTTTGATGCTCTTCAAGACACTCTTTGCTCTGATCATGTAGAATGCTACTGATGTTATAGAAGATATAATCATTAAGAAGTCAACCATATTCCAGACCGACTTGAAAAATCCAAGGCGCTGTCGGTAAACGTGGATCAACATCACGACGAAGTAAAAGAGCACCATGGCCATGAACAGAAACTGACAAATGAGATAAAACAGTAGGGCACCTAAATCTGTACTGTATAAATCGACTGTTTCAATCCTTTTTGAAGTGTAAGCAGCACCAGTAGCAATCATCTCGTAGAAGTACGTAGCGATGCTGAGTACGTTTGTATTCACGTTGAATACTGCAAATTCTAGAATCACCGCTCGAGTCTGGCGATTAACCCATCCGTAAGCAAGTGTCTCGTTTAGGACGCCACGGGCAGTGTTTTCGTCATAGCCCAGGACTGCAGCATAGCCACCCCCCTCATATGAATTATACGAAGCCTTCATCGGACCGTCGTCTAGTTCTTCAGCTGTTTGGTAACGCCATGGTTTCGGACACATTAGAAGAGCCTTTAGCCATGAAGTATTGTAGAGGAGAGGTTTCCAACCTGGAAGACTCAGCAATGTAGTGTCTTCGTATTCGCGGGAATAGTCGTAATAGCAGTCTGAGATAATATGACGTGTTTCACAAGAGCCTTAGAAACAACAGGAAGATAAAACATAAGACAAGTATAACTCACGCATGGAAAAAAAAAAAACATAATTCTGTTTTGGTGGTAATACGCTCGTGAACGAAAGTTCAACCCTCGGGTTTACAAGGGATGGAGGGGCGGGGTGCCTTTCCTTCTTGATGGTTTCCACATATTTTGCAAAGGGATTTGGCGGTTGATTTACCCATCATAACAATTGGCTGCGTGAAACGGAGGACAATGTTGATAAAAACATCACCCAGTTACAAAAGAAGCATGGAATGGACGTAAACACAATAAATTGCCTAATTTCGTTTGGTTTTTGAGATTGTTATTTTTTCCTATCTTATTTCCATAATTTCCTTCCTTACTTTCTCCGTACCATCGTTATTCCCTTCTCTCCTTATTCCTTTCTTTCTTTCCTTACTTCCTATCTTCCTTCTTTCCTTGTTTCATCCATCCATTTGTTCTTTCTTTTATACCCTTGTTTCTTCTCAATATATTTTTCCTTTTACAGCTGGTAGTGTTGCAAAATGCTTAAGGTTGCATGTAACGTTGACAAGAAATTCGATTAACTTTCCCTGGCGAGGAAAGCTGACATAAACACTGCATACTTTTATCATAAAATGCAACTACTGAAATATTACTCTTTTTGATTCTCAACTGTCGCATCCAAGGCATGCCGATCAATATGGACATCTTGTTCTCGACATACACGTCTTGTTTTTCATCAAGTCCATTGTACCACGGCTGGTTGTAGATATTTGGCAGGAACTCTTGCCTCAACCATCCCAACAGTCTGTGTGAGTCAGTTACCTGGAATGAGAATAAGACTGTCCCCTATAATGGGTGTAAAGTACGCCTCTAATAAACCATCATTGCTTTTTCCTTGCACACGATCAAGCAAAATTCTACTCGTCCAAAGTCTACTTACAAACCGTTACCTCGTCCATAAGGAGGATTCGTAATTAAAATTTGATATTTCCTAATTTGCGAAGGACGGATACGCACCTGATAGAAGGAACGGCTGTGAATGAGACTAGATATAAGGTCTATCGAAATAATTTTGCATTTTAATTATGTTAGTATTAAAGGGACACTGTCCCGGCGTATTTGCTCAAAACTGTCTATGGAATAAGAACTTAATAAACTCTAACTAAATTATAAAAATAAATTTATTGAAGAAATTCCATACTGCAACAAAATTTTTGCAACATTTCAAAGATTTCCGAACCAAACTTGAATTTTTGAAAAACTGACATCCTGTCATTTATTTCAAAAATTTATATTGCAATCCATTTCCACCCTGCTGTCGTTAGACATCCTCACTTCCTGATGGGTCCTGTCATTTGTCGAGTAATATTCTACAGAATCAAACCATTATTGTTCAACTTCCTATGATCAAGATATGTTTTTGAGCTTCCAAAAGTCATGCTAAAAAATGAGGACAGTATCCCTTTAAGATGGTTTGGAAAACGGTCATGAATCATTTCCAGTCTGTATCCCATTTTGGTGGGTTTTGCTTAAACAACCTATCTTTTCAAGATTTTAATCGATTTCGATTTAGTTATATAAACCGCAAAAATACAAACAAACAAACAAACAAACAAACAAACAAAAAAAGAGAAGCCAACAACAGCAATAAATATACATAGGAATACAAGGTTACTACTGCGATTAAAAATACTACGTTCGTAATCAGGCATAATCAATAATATAAAAACTGGAGTTGACGTTCAAATGATTGAGTAAAACGTTTCGATCACTTCAGTGACTTCATGTGAATAAAACTTGGGTGAGGGTGAAACAATTGTTTTATGAGCTCTAGATTTCTATGATGTGATCGTTCATTCGGCCTGCGGCCTCATCAACTATCCCATCATAGAAATATCGAGCTCATAATCTAGTTATCAAGAACATCATCGTTACCTTGTCAAACTTCTTAAATTGATTTCCAACCGCTGTTGTCATCAGAAAACGATTTCCATTCTTGTTTCCATAACAAACGATAGCCATTAAAAACAAAAACATCAAATGGAGAACGATTTTCTTGATAATGTTTGTCAACTGAGCCTCTTTTTTGGTTCGTTCACGTATTGCCTCCAACCTATATCGTTTAAAGCGATGTTTTGGATCATCGCTTAAGAAACTGATGTCATTCTTATATGAATCGTCCCCGTCACTCTCAACTTCTTGGAAATTGTCTTTGTTTCTGCTAAAGAGCAATAACAGTACAATAATAGCCAGTGTAACCTTAGTTGGTTGTAGAACAAGAATATCCTGTCCAAAAGAAATCATTGTGGAGGCAAGCCATTGCTCAGACACGTCTTTACCCCACACTAAGCTGTAAAATATGGTGAATAATGCTGCTGTTAAAGTTGTAACGAAGCAGAGAAACCAACCAATGTATACACAGAAGTGAGGCAACATGCAAGCTGGATCCCGTATCGTATCCACAAGATGTTGGGACTGATCACCTTTATATTTGAGTTCCGTTTTCTTTCTTGGTCTGCTAGACTTAAACAGGAAGACTATCAGAATGTTCACTGGTGCAACTATCAGTCCGCTCTGCACTCCTATGACAATCTGTTTCCAAGAAAACTTGAATGGTCCAACCCGTATAGCTCCATCGGACTCGCCACCAATGTTATAGAACATGGCATTAGCAATCATGGCGCTGAACAGAACTGAAAGACAACACGAGGCTCTTTGAACACGTGTAAATGTACTGCTGCATGCTTTCACAATGACGGAGAGCCACAGGTGACTGTCTACAAGCTTTCTTCCAAAATATAAACGAAGCTGATCTGAAAAGGAAGTACGACTTATGCTTTCCACAGTAACTTCTATTTCTCCATCAACTCTCTCTAATGCAAGCCATCGATTTATCGGGAACACCCATTGTTCGTCAGTCTGCCTGTCTCTGATTGTTGTTGTCTCGATGAACCACGAGGGGTTCTCTCCTGCGTTATCGTGTTCTAGCGTTATTTCTGTTAAAGGCCCCAATGATTCGTTTGTGACCAGGACAAATCCATCGATACCTCCTCGTGCAAACATTTCTCTTGACTCGCCTTTACACCGCAGTGGAATTAAGTTGTGTT
Organism: Desmophyllum pertusum; assembly: GCA_029204205.1. NCBI lineage: Eukaryota > Metazoa > Cnidaria > Anthozoa > Scleractinia > Caryophylliidae > Desmophyllum > Desmophyllum pertusum. Next base: position 131,830 of record MU825411.1, on the reverse strand, counting down.
CATTTATTTTACCATTGATGCTGATTGTTACGTTTGCAGTTGTTCCTGAATTTTTCCAAACACCAGTGCTTATAGCCAAGTCGTAAAAATAAGTTCCTCCTTCAGTGATTGTTACATGTCTTGGAGAACAAATCTATAGTAAAAAATATTTATGAAAACATCAATAGGTAACAAAAATTAATCCGTTCCCCCCTTGGAGTTTACAGTCAAATGGGCGAAAAAAAAACTATCGAGAATTTAAGCGATTATGTCCTTATGTGATGTGATGTGATGCGATGCGATGTGATGTATTTGTGATGTGTATTGTGATATGTGATGTGGTATGAGGCAGAATAACAAAATAAATACAAATAAAATAGGAATACAATTAAAATAAAATAAAAATCAACTGTTTTGCATAGATGTCGTGTATATCATACAAAATATGGCTACTAAAAATATTGAATACATACACCTTATTCGATGGTTTAACATATAATTATATATTTTATATTTTGCGAGTTGCGTAGTATTTTTCCGAGCCCCGTAGGGGCGAGGAAAAATGCTAGCAATGAGCAAAATGTCCGCTCGTATTATATGTTAAACCATCGAATAAGGGATTTATTATTCTACTGCAAAATTTCCCGACTATTATGCTATTTTCCGTATTCGCTCTGTTCAAGTAATCAATACCGTCTCATATTTTACGTGTTCTCTTGACCTTATATGGTGAAATGACGTAATAGTAGAATAATAAATAACTTATCTGTCTGACAACTTTTATTCTGAAAGGAACACAATCATATCGAGATTAACGAATTGATAAGTGAATTAATACGAAATCAGTTCTCATCGATCACAATATACGAACTAGTGCAATATCGGGCTTCAAGCCTCTTACAAAATTTTTTTCCTGGCATATGTAAGATTAGGAAGATGTATATCGGGTTAGAAAATAGAGCATCAAAACAGTACACGTGCACTGTTCTGTGATATCAGAGCACCGCTAGAAAGTCCCGAATATAGTTTATTGGTTGTTAGTATAAACATGCATAAAGGCAAAATTAAAAAAAACATTACCTTGTTTTCATCTCTGTTATCAGCCCTCCTTGCATAGACCAGCACAACAAAATAAATAATAAAAATACTTGCAACTGTCACCAGAACTGAAATATTGCCAGTCTCGTCAAGCCGTGTAAACCCAATGAAAACTAAGTCGAAGTCAATAGGATTTGGTGCCTGAATGACGTTTCCACCAAAAAATGTCAAGTGATTGCAAAGACACTTCAGGTGAGTGGTGTTTGAACTGGATCAACCTACGACACAAACATATGCATACAATGGTAGTAAAGGTAAACATTGCAAATACACCGTTATGTCTTTTTGCTTCTATTTACCAAGTTAGATACATACACTATAAGAAGAAAACAACAGTTTCGATAGTTCTGAGGAAGAGTGTACATGTAGTCCCTATAACAACTAAAAAGTACCGTGACGTATAACTTATATCACCTTATTTTCTGTGTTTAAAAGAACACGCTTATTTTCACTTCCAGAAAAAATGGGAACAACGTCATATGATCAATTTCAAGTCCAACATATTCTAATTCAATTCCATCTAGATTACCTTGCAGCCATCGGAGGTCCACTTCCCTTTATCGTCAGACCAATACAAGCAACTGGATTGGCTAATAGTCAGCGTGTAGTTGACATCTGTTAATGGGTCATACTGTGGAATAACAACTTTACTGACTCCCTTTGGGGTGGATCCTTAACGCCAACACATGACCGTCTATCGCGACTATGACCGAAACACGATCTTCTTTTTCTGGAATGCTCTGTGGCATTTTAGCACCAAGGAACAACAAACCAACATAAAGAAGACCTGACTTAGAAGGGACTACTGTGACAGAACGCTTTTTGTATGTTGATGTAAACTTGAGGATGAAGTTATGATCAAATTTATCCATCGTAGGTCTCGATCCAAATTTTACAAACAATTCAATCACTGCACCTTCTTCTGCTACACCCAATGTTATAGAAACAGGGGCATCTGCTAGTTCTGCGTAATGACTACGGATGGAAATTTTGTTCGGCTTAAGGAAGTAATGTTCCATCCCGTTGCTGATGTTTGTAGGTGGACTGGAAATCGGAATGACGATCACAATGTCATTTTTGAGGTTCGATATGTTAATATTTTTCCCGTTGATACTTTGAAGCTCGAGACTGGTTACAATTGTTTTGATCATTTTGCTGCTTTTGTCCCAAACAAAAGGATTGAAGTTACTAGCAATCATCTGGAAAAAAAAGTTCGAAAAGCATTAATAACATAAAGGAAATTTAACGATATTCCAGTTACCTATGTCATAAGTGAACTAAAATGTCAACATAAGCACTCAGTCAAAATGGAGTCCAAAGGTCAAAGCTCTCTTGAACTATCTTCCGTTTACTGGGGTTGGAGGAAACAGATTGTCCATCAGTGCAAAGGCATTAGGATTAGTTTTACTCCCACTGTTTGGGATATACTGAATGCTCTCCAGCATTTTGTGAGGTTGCTCCAATGGTTAACTTGTACTTACTGGGGTAGATACAGGAACTGATGAATTACTGTGTGTTATTCAAACAACACAAATACCTCTGCCACGACATGATAACCGTTACTAACCACACATGCTCAAATAAACACCCTTATTAGATGAGGGATGGAGATCCTAAGAGTAAAGATGAGCTTGATATATTTGCTAGTTTGAGCGTTCATGTGCCGTAAGTTAGTAAGTTAACGAAATTACTGCATTAAAGTTAATGATCATAGAACAATAAACTAAAACTGTGTTATATCCATTACCTTGACATTGATGTCCCCTTCACCCAAACGTCCAAATTTGAAGTTGTCTGGCAGCTTAAATTTTGAAGATCCTGCTTCCATAATAAGTCCCTTTACATCATTAGTAGCTACCTTCTTTAGAGATATTACCATCCCTAACGTTTTAATTACAAGAGCTTCGGACGCAACCAGTCGGAAGAAAAATGCACTAGTCATAATGTTCAGTTTTTGGAAAGCCGTTCTCAATATCCCCTGCAATAAGACGAATAGTAAATTAATATCTAGATAACATAATATAATTTACTCAAAGTTAGGGAAGCGAATGTTATAGAGCTACAACGATACACAACACCTCCCCTCCCCCCCCCCCCCCCCCCCATGTATCCCCAACAGTATTCACGCTATGAAAATGAAACTTATATGGTGTGTAAAGCATCCGAGATGTTTATTTTAGTGACAGTCACGTGTAAATAATGACGTCATACACGCAAAAACGACGTCATGCTTGAAAAATAAATCCGCCATATTGGATCCGCCATCTTCCATCTTGGATTTCTAAATGGTTCGGAAAGTTTTAGTAGAGGAAAACGAAACACGGAATGACCATATTATCAAAATAACAAATATGTATGTATGTCAGAAAAACTATTGAACTCTACCATGCATTAGATAAAATGGTCAGCATTGATTGTAAGAACACACTTACATTTATGGGATAATGAAAGTTACAGTTAATTTCGCGTCGACCACGTATTTGACATTATTATTGATCAACCAAATTCCCTCTACCTTTGAGGAACCTATTTTCTCCTCTGAGGTTCCGGTCGTTTGAATCGTACATGATGTAGACCAAATAACATTCCTGATACATCTTGTAACACTCACAGCTGTTTCCTCCAACTCAGCAGACATAGGCTCCTCCACGTCGTTAATAGCAGATGATAGCATACCCGTTGTACCATCGATCAGTTTTATTGCTAAATCCTAGAAAATAAATTATCCGAATTATTTTTTTTTATTTTTTCATCGGACTCCGCTAGCTCAATATACAGCTGTTTCGAGAAAGGTTGTCGGAAAAAAGCGCACGCGACAATCCCGTAATGTATTGTGGGTAGTTTTAAGTTCACGGTTTCTTGACTTCAGCATTTCAGGGAAATCTGAGAAAATGGCACGAGACGCCATGGACGTATGTTTGCGAGTGCTAAAAGAAAGCAACAAAAGTAGGTTCGACAGCTACAGTGTCATGAACCTACCTTGCTGATCGTGCCATTTTCTCAGATTTCCCTGAAATGCCGAAGTCAAGGAACCGTGAACTTAAAACTACCCACAATACCTTTCGGGATTGTCGCGTGCGCTTTTTTCCGACAGCCTTTCTCGAAACAGCTGTATATCATTGTCCACAGTTTATCTGTACTTTATTAAACTTAAACCTGAAATAAGTACGTACTGGAAACTTACACTGACAAGATTCAGAAATATTGAAAATGACTAGCGTGTATACGAAAGCACAGACGCTGATTTTGCATTGGAAAAAGCCAGTACGCGTTTTTGTTTCTTCTAAAAAAATAAATCGACAATTAATACTGTGTACCTGAAATAGGTTGCTTAACATGGTGTCTCCACTACTATCACAAGGTCGATCTTGTTGGCCTTCAATAGCCACATTGACCACAGCCATAATCATTCGAGACATCGGAAGGCTCTCAGGGGTTATGTCTGTAAATGTCTTTATTATTTTGTTTGAAATCTAGTAGTCCAAGAAAACAAACAAGATACACAAATAAGTAGTTTGATCAATAGCATGGATAGAATAACAATATAGGAGGCTCAAAACACTAGTGTAAATATAAATGTGGTAGTGGTAGTGGTAAATCTTTATTTAAACAGGGTGGCCCATTCAGCTCTAGGCTGGTATCCATAGGGGCCCTGCGTCTACAAAATACATTATATTACACTTTAAGAAGATTAAAAATATGACTATACTAATTACAATAAGATTAAACTATAAAAAATACTATGATAAAAAAATATAACTAGTATATAAATATAAATATAAATATAAATATACGAATTGTTTATCTTCCTTCAGATGAACTAGCATATCTTACCTCTACTAATTTTAGCGTGCTAAAACATGTTGGTTTTGGGGCTGACCTTCTTATAAATTGTACGAAAACACCTTTGCTTGGTACCGGGTTGTTATTGGCCAAATTGGCCAGTTGGACTGTGATTTACTTAGAAATACGTGCACGTACCAATGTTTTCAGTCCTTGGCTCAAAGGTTGTTTACATTCTGATGTGTCAGTGTTGGCAGCCTTTAGAACAGATAAGGCCAGTAATGTGGCCTTGCTGATTTCACCTTTTCTTATAAATTCGTCCAGTTTACTGTCCTCTCCAAGCACTAAGTTTTGTAGCTTGCTGGATACCTCTTCTACCGGTGTAATACATGGATCAAGCTGGGATGATGGCTTGACCTGAAGAAGATAAAATAACACGATTGAGTTGTATTCTTGTATATTAGTTGCAAAAGGAGTGTCAATAGGACAATCAGAAACAAGTGACAACCTGCAATGTACCATATTAGGATATTATTCGAATTTGGTTCCACTTCTCAAATCCAACATAATCATGTATGTAAAAAATCGGAAATAATTTCTTTGCCAGCAACCTATGCATTTTGTCGCAATATTTACAGTTATGGCAATATTTACAGTTATACAAATATTTATAGTTATACAAAGGCTTAATAAATGAAAGATCATCGCAGTTATGTACTCAATGAAAGCCTGACAAAAAACTATGATCAAGCATGAACGGGAAACGAACCCACGACCTCTGCGATACCTGTGCAGTGCTCTAACTGAACTATATAAAGCCAATTGGGGGCTGGTCATTTGGTGATCGTCTTTCATGTTTTAAATCATTCACCCGCAGTTGGCATAAATTATATAATTTAATATATTCTCTTCATATATAGAAGGACTGCAAATCTTTCGATATTTTGTTTTACTGCTGTATGCTTTTCCCACTAATATTTTGGCACTGCTGGGTGGTTGGAACTGAAAAAGGAAACGATACCACATACACCTCTTTCATAAATGGCCGCCCAGCAATTAAAAGTATGGCAAGTTTTTCAAAGACTGATATTACATTATCAAGCACTGCAACATATGTTATCTTGGGACGTTTGAGCGGTTTTGGTTTAATGGCTACAAAGTTATGATTGTTTCAAATTTAAGACATTTGTATGGGAAATCAAAACCTGACCTCACAAGCATCATTGTTAGTGCGTCAAATCCTGGTCTCACAAGCCTCGTTTTCATGTTTGAAATGCCTAAAACTTCTCCACAAAATAAGAATATGGCCTTAAACATATACATATTGACTCCTTTTGACATGATCTTTCTTGTTGTTGAATTCTTTCTTCAGTTATTTGCATTTTAATTTTCAAAAAAATACTGGGCGGCCATTTATGAAAGAGGTGTATGACATCACTTACCTTAACAAACAATGTCTCTTTAACAGCTACACCAACAGCATTCTTGATAACGATGTTAATTTGTAACTGGTAATCGTCTTCTGGAGATCCTGCCGGTAAAACTGTTGATACAGACTTGGAAGAAATGCCATAAGATATTGGTTCGTCTCCAAGACGGAATTCATAAGTTAGTGGCGTATTTTCATCTTGCCATGCAAAGCACGTAAAACTAAATTCCGTTTCAAGTGATACGCCTTCAGTGACTGACGGGAGGCAGTTCCCACTGTTTGGTTCCCGATTCGTATCAAAATTGAGCACTGCAAAACTTATTTTTCCTTCTTGAGGTGTCACAAAGAGCATTAAACTGAATTTAGAATTGGATGCAAATGAGTTTTTGTTGAAGACTACATTGGCCGCATTTACTTCCGTTGAAGTCATAATAGGTAATATTGATATATTCTGCCATGTCTTTGTTGTTTCATTCAGTGTTTTTAGGTGCCATTCGTAAACTGCCCCGATGCATGCAGCGTTCAGGCATTCTGAAGTCACTCGCAACTTGTTAGAAGAAGGAATTGTTGGTCCACAATCTACAAAGCATCTGAAATAAACAGGTAAACATGAAATTAACTCATTCAAATAAGTGCATTATTAACAATTATATTATTCGCTCTCAATTTCTAGTGCACACTAATAGCTGTTATAATATACTAACCATGGGATAATGCATTTTAAAGCAATTTGATTGGTTCCCTACTCATGGTCTCAGGGGCAATATACCCTCTCTACCTTATTTGGAAATGCCGCGAAGTTCAAATTTTTTTTGTCTCGGGGAAAAATGGCGGAACATTTTCGTATTTTTCCAGTTTCCTCGGAGAAATTCGACAGTTTCCCTGTAATTTGTATATTATAAAACAATTCGTCTCGGGGAATATTCACCGATCCGGAGTCCGTCGCGCTAACCAGATGCATAGGCCACCACGCCTCCCACTCAAATAAGTGCACGCATGTTATAAAATGGTAATGACAATATTTACAGGTACCTGAGATTAACATGAGGTATATTTCCGTCTACAACTTCAAATGCGATCTCAGCAAAGGAGCTTCTGTCACCTTTGGACACAGTCAGCCTAAGAACATAACTCTTTCCAATTTCAAGGTGACTTGTTTGGACTTTGGCGGAGGAGGTTACATTTCCCTCAGCAAGAAATAAATGATGGCGTCCATGAGTCGACATAGAAGTATTCCTCTTTGAATCACGACAAGACCAGGTAAAATTGAGTCCAGTTTGGTTTCCGGGGCCAATATTGCTGTCATAACTCAATGAACCGTTCACAGTTATAGTTTCGTTGGATCCCCAACGAACGCTGCTTCCACCATCAATAATCACTCTTATGGGAGCTGTAATGATTTCGATAAAACCATAGTCAAAGGCTTTAAGATTCCGTGGAAGCGGCGAATCGTCGATTGTCAATGAAACAGTGAAGGTGACTTGATAGATTCCAGCAGGTATGGATCTCCTGTTTATGGTCCACTCAGCAGTTCCTTGACTAACTATGCTGCCCTTTGCTGACTCTGAAGCCTTCAGATCAATTACATTGATCAGACGCCATTCTAAAACACTTTCCAACACAGTAACTCCTTCGGTTAAGCCCTGCACTGTCGCTTCTTGGATAATTTTGACGGAGCGCTTTGTAGGAGTGGGGTGATACTTGTCCCGGGACATGTTTCTGATTGTTACTGAGAAGTCCCCTGTTGATCATTTTTTTAAACATCTTAGCTCAGGCATATAACAATGGATAACATAAATAGTCGATTTTAACCTGGTATACATGAAATAAATTACATATTTCCGGCCAGTAAAACATTTTATGGCATGTATGTTAGTTGCTAAGTAGTTGGTGGTAGTTAAGCTGTTAGTTTTTGGTAGTTTCTAGTATCTATTAGCAGTACTTTCTGGTATTTTCTGGTAGTTGGTGGCAATTGCCCGGCTACTACTCAATACATGCCTATCGATTATTATTTTTGTCTGTTTATGACAAAATGATGTTTGACTTTTTAATGTTCTGAGTATTAATTTGAATAATTTCCGCCTTACCATCTGCTTTGCTGGTAATATTAGTATCATACATTGCCTACTGACATGCACTATCAAACGCTTTCTCGTAATCGATGAAACAAACAGATAATTATACATGCCACTACACTGATCGATTCTAAAGTATTAATAAACAAGTCAGCACTCACCCACGGGCTCACAAAACAACCCGTCACCAGTGTAACCTTCTCGACACTCGCAGCTGAAAGAACCTTCATTGTTGTTACAGCGAGCGACCCCGTGACAATTGTGATTTGCTGTTTCACATTCATTGATATCTGTTGGATTGATTTAATTCTAATTAGCCTATTTATATGTCTCTCTGCTTGAGATTGGGCTTTGATGAAGGATTCTGAGTATGTTGAATTGAAACTGTTGAAAGCATAAAAGGATAGCTTTTTCCTCTCGATGTGGGGATATATCTTCGTAAAAGAGATAATAAATTAATTTGTAGTGGAGATTTTACTATAATATTTACTATAGCAGAATAAATTGCTCACATAAAAGGTTCTGCTACCTGGCCCAAGAACGAATACCAGTTCCACAACTGTGATGACCAATTATTTTGTGAAGAGAACACACACAAACCTAATTTAAAAAAAGTACTAACAATAAAAATAATAATGACATGGTGCCTTACCAGAACATTGCACTCCATTTCCTGAATATCCTTGGAGACAGGTACAGTTGAAAGAACCGATGGTGTTGTTACATTGAGCATTCTCGTCACAGTGGTGTGTTCCATTTTGGTATTCGTCTTCATCTGCAAAAAATACCAGTATAACAAATAACCAATATTCGAATCGAATATATACATTGTTAATGACATGTCATCCTGCCTTACCAGAACACTGCACACCATTTCCTGAATATCCTTGACGACAAGTACAGTTGAACGAGCCATTGGTGTTGTTACACTCTGCGTTTAAGTCGCAGTTATGTGCTCCATTGTTGCATTCATCTATATCTGAAGAAATAAACCAAGTGTGATTTTCTTCTAGATTGATATATTTTCAACAGTTTGGAGCGTGAAAATATTACGGACTAATGTCAAGAACTTTCAACCTCTCAGGGTTCTCATCAGGACATGATAATGAATATTATATCAGCTGCTTCGCCAAAAATGCTGGACAAGTAAAAAATAAAACATGAACATTGATTCCCTAAGGTGCTGTCTTAATTGTCTTATTGTTTGAGTTTCGTAGGATAATAGTATTTAATTAGGATATGTACACAGTTCTATTCTTAGGCCCGGGTCGCACTTGCGGACAAGTTTGGTAACTTTAGTGGATTTCATCAATTTAAGCGTCAATTATAGCAAAGACGAGTGCGACCTACATTTTCAGGACGAACAACTTGTCCAAAAAGATAAAATAACAAAGAAGCCGTAGTCTTATGATTGGCCCGCGTCGCACGTGTGCACGTTTTGAAATTTGTTTGATACAATAATCGCAAAACAAGTGCGACCTACTTGTTGCGAGTCGGACACATTTTGTCAAAACGGACAAAACTTCAAAGGCGCCATAGTCTTGCCCTGGGGCTGGACAAGCCACATCCCCACGCACCGGGTGACTCCGGATAACAATGCTTTGCTGATTAACCATTGTGTTTTTCTCTGAGAATAACAAATTTGCATTTTGCAGCACGTGTTGCCATATATCTGATTCAAATTTACCGCGGCCTCCAGGACTGTGTGCCAGTATAATATGGTTTACGCCACCAAAACTGGATTTACAATATGTGAATAACATATGAATGCATTGTTTTTTTCGTTTGTTTCTATTAATTTTCTGTGGTAATCGTCACAGGTCGAACCAACTTCATGATTTTAATTTTGTTGTGAAGGACAAAGCTGTTCTCCCCAAAGCCCAGAATTTGGTCATTTCACGTTGTTGTTTTGCAGAGGACAGCTGAGGAATGTCCCAAGAGGTTTATTGCACGTGCAAAGCTATTGTGCTAGTAACTAAACCTTTTGTTACTCTACAAGATGTCTCTGATAACATGTCCTGACAATTTTTTTTTGAAAATGTTGGGACATTTCAAAACTTGTCCGCAAGTGCGACCCGAGCCTTACGCTCTGGTGATTCGTCTTTGTGTATTTTTGTGTACAAGTGTGATTACCAATTACTAATCGATAGCATAGAGGAGGAGGCATAGGAGGAGGCGGCGTGGTGAGTGGTTTAGGACGCTGTATTTGAAATCTGGAGGTCCCTGCTTCAAATCCTCCACCCTGCCACTAGCTCGATTTGCTCTCGGTAGTCCCGAGTTCAACTCCTCGGCCACGCTTTGTACATAGCCAACTGGACAGCCTCCCACCAGTTGGGATTCTTAACAAGTTTATGTTATATTTACAATATTTGTTTGTTCATTTAAAGTGTCACAATTATTACAGCAGTGCTAAATCCTGTGACACTTAAATAAAGTTGTTGGTTTGTTTATGATCATATGTCGCCCGTATTCGAATCCTTAAGCCTTGTTGGCACTTTGCTTTTGAACAGGACATACCCAAACTAAATAATCAATAAAAACGTATACTTTGTGCCTTACCAGAACATTGCACACCATTTCCTGAATGTCCTTGACGACAAGAACACTTGAATGAGCCAATGGTGTTGTTACATTGTGCATTCAAGTCGCAGTTATGTGTTCCATTTTGGCATTCGTCTATATCTGCAGAATTATACATACCAGTGTACGATTACCAACAAATCGATAGCATAGATAGTAGCCAGGTGTTCATTCAAACAGGAGCCACATGCCACTGTAACGCAGTGTTGTGACCAATTATTTTACGAATAAACGTAATGTGACCCTGCCTTACCAGAACATTGCACTCCATTCCCTGAATATCCTTGAAGACACGTACAGTTGAACGAGCCAATTGTGTTGTTACACTGAGCATTCACGTCACAGTTGTGTGTCTGATCTAGACATTCGTCTTGATCTGCGAAAATATCACTAAATGTATCACTAAATGTATTTTTTTATACATATTTGAACACATTTATGCATTAAATTATGAGAAACCAACCGCCGAAAAACGTTCGTATGTATACAGTACGTGGGAAGTTTGTCACATTTGCACTAAGCTCCCACGAGTCTCCTGCATATCATAGATTCGACTCCTGTTGAGCGATCTCTGAATTATTTTTCCGATTACGTTGTTACAATAGTTGAACAAAATATTTCTTGGCGACATTTGCTTAATTTTGGTTTGCGACAAAACGAACTAATTTGAAATCTAGCTTGTACCCGCGGAACAAATGGCGTCATTTTCAAGCTTTCCCATCAATAACTATTACTGTCCTATTGACAAACAGATTTGGATATCAAAATGTCCAAGAGGGATGAATGAACAATTACTGAAAGTTTGAGCATCATAGAGTAAATCCTCTTTTGAAAATGTTAAAACACGGGAGCCGGGCATGGCATCCACCCCTCTTGTACTGCCGAGGGCTATCGTCTTCTTATATGATTAATATTTTGTAGAAAACAACATATAATTTGAATCCTATTTTCCTTATGAAAAAAACTTTCACACTGAGTACCTTGAAAACATCCATAGAGCTCCACCCTCATTACTATGCGGCCAGGCCAAGCTATTGGTCGAAAACGGATGTAACGTGCCGTGATTGGTGGGTTAAGCTCATGATAAACAACAGTGTCGTCGTCTGTGTTTCCAGCAAATATCTAAATTAATCAGAGCAAAAAAGAAAGCGTTTTTGAAATCACTAACAACCATGTTGCTTAAACGTCATATATCCACAAACCAAACGTCATCTAGTTCGTTTTTAGCAGCATATGTTAAATATTAGAGCAGATCGAAAGGATATTTAAAAAATCAACCTTGTGCCCGTCAGATATGTATATGTAGTTAAAGTACTCAGTCCTACTTAAAAGAAGTTTATTTGATACTGATATTATTTATTATGGTATTAAAGGGACACTGTCCCGGCGTATTTGCTCAAAACTGTTATAAATGCATGAAATGGTCCCTAAATCTATGAAATAAGAACTTAATAAACTCTAACTAAATGATAAAAAGCAATTTCTTCAAAAAATTCCATACTGCAACAAAATGGTTTTCAAAATTTCAAAGATTTCCGAGCTAAATTTGAAACTTTGAAAAACTGACATCCTGACGTTTTTTCAAAAATCCATATTGCAATCCATTTCCATCCTCGCTGTCGTTTGTCATCCTCATTTCCTAATGGATTCCTGTCATTTGTCGAGTGCTATTCTAAAGAATCAAACCATTATTGTTCAACTTCCTATGATCTAGATATGTTTCTGAGCTTCCCAAAATCATGCTAAAATCAGGACAGTGTCCCTTTAAGTTATATGTGTGTTTGTGTTTAGGCTCAAGGAAATAATAATAAAATGCAAGCTTCAAAGTTACTTTACCTTGTTTTGTCCTGCTTCTATGTGCATGTAGTAAAGGAAGTGCACTCCATAGTCACTGTACTGTAGATTATACTTGATAACCCATTGACTGCTTTGTCCCTGTGTTGCCACTCCTGTTACCCTGGTTTGATTTCCCAGATTAATCTGGAGCCATTGATCCCCATTATTATGACCAGCTATCCACGCAGATTTATTTAGTCTTCCTCTGACGTCAGCAGGGTTCGGAAACCATTCCGAAGATGCCCTTATTTGCCCATCAGAGATTTCGCCGTTTTCCATCCCAAGAGGTTTTTGACATTCTAAAGGTTTGATGGCAGGGAATTTAATTAATTTATTTTCGACTCAACTTGAAAAATGTTATCTGCACTTTAATTTAGACATCTCGGGACGGTTGTTCGAAAGCCAATTATCGCTAATCCTGAATTAATAATCAATCGGGGTTTTAACGTCCTTGTATAAAAGTGTTTTTTCATTGTTGATATTTTGAACTGTAGATTTTAAGATTACTCAACACGGTGGGGTCAGACCTACCCTCAAATGTGTCATGATCATGTAAACGAGGGTTTTAAGTTTTAGTTTGAATGCTAAAGGCACGTAAAAAACATGAAGTTGAACTCGAGTTGAACGACAACAGGTACAGAGTCAACAATATTCACTAACAGCAAAACATGGCTTGTGCTGTTGCCTTACCAGAACATTGTGCACCATCTCCAGAATATCCTTGTAGACAAAAACAGGTGAAAGAGCCGAAGGTGTTGATGCATGCAGTGTCCGTGCTACAGTTGTGTGTTCCATTTTGGCATTCATCTTCATCTGCAGAAATATCAGTATATTACTTTGTACGCAAGACTGACGGGAGGTCGAATAAACTAAATATCGCGTTTGATTAGTTTATAGTAGAAGGCTAACGGCTACGCAAGTGCAAGCAAATTACCATGAATTCTAACGTAAGGGCAATCGGTAATTTTTTGTTTATATTTATGTGGAAAAACTTTAGATAAATCAAAAGAGTAATTTGATCTCTAAATAAGTGAATAAACGCGCTCTTCTTGAAAATATCTCATTGATAAGACCTTCTACTAATTAAACAATAAAGTAAAATACAGTTGGTCCTCTCCATACGGACACCTACCTTTCACGCAAAGTTCAATGGGTTTCGGCAAACTACCAAACATTTTCTTAAAAAATATATAACCTCTAATAATGCGGACATTTTTGTAATACGGCCAACATACATCATTACTCAGCCTAAGATATACTTACTTCATATAAACTGTACCTTGTTATTCTGGACAATATATATGTTAAATTTTAAAACGCTTTCGCCGGACTATTTATATTCCGAAAGACCGTCTGCAATACCTTGGATACATCCGTAGAGCTCCACCCTCATTGATATGTGGGTACTCCAAGTAACTGGTCGAAAACGGACGTAACGTGCCGTGATTGGTGGGTTTAAGTCATGATAAACAACACTGTCCGCGTTGGTATTACCAGCAAAATCCTAAATCAGTAAAAATAAAATACCAGAGATCAATTCAAAACGAAGTGGAACTTCATTATGCTCCCAAACTACATTTTAGTGAATATACATTTAACAGCTATTTTTAATTATACAAACATTCCCAGGATTAGTTATAAGAGCAACGCATATGACTTTATGTGGAGGAGCTAAAAGTTGGTCAACATCTCCACTTAATTTGTCTGTGGTTTGTTGTTTGTTTGTTTGTTTGTTTGATTTTTACAATAGCATGAGTGATTCATCGATACGGTGTTAAAAACCCCTCCATATCGCATCATAATGGCATATAAAGACATATCAATATTTTTGGTGGACTAATTTTACCTCACCTGTTTTACGTCAAGTCCTTTTTGTGTGTAGTACAAGAAGTTCAAGCCGTCATCACTGTACTGCAGATTATACTTGGTTACCCACTGATCATAAGCATTTCTTCCTTGCGTTGCTACCCCTGTCACGTTGGCAAATCTGTTACTCAAATCAACCTGCAGCCATTGATTAACATCACCACTGACAGCTGCCCAACCTCCCGCCATCGCTCCATTGGCTTTAAAGTGCAGTCTGCCTTGGCTTGCGAGATGATTGATAGAATCTGTAGATGCACTGATTTTTCCCGCAGATATTGCACCGTTTTCCATGCCGAGAGGTACTTCACATTCTAAATGATTCACAACATCAACACAAACAAAAAATATACTATGTTCTTATAATTGTTGCACACTATTGTCACTGCAACGCTATCGAGTAACGCTCTGTGTAAGAACGATAGCAGCAACGACAATTACTTGCGTAACAAGCGTTTACGTAGGAATATGTTTTGTATTTATTGCTGCGCCTACGGAAACGCTAGCTTGCGTGCAGCGTCCCTTATTTACTTCCTGCATTGGAAAGTAGGAAGGACAAATGAGAGAGTACGCTTACTAGGCAGGCTACAACGGCAAAGGAAACATGTTATAATTGGCTTAAATAATAAAAATGCGGCCTTTTGATTGGCCAAAATCCTTTTTCTTACGATGTTTCCACGATATACATCTCTTGCATTTCCGAACATAGAAACACTAGGCCACGATCTATTGTTAGGCAACCCAGTGAAAAAAGTATCGTATATGGGCTTCCCGACTGAGTTAAAGGTTACGAAAAATGAAAGCTCGTGTTATACTTTGTAAGCCGAACTTTGACAGGAGTGTTCTATTTCGGTTGAACTTAAACGTGCTAAAATTTGTAAATATCGTCTCAGAGTTCGGTTACTATAAAATGCATACGACGAAGAGACTACCATAATATTTGTTTGCAAACTAAAGGTTTCAGTACCTTGCAGACATCCGTAGAGCTCCACCCTCATTGATATGTTGCCAATCCAAGCTAGTGGTCGAAAACGGATGTAACGTGCCCTGATTGGTGGATTTAGGTCATGATAAACAACACTATCTGTGTCGGTATTACCAGCAAAATCCTAAATCAGTAAAACAACTTCATTATATGTCATATATATTATATTATTAATATATTTTATGTTTAAAGATATAAACATTCCCAGGATTAGCTATATAATTAATAGAACAAGGCATATGATCAGGGGGGGGGGGGGGGGGGGTGAGGAATAGAGACAGGGAGCCTGGGATCGAGAAACCATTCTCTCATAACTTGCAAAGCGATCATTTTCGCTTAGGTCAGCGGTGTGCTTCTTTTCGCAAGCGAAATTCCTTAAAAAATGAATTAACGTTCCTATAAACTATTTCGCGATTATTCCAACACGTTCAATTTGTCCAATGTGGCTGAACTTTCCAGGAGCTGAATTCGTGAGTTCAAGTCCAGCTAGAGACAGGACAATTAATCATCGCGTGTTCACGTTCTCCATAATATACCTTGAATTTGGACATTTTATTTTTTTGTTTTGCATTAGCCTGAGATCAGGCTCCTGAAGAAAATTTGCGAGCGAAGCGAGCCGAGTCGCTGCCTGGGGCGAGAACGAAAGCGACGGAGCCTGAAGACATTCCTTTGACGCCGCCGATCCATGATACCAGATTCTGGCATCATGATCTGATTGGTCATTTTGCTTAATATTGACAGATTCGCGGTGATGAAGACAGATGTCGACAACACAATGTCACGCGTTGTTTGTTGAAGTTGAATACAGGAGAATCGAGCAAGCGTTACGGAATTTATTATTTGCCATCAGATCTTTCAGATATCCCTCGGCTCAAGGAAGAGCAAAAGATATGCCTAGAATCTGTGGCAAAAGAGCGCGATGTATTTGGGACTCTCTTGACTTGTTTTTGGAGATTAGAACGATCTACTGCTCTAATTGTGTCGCCGTTGCAATTTCGATAATGAAAGACCAAGTAGAAGAGTTGTCCCGTTTAGGCCTGAAAGCTGAAGTTCGAAATGGAAGGATAAAAACTGCCAAAAAAATGAACATGGAGCCGGTTAGCCGGCGATCTTTTGCGTTGGAGTCCTTTCATTTGCGAAGAGAAAATTACGGCTGAAAATTGAACATTCAACAGGCGTTGGCTAAAATTACATATTTGCATACGCGTATTACGGTAAATTTCGTGGACGAAGCCGTCTTCACCGCTTTATACGTTTACTTTTAGCAATTTCTACTTTCAAGCTTGTTTTATGGGTAATACTTGATATGCAACGATCATTTTTGCCGTGGGAAATAATTTATTTAACCATTCTAGTTTAACAAGAAGTTAATTTGGGAAACACGCCAAACACTCCAGGTGACTTGTTGACATTTTATAACAGGACTAATTACTGGAGGGCGGATCGGCGGCATCAAAGGAATGTCTTCAGGCTCCGTCGCTTTCGTTCTGCAGCTTCGCTCGCAAATTTTCTCCAGGAGCCTGATCTCAGGATAGTTTTGCATAGGAAGACAAAAAATGTAAATGCAAAAAGCACGTGCGTTATGTTTTGCATGAGACGGTAAAGAAATATGCAAAACACACGTGCATAATATTGTACTTTAGTATAATTTTCAGAGGTGAATATGAGCATATTCACCGCGCTAGGCGGTGAATTTGGGATTTCAAGGCGTGGCTGCTAAGCTAAGCCACATTTCTTGTACCGGCAAGTAAAGATGGCGACTCGTTTTTGAATGAAATTTTCGTTTATTCTATAGACATCACTCCAATACGGGATATTTAAAGCATTGGGAACTTAGGTAAATGACTACCGAGACGTTTGGACGGAAAATATTTTCAAGAAATGATTTTAACGCATTTAAAACTCGTAAACTTGTAAAGGTTTTTGTGTGGCCAACCAAGGCGGCCGTTTTTGTGTCGGATGGAGTGACACAAATTTGCTTCTCTTCAGACCTAAGCGACTTATTTCAGAACGATAACTACAGCTGCTCATGAAATCAGCAACGGTCAAACAAAGGTACCTGATGAGTAGTGTTCTTTTGTGTATTTTACTGCTTAATGTGATGTGTAAACGATGTAAATACGGTAATATGCATATGGCGAGTACTTGCGTGTGTTGTTTTTCATGTTTTAGCTCGTAATTTTGTAGCTCTTGATATTCACCTTCGTCTCAGTAAATATTCACAATATTCACTTCGCCTTCGGCGAATAATTGTTAAATACTAATTGTTTTGTCCTTGTTGCCGTCGCCGTCGTGGTTGCATATTGAGGAACTTGAGCAAGACGTTTATCTGGTTTAAAGGATCACAAAGTGAACAAATAGAATAATCATTTATACATCAGTACGCACTTCCATCGCCTCATCAGCCGCCATGTTTTTCTAGCCGTTCTTCTGGCTTTACACAACTGCTAGGCACGTGCAGATGATGAATCCGCTAAAGTTGTAATGATTGCTTTGCAAGTTGTGAGATCGAGCATGGTATGGATTTGATTTAAGAGAATGTATAGGAAGTAGCTATACATATTATGACCATATGATTTTCTTTAGATAAGCAAAAGGTTTGTTATCATCTTCCCTTTTTCAGTGATTTTTTTATTATTTGATCGATTAATTGATTGATTGGTTGATTGATTGATTGATTGATTGATTGATTGATTAAAATAATAATAACAATAATACACAATTTTACAGAGGGTACTCACCAAGCTAACTCTCTAGGTCAATTATACAATACATTTCAAAAATTGAACATATAATGATATAATTAAGTATTGATATTTACAGATGGCAAAATATTGATCGATTGATTGATTTTGATAATAGCATGATATAATTTATAATAATAATCTATTAACTTATATAGCGCATAAATCACTAATGTTTCTAAATCGCAGCGAGTGCTTGATAGGTGTTAAAAAACCTCCCTGTCGCATCATAATGGCATATCAAAACATATCAATATTTTTGGTGGATTAATTTTACCTCACCTGTTTTACATCAAGTCCTTTTTGTGTGTAGTACAAGAAGTTCAAGCCGTCATCACTGTACAGCAGATTATACTTGCTTACCCACTGATTATAAGCATTTCTTCCTTGCGTTGCTACCCCTGTCACATTAGCAAATCTGTCACTCAAATCAACCTGCAGCCATTGATTAACATCACCACTTACAGCTTGCCAACCTCCCGCCACCGCTCCATTGGCTTTAAAGTGCAGTCTGCCTTGGCTTGCGAGATGATTGATAGCTTCTGTAGATGCACTGATTTTTCCCGCAGATATTGCCCCGTTTTCAATGCCGACAGGGTCTTTACATTCTAAATGATTCACAACATCAACAAACAAAATATAGATAAACTTAGTTGTTCTATATTATGGTCGTTGTTGCACACCATGGCAACTTCAAACCTATTAACTTTTGTGATGATACACGATGAACCTTCAGGCGGCGTTATGCCCGACTTCCAAAGTAATATATATTTAGCGCATAACCGACCCACGCACTCTCATTGGACAACACACATCACGTACACAATCGAACGACGGATATCAGACAATATACCGCTATGGGTTTATTTACTAAGTAGTATAGATAAATATTCACTCTAGTTTAGCTCCAAATCATATTTCCTGTTGGATAGTAAGGTCTTAGCCAGGACAGACGATTGTTCCATACTCTTTGTGGGATACTTTGAAAGTCTGTAAATTTTACCGAGTACTTTTTCACAGACTGCATAATATATTCTCATTGTGTTTCTACAAAGCTTAACTCCTACAATAATTTATTTCCACACATATCTCACATATAACTAAACCTAGCAGTATGCGGCAAGTTTGTTACATTTTGCATAGGTTCGACTCCTGTTTGCTGATCTCAGAAATCTTTTTTCTGAGTGCCCTGTTTCAATATACGTTTCAAAGGTGTCGTGAGGGCTATCGTCTATCAATCTTTTGTGATTAATATTTGTTTTACAAAACAGCATATGATTTGAATCAAGTTAATAATTTCTGACATGATTTTCCTTATGAAAAAACCTTTTCATAGTACCTTGAAAACAACCGTAGAGCTCCACCCTCATTACTATGCGGCCCGGCCAAGCTATTGGTCGAAAACGGATGTAACGTGCCGTGATTGGTGGGTTAAGCTCATGATAAACAACAGTGTCGTCGTCTGTGTTTCCAGCAAATATCTAAATTAATCAGGGCAAAAAGAAAGCGTTTAATAACTATCAACCATTTTGCTTAAACGTCATATCTCCACAAACCAAACATCATCTGGTACTTAGGGCCACAACAGCTACGATGTCTAGGGCTGTAATGCACTCATTGGCTAAATTGATTTCCGGTGAGTAGCGAATTGGCTTTTAATTGGGCCGAATTGGAATTTTGTGGAGCTGATTTGCGCCAAATTGTCAAACTGGCCCCAGAAGGGGTTAAATTAGCCCTAGGGGTATAAGGGCTATTTTTGGCATTTTGGGATCAAAACAGATCTTCTCGTGATAAACAGCAGTGTTGCCGCCTGTGTTTCCAGCAAATATCTAAATTAATCATGACAAATAAAATAGAGTTTAATCACTAACAACCATGTTGCTTAATCGTCATATATCCACAAACCAAACGTCATCTAGTTCGTTTTTAGCAGCATATGTTAAATATTAGAGCAGATCGAAAGGATATTTAAAAACTCCACTTTGTGCCCGTCAGATATGTATATGTAGTATATGAGTTAAAGTACTCCTAGTTTAATATCCCTACGTATAAGTTGCTTTTATATATTCTTTCTTTTGGTATTAAGTCTATGTGTGTTTGTGTTTAAGATCAAGGGAATAATACTAAAATGAAAGATTCAAAGTTACTTTACCTTGTTTTGTCCTGCTTCTATGTGCATGTAGTAAGGGAAGTGCACCCCATAGTCACTGTACTGTAGATTATACTTGATAACCCATTGACTGCTTTGTCCCTGTGTTGCTACTCCTGTTACCCTGGTTTGACGTCTAAGATTAATCTGGAGCCATTGATGGCCATTGTTATGACCCGCTATCCACGCAGATTTATTTAGTCTTCCTCTGACGTCAGCAGGGTTAGGAAACCATTCCGAAGATTTTCTTATTTGCCCATCAGAGATTTCGCCGTTTTCCATCCCAAGAGGTTTTTGACATTCTAAAGGTTTGATGGCAGGGAATTTAATTAATTTATTTTAGACTCAACTTGAAAAATGTTATCTGCACTTTAATTTAGACATCTCGGGACGGTACGTTGTTCGAAAGCCAATTAACGCTAATCCTGAATTAATAATCAATCGGGGTTTTAACGTCCTTGTATAAAAGTGTTTTTTCATTGTTGATATTTTGAACTGTAGATTTTAAGATTACTCAACACGGTGGGGCCAGACCTACCCTCAAATGTGTCATATGATCATGTAAACGAGGGTTTTAAGTTTTAGTTTGAATGCTAAAGGCACTTAAAAAACATGAAGTTGAACTCGAGTTGAACGACAACAGGTACAGAGTCAACAATATTCACTAACAGCAAAACATGCCTTGTGCTGTTGCCTTACCAGAACATTGTGCACCATCTCCATGATATCCTTGTAGACAAAAGCAGGCGAAAGAGCCGAAGGTGTTGATGCATGCAGTGTCCGTGCTACAGTTGTGTGTTCCATTTTGGCATTCATCTTCATCTGCAGAAATATCAGTATATTACTTTGTACGCAAGACTGACGGGAGGTCGAATAAACTAAATATCGCGTTTGATTGGTTTATAGTAGAAGGCTAACGGCTACGCAAGTGCAAGCAAATTACCATGAATTCTAACGTAAGGGCAATCGGTAATTTGTTTTGTTTATATTTATGTGGAAAAACTTTAGATAAATCAAAAGAGTAATTTTATCTCTAAATAAGTGAATAAACGCGCTCTTCTTGAAAATATATCATTGATAAGACCTTCTACTAATTAAAGAATAAAGTAAAATACAGTTGGTCCTCTCCACACGGACACCTGCCGCCACGCAAAGTTCATTGGGTTTCGGCAAACTACCAAACATTTTCTTAAAAAATATATAACCTCTAATAATGCGGACACTTTTGTAATACGGTCAACATACTTCATTACTCAGCCTCAGATATACTTTCTTCATATAAACTGTACCTTGTTATTCTGGACAATATATATGTTAAATTTTAAAACGCTTTCGCCGGACTATTTATATTCCGAAAGACCGTCTGCAATACCTTGGATACATCCGTAGAGCTCCACCCTCATTGATATGTGGGTACTCCAAGTAACTGGTCGAAAACGGACGTAACGTGCCGTGATTGGTGGGTTTAGGTCATGATAAACAACACTGTCCGCGTTGGTATTACCAGCAAAATCCTAAATCAGTAAAAAAAAAAATACCAGAGATAAATTCAAAACGAAGTGGAACTTCATTATGCTCCCAAACTACATTTTAGTGAATATACATTTAACAGCTGCTATTTTTAATTATACAAACATTCCCAGGATTAGTTATAAGAGCAACGCATATGACTTTATGTGGAGGAGCTAAAAGTTGGTCAACATCTCCACTTAATTTGTCTGTGGTTTGTTTGTTTGTTTGTTTGTTTGTTTGTTTGATTTTTATAATAGCATGAGTGAGTCATCGATACGGTGTTAAAAACCCCTCCATATCGCATCATAATGGCATATAAAGACATATCAATATTTTTGGTGGACTAATTTTACCTCACCTGTTTTACGTCAAGTCCTTTTTGTGTGTAGTACAAGAAGTTCAAGCCGTCATCACTGTACTGCAGATTATACTTGGTTACCCACTGATCATAAGCATTTCTTCCTTGCGTTGCTACCCCTGTCACATTGGCAAATCTGTTACTCAAATCAACCTGCAGCCATTGATTAACATCACCACTGACAGCTGCCCAACCTCCGGCCATCGCTCCATTGGCTTTAAAGTGCAGTCTGCCTTGGCTTGCGAGATGATTGATAGAATCTGTAGATGCACTGATTTTTCCCGCAGATATTGCCCCGTTTTCCATGCCGAGAGGTACTTCACATTCTAAATGATTCACAACATCAACACAAACAAAAAGTATATGTTCTTATAATTGTTGCACACTATTGTCACTGCAACGCTATCGAGTAACGCTCTGTGTAAGAACGATAGCAGCAACGACAATTACTTGCGTAACAAGCGTTTACGTAGGAATATGTTTTGTATTTATTGCTGCGCCTACGGAAACGCTAGCTTGCGTGCAGCGTCCCTTATTTACTTCCTGCATTGGAAAGTTAGGAAGGACAAATGAGAGAGTACGCTTACTAGGCAGGTTACAACGGCAAAGGAAACATGTTATAATTGGCTTAAATAATAAAAATGCGGCCTTTTGATTGGCCAAAATCCTTTTTCTTACGATGTTTCCACGATATACCTCTCTTGCATTTCCGAACATAGAAACACTAGGCCACGATCTATTGTTAGGCAACCCTGTGAAAAAAGTATCGTATATGGGCTTCCCGACTGAGTTAAAGGTTACGAAAAATGAAAGCTCGTGTTATACTTTGTAAGCCGAACTTTGACAGGAGTGTTCTATTTCGGTTGAACTTAAACGTGCTAAAATTTGTAAATATCGTCTCAGAGTTCGGTTACTATAAAATGCATACGACGAAGAGACTACCATAATATTTGTTTGCAAACTAAAGGTTTCAGTACCTTGCAGACATCCGTAGAGCTCCACCCTCATTGATATGTTGCCAATCCAAGCTAGTGGTCGAAAACGGATGTAACGTGCCCTGATTGGTGGATTTAGGTCATGATAAACAACACTATCTGTGTCGGTATTACCAGCAAAATCCTAAATCAGTAAAACAACTTCATTATATGTCATATATATATTATATTATTAATATATTATATGTTTAAAGATATAAACATTCCTAGGATTAGCTATATAATTAATAGAACAAGGCATATGATCAGGGGGGGGGGGGGGGGGGGGGGGTGAGGAATAGAGACAGGGAGCCTGGGATTGAGAAACCATTCTCTCATAACTTGCAAAGCGATCATTTTCGCTTAGGTCAGCGGTGTGCTTCTTTTCGCAAGCGAAATTCCTTAAAAAATGAATTAACGTTCCTATAAACTATTTCGCGATTATTCCAACACGTTCAATTTGTCCAATGTGGCTGAACTTTCCAGGAGCTGAATTCGTGAGTTCAAGTCCAGCTAGAGACAGGACAATTAATCATCGCGTGTTCACGTTCTCCATAATATACCTTGAATTTGGACATTTTATTTTTTTGTTTTGCATAGGAAGACAAAAAATGTAAATGAAAAAAGCACGTGCGTTATGTTTTGCATGAGACGGTAAAGAAATATGCAAAACACACGTACATAATATTGTACTTTAGTATAATTTTCAGAGGTGAATATGGGCATATTCACCGCGCTAGGCGGTGAATATGGGATTTCAAGGCGTGGCTGCTAAGCTAAGCCACTTTTCTTGTACCGGCAAGTAAAGATGGCGACTCGTTTTTGAATGAAATTTTCGTTTATTCTAAAGACATCACTCCAATACGGGATATTCAAAGCATTGGGAACTCAGGTAAATGACTACCGAGACGTTTGGACGGAAAATATTTTCAAGAAATGATTTTAACGCATTTAAAACTCGTAAACTTGTAAAGGTTTTTGTGTGGCCAACCAAGGCGGCCGTTTTTGTGTCGGATGGAGTGACACAAATTTGCTTCTCTTCAGACCTAAGCGACTTATTTCAGAACGTGATCTGTAGTGATGATGATGAGTAGTGTTCTTTTGTGTATTTTACTGCTTAATGTGATGTGTAAACGATGTAACTACGGTAATATGCATATGGCGAGTACTTGCGTGTGTTGTTTTTCATGTTTTAGCTCGTAATTTTGTAGTTCTTGATATTCACCTTCGTCTCGGTAAATATTCACAATATTCACTTCGCCTTCGGCGAATAATTGTTAAATACTAATTGTTTTGTCCTTGTTGCCGTCGCCGTCGTGGTTGCATATTGAGGAACTTGAGGAAGACGTTTATCTGGTTTAAAGGATCACAAAGTGAACAAATAGAATAATCATTTATACATCAGTACGCACTTCCATCGCCTCATCAGCCGCCATGTTTTTCTAGCCGTTCTTCTGGCTTTACACAACTGCTAGGCACGTGCAGATGATGAATCCGCTGGCTAAAGTTGTAATGATTGCTTTGCAAGTTGTGAGATCGAGCATGGTATGGATTTGATTTAAGAGAATGTATAGGAAGTAGCCATACCCCCTGCATATTATGACCATACGATTTTCTTTAGATAAGCAAAAGGTTTGTTATCATATTCCCTTTTTCAGTGATTTTTTTTTATTTGATTGATTAATTGATTGATTGGTTGATTGATTGATTGATTGATTGATTATAATAATAATAACAATAATACACAATTTTACAGAGGGTACTCACCAAGCTAACTCTCTAGGTCAATTATACAATACATTTCAAAAATTGAACATATAATGATATAATTAAGTATTGATATTTACAGATGGCAAAATATTGATCGATTGATTGATTTTGATAATAGCATGATATAATTTATAATAATAATCTATTAACTTATATAGCGCATAAATCACTAATGTTTCTAAATCGCAGCGAGTGCTTGATAGGTGTTAAAAAACCTCCCTGTCGCATCATAATGGCATATCAAAACATATCAATATTTTTGGTGGATTAATTTTACCTCACCTGTTTTACATCAAGTCCTTTTTGTGTGTAGTACAAGAAGTTCAAGCCGTCATCACTGTACAGCAGATTATACTTGCTTACCCACTGATTATAAGCATTTCTTCCTTGCGTTGCTACCCCTGTCACATTGGCAAATCTGTCACTCAAATCAACCTGCAGCCATTGATTAACATCACCACTGACAGCTGCCCAACCTCCCGCCATCGCTCCATTGGCTTTAAAGTGCAGTCTGCCTTGGCTTGCGAGATGATTGATAGAATCTGTAGATGCACTGATTTTTCCCGCAGATATTGCCCCGTTTCCAATGCCGACAGGGTCTTTACATTCTAAATGATTCACAACATCAACAAACAAAATATAGATAAACTTAGTTGTTCTATATTATGGTCGTTGTTGCACACCATGGCAACTTCAAACCTATTAACTTTTGTGATGATACACGATGAACCTTCAGGCGGCGTTATGCCCGACTTCCAAAGTAATATATATTTAGCGCATAACCGACCCACGCACTCTCATTGGACAACACACATCACGTACACAGTCGAACGACGGATATCAGACAATATACCGCTATGGGTTTATTTACTAAGTAGTATAGATAAATATTCACTCTAGTTTAGCTCCAAAACATATTTCATGTTGGATAGTAAGGTCTTAGCCAGGACAGACGATTGTTCCATACTCTTTGTGGGATACTTTGAACGTCTGTAAATTTTACCGAGTACGTTGCGGTTTCACAGACTGCATGCATAATATATTCTCATTGTGTTTCTACAAAGCTTAACTCCTACAATAATTTATTTCCACACATATCTCACTTATAACTAAACCTAGCAGTATGCGGCAAGTTTGTTACATTTTGCATAGGTTCGACTCCTGTTGGCTGATCTCAGAAATATATATTTTTTCTGAGTGCCCTGTTTCAATATACGTTTCAAAGGTGTCGTGAGGGCTATCATCTATCAATCTTTTGTGATTAATATTTGTTTTACAATACAGCATATTTGTTTTACAAAACAGCATATTTGAATCAAGTTAATAATTTCTGACATGATTTTCCTTATGAAAAAACCTTTTCACAGTACCTTGAAAACAACCGTAGAGCTCCACCCTCATTACTATGCGGCCCGGCCAAGCTATTGGTCGAAAACGGATGTAACGTGCCGTGATTGGTGGGTTAAGCTCATGATAAACAACAGTGTCGTCGTCTGTGTTTCCAGCAAATATCTAAATTAATCAGGGCAAAAAGAAAGCGTTTAATAACTAACAACCATTTTGCTTAAACGTCATATCTCCACAAACCAAACATCATCTGGTACTTAGGGCCACAACAGCTACGATGTCTAGGGCTGTAATGCACTCATTGGCTAAATTGATTTCCGGTGAGTGGCGAATTGGCTTTTAATTGGGCCGAATTGGAATTTTGTGGAGCTGATTTGCGCCAAATTGTCAAACTGGCCCCAGAAGGGGTTAAATTAGCCCTAGGGGTATAAGGGCTATTTTTGGCATTTTGGGATCAAAACAGATCTTCTCGTGATAAACAGCAGTGTTGCCGCCTGTGTTTCCAGCAAATATCTAAATTAATCATGACAAATAAAATAGAGTTTAATCACTAACAACCATGTTGCTTAATTGTCATATATCCACAAACCAAACGTCATCTAGTTCGTTTTTAGCAGCATATGTTAAATATTAGAGCAGATCGAAAGGATATTTAAAAACTCCACTTTGTGCCCGTCAGATATGTATATGTAGTATATGTGTTAAAGTACTCCTAGTTTAATATCCCTACGTATAAGTTGCTTTTATATATTCTTTCTTTTGGTATTAAGTCTATGTGTGTTTGTGTTTAAGATCAAGGGAATAATACTAAAATGCAAGCTTCAAAGTTACTTTACCTTGTTTTGTCCTGCTTCTATGTGCATATAGTAAGGGAAGTGCACCCCATAGTCACTGTACTGTAGATTATACTTGATAACCCATTGACTGCTTTGTCCCTGTGTTGCCACTCCTGTTACCCTGGTTTGACGTCTAAGATTAATCTGGAGCCATTGATGGCCATTGTTATGACCCGCTATCCACGCAGATTTATTTAGTCTTCCTCTGACGTCGGCAGGGTTCGGAAACCATTCCGAAGATGCCCTTATTTGCCCATCAGAGATTTCACCGTTTTCCATCCCAAGAGGTTTTTGACATTCTAAAGGTTTGATGGCAGGGAATTTAATTAATTTATTTTCGACTCAACTTGAAAAATGTTATCTGCACTTTAATTTAGACATCTCGGGACGGTTGTTCGAAAGCCAATTAACGCTAATCCTGAATTAATAATCAATCGGGGTTTTAACGTCCTTGTATAAAAGTGTTTTTTTCATTGTTGATATTTTGAACTGTAGATTTTAAGATTACTCAACACGGTGGGGCCAGACCTACCCTCAAATGTGTCATATGATCATGTAAACGAGGGTTTTAAGTTTTAGTTTGTATGCTAAAGGCACGTAAAAAACATGAAGTTGAAC
Source organism: Desmophyllum pertusum (assembly GCA_029204205.1). Taxonomy (NCBI): domain Eukaryota; kingdom Metazoa; phylum Cnidaria; class Anthozoa; order Scleractinia; family Caryophylliidae; genus Desmophyllum; species Desmophyllum pertusum. The sequence continues at coordinate 103,894 of MU825411.1, read as the reverse complement.
TCGAGTTGAACGACAACAGGTACAGAGTCAACAATATTCACTAACAGCAAAACATGCCTTGTGCTGTTGCCTTACCAGGGCATTGTGTACCATCTCCAGAATATCCTTGTAGACAAAAACAGGTGAAAGAGCCGAAGGTGTTGATGCATGCAGTGTCCGTGCTACAGTTGTGTGTTCCATTTTGGCATTCATCTTCATCTGCAGAAATATCAGTATATTACTTTGTACGCAAGACTGACGGGAGGTCGAATAAACTAAATATCGCGTTTGATTGGTTTATAGTAGAAGGCTAACGGCTACGCAAGTGCAAGCAAATTATCATGAATTCTAACGTGAGGGCAATCGGTAATTTTTTTTGTTTATATTTATGTGGAAAAACTTTAGATAAATCAAAAGTTAGAGTAATTTGATCTCTAAATAAGTGAATAAACGCGCTCTTCTTGAAAATATCTCATTGATGAGACTTTCTACTAATTAAAGAATAAAGTAAAATACAGTTGGTCCTCTCCATACGGACACCTACCTTTCACGCAAAGTTCAATGGGTTTCGGCAAACTACCAAACATTTTCTTAAAAAATATATAACCTCTAATAGTGCGGACATTTTTGTAATACGGCCAACATACATCATTACTCAGCCCCAGATATACTTACTTCATATCAACTGTACCTTGTTATTCTGGACAATTTTAAAACGCTTTCGCCGGACTATTTATATTCCGAAAGACCGTCTGCAATACCTTGGATACATCCGTAGAGCTCCACCCTCATTGATATGTGGGTACTCCAAGTAACTGGTCGAAAACGGACGTAACGTGCCGTGATTGGTGGGTTTAGGTCATGATAAACAACACTGTCCGCGTTGGTATTACCAGCAAAATCCTAAATCAGTAAAAAAAAAAAATACCAGAGATCAATTCAAAACGAAGTGGAACTTCATTATGCTCCCAAACTACATTTTAGTGAATATACATTTAACAGCTACAAACATTCCCAGGATTAGTTATAAGAGCAACGCATATGACTTTATGTGGAGGAGCTAAAAGTCGGTCAACATCTCCACTTAATTTGTCTGTGGTTTGTTTGTTTGTTTGTTTGTTTGTTTGATTTTTACAATAGCAGTGAGTCATCGATACGGTGTTAAAAACCCCTCCATATCGCATCATAATGGCATATAAAGACATATCAATATTTTTGGTGGATTAATTTTACCTCACCTGTTTTACGTCAAGTCCTTTTTGTGTGTAGTACAAGAAGTTCAAGCCGTCATCACTGTACTGCAGATTATACTTGGTTACCCACTGATCATAAGCATTTCTTCCTTGCGTTGCTACCCCTGTCACATTGGCAAATCTGTTACTCAAATCAACCTGCAGCCATTGATTAACATCACCACTGACAGCTGCCCAACCTCCCGCCATCGCTCCATTGGCTTTAAAGTGCAGTCTGCCTTGGCTTGCGAGATGATTGATAGAATCTGTAGATGCACTGATTTTTCCCGCAGATATTGCACCGTTTTCCATGCCGAGAGGTACTTCACATTCTAAATGATTCACAACATCAACACAAACAAAAAGTATATGTTCTTATAATTGTTGCACACTATTGTCACTGCAACGCTATCAAGTAGCGCTCTGTGTAAGAACGATAGCAGCAACGACAATAACCTGCGTAGCAAGCGTTTACATGGGAATATATATTTTTATTGATGGTGGTGCTAAGGGAAACGGCCGTAGGCTGCGTAAAGCGTCTCCTTTTTCCTTCTTTCCCGGCTCGCAAAGCAGGAAGGACAAATGAGAGAAAACGCTTGCTAGGCAAGATGAGACTAATTCAAGAAATAAGTAAAATACAGTCGAACTACTCCATATATAAGGAGACCTCCCTATCACATACAGTTCAATGTGTCCCGGCAAACTGCAAAACATTTTCTTAAAAAAATATAACCTCTAATAATGAGGACATTTTTGTAATATGGACAACAGACATCATAACTCAGCCTCAGATACTAGACTTACTTCATATATACTGTACCTTGTTATTACGGAATAACTTTCTACAATACCTTGGATACATCCGTAGAGCTCCACCCTCATTGATATGTGGCTACTCCAAGTAAGTGGTAGAAAACGAATGTAACGTGCCCTGATTGGTGGGTTTAGGTCATGATAAACAACACTATCCTCGTTGGTATTACCAGCAAAATCCTAAATCAGTAAAAAATACCAGAGATCAATTCAAAACCTAGTGGAACTTCGTTATATTCACAAAATAAATTTGAATATAACAACTGTTTAAAAGATATAAACATTCCCGGGATTAGCTATAATCGATACGGGATTTTATCTAATAAGAACAATTGCAACGCATATTGCCATATAATTTTGTTTGGAGAAGCTCAAAGTAGTACGGCAACACCTCCACTTTTTTGTGGTTGGTTTATTTGTTTGTTTGTTTGTTTGTTTCATTTTTATAATAGCATGAGTGAGTCATTTATGAGGTGTTAAAAAATCCTCCATGTCGCAACATAAAAGCATATCAAACCTTATAATATTCAAATATGTTTCTCACGCGCGATTGGTCTAAACACGTCACGTGACGTAGCCAAAACTGGAGAATATCTGGTGTTAGTATATACCAAACCAGTGAATAGTGCTTTTCGCGCGTTCTGATTGTCTAGCTCGGAGGTGAATAGTCTTTGCTATTCACCTCCGAGCAAAACAAAATGGCCGTGCGTTTTGCTTCTTTGATCAAAGCAGAAATTACTTCCATAAACGAGGCCGCTACACGTCACTGTGTTATCAAAAATACCTGAAGATATTTAGAGGTGATAATTTGTAGCAAGTTAAATCGTGTCACTAAATAAAATCGCCAAAAATACCGTACAAAATGTTTTGTTTACTATCGAGCAAATAGCTAGAGTAAGAACGTGACAACGCTCAGTTGTAAATAATTTCGAACAGTTGTTCCAAACGCTGTCCAGTCCAACCAACTTTAAAATGCAATTCCTACCTGAAATCCTGAATACAGCAGTGTCTTTTTTTAAGCAAGAAGTCCCTGTAATTATTTCAAACCTGCCAACGATTTAGTTTTGTATTCGGATCGACTAATCTCGGTCTCACTACGCTAGAAAATATTCTTGTTGCCGTATCATGATCAAAAACTGCCCAAATGTTGTGGCTTCTCCAAAATTCACTGCTTCTCCCCTCCGGTAAATTAAAAGCAGGAACATAAGACGGTGGATGCAGTCACATGTGAGAAATAATTGAACTGTAATTACGAAAACGTCTTCGGATAGGCAGCATCTTGACCATCTTGTCCAGTTTATAACGGCACTTGCAGCTTCAACATCAGTTTCTCAGGCAATAGTAACTGACAGAACTTGTAAAATACGAGAAAATAGAACTCGTCGCTTTTGGTCCATCAGTAAAAACGGAAAAAATAATAATTTTCTTCCTGAAATCGTCAAAGTCCAACATACGAGACTTGTTGATCGCCTGATGTTGTCATGTGACTTTTCCCGCGCTGTCCTTGGTCGCGCGTAGGGTTCCACTTTTAAAGGATTTTTCCGATTTTTCGCGGTAAAATAAATCTATAATTTTGGAGCTAGCTATTTCACTGGTTTGGTATATACTAAAACAATTATTTACCTCAGTGTCGGTGAAAAGTGGTCGATATTTACACTATTCACCTCCACTTCGGCGAATAATTGTTAATTATAACCGATCAAATATTTTTCTCGCGCGCGATTGGTCTAAACACGTCACGTGACGCAGCCAAAACTGGGGAATATCCGGGTGATATTCCCCAAGTGATATTCCCCAGTTTTGAAAATTTGCGTTTCACCTTCGCACGTTCATTTTTCGTCTCAAATAAATTGCTAAATTAAATAAAACTGATTATTTTGAACAGACTAGAAATATTTTTGAATGCCAGCAGATTTATTTTGATGTTTAACAGCTTGGCGTCCTTGGCCGACCGAGATCATCCACGGCAAACAGAGCGGCCTTGTGAACAAATATTTGAAGGATAATAACTACAATAGCCTGCATTTGGCTTCAAAAAAATATGCTCGGATATTTGTCCTTGGACATTATCTGTTCCTCGCAGCTCACAGTTTTCCTCGAGCTTCGCTCTCGGAAAACTGTTCGCTTCTCGGAACAGATAATGTCCGCGGACAAATATCCGAGCATATTTCTTCGCCAAATGGAGGCTATTGTTTATTTACAATATACTCACCACAGGATGTTTCAATTGTTGGCAATCTGATTGATTTCCTGTTCGAGGCATATGAGCAATGTGCCATAACTACCTTATTTGGGAAGCCCGCTAATTACGGGTTTGGGGCACGTGCTCATTAGCATGTCAGTACTACTTATTTATATGCAAACTCGCATCTTCTGTAACATTTGCACTGAAGAAGGCAGAAGTTTCAGATGAAACATGTCTATAAAATTTAAAGTGGTCGTGTAGTAATTAAAAATTATTGTCAGTTTGTTACTGTCTAGACCTTTTGGTTATATATCAATGTTTGTGTGAATTACGTTTTCCTCACCTGTTTTACATCTACTCCCTTCTCCGTGTAGTGCAAGAAGTTAACTCCATCATCACTGTACTGCAGGTTATACTTGGTTACCCACTGAGAATGAGCATTTCTCCCTTGCGTTGCTACGCCTGTCACATTAGTAAATCTGTTACTCAGATCAACCTGCAGCCATTGATTAACATCACTATGATAAGCTGCCCAAGATCCCTGCAAGATTCCATTTGCTTTAAAGTGCAGTCGGCCTTGGATGGCGAGATGATTGTCAATTTCTGTAGATGCACTAATTTGTCCGTCAGATATTGCACCGTTTTCCATGCCGAGAGGTTCTTTACACTCTAAATGATCCACAACATCAACACAAACAATATATATATATTTAGTAAAAATCTACTAGTATACTAATACAAATGAGACAATCTGATTGGCTGAGCTACTCGTATACACGACCCCACAAGCTGTAAGCTTTTAAATTTCATCGTGTTTAAATAAAGGTTATGTATGTATGTATGTATACTATCCGCCATTAGTGTGCAGTGGCTGGAGTTGTTATGATTTTTACTAAAACAATTAGATTAAATACATATATGTTCCATGTTACTTTGTTGCTGTACACCATGGTAACCCTATCAACCTACGTGATGATACACAACGAACCTTCAATTCAGTCCACTTTCACCAGTCTAAAGATCAAGGACGAGATCAAGGTTTCACATTTACCTTGAAAACAACCGTAGAGTTCCACCCTCATTGATATGTGCTGATACCAAGCTAATGGTCGGAAACGGATGTAACGTGCCGTGATTGGTGGGTTAAGCTCATGATAAACAACAGTGTCCTCGTCTGTGTTTCCAACAAATCTCTAAATTAATTATGGAAAAAAGAAAAGAATAATAGTCAGGAAACTCAAATTTACACTTTGTTTTTGCAGAAAAGCTTTGCGAAATAGAAATAAATAAATACAAGAAAAACAAATATACCATTATTTTGCAAATGAAAGTCCAAGCGTCAACTCAAAGTGTTCACGCTTTTCTGATTCGCCCATTAAGGGAATCATAATAACATGCAAGCTTCAAAGTTACCTTGTTTTCGTTTTGTCCTGGTTCTATGAAGTAAGAGAAGTGCACCTCATTATCATAGTCACTGTACTGTAGATTATACTTGGTAACCCAATGGTCAAAACCGTTTCTTCCCTGTGTAGCCACTCCTGTTACCCTCATTTTGCGTCCCAGATCAATCTGCAGCCATTGATCGCCATTATTATAACGCACTACCCATGCTCCTTCTTTGACTCCAGATTTCAGAAAGTTTAGTCTTCCTTGGATAGCGGCATGATTCACGCTCCATTCCGAAGAGGCAGTAATTTGCCCGCTAGAGATTGCACCGTTTTCCATTCCAAGAGGGTTTTGACATGCTAAAGGTTTAATGACAGCAAATTTATTATAGCTTCAAAAATAACAACTCTCCGCACTTAAGACATCTGCGCCCGGTTATTATTTGAAATCCGATTAACGCTGATCCTGAGTTAACCCTATTCAGACCGGGCTTTCTTTTTCTTTCTTTGGTCGCTCTCCTCACATCCCTCAACCCCCTCCCCCCCCCCCCCCCCCCCCCCCCCCCCCCTTCCCTTGATTTTTTCAAAACGACGACCTCCAAAACTTCCTACCCGGCGATTTTTCCTTGCAAGCGCCATCGTGACCAGTTCTCGTATCTCATCTCAAAGGGGCTTGGGATCATATCAACATGTTGACTTTCGATCGTACCGAAGCGAAATAATTATCCATTAAACATGTTAAAGGACTGGTTTTGTGCCTCGAATACGCAATTTATAGGCTGAGATGATAATTAAAGACAAAGCACTATTTCTTTGTAAGTAATTTGCTTTTATTTAGTCGAAACCCACATATTCCGCTCATGGTAAAATCGGAAAACGCGCGCCCACTACTTACTCCAAATTAAATTAGGGGCAACTGGCAGTGGTATTAAGACGGATTCCGCTCAACGTTCGAGCAATAAGTGCAAAAATTAATTACTAAAAATCTACTCATAGCACGGTAACATTTTGAATACTATTTGAAACATATCACTTTAATTCACTTCTCCAAGTGACCCCGCAATTAAATTCTCAAGCATTCTCGAGAAAATTAATGTCAAACCTCGTAAAAAATGATAAAAACGCACGCCATTTTGTTTTGAACTGACAAGAAGCGTCTTTTTAATTAAAATATGTAATGACTTCTCTCGCGGGGTCAGCTTGGGAGCTAATTTATCGATAATTTCTTCTTAACTGTATTCATAATGTTACCGTGCTATGAGTATTTTTTCGGTAACTTAATTTGTTGCACTTTTTGCTCGAACGTCCAGCGGAAATCGTCTTAACACGTTTTACCAAAGACGTACACTACATGCACATTACCCAAACTATCATCGCAATGTTAGATTCAACGAGCCGTTTAGCGTTTTTGCTGCTGTGGAGTTAAACCACGGATTTTGTTTTACATGTGCGATTCTGGATTTTTGTTTTTGTTTTAATTTGATCAATAAATCTGAAAAAATGTCATTCCTCAATCTACAGATGTTTGGAAGCCAATATTGGTACATATATTAATGTATCAGTGACTCGTTTATAATTCCCTCTCCACATTTCGGTCAAAAATAGGAAGCAAATACTCAAAATATAAATATGTTAGTTATTTGCCTGTTATACTGTTTCTCAAACAGGAAATAATCGAACGTGACTTACCTACAACAATGTTCACAGCCAAAATATTTGCAAATACGGCCAGTAAAACAGCCAACTGAAAACAACAGAAAAGTTCATTTGAGCTCGACGAACATGAAATGTGAAAGAAATTGTTTGACATACCTTACGGTGGAAAATAGGATTCGGCATGGTCTGGGCCGGGGTTTGAAATACGTATGGGAGTCTCAACTCAGTCTGACGTTTACATCATGAAGGTGAAGATGTTTTGAATGCGTCAGTGTTGCGGAAATGATAAAAGGTCTTTTGTTTGTATTCTGTTAGGATCACCGCAGGTGGTAGTTATTGTTGTTTACTCGACTAATTTTTGTTAGGTGTGTCCACCAACTGATGTTTTTGATCAAGGACCTCAGCTCTGGAGAGACAGATCGTATTACTACTATTTTATGAGATTACACTGTCTGAATATTTTTATCATGACAAATTCTGCAAAGTGAAATAAATCCTCGCAATTAATGCAAATTGAACAAACATTTTTATCGTTGAAAGTGACGGGGGGTGAATTTACACAACCGACAACACTGCGGGGCCTAAAAGGAGGAATCTCTAAAAGGCAGGATATATAATGACATTAACAAAGCAAATCAATGTTAACAAATAATCACCTTGAACACAGCTACGATAATTGATAGTTTGTCCTGTAAATAAGCAGCTGTTTTACGTTTATTCTTTTAGCTGCACGAAACAGATTGAAATTTTCGATTTTGCAAGTACACGAGTCGAAAGTCATCGTATAAAGGGAGCAATACCCAAACACTTACTGTTTTTACTTTACTTTATAATAGTTTAACAATACAAAAGTTACAAGTACTGAAGGAAAAACCCAGGAAAAAAACAGGAAGTACTTCCCTAAATATAGAACTACCCAGTCATAAATTAAAAATAGGCACTGCAACAATAGACACTGCAGTTATCTTCAACACAGCTCAGCAACACGGTTAGCTAGACCTGGCATGATTAGCGCTCAAAACTAGAAGACGCTGACAGCTGTTTCGCTCTTATTGGAGTTCGTCAGCGCGTAGTAGCTATAAAACACAATGACCGGCACTCAATGACACTTCATCTATCCCATATATGTAGCTACAATCGTGGACAATAGTCTTGGGACACTTTGTATTTTTAAGGTATTTCCTGCCTGTCAGTTAACAAACTACCCATATACCCCTCCCCCCAGACAATGTTGAATCCGCGTGGCCAGAGTGCTGCTTACATTTCAACATTGTTGGGGGGGGGGGGGGGGGGGGGGCAGAGGGGCTTAGCGTTAAAAACATCGTTTTCGCGGTGGACAACTGCAATTCCCGAGTGTCCCAAGGACTTTTGACCATGATTGTAGTCACTCTAGAAACAAGCTAAAATAAATTATCGGTTATCAAACTGACCACTGATCACGTATTAAGGCAGGACTTAACCTAAATGCCATTTTTCCGCGACTTAACATGGGTTAAATGGAAATATCTCGTTCACGTTTCTTGCAATCCAAAACCTCTATGCTCATCCCATGAATCTATGTTATGGAGTGTTTTGTAAATTTTTTGGTGATTTTTGGGTATATTTGGGAGGATATAGTTTTTCTCAAAGGAGTTGTAAAATTTAGGAAAATGAGAAATGTTGAAGATTTGATGTAGTTTTAAAATTAGAATTTGAAGTTAAAAATTAGTAGATTGACAATTGACGACAGTTGATAACCACGCAAGAGCACTCGCGTGGGTATCAACTGCCTGTTGGTGTTCCAAAAATTATTTTCTTTCTTCTATCCCTTCTTTAAATCTCTTAAAATTTCATTGAAATTTAGGTTAAGTCCCGCCTTAAGGGCTCCGTGTTGATTATATATTTTCTTCCGATCGGGATGGGTAACTTCCTGTTCTAACAGAGCGAGTTTATGCGGTGGGGTCCGGCACAAACAGCTATCACAGTGGCGATTTTGTAATGGCGTACCCTAATGTCGTATTGAAAATTGATGACCACAACAGTCTGCAAAAATAACGATTTTGTAGTATAGCTTAAGGTGGCTCGCCTTGATTTTTGAAGGGCATGTCATTCCGAACTTGAATGACTGATACTTAATTGTCAGAGCTCCATCTAGCTAGCAACTTAAACCATTTACTAGAAATTGGATGAAATGTCCACAAAGGTAAATTTGATTGGCATCGGTGTTATCATAGCAACGCAGATATGACGTCATGTGTTTTACATATAACCAATTTTTCTCGAAATCTAGACCTAAACATTTAAAACGACCTAATGGCATTTGTGGTTCTTCGCGACTACAAATTTTTGAAATTTTGAGTACGCTTTTGAAATAAATTGGGCTGAATAGCTTTCTTTGATAAATTAAATATTCACCTCACTTTCTGTTTATTCATCAAAAATAATACATTAGGAAAACCTTTTTCACCTCACTTTGTTATCAGGCAGGAACTACAAATGTACAAGTAAAAAGCTCTCTGTTGCTTAGTTAGACATCGACAAAGCCATCTTGCGAGCTTGTTTGAAGATGCTTCAGTTTCCATGCAACCATAGTTAATAGAGGGAAATGGTTATGAAGCCCGGCAAACTTCAAAGGAGAAAACAAAGACGCCAATATTTATGTTGGAAGGTCCACGACCCTGCACAATCTTTTGTTTTGCGTAATCGAAACGTTTCTATTGGTTAGTTGCTTCGTTGCTTGAACACACGTAAACACCTATTGTATTTTGTCAGGTTTGTGCACGGTCAAGGCCAAACAAAGCGAAGAAAAACATATAACAAAGACTTTTGTCGGGCTTCATAACCATTCCATTCAAATTTAAAAGAAGCAATATTTATGTTGGAAAGTCCACGAACGTGCATAATCTTTTGTTTTGCGCTCACATCCTATATATGGTTGAATTAGGTATGTAACCAAGCCGCTTCTATTGTTTATTTTTTCGGACAACTCAAAACCTATTGCCAAAAAGCAAACAAAAACATGAAACAAAGATCGAACTTTGAGGGATCATAACGGTTACCATTTCCCTTTATCAACTTTAATAATATATAAAGTCTTGTGTAAGTACATTTGTATAATATGCAAGAAAAGTCTCGGAATCACCAAGTTTCATGATCAGGTTAATATTAATAAAAGCAACTTTATAACAAACACCCTGAAAACTTGGTAAACTGGAAAATGTTCTTATCTTTTGCCTTAGAAATAATTACAATAATTATGTATTCATGGCAGTTTCGTAAGCTAAAAGCATGCGATAAACAAGCTCCATTTTGTAGTCTAGGGCCTCCACAGACCAGAGAGATAGTTGCCGACAAATAAAACAAATTTTCTATACCAAAAAAGCCATTGCGTGAAGCTAGTTATCCATAACTAAAGCCCCCCGGCTAAGCGAATCAAAAGTGTTATTAAACAGCTGCAATCTAACACAGGTTGCTTTCAAACTTTTGACAGGGACCTAGTCAAATCAGGTCATTTTGTAATAGACCCTGGATAAAAAAACTGTATTGACATCAGCGGTTAAGCGTATTATTGATATTATAACTATCAAAATGAAACTCTCTGAACGATACACCAACGGCTTCGTTTATACGAAATTATGATCAAAAATTAATGAGCTTACTTCTTTGATCCAGAGAAGAGGTAAAAGACTCCATGGGGAAACTCGTCATCTCGATGAAAATAAAAATAAACCCACGCCTTGTTTACCGTCAAGTTACACCAACAACACAAAACCTTGAAATTTCCTTGAAGACGATCTAAGTACAAATGAGTCGCCGAAAATGTCAGGTAAGCCCATGTTCAACTGTGAATTTTTGAAACATTAACTTTGTTTGATTTTTGAAGCATGAATCGACACCAGACAAAACTATACACTAAGCAGTTTTGGGACGGATTAAAATGTATAATATACTTCTATACTTCTTGTATTTTCAGAAAACGACTCTCTGGATTTTTATCCGAGCCTTGATGGTGCGGATCACTATTGGAGGTGTGTTTACAAGTATGGTTTCTATGACAAGCATATCATTCAGATCTATAGATAAAGGACTCAGAATAGAAGTTAGCTTATGAACTTTTAGGCACACACAATATTAAATTGGCTTAACTCAAAGGTACCGAATTTTGAAGAATACCATATCTTTATTTCTAATAATGATCAAGACACGTTACATGGACGAGAAAAGCCTGGCGCATTTTGATTTGAGAAAAATCCTAACAGTGAACTCTCACCGACTGATTTAACACATGATCATCAGTCTTACATGTGTACATCGTTGTGATTTCAATTTATTATGGTTGACTCTTGGTTATTTTTTATATAAAACGCTTCACATAACTTGTTTCCCAATTTTGTTATTCAGAAATGTCTCAAGGATGTAGCTCGTACACTGAACTTAACACCTCTGACAGACATGTAGATTCTATTGTAACATCTGCTATATGCGACTCGTCCATTGTCAAACAATGGTATCGCTTCACTGGCGATGCTGGGAACGTTATACCGGAAACTTGCCCTAACGCTGTCTCCTGTAACACCGCCGCTCCTGGCTGGTTAAACGGAGTCCATCCCACAACTGACGAGGGCGCGGTTACGAGGACAGTGTGCTACCACTTCAGCGGATCATGTTGTCATTGGAGCAATACAATTCAAGTCAAGAACTGTGGAGCTTTTTATATTTACGAGTTAGTCCCCCACCTGTCTGTGCCTTGAGATACTGTGGCGCGAGTGTGGGTTAGTGTTTTCATTCATTCATTCATTCATTCATTCATTCATTCATTCATTCATTCATTCATTCATTCATTCATTCATTCATTCATTCATCTATCCATCCATCCATCCATCCATCCATCCATCCATCCATCCATCCATCCATTCATTCATTCATTCATTCATTCATTCATTCATTCATTCATTCATTCATTCATTCATCCATCCATCCATCCATCCATCCATCCATCCATCCATCCATTCATTCATTCATTCATTCATTCATTCATTCATCATTCGTCATTCGTCATTCGTCATTCGTCATTCGTCATTCGTCATTCGTCATTCGTCATTCGTCATTCGTCATTCGTCATTCGTCTTTCTTTCTTTCTTTCTTTCTTTCTTTCTTTCTTTCTTTCTTTCTTTCTTTCTTTCTTTCTTTCTTTCTTTCTTTCTTTCTTTCTTTCTTTCTTTCTTTCTTTCTTTCTTTCTTTTATACACAACGGCGATTTTGCAATGACGTGCTCTAATGTCGCATTTAACGCCACACTTAAGAAATTGCTGATCACAGTAGTCTGCACAAATAACGGTTTTGTGGTATAGGTTGTATTGGCCTTTAAAGATCCGAAAATTATAAAATTTTTATACTTGGCTATTCCTCATTCACAGATTTTACGGTCTAATTAATGACATTATTCAAGTTATTTCAAGCCTTCAAACATATTTTCTACGAATAATACTCCGGTAAATAATACAATATTTTATTGTATTCAGAATCATCATAGCAGTAGAAATCCTCAGATATAATACACTGTAAAGTAAAAACATTTTTACTGTTTGTGGACTTAACTTTGTCAAAGTAAATATATTTTCCTAACTACTTAGTTAAATATCGTTTCAGCCATGTTGTGAGTTTGTTTGAAGATGCTTGTTTTCGAGCTGTACCCATGCAACGCAGTGAAAGGCAGCTGGCTTGGAGCAGATAAATGTCATTGTTTCTGAACTCTTGTTTACCAAGCTCCACATATCAATTACCCTTAGGATTTCAATAGATGAAATGAAGATATTAGGGCCTCCACAGACTATATAGCTAGAGAGATAGTTCTCGGCAACTATTAAGTTGTCGATCATAAAAAGTTATCGATAACAAAAAAGCTAGTGTGTGAAGCTAGTTATCGATAACTAAGGGCATTAGTTATCGACAACTTATCGACAACTTTTTGTGATCGACAACTAAATAGTTTTCGACAACTATCTCTCGAGTCTGTGGAGGCCCTTAGTTGCTAAACTTTCATTTCCAATCAGTCGTTTACCACAATTTATTGTGCCCAAGTGTTATTACACACATGTAAATATAATATTTGCTAGCGAATAGGAATTTTATGTTTTTATCCCTGATTATTATCATTACTAGAATACCTCATTCAATCACGAGTAGATATTGTTATGTAATCATGCAAGGCATGGCTAGGGGGTGTGGGATTGCAATGTATTGAACCCCCCATCTTTTATTCCGGTATAAAGTAGCGTGTTCTCGGTGCCAAGCATCCATTCACTTGTGATTCCTTCACTGGTTGACACGTCTTTTTTCATACCCCACCTCCTCCCCTTGTTCTGTCCAGTGTCTTCTTTGATGTAGTTCAGGTTATTGCCGTTTTTGTGCCCTCACCTTTACTGGGCTCAATACATTTTCCAGATTCAAAGATTTTTGTACTGAGTAAAACATTTTACTTATTGATTAAACCGGCTTTGGGCCTTTGCCCTTAGCCGGCCATTTTTACTCCAACTCAGTGTTTGTGATTATTAGCGCCCAGTAAACGAGCGCGGGTAATGCAGCCTATGTAGTTTCCTTACAAGAGCAGGGGAGAAAAGCATAAAACAACTTACTGTATAATTAGGCCCGGACTAAACGTCGAACTTTTCACAACTCAAAACGTTTTGTGTTTTGTGCACGATAAAAGCCAAAAAGCAAACAAAAACAGGAAACACAATTGAAGCATTGTAGGTGGTTACGACTTCCCTTTATCAACTTCAATAATATATAAAGTATTGTACAATACTTTATATATTATTAAAGTTGGTAAAGGGAAGTAGTAACCGTTATGAACCCTACATTTTATGTCTAACTTCAGTTCAACACGGCACGACCACGTAAGTACATCTCGGCATCACCAAGTTTCACGAATAAAAGCAACGTTATAATAAACATTCGAAAAACTTAATACTGAAATGAAAATGTTCTTCACTTAATCTTTAGAAATGTATGCCACTTACAACAATTATTCCTTCGCATCTAAAGGCTAAAGGCATGCGATTATAAACAAGCTCCACTTTGTAGTTAAGCTTGTATCTAGCACAGTTTGTTTTCAAACTTGTGAACATGACCTAGTCAAATAAGATAATTTTATTAAAAGTGTTAATTGCATAAAAGATTGTTTTGACATCAGCAGTTAAACATGATTATTCATAACTCTAAGGCCTCGTTTCTATCGTTTCAATCAAGACGTTTCTGATCAAAAATTAATAATACAATACAATACAATACAATACAATACTTTATTTAAAGCAAACAAAAACATGGAACACAAATGAAACATTGTAGGTGGTTACCACTTCCCTTTATCAACTTTAATAATATATAAAGTTTTGTGTAAGTACATCTCGGAATCACCAAGTTTCATGAATAAAAGCAACTTTATAAAACAAATTCGAAAAACTTGGTAACAATGAAATGTTCCTCACTTAATATGTAGAATGATTGAAACGATAGAAACGAGGCCGTTGGTGAATTCTCCAGAAAGTTCTATTCTTAGAGTTATAAATAATATGTTTAACTGCTGATGTCAAAACAAAATTTCTGCAATTAACCCTTTTAATAAAATAATATTATTTGACTAGGTGACGTTCGCTTATTTGACTACAAGTAGGTCACGTTAAATTATTACTGTGCTAGTAATAAGCTTACCTATTTGATTCAGCGAAAGGGGAAAATACTCCACGGATAAACTCATCATCTGAGTGAAAAGTAAAAGTAAACCTTGGCCTTGATCAGCGTCATGTTCGGCGAACAACACCGATCTTTGTTTTCCTTGAAGACGTTTTATTTTTCGATCTAACCAAAAAATGGGTCGCAAAACAATTCAGGTAAGCCCATGTTGAAATGTGAATTTTTAAAACACGAAGCTTGAATTTTAACTTTGTTTGACTTTTGAAGCATGAATCGACCTGAAAAAACTATTCTAAATAACTAAAGCTACATATTAAGCTATTGGGATAAATTAAAATATATATACTTCTCAAATTGATTTGAATTTTCAGAAAACGACTCTCTGGATTTTTATCCGAGTCTTGATGGTGCGGATCACTATTAGTAGAGGTGTGTTTACATATTTTTTTACAAGTATGGTTTCTATACTAAGCATATCATTCGGATTCAGAATACAAGTTAACTTATCAACTTTTAGGCGCGCACGATAATTGGCTTCGCTCAAATGCCGCATTTTGAAGAATATCATATCAATATCTCTATATTTGACTATGACAGATTAGTGACGCTAAATTGTGTAATAAATGAAAAATGCTGGATGAATCTACGTTTTATTGGAAAACATGCAGACCTGTAATTTAATTGTCCGATTCCTAAAACTCTAAAGGCTTCCTTTTATTTTATTAAAATAGTCCTCAGTTGAAAAGGTTATTGGCATCTACATCCTTAAAACTTGACGTTATAATGTCTTCAATGTTCGTAACGAAATATTATTAAAATATTCAAAATGGGTTAGCTTCAATCTATCGATCTGTTTGTTATAAATGGTGGAGCAGCAAGGGTCCATTGCGTGGAATTAGCTCTCAGTTTATGACTTGCTGGGATTCAAACGGGTGAGGCTAAATCGCGTGGGTGGGTGGGTCGTGTGTCGTGGCAAACTGGCCCATGATTAAAAAAAAGGATTCTCACTGATTCCCTTTAGGAAAACTTTTTTCTATTAAGTAAAAACATTTTTCTTTCATGTCTGTCGAACAATTTCGTTGTTTTCCCCTCCATGTCTGCCGGACAATTTTGTGAGAAAGTGGCCTGAAAAATGCAAGTATATGCTTTTCTTTGGCGTGCACGTTTGCCGAGAATTTATCAGAATTTTTTTTATAATACAAACTTTATTGAACTATTGTAGCTTGTTCATTCGTCATTCCGTGATGAGTAATATATGATGTCGAGTTTTTTCCCCAAGTGTACAGTGTTACGGAATTATGGAACTCACACTTGCAAATGTTTTAACAGAACATAATTTGGAGGAAAATAATTTGGAAGGTCTTCTTGTCTGTTTCAAGAATTTTCAGTCTTTAATAAAAAAGATGTTGTGAACCACTAGAACAGCGCAAGAGAGGATGATCTAAGAGAACACATCCCCCATACATGGGCCTCTTCCAATGATAATCTTTTTCAATCTAATTTTAGCGTGTGGTCATACTGCGCGGCTATTTTAAGGAAGACACCTGATTGGACAGTTGTAATGACGTAGGGAAATTTAAGAAACGCGATCACTTCTTTAAATTTCGATTTACGATTTCAGTAGATGGACATCAACACGACGGCGAGAAAAATCTTCGCAATGACGTCTGATCCTCTGATCATTGGCCGCGCGACCATGGGGACGAGAACTAAAATAACTTTCACAGCATGGCGCGAAGCTTAAAATAGATTGAAAAAACTATCATGGGGCATGGGGATGTGCTCTCTTAGATCATCCTCTCTTGAACAGCGATAGTGTCAATGTAACACCTTCACCAAAGTAAACATCTTTGAATTTATGAGCCTCTTTCATTGGCGAATATTCTGTGGCCCTTTTTAAAAATGTCATTTTGTAGCGAATTCAAATTGACCTTGTTAAGCACCATACACTTTGAGGTAATTTGAAAATTCAAAGATAACTGCTAACTCGGCGTGCACGCCAGAAATCCACCGGACAAAAACTGCTGTTGCGAGATGGCATTTGAATTAATGTATACATGTATGAGTGATGACGTGTCAATGACGCACGACGCACGACGCACGACGCACGACGCACGACGCACGACGCACGACGCACGACGCACGACGCACGACGCACGACGCACGACGCACCCACGCCGATTAGACAATCTCGATTCAAACAAAACATCAAGCATAATGCAGACCGGGTTGACTTTTCAGACCAGGATGAGACGTACAAGGGAGGGGGTCGGATGCTAAAACTTTCAGGAGCTGTTGGTTCGGTCCTCTCCTACATTTTGATGTCAGAACTGTCTGTCTGCAGCTTCTTACATTACAATGGCAACTGCGTTATGACATGGATGTTCACCCAAATATTAAAAGTTGTTATTCATTTTCTATTTTTGCTCGTGTTAATATTTTTAACACGTTTATGTTGCAATGATATACAACGAAACACAGGCTTTATTTAACTTTGTCTTGCCTGCTTTTTTTATTTTATAAAACGCTTCATATAACTTTTTTTCTGATTTTATTATTCAGTAGTGTCCCAAGGATGCAGCTCGTACACTGACTTTACAGATGCTGACAGACATGTAAGTTACGGGTCCGGTAGTAAATGTGACAGCCCCTTGTCTACTGGATGGTACCGCTTCACTGGTGACGCTGGATCCTATATGCCGGAAAGTTGCCCGGGAGTAGTCAATATTTGCGGCACTAGCTACCCTGGCTGGTTAAACGGGATCCACCCCACAACTGCTGAGGGCGTGGTCACAAGGACAGTGTGTTTCGTCTATAGTGCAACGGCGTGTTGTCATTGGAGTAGAACAATTGAAGTCCAGAACTGTGGATATTTCTATGTTTATAAGTTGTTAGCCTCACCTTGTAATATGAGGTATTGCGGCACAAACGTGGGTAAGTTTTTTTTTTACTTTTCGCAATATGACAAAATTTAAACCAATAAAATAAATATGCGTTTGCGTTAATACATCCAAATAACATGCCTTCTTCTATATGCCGTCACCTAACGCGGGAATTATGTATCCGCCATCTTAGATTTCCTGATTTTGCCATTATAATAACTCATAAGTAATTGATTAATAAGGACAAATAGCGAAAAAAAACGGAACGACGTCTCGGTGTCATCTTGGGACCATTATCAAGCAAATGTAAGTAACGGTCAACATAAAAAAAAAAATTATTGATACTGAAATTTAAAGGTGTCAAATATAATAGATTAAGACTGAATTAGTAATTGTTCAAGTGTCGAATACGGTGAGGCAGGAGGTGTCAACGGACTAAACAAATAGTATCGCACGGATGGAGTCCGACTCGGTGTTAAGACTCGGTTTTCTCTTGCGGATCCACAGCAGATTAAACAATCAAGTTTTCCCTGACATTTCTATAAGCTTTCCATTGGCTAATGGAAACCAATAAAATAATGCTAAACTGGTCTAAACATGTTAGAACAAAACAGGTCAAATTATCAACAAAAACAGGAAAATTCCAAATTTGGAAAACAAATGACTGTCAAAATAAGGTTGCTATGGAAATATCACGTTCCATAGACAATAACTAAATCATCAGTTTTGTATTTTAAATGAAATATTTAATGAAACAAAACAAATCAAATTAGTAGACGTTAGTTTCTTTCACGTCTTCAATGACAGAAAACCTGACTGAGGCTTACAAGTGCAATGTCACCATACCCCGGAACCCCGGAGCAACAATGGCTCGTATTGTTGTCTTTCCTGAATAAGGTTCATTCACCTCGGCAGGAGGAATTTCGGCCTTTTTTATATTAAATTATTATTATTTATTTATTTATTTATTCATTTTTAAATTTAAAAAAATTTTTTTTTTTAACGATTAATTTAACGTTAAATCCGTGAGCCCCAAAATTAAACATCACATATTCTACGCAGGATTTCCGTCATATCCCGCACGTATTTTTGTGCATGGTGTTTAGTTGTTCACACCCTTACGGGAACGTGATCTGTAATGTATAAAATAAGTTCCCCTTGTAATATTGTTCAAACTCCCTGATGAAGTATGTACTTATCAGACGAAACCGGTCGGATAAATAAACCTTGAGTCAACAAGATTTCGTTGCTGTGTGCTGCTCACTAGTACTTTGTAAAAAAGATAATAATAATAATTTAAAAAAACTGCCGTACATGTAGCTTTACTACTCTTGAGCGGAATGCCCCTCCGTCCTCACACCCGGTCTGATAAGACAAAAAAAAATATACCCGGTCTGAATAGGGTTGTATTATCTTAAGTAAATCATTTAAACTCTTTCCTAAACAGTTCCAAGTATACCAGCGGAATGCAGACCGTCAGGGTACACCGTACTCAATGAGACAACCAGATATTGGAGCTACGATGGCGGCGATAGTTCTCTTTATTGCGATAATACCATCGTCAGTAATCAGTGGCACCGGTTCACCGGGGACGCTGGAACAATGATGGCTTCCTATTGCATTCCATATTCAACTTGCAACACTCATTTTGCTGGCTGGATCAGCGGTGCTCATCCCACTGCCGCTTACGAGTTGGTGACGAGGACTGCGTGTATGCATTATACCTCAAGCTGCTGCGAAACTTCATATCCAGTTGAAATACGCAACTGCAGCGGATTCTATGTTTATAAGCTACAACCGGTCTCTAGCTGTCAGCAACGTTACTGCGGTGTTAACGGTAAATTGTTATTATCAATTGAATATCATTACTTTACTAATTAATTGTGCACCTTGCTTGGGTACGTGAATATACTATGTTTCAACATGATTGCTACGATGACTACGATTGTTGAAATCGCTAAAAAATAGTGATAACTATTATAGCGTTTTTGATAATTGATTAGTTAGTCGAAACATTACTTATTGTTTTCAAAATACTAGAACTAAACGTTTGCATTACAGTCGAACCTCCCTGTGTGACCACCTCCCAAAAGCGACCACCTCTCGTAAGCGACCACTTTTCCAAAATACAAAAATGTCGTCAGTCAAATCACTACAAAAGGAACCTCTCGTAAGCGACCGCCTCTCGTAAGAGACCGCGACCTCGTTTGAGGCTGATGTTTTGACATTTTCTATTGTTTTTAACCTCCGGTAAGCGACCACTTCACATTACCCGATGTCACTAGGGGTGCAAATTGGGTAACGAGACGCCGTGCAACCCTGATATGACGATTAAATGTGTTCCCATAATATAACTTTTTACTTCAGAATCTGATATCCTATTTACGAGAGTCACTGTTGGTTCACTATGACACTGTCAGTATTGTAACTTGGGCGTTGTACTAAATGCACTGAAATCTCTTCAAACTACCAGATGTGTCCTTGAATACAGCATTCTGGGTTTACGGATGCATTTATGCATGCATTAAGCCTCTGAAACTACTACAGGCTAGACTCAAGATTTAGACCCCTATGGTCTGAACTCTCGTAAACGAACACCTCCCATAAGCGACCACCAAGGTTTGACATTTTGGGTGGTCGCTTACGAGAGATTCGACTGCATTTTCCACGATTATATGAATATTTATACTGTTTCACCGAGAGAAAGCCAACGGAGCCGAACAAATAAGATAGTACTGAAAATGCTTTCCGGGTATGTCTTCAATCTATATATAGGTGTCTGTCTCTGTCCGGTTGTTTGATTATTTTTGTTTCAGTTTGTGTTTGTTTTGAAAAGACATTGAATTGTTATATGCTCAATTTCAGCTTATCTAATGAGACATAACTTTTCTCGTGTACAGATGAGAATGATGCATGTACAGGAAGCGATGGTTCAACAGGATGTACATGTGCAACAGGCTATTCGGGCAAGCCATGTAAGGGTAAGTCAAATATTTACAGTCTTTTTTGTGTATTTATGAGTTTGTAGTTACATCCGTCTTTAAGAACACTAGACGTGCTTTGTTGAATGGAAAAATCATGATCAAAGCAACCCGTTTATATCACTTTTATTAAATAAACAATATACTACGCTGGCTCTGATTGGCTCAAAACGACCATAACTCAACGGAAAAATAGAAAATTGATTCGTGCTTTTATTTCATAAAGACAATATAAATAATTGTCCCTCTGTTTCCATAGGTTTATGGTAACACTCGTGAAGGTTTGGGTTAGTTCTGAATAACTAGGAACATCTCAGTTAGTTGTTGCAGGCTCCTAGGCAATGCTGACTTTCCACACGACTTGTCTTTGCACGTTCAGAAATCGCACTTATCCTGCATGGAACCTAAAGACACACTAGGCGATTTTATACGCTCGTCGCGGCGATTGGCGAAAATCGCCAAGTGTGCCCGCTTCTGCGACGGCGAATTTCGCCGCGACCAGCGATCATAATCGCCGATATCTGACATGTCAGATATCGGCGATAAAATTGCCAAGTGTGCCCGCTCCTGCAATTGAAATCGTCACTCGCCAACTATTCAACCAAGCGGATTTCGCGATTTCCGAGAATGCCTTGGGACCGAATCGTCAGAAAATCGCCGGAAAAATCGCCAAGTGTGCCGCAGCACGCAGCGACGAAATTCGCTGGCGATTTTCGCTGGCGATCAAAATTTGCTGCGACGAGCGTGTAAAATCGCCTAGTGTGTCGGGAGCTTAAGGAACCTAAGGCATCGACGTTCAGATCAACTATGCTAGAAAAAAAGTTTCGGAGCGCGTTCTTCATTAAATACCTATCGAATTTAGTCGAATAATCAATTCCTCACAGCATTTAAACACCCTCTCTAATTCAAAGTCCCACAAACCCTTTAATTTACAGGGCGCGTTTATCAGGAACATTCTGGTACATGTAGGTTTTAAAACTTAAATTCCTGTACATCAATGTGTTTTTGTTCCAAGTTCTGTCTGGATTTCTTACTGCTATACTATCGTTAAAAATAAAAATTAAAACATCGTTAATATTGTTGTAAAAGTTTCAGTTACATTGAGTACAAGGCCTTTCAAATAAATAAAAATTGAAACCCGAAAAATAAACGCCCCCTCACATGTACAATTAAACGGTCTTGGATACACGCTCCCTCTGTTACTATTAATATTACATCAATTGGAGAGATTTAGCACCACGTTCTTCGTCTAAAGGCTAATAACGTCAGATTGTAGAATATTATCTTTACTTTTCCTCGAATCGTTAATAAGTCCATCAGAAAAATCGAAAATAATTCAAACGTTCACGACAAAGCACTCCCTTTCACGTGGAAACAGCACACGGTGAACGGCATACATGGGGTTTTCGCCGTTCGCGGGAAAAATAAACGTGCTTCTTAATCTCTATACTATTTAATTCCTCCTCTAAGGTAGAGAGTTTGCAATATTCTAGTAAATACGGTGTATGCTTTAAATTTTTTGGAAAGAAACTGACGAATGCACTTCCGGTTCTCACAACTGCCATTCATCGGCGACTTGCAACAATACTGTTGGCTCCTTTAATTGTACTTGCAACAAAGGATACAGCGGCGACGGCACATCTTGTAGTGGTGAGCAGTGTCTTAGTTTGTTTCTTTGTTTCTTTCATAAACAATGGGACGATTTTATTCTAATACCGTAAACTGCCGCTTATAAGCCCCTCGGGATATAGGCCCATCTACCTGTAAACACAAAACTACATCCGATTATAAGCCCCCCCCCCCCCCCCCCCGATATAAGCCCCCCTCCCCAGGGCTTATAAGTGGCATTTTACGGTATATATTTATAATGTAAGTAACGGAATAACAAAATAACCTAAACAGTACCTACACAGCGCATTGTAAGTGGATGGAAGCTTATGGAGAAACATATTCAAAGTAAATGCTCCTGCGAGCCTACTCGTGAATGAATAAATTAATATACATAAACTAATAAGCGCGATTAGAGTTTACAGTCCATCGACCGACCGACCGAGTGATCGAACAACCGACCGATCGCGAGTGAAATATGTCCACTTGTACTATACTCAGCTCATTGCTTTCACATTCACGGATTAAAAATGAGCTTTTCAAATTATCTACTCTACACGTGTTTTTGTTATTAAGATATCGATGAATGTGCAAGCAATACAACACATGACTGTCACTCAGATGCGGAGTGCACTAACACACCGGAAGGTTCATTCACTTGTACCTGCAAATCAGGATACACCGGGGATGGTCGACAATGCGTAGGTATGTCACGGCAGTACAGTACACAATACATGTCTAAAGATTTCTTCGAAATTCGCCACTTTAGAAACGAGAAACATTTGGGCGAGTCGCATCTCGCAGTCGCTTGTGGGACCGTTACTGGTGACACGTCGTCACATCGTCAAGCTGGTCGCCATTTTGATCCGCCCAATATTGTTTCTCGTTTCTAAAGTGACGAATTATAAAAAAAACTCAACCGACTTGTGCCGGTGAACTTTAAATAAGTGTAGTGAACAAAACCGCATGAAAAACGTGTTTTTTATGCGTATGCGTTCATTTGTTATTACGTATTTATTTATTTATTTGCGATAAGCCAGTAGCTGAAAAGCAAGCTCAAACTGCAAACTGGTCAGATTTATGTGCGCTGCCGAGTGACCAAGTATGAGTGTGGATAAAACTACCCAATAAGTAGGGAAACGATCTATTGTGCTGAATAATTATTTTAAATGATTCTAGTCTCTCCAAGTCAATTGTTTTTCGACATTTTATTATATTCGCCACTTTTTCACGGAAAACGATTTCGATTTTTTGACCAATTTGTAAAATACCGTATTTTCTCGGGCCCCGAGTAACAAAGACTAGCATAATAATTTAACGTCAGTTAGGAATCAATAATGAACTACACAAGTTCAGATTATATATTCATCACCGACGCGCTTTATGAAACATATCCTTTTTGTGGATAATATTTTTATTTCTGCAGATATTGACGAGTGCAAAACTAATGGAAGTCACAACTGTGATGTGAACGCTCAGTGTGCAAACATCATTGCCTCATTTACCTGTACATGTTTGCTAGGATATTCAGGAGATGGTGTTCATTGCTCAGGTAGGGTTATTCTGATCATACAGCGAATGTACTATTTAATATAGTATAGTAGGTATTTAGGTCGTATAGTAGGTCTTTTAGTATAGTAGGTCCACATCAGCCCTTTGGCTGCCTTTTTACCAACCTACTCATCAAATAAAACAAATAAAAAAATAAATAAAAAAAGGCATGCTATTATTTTCTGACTTGTCAAAATACCAATCAAACCTTCTGTGAGTTAACGGCGTTCGGGCGCTCGCATTACTTCCGACGTTCTATCGTGTTGCATTCTATCACTGTTAACATAGTCATACTTGTAGTACTCACAGAGCTCTCTCCTCCGCAGAGGCTTCTTGGGATATTAGGGAATAGGGAAGATTGAGGAGAGTGAAATATAAAGCGCGCGATAGTTCTCCAGTGGTCACGAATTAGTGATTACTTTCTGCTGATCGTGTTGGTAAAAATTACATTATTGGTAAAAATCGGATAAAATAAATTACTCCTAATTAATATTTTACAATCTATTCTATGTATCTCCACAATTATTATTCAACAAATTGTAACACTGTCCAAATATGGTCATGAATCACTAAATATCCGTCGACCGTACTCCGAAAGATATCCTGCGATATAAGTAATTTCGTATGCCCGCGGTAAAATGTTCAAGTCAGTTCTTGAAATAAAAGTGGAAGAGTATTTTTTTCTGTTGTGTTATTAATGTGTTGAATAATAAAACAATTATCCTGCTCAAACTTTATAAGCTTGCGAAATATATATATCGTCTGATTTTAGCCAACTAGGCCTACAGCGGCCTCCGGAGGCCTACGGCGGCCTACGGCCTCGTCGACTAAGTATCAGGCGATATTCCACGCGATTTTGCAGTATTCACGAAATTTCTGTCCCCTCCGTCCCCCTGCCAGGCAGAATAGGGTTAACGTAATCAAGGAAAATATTCATATATACGTCCCCAAGTAAACATAATTTAACTCAGAAGATAGTTAAAATTAACATGAACCAACACTTTGATAGCTTTATGTGCTATCTACAAATTAAAGCGACGGTATTTCTACAGAAATCGACGAATGTGCAACAGCAACTCACAACTGTCATGGAGCCGCTCACTGTTACAACAATCCGGGTTCCTTTACATGCAAGTGTCGGGAAAGTTACACTGGTGATGGGGTGAATTGTGATCCTGCTGGTGAGTGCACATACAAATGCTCTGTCGCTAAATATTTTTCGTGTCCATCAATAAAAACGAGTCGACCCAACTATTAGCCTCTTACACAAACCGTAATTAATAGAGGGAAATGGTTATGAAGCCCGGCAAACTTCAAAGGAGCAAACAAAGAGGCCAAGATTTATGTTGGAAGGTCCATGACCGTGCACATCTTTTGTCTTGCGCTCATACAATATGCATGAATTACGTAATCGCAACGTTTCTATTGGTTAGTTGCTTGAGCACACGTAACCACCTATTGTATTTTGTCAGGTTTTGTGCACGGTCAACCCCCAAAATAGCGAACAAAAACATATAACAAAGAACTTTGCCGGGCTTCATGACCATTTCCCTCTATTGACTATGCACAAACACTTTTTCAGTTCGAGTTATGGAAACTAATAAATGGTGGTAAATGTTAAGCTTGGTACAGATATGACAAAGGTATTGTTCAGTGAATCGGGTCTATTTAAAGCTATTTGGCCACATGTAATGCTACGAGACACTTCATGAATACAGTTATTTATTATTCACCATGCTTGTATTTATGAAATGCATCAACAGGAGACTTCTCAGTGACCCTCAGAGACATTTTCAAAGACAAGTATAACCCCACTATTGTTAAGCGGTCTGTCAAAAGCAACCTTGAAGCGATAATTGCAGGTCTACCAAGTGATGTTACTATACTGGAAAGTGCACTGGAATGGCGTCTCATCAGTGAAATGGAACTCGCATCTTCGCAGTCAGCAGAAGGAACCTTAAAAAGTAAAGGAACTGCTGAGTGGACCATAAACAGGAGGTCCATACCTGCTGGTATCTATCAAGTCGTATTCACTGCCTCGTATTCGGTCGGCGATCCAGCGTTCCCACAGACTCTTAAATCATTTGATTATGGCTTTGTTGAAGTTATTTCAGCTCCCGTACGAGCCATTATTGACGGAGGAAGCAGTGTTCGCTGGGGATCTGTGGAAATTGTAACTGTCGATGGTTCATTAAGTTATGATGGAGATCTTGGCCCAGGAAACCACACTGGACTCAATTTCGCTTGGTCCTGTCTTGATTCCAACGCTTCCATGAGCAGTGATTGTTTCGGTTCTTTTGTTGGGGGAGGAAATTCCATCTCCACGACTATCAACCCTGGTCAGCTCGAAGCTAGAAATACCTATGTTCTAAGACTGACTGTGTTCAAAGATGAGAGAAATGCCTCTGCTGAGATGTCCTTTGAGATTGCGGCTGGAGAGATCCCTCAGGTGACGTTAAGGTAAATATTGTCATTACCAAAAAAACACAACAATTTATTATATACATTTATATATAATAAAAGCCAATAAAATATAGGATAACTTGCAAACAAATGATATACAGTTTGTTTGCATCCGCAAAGGTGAATTTCCCTAGCTTTAGATAATTTTTCTCTGGTATGCAAAATGGGATGATTAACATTAATTTGGAATATGGTAAATTTAATATATTTTGGAACCTTAAAAAGGCATGTCATACATGCTCTGAAAGTTCTTCATTTGTAAAGCCGCCTATTCAGACCGCGCTTTTTGGGGTCTTTTCCGACATGTCATACCAAATTGTTCCCAGATAAAGTTTAGGGAATTAGGAATGTTTGGCGGCTTTTACTTCAATATTAAAACAAGTTATTAACGGTCAAACTCTCGGCGGGCAGACCCCCCCCCCCCCCCCCCCTGAATGGGGTTAATAGGTTAATTTATGTTAATTGTCGGTTTTTGTAACCTTTTGTATCTGACGACGTACGTTTTAACATGTACATTCTTTTGGTCGTGTGCTTGAGGGAGACTTAATATTTTCAATTGCGTTGTCTTAATAGTAAGTATAGTAGCTACGTTTTGAAGAAACGGAATAAAAAATAAAATATCAGGAACAGCAAACTTAAGGTTACCGTATACCTTCAAAGGACAGAATTGGTCCAAAAACACGTTTCCACTTAGATATGTAGTTTACATGATGACCTTTCATATAAAGAAAATTCTATGGAAATCCGATAATTATTAACGGAGAAATACAGTGCGAGAGACTTAACCGGAAGTGAGGTGTGAGTGGAATGTGAATACTTTGGACAGTATCTAGATTAACATATTAGCAACAAAACGTGTCGGGGAATTTTTTATTTCGGAAAACCTTTTCGTTGGAGCCGTTTCCGCGCGATCACTACATATTTTTTTCACCCTATTTAGAAAATGCTCTCTATCTTTTCACTGCAATTGAATATGGGGAATCCCCGACACGTTTTTTTAGCGCTTTGGGTCCGGAAACCCGAGAACAAATCAAATTAGTGAAATATATAATTCGCGCAGAGTTGTAGCTTTCAAAAGCTGATTCAGACCCTTGTATTTAGACATCGCGAAAAATTCGACAATTCATTTTATTACATAATGGTTAGTATATTTAGATAGCCAGCTCTATAAGCTTTAATTTGATATAGGGTTTTAGGTATCTGGAGTTTAATCCGGACGCGCTACATTTTTTAGACTTGAGACACCCCTGAAGGTACACGGTAACCTTAAGAAAAACATGAAACAGGATATGTTGGTAATAAATGAAGACAAAATGTAAATAAAGACAATGTTATGAACATTTCAAAAACAGTTGCTAATAAACAATTAACTTCAATTAATGTTTTTATACTTTTTTTGTTATTTCAGATGCTTTATAGATTGTGGTGCAATAGTGTCTGCTTCAAACAAGCTCCGAGTGACATCAGAATGCCCCAATTCCCCTTGCATTGGCTCGGTTTATGAATGGCGATTAAAAAGACTGAATGTCAAATCAAACACGTGGGATAATATACCTATTTTGCCTAATATGACTTCAACTGCAGTAAATGCGACCAACATGATCATCAAGAAGAACGCATTACAATCCAACTACACATACAGATTAATGCTATTTGTAACATCTCTGGTAGGAACAGAAGGCTTTTCCGTGCTCGATTTCGAGACAGCTGGAGAGCCACACAGCGGATACTGCACACCGTCAGTCAGTGAAGGCGTGTCACTTGAAACGGAGTTTACTTTTGATTGCCACAATTGGAAAGATGAAAGTACACCACTAACTTATGAATTCCGTCTTCGA
The DNA here is from genome assembly GCA_029204205.1 of Desmophyllum pertusum. Taxonomy (NCBI): domain Eukaryota; kingdom Metazoa; phylum Cnidaria; class Anthozoa; order Scleractinia; family Caryophylliidae; genus Desmophyllum; species Desmophyllum pertusum. The sequence continues at coordinate 75,647 of MU825411.1, read as the reverse complement.
GACGACCCAATATCTTATGGCAAATATCCCAAGTCTGTATCAACAGTTTTACCGGCAGGATCGTCAGAAGACAATTACCAGTTACCAATTAACATCATTATCAAGAATGCTGTTGGTGTAGCTGTTGTTAAAACATTGTTTGTCCAGGTAACCAATTTCTTCAGGTAGCGTTTGCATTTATTTATACACCGAGTATGGTAAACAACTTGAAGTGTATATATATAACTGGACAGAGTTGAATAAGCCATTCGTGGCTTGTTTTATTACATACGTAACTTAGAAACTAAGCTCAATACAATTTTGTTTGCATTGATGTTAAAAATAATCACTGATATCCCAGCATATTTTTATTTGGTCATGGTGCGCATTAAGTCATACTTTAATACACACTGAAATCAATATTTACGGTAAAGGAGAAAGACGGAAGGATGGAAGGAAGGAAGGAATACAAACGCAGTCGAGCCCAATCTACTGCAAGGCGTTTCTCAGTGATTTATTGAACACGATACGTCTTTGTATTTGTTCTTATCAGGTCAAGCCATCCTCCAAGCTCGATCCTTGTCTTTCATCGATAGAGGAAGTTAGCAACAAGTTAACGAACTATGTGATTGGGGAACGCAATGAGTTGGATGGATTTTTAAAGAAGGGTGAAATCGGCCAGGCTTGCCAGCTCGCTTTATCTGTCCTAAAAGAGGCCGATAAGAAAACAGATTGCGGACAAACACTGAACCAAGACACAAAAACGTTGGTACGTGCACTGAAAACTGAAACAAAACTAATGTCACTTATAATAACAGAGTAATACTCAGACTAGGTATGTAATGTCAGATGTAATGGCACACTTCCAAATATGGCATATAATACGTTATAACACATCAAATGTTTTTTTCTTGCGTGAGATTGGTCTAAACATGTCACGCCACGAAGCCAAAATTAACTTGGGAATATTCCATAAAGTCCCAAAAATGATATCCCTAGTGTTCAAAATCTGCGTTCTACGTTTGCACGTTCAGTCTTCGTCCAAAATATGTTTTTTTTTAAATTTAAAACAAATTAATGTTTTAAACAGACTAGCATTATTTGTCAACGCCAACAGAAGCATTTTACGTTTAACAGCTTGACCAAGATCTTCCACAACGAGCGTCTTTACAGTAAAAAAAAATTTGATGGAATTCAAAAATATATGTACGGATATTTGACATTGGGCATTATCTGTTCCTAGAAGCAATCATTTTCCCTTGAGTTCTTGGAAAAATCTCGCTTCGTAAAACAGATAATGTCCGCGCACAAATATATCTGCATATTTTCGCTCCTAATGACCGGAGGTTGTTGTTGTTGTTGTTGTTGTTGTTGTTGTCACGGTTGTTGTTGTATCTGACCTGATAACAGGTATAACAATAACAGATAACAATGGTCTCCTAGTCATATATGACCAACAATGACAATTTGTTGAATCATAACAAAGTATAGTCGTCTTAGCTTTTAAAAAATCTTCCTCGCACTTTTTTTCTTAATTATCACATTTTGGTCGTTAGATTTTCAACCACGTTGGTCGTGAAGTTAACATCCATAAATCCCGAGAGCATTCTGATGTCTGAAACGATCATGGCGGTGCTCAACGTGGTCACTGCGACTTGTGATAGCTGCGAAAACATCACGGTAAGAAACGCGGAAAATAATGATTACCCTTTTGTTGTTGTTGTAATGATTCATTTATACAACTACTTGGAAAAAAACAATCACTAACAACAAATATTATTATAATAAAGTAACCGATAGACAGAATGTACCTTCTCGCGGGAGGTGATTTCCACGCGCTTTGAGCGCGCTCGCCTGCTCGATCCCTGAGAAAAATGAGGGACTACTCGTAGTCTATATGGTATCAAAAACAATAATACAAATAACAAATACAATAATAGGCGATTTTCGAGGTGCCCATAGCCTCTTCTATAAAAATAACCTCGAAACCATTCCCGAATGAAAAAAAACAGCAAACGTCATTTCCATATGGATAAATGTGCACCAGGACTTGATTTGATACAGAGATAAAAGGCAACTCGTCTATTGTATTCTCAACTGCTTTGTTCCCAGAATTTAATAATGGCATTCACAGATAAAACAAACCAATTGCTGGTAGCCGCCATTGACGACGTGGAGGAGCCTTTTTCTGCGGAGTTGGAGGAATCAGCTGCAAGTGTAACAGGATGTCTCACAAATATTCTTCAATCTGCGTCAGATGGGAGTCAAGCTAACGGAGCGTCAGCGGAGAACCAAACATCGCCAAAGGTATAACATAATTGGTCACAACGAACTCAAATATGCGTTAAATAACTGAATATCCGCCGTATATAAAAGAACACCATAATTCAAAGGGGACTGTATACTTTAAAAGTTATTGAATCCGCAATCTTGGTTCACTATTTTGTCATGACGACAGAATATATATTAAATCGATACAAACTCATTATAAAGCAATAATAGGATATCAAAAAGTACTAATACTTCAATGTTGCTTTAAGTAAACGCAAAATGTATCATAAGAACGAAGAATTATTATTTTTAATTTGAAATTTGGGTAAACCTGTCCCGCGGTTGCAACGTTAAAAACCGTGGACAAACGGTTGACACACCAAAATGTCCGCGACGATGAATGGTAACCTACAGACATTTTGTTTGCCAGATTGATCCCCTTTTCGAAATTGTGGAAAAATGCTATGATGGTTCCCCATCACTTGTACGTCTGAGGGTTAGAAGCATAATATAATTATGACCTGTTTTCTCAACAAACCTCATCTTTCATCTGTACATCGATCGATAAAAAATTAAAATAAAGCTGGTGAAAATTAACAAACCACGAAATATTTCTCACTTTAGATTAACATATAAAAACTAACATGGGATTAAAATATATTGTTAAAGCGTATACTGGATTGTATTAGGTTACCCTTGTTGAATGATATCAATTTATTTGTCATGTTATTGCAGGAGAATGTGGAAAAAGCTTCGAAAAAAATGGACGCGATGAACGATGCATTTTTCGCCCGCTTGGTTCCGTCCGAAGATCTTGTGATTAAAACACCGGCTTTAGCAGTCGCACTAAAGAAGGTCTCCGCTGACGATATAAAAGGACTCAATATGGAGGAAGGACCTACACAATTCAAGCTACCAGACAACCTAGGGAATATGAGTGGTGGAAACATCAATGCAAAGGTAAGGTATTAGGGTCTTACCTGACCTCGGTACAGTCTGGTCGATTCTGAAAATTAGGTTAAGGTGTCAATTCTGGGGATGCATGACCCTGGGAAAACTCGAACCATTACTTGTCAATGAGAAGGTTAATCAGTCAGCTATCCCTTACATGCAAGGTACAGCTGTCTCGTATCCACATAGCTACAGTTACGTATACTAGAAAAAAGTGGAGAATATGGGTCCAGGAGGCTGTCCAAACTTCCTCATCTAACGGCACCCGGCCCCATCCTAGGGCACATGGTTGATTTGTGTTAATTTAATGTTTATGGATATTACACCTCACCAATACCATCATATCAGAAAAGTATAATATGTTGGTTGTATTGTCTTTTCAGATGAAGGCTCTTACTTTCAATCCTTTCACCTGGGACAACAGCAGTAAGAAGGTCAAATCAAGTGTAACCAGTCTCGATCTTCAGAGTGGCGATGGGAAAAAGATTAATGTATCAAATCTCGACAATGACATCGTGATCGTCATTCCGATTTCCAGTCCTTCTACGAACACCAGCAACGGGACGGAACATTATTTCCTAAAGCCAAACAAAATGTCCATCCGTAGTTATTACGCAGAACTAGCAGATGTCCCCGTTTCTATTAAAATCGGTGTGCAACAAGAAGGAACAAGTATTAACTTGTTTGTTAAGTCTGGATCAAGACCTACGATCGAGAATTCCGATCACAACTTTACTGTTATGTTTACACCAACGTGTAGAAACCAAACAGGTGACAAGCAAAACGAAACATCCTGCATTCTCGAAGAAGCTTCCGTCACAATTGTTCCTTCTAAGCCAGCTTTACTTTTTGTCGGTTTATTACTCCTACCAGCTAAAAATAACACCGAACATTCAATAAAAAGAAGATCGTGTTTTGGTCATGGTCGCGAACGACGGTCATGTGTTGGAGTCAAGGATCCACCCCCCAAGGGAGTCACTAAAACTATTATACCACAGTATGATCCATTAACAGATGTCAACTACACGTTTGCCATCAGCCAATCCAGTTGTTTGTATTGGTCTGAAGAAAAAGAAAAGTGGACCTCCGATGGTTGCAAGGTAAACTATGTTATTTGTTGTACTTACAAGTCATCCGATTCTTTCACTTTTATATGGGGATGTTGTTGCTATTACAAAAACAACTTGTTTTCCTTGTCAAGATAAGTTGTTTACAAAAGATAATTCAAAGGGACTTAACTTGTTAGAAGTTGCTAAAAGTAATATTTACACAAGAAGGATTAAGCAGGTTAGCAATCAATCTTAGGATTAAATAGGCAAAACAAAAATAACATCAAGCCTATAACATAATAAATAAATAATTAATTATTTAAGTATTAATAATTACATAATTAATGTTGGATCAATGCACAGCCCCAAACGTAAAACGAGCGAGCAACCATATGATGTTTTAGACCCTTATTAGTATTTTCTGTGCATAGCATTGGAACACTTATGCGGATTAAATTTAAATTTCGCATATTGGATACCAAAAATGTGTTCGCAATAATTGGAAATCCCTTATATCCGAGTTTGTCCAATCGACGCCTCAGGAATAGTACAGACCCCAGTTCGTTAATTCGGGATGACACGATATGTAGTTATTGAACTACAATCATCAAAATAACTATTGGAAGCTGCAAAAAATCCCCGCAACAATGGGTATTTGGGATAAATTATTCTGGAAAATTATTCTAGTAAGGGATGGTAATGGGCACAAACAAAATAGTAGGTATAATTATTTAGTTTTACTGACAATGGATGCTTCCATCGTAGGTTGACGCCAGCTCAAACACCACACACCTTAAATGTCTCTGCAATCATTTGACTTCCTTTGGTGGAAACTTCATTCAAGCACCGAATCCTATTGACTTCGACAAAGTTTTCGCTGAGTTTGGAAACCTTAGTGAAAGTGGCAATATTTCAGTACTGGTGACAATTGCATGTGCTTTCCTTCTTTACTTTGTTGTCATAGTCTTTGCGAGGAGGGCCGACAAGAGAGATGATGACAAGGTTTGTATTACGAGTGCACGCTGACTACATCCCCTACTATCCGGCAGCCTTTTTATACAAATAAAAATAATAGTGAATGTCAGCAAATATCGAGAAAATCATGATATTGTGGCAGAAGAATCGAATCCTCGTATTATGTCATATAAATAACCATTAGGTAAAAACAATAGAATCCCGATTTCTCCAACCTCCAAGGGAAACGGAAATTGGTTCGAGAAATCGAGATTTAGAAATATCGGGGGAAAATTACATTGAAACGAGTCGAAGGAAAACGACTTTTGGTTCGAGTTATAGGGACTTATGAGAAATAGAGGGTTCGAGAAATTGGTGTTCCACTGGTGTTATTAGATTAGCCAAGCTTAAAGCTCTGTTGGATGGTTAAAATTCATGATTTCTAAGGTATGGTTATGCAAGCTGAGCTGTGTATAAAGAAACAATCCCCAGCCCAGATGATTCCTGGGCATCGGTGTTAAGCTGTTGGCTTTGTCGACTCCTATACACACCTTCTCATATTAATCGACAGGAGACAGACAGAAAGACAGACAGGCAGACAGTTTATTTCAACACGGAATTTCTTTAATGACATAATTGGTTTCCAAGAAAGCCGTGCTAATAAGTAGGGGACCCACTACACTGTCGGAAAAGAGTAAGAGATGTAGCCCCCAGCGGTAGTGGTCTGACTGTTCATATGAACCATTTCACATCATCTGACAATGGGTGTCAGATGCGTCTTATAATAATATTATTGACTACCGATATAAGTTTGGGTGCATTTTAATTTGAACATATGCATTTACATACGGAATTTACAGCGCTATATAATGCATTGCAATTACACCATACATTGGTAATTCCAGTAACCAAAATTTACATAATTATTTTAGATTTGTCCTCCAAAGTGTGTAATCATCGTTGCAGATGAAGTTTATTTTTACGACGTGGTTATTAGCACTGGTGTTTGGAAGCATTCAGGAACAACAGCCAACGTAATAATTAGCATTAAAAGCGACACGAACGAACACAACCAAGTTCCACTACGTAGTAAAGGAGAGTCGAGTGAACTATTTGCACGAGGAGGTATCGAAGGATTTGTCCTGGTCACAAACGAATCATTGGGGCCTTTAACAGAAATAACTTTGGAACATGACAATTCAGGAGATAATCCTTCTTGGTTTGTAGAGACAGTAATAATCAGGGACAGGCAAACAGATGAACGGTGGGTGTTCCCGATAAATCGATGGCTTGCGTTGGACAAAGGTGATGGGGAAATAGAAGTTACTGCGGACAACAAAAGTGCTACTTCCTTTTCAGATCAGGTGCGTTCACGATTTGGAAGAAAAATTGCCGACAGTCACCTGTGGATGTCAGTGTTTGGTAAAGCATCCAGCAGTACGTTCACACGTGTACAAAGAGCCTCGTGTTGTCTGTCAATTCTCTTCAGCGCCATGATTGCTAATGCAATGTTCTATAACATTGGTGGCGAATCCGATGGAGCTATACAGGTTGGACCATTCAAGTTTTCATGGAAACAGATTGTTATTGGAGTGCAAAGCGGAGTGATAATTGCACCAGTGAACATCCTGATTGTCTTGCTGTTTAAGTCTAGCAGACCAAGAAGGAAAAAGGGAGACAAATATAAAGAATTTGACCAAACCCAACAACTTGTGGATGAAATAAGGGACACTGGTTGCATGTTGCCTCATTTCTGTGTATACATCGGTTGGTTTCTTTGCTTCGTCACAACTCTTACAGCAGCAGCGTTCACTTTATTTTACAGCCTAATGTGGGGCAAAGAAGTAGCTGAGCAATGGCTTGCATCAATTCTCATTTCATCTGGTCAGGATATTCTTGTAGTACAGCCAACAAAGGTTATGGTTGCTGTTATTGTAGTTTCATTGTTATTGAGCAGAAACAATGCCAATAGTGAAGAACCTGAGGCGGACAATGAAGGACTTGATGAATGTGAGAGTGACATCGATTTTCTCAGTGATAATCCCAAAGAACGCTTCAAACGATCCAAGTTGGAAGCGATACGGAAGAGGAGCAAAAAAGAAGCCCAGTTGACAGTCATGATGAAAGACATTGTCCTTCATTTAATATTTGTGTTTTTCTTGTCAATCGTATGTTATGGCAACAAGAATTCAAACCGTTTTCTGATGACAAGAACAATGATCGATCCATTCATCAAATTTGATCTGGTAAGTATGTCATTTCTTTTAAACAACACCCTCACCATTTGAAGTAAAATCCAAATCAAAGTTAAACTTGATGACCATGTCTTTCATACGCATTTAATGATTTGCGCTATTCAGACAGGGAGGGTAGGGAAAATGGGTTGTGCAAGTGAGCTCGTTGACTCCGAGCAGACTCTCTTCCTTGTCAGTAATATAGTAGCCATTTACTGCAAGATCTGTCAGTACTGTTACATTCAACCAACAATACATGTACGTAAAACTGTTATTATCATTTCAGGTAACTAATTCAGGCAAATTATGGGGATGGTTGAGGCAAGGGTTCCTGCCAAATATTTACAACCAACCGTGGTACAATGGACTCGAAGAAAAGAATGACGTATATGTCGAGAACAAGATGTCAATATTGATCGGCATGCCATGGATGCGACAGTTGAGAATAAAAAGAAGTAAGTTCTCTGTAGTGCATTCGTTAACCTAAAATTCGAATCGCGATTATTTGATTCGATCGTTGGAAAGGAAATATCATACATTTATAGGCTTCTTTTATACACATTTGAGTAAATATATCTAAATAATTATTAATCTATTGATTGGATAGCTGGATAGCTCAGATTCAGATACATAATTATTGTATACAATTTAACCTTAGAAACAATCGAAATCCTAATTAAAGTTAGGGAAAAAAATAATTAGATATCAAATCTCCTTTTACCACATCCTTGAACAGCAGTGAAAAAAACCCCACCATAACTATAATAATCGAGACATTATCACCGTTTGATAGCATGCTAGCTTTTCGGATATTTCCACATAAAGTACCAATATGTAATTTACAATGCCTATCTATTCATTGTTTCGTTCTGTTTGTTGTTTCTCTTCAGGTCCCTGCAAAAAAGTACGCCATGTTATCGCTGATTGCTACTACGACTATTCCCAAGAGTACGAAGACACCACATTGTTGAGCCTGCCAGGTTGGAAACCGCTGCCCTACAATACTTCATGGCCAAAGGCTCTACAAATTTGTCCGAAACCATGGCGGTACCAAACAGCTGAGGAATTAGACAATAGTCCAGTAAAGGCTACTTATAATTCCTATGAAGGCGGTGGTTATGTTGCAGTTATGGGGTACAAAGAAGACACAGCCCATGGAGTCTTAAGCGAGACTATTGGCCATGGATGGGTTGATCGCCAGACTCGAGCTGTAATTCTGGAATTCGCAGTTTTCAACGCGAATACAAACTTGATCAGCATCGCTACGTACTTCTACGAGGTTATTGCTACTGGTGCTGCCTACACGGCAAAGAGGATAGATACGCTCGAGTTGTACAGTACAGAGTCTGGGGCCCTTATGTTCTATCTCATTTGTCAGTTTATGTTTATGGCCATGGTGCTCTTTAACTTCATCATGATGCTGATCCACCTTTACCGACAGCGACTGGGATTTTTCAAGTCTGTCTGGAATATGGTTGACTTCTTAATAATTATATCTTCTATAGCGTCAGTAGTGTTCTACATGGTTAGATCTAAAGCTGTATTAAAGAGTATCAAAGCCATTCAAGACAATCCTTATGAAATTATACATTTTCACTCAGCATTGGATTGGGCCAGCTTGGAAACTGCCTCAATCGCTGTTGCCATTTTCATGGTGACACTGAAGCTTTTGAATCTTATCCGTTTCAACCCTTATGTGATTTACTTATTTTCCTCTTTCCGCCAGTCCGTAGGCTACCAACTGTCGTACGTGGGATTCTTCCTGATCCTGTTCAATGCTTTTGTCATATCGGGAATGACGTTTTTCGGTGCTACAGTCCATGCTTACTCTAGCTACACGCAAGCAGTCATGTCACAGTTTGAATTCTTGTTAGGAAAAGCTGTTCCACATGACGACCTTCGTAACGAGGAACCTTTTCTTGGACCTGCATTCGCTTTCATGTACATGTTAAGCATGACTATATTCCTTATGAACATGTTAGTTTCTGTACTAAACGAGTCCTACACTGACGCCAAAACACACGCAGAGGAATGTGCAGGAGAGCTTGAAATGGCACACTTTATTGGTGAACGTTTTATGGACATGTTCCAAGAAGGTAAAAGACGAACTGAATTCAAGTTATTTTGTGACGACACAACGTTCGTCAATATGTGCCGTTCTGACGCAGAACCCTTCTGTTTAAATTCTCAAAGTATCATTCAGTGCACCGAAGAAAGATTGACAAAAATGGACAAACGATTATCTGTTCTTACCCGACGCACAGAAAATATAGAAGAGGATCATCTGAAGGAGGAAGCCGAGTTTCTTGATCTCCTCCACTTGATGGCCAATTCTCCTTAACAAGAGTCAAGCAGCCTTTAAGACTTGGACGCGTGGTGGCGGGGGGTGGATGCCACGACCCACCTGAGTTTTGTTTTACAATTTTGGCATGGGACTGTTCATCCCTCGCCAACGTTTTAATTGTTTTGTCGAATTTCGAATTTTCAGACATTATTTTATTCAGTGTGTTCTAATTTTAGTTAGAAACATTGCATTGCAGTATTAGTACATTTTAAAATAATATTATCGTTTTCTAAAAATTATATATCGATTGATGCTATTTTCCGATGCCATGAGATAGTGAAATCCCAGCAAGCTCAAAGCTATTTACTAAAAACATCATGAAAAGCACAAGAGGGTTAGGAAGGACATGATAGGCTACTGATCTGTAAAGAATACCTTTCTCATTTTCATATTCACAATGAAACATTTATTTTATATCAGTGAATTGCTTCGGCCCACGAGTCAAACTTTTCATTGAATTTTTTTTTTTTGTTTTTTTTTTTTTGTTTTTTTTTTTGTTTCCACATAGTTCTGAAACTATAAAAAAAATTCGTAAATATAACATGACATATTTTGTTCATCTTGAGAGAGGTTAACTCTGATATTCCTGGCATGCAGGATAAACAGATAATTGGTAATTATGTTGTCGGCGTATTAGTAATTAGGCAAGTTCATTTCCGTAACTTTTTAGTTGGCTTTTAAATGATAGCGAACTTACCAATAGCCATCTTGGATTTATTTATTTAGACTAATTTTTTCAATTGTACATAACTTTAGGTAGGTGTTCCCTATTAGTAGAGGGCTTTCCCTCAGCTAAAACACTTCGACACATTAATAAAGTTTTTGATTGATTGATTTTAAAGAAAATTGACCATGGACTGGACTACGGTTATTGATTTTTGGAAGACTTAGGCCCTGTTCAAACGTCGCGCTATCGTCGTGTCCAACTCAATTGGTCGATTAATTTCGACGTTAGCGCGACGGTAGCACGACTACTCAAGCATGTTTTAAAAGGCATGGCTCGGGCCCTAATTATGCAGACATCTTCAAAACATCATAACTTGGTCCAACTTTACCGAAACGTTACTCAACTTTGCAAGCATATAAAAGTCGATGAGCTTAATTTATTTGTTATTTAACATGTGTAATTTGTAAGTCACGTGACCTGTTGTGATTGTTTCTTTGTGCAAAAAGAAATTTTAAAATGGGGCGCCGAGATGACATATGATGAATATAAAATTCAGTGTTTTTTGTAACGGAATTATTGTCTGTTACATGGTAAAGGCCGGAAATGACAATGATTTTCAATTACAACGTTATCTCGTAAAACAGGTCACGTGTCATAAAATATGCTTTTATAATTTAGTAATAAAATGAGAATTTAAATCAAAGAAAAGCTGGGTTGTGACCTGCGATTAGCTAGAATTCCCCTACTGGGAAGCGGCTGGAGGAGAGTCTCACAGACACCAGAGTACCGATGAGCCATCACGCTTCTCCTATACCTAGGACTACAGGAACTAGCAGTGCACCTCGTCTTACCTCCACTCTTCCTGTTCTGTTGCATATAAGGCCTCCTCAATCTACAGGTTATTAAATCGAGTTTACTTTAAATCTGTGTATTGGATAATATGAACATGTGATACTGTGCTTTATTATTCGACATAGCATTTTAGAGTGCGAATACGCACCAAAACGAGTGCAAATATCAGACCGTATTACACTCGTCTTAGTCCCCCTGACCGCGCACTACGGGAAACTCGGTCGAAAGCCTATATTTTAGGAAATATTTATGTCGTATAATAAACAATTTATTCAGCGGTAATTTGTGTAATATACAGCTGGGCATTTTTACTCGTCAATGTTTATTTTTTTCTCGCCTAATGGCGATAATACTCAGCCGTATTACACGACTTTCCGATGAATAACCTCTTTGTATACAATGTACGTATATCTAGCCCTATTTGTTTTCGAGTCCGTATATCATTGCTTTTCGACTGTTTCAGTGCTGTCAAATTTTATCGGGGTGCTGACATCACATGCGACACCGATGGTTTGGTTACTCTGCCAATTACTAATTAACTTGACATAATATTTACTATTTAAAAGTTTACTGAACTATCTCAGTTTGCACGAGATATATGCAAAAATAAGAAATAAATGCATAGAAGACGATGAGCTGTATCTGTCCACATTTCTATCAATTAACAAGTTATTAAAGTTTACCTCAGGTTCCAACATCTATTAAACTGATTTAGAGTTGATTCTCCAAATCACACCACTAGCCACCATCTTGGATTTAGCAAAACTGTAGACTGGTACTGTGTAACCTGCCTCGTCCCCAGTCGCTCGCGAGGATAATTTAGAACGGGGCGCGCTTTCCGATTTTTCTCCTTCCCATCATCCCCCGCTCTCGCGCTTCGCGCTCGTTCCAAGCTCCCTCGCGCTTCGCGCTCGCTCGCCCGGTTTAATCGCACTTCGCGCTCTCGCGAAAAGCCTGTGGAGGAGGCAGCTGTGTAACCGCAGCTATAATAATATTAATGTATAGAAAAGAGATCCGAGGAAGGGAGATGCAATTACTGATGCTATAAACTTCCAACAGTCTGCAGCAGTTGAAATTGCAGGTGTCATCCCACCAGTTAGGGTATTGCAGGATTTTTTTCGGCTCACTGAACGTGTGTTTTTTTTCGGCAGTGGCGTTTTTTTTTCTTGTACAAGTATGGTTGCAGGATGATTTTTTTGCAAATTTAGAGCGAGGAGACGGCTGACACTTCAGACTAGGATTCAATACGTGCGAAAGTATTTATTTAATCATATACGGCACGCACTGACACCTTCGAACGCTCAGACGTGAAACACTTAATATATACACATTTATATATTCTTATATACTCTGTCACCTTTCTTTGTATTTAACTCGAAAACGACAACCGTCATTTTTTACTTGATAATGGAGTCATGATGGCTTCGAAACGTCGTAATCTTATTTCGCTAATTGTCGTTATTAATTGTATTACAAAATGTTCTAAAATCAAAGAGCTGTTGGACATATAATTAAATTTATTATAGACAAATACAATTTTAAATTTCCAAATTTAACTAGAGATATAGAATTTAAACATGTTTTGATACATTTCTCTTGACCTATCTTATAAGAACATAAATGGCATTATATGCTATTGAAAATGGACTTACATAAGCACGAAGTTCTCATCAGCTGGTCTACTAAAATCTCATATTGTAAACTACAGAGAATCACGTAGTATTACATGAAAACGACTGACTCGTCCCCAGTCGTCTCTCTTGTCTCGTGTTAATATTAACGAGAAGAGAAGTCCTTTGTTGGGAGTCGCAAGATAAGAGAGACGACTGGGGACGAGTCAGTGAAAACGATGCATATTCCCCCTTCTTAGACCTCTTACTGCTGTTCTTAGGTAATTTTATAAACATGCGTCAATCGTGGCACCTGCGCTTTCCAGTGACACATACCGTTCCTTGTTGTCTGTAAACATTTCTAAACTGAAGTTTCGTGCAATTAAAAAAAACAATTAATAATAAAACATTTCGCAATGGACCACTTCTCCTATCAATGAAGAGCAACATCAGGAAGATTCGTCTTGTTAAAATTGGCAGCATCGCCGTGTCAACAGAGATCAAATTAACTCAAATTCGCTATTTTTTGTTTGACTTTTCAAACAGTTGTCAAAAATATTTCTCGAAGATTCCAGCTCATTATTGGCAAGCACATCTTGCAACGAATTCATATGAAAGATTAATATGACTTCCTTTACTCGAGGGAATTCATCACGTCAAGCCTTTGTAAGGAATTCATATTAATGATTAACATGACTTCCTCAAGTTTCTATAAGAAATTCATAGTAATGATTAATGTACGTGACGTCCCCTAGTTTCTACAAGAAATTCATATTAAAAATTAATATGACTTCCTTTCCTAAAACTGACTAAATAGGAAGCTTTTAGGATGCTTTTCATTTCAGTCTTAATCAATGTGAAGATGGGCGAATACAGACCTTCAATGACTACTAAGGTAAGAGCACCTTACGTTTATGATTTGTATGGAATAACAAATCCAGAGAGATAAAGAGAGAGAGAGATAAATTTCCCAAGTTAATTTTTTGATTTAAATTTTCAATTCGATTTACAGAAAACAACGATTTGGTTTTTGATCCAAGGCTTAATAGTGGTAACTAAAGGAGGCCTAGTATATGGAGGTTTGTTTTTATATTATGATAATGAGACGTATCATTCAAATCACTTCAATAAACCTAAGGTATACCTCTTAATATAATCAATACAAGACCTTGAAGTAACTTTAACAAATTATGTCAGCAGCAGACGAGTCTCGTGTTTTTCTTCGGTGGTATTTACTTGCATATATACTTTTTAAAATAGTTTAAAATCGAAAATGTTAGGTGTAAAAAAGTATTGCTGGGGTATATTATGTCTCAACCTTTGAGTTATAGTTTGGCTTAACGCCTCATGTTTTTCATATATGACAGAAAAAATATATATTTTTTCAGTACAAAATAATTTCGAAATCAAATTGAAACTTCCTTATATAATAATACAAGGTATTTTCTTTTTCTTTTCTTTATAGTTCACTTCGCGGCTCTTTTACATAAAAGCAGTAAAAATAACCGTTCCCATAAATTGGAGCTCAGGTCTTGTTACAAGGTGCCCAATAACAAGTTTCCAATAACAAAACTCGCGTACTGTGTACTTGATATAATCGGGGATTGGGTTCCTTGACTGAATTATCCTTCTTTTTATTTCACTGAATTTTCCTTCTTTTTATTTGACTGAATATTCCTTCTTTTTATTTGACTGAATATTCCTTCTTTTTATTTGACTGAATATTCCTTCTTGGAACTTAACTAATATCCACCATGCCAATACTAGTACCTCATTTTTCTCAAGTTAGTAAAGTGGGCGAACACGTAAGCACCCGACTAACCCTAAGAAAATACTAGCGCCCTACTGGGAAGCGAACTTTTCAGTTGTTTATGTGTCGCTCGAATCTCTCAAAACCAAATGTCCTCAAGATATATCAGTCCGTGACGATCTTAATGAAGTCTTGGTATTCAATAAAGTTTGTTAGCTTCTAAGATACTCTAATAATACCGATAATTTAGTCAAACACGTACGTTAAGTATTTAGATTGTTTTTTTTTTTGGTAATTTACAAATCGAATAATTCACAGGCACCACAAGCTGTGCTGTGTGCAATATTGCGCACAAGTCTATTTGGCAAAAAAATAAGGATTTCTGTGAAAACAATAAAATATTTTCTTTAAAATTCGAAATACTTCGATGGATTTTCAAAGAACATCCCTTACCTTATTGCCCACTGAATATCTCAATAAAGACTATTACTAGACGAACAAAACCAACCAACCAACCAACAAACAAACAATAAAAACAAAATAAGCTAAACAAGTGAAGATAGCGTTACCAACCTAACGTGATTAACTCAATCGCACATAGAAATCATCAACAACTGCTTCGATAATGCTGTTGGCATTTCCAATACCAGTATCATCCTTGACAGCTACATGAGAGCTACCTCTGCAGTGAGCGATTTCAAGCAACCGGCTTATGGGCGACTCAACGGCGACAGAGGAGATGGATGGTGTACTAAGGAAGCTCAAAGGACTGACGAATGGCTTCAGGTTGATCTCGGAAATAAATTTGAATTGTGTGGTGTCGCTACCCAAGGATCTCGAGGCAAAACTAGCAAGAAATGGGTGACAGACTTCACTCTGTCTTACTCGTCCACTGGTGGCAACTATCAGACTTACAACGATGCAAATGGCGTGAAAGTGGTAAGATTTTATTTTATTTGTAGAAAAGTTATTGCAGACTCTATAAAGGAGGGAGGTGCCGGCGGGTGGGGGGTGGTACTCCCATATGTAAGCTATACAGGTACGTGCCGCGGGATAATGTATGGTTTTAGAGGTGCTCCAGTCCTTAATTACAATTTTTGGTAATGTGATCCTTAGATTGGGTTCCTTTAAATTGTATTAGCTAAATTGCAGAACCTAAACGCCTAGCTAAATGAAAAATATATGTTTTGTTATAACTGAACTACCCGTTTAAGAACGGCGGTCAGGGAAAACTACGCAAAATCGGGATTTCGTGGCAGAAGTTGAAAAATCGATTTCCTTCATTTTTACTCATAAATACCCATTAGGTAGGAAAAATACCTTATGTAGTTTGTTTCCGCCAGAAGCCGTTTTCTTTTAAGAAAAATAAGAAAATCGGTTTTCGTTTTCCGACACTCAAAATGCTCAAAGTTGAACCCTGAAATTTGCTACTATAAACTATCCTCGCGTTCGCAAACCAAACCATACAGAGAGCTTTGGACACTTTCTAACGACAGAAAAACTATTTTTCATCCACTGGATGACAATTTTTATGGCTGTAGCGAAATTCACGAAACTGAAACAAATACAAAATAAGCAAGAGGTTTTCAGTTTGAGACAAACTCAAATTTGGTAGCCACTTTCTATGGCATAACTCAACATGTGGTATTACTCCAAATTTTCTCAATCCTCGCTTAATCGCACATTTAAACATTAATCTAAAACATACCTGAGAATTGGCTTGGGTTCTTTAAGGCATTCTCTTGGAGACAGTATCTAAGTCAGCCAATATTTCGATGTGCCACCAAATTAACGTATTGACGGGTCCACATTCTTTCGTTCCGAAACGCACGGAAGAAGCTTTTTAAGCCCCAAAAGCGTCTGTTTCTCCTTTCTTGGTGATTGTCTTTTATAATAGTCCTTTTCTCGCCAAAAAACTGAGAGCCAGGAGTCCAAAGAATTGGTTCTTATAGCCACTTCCGTCTTCGAAGCACATAACTCTCGCTTTGATATATTTCGTGATTAACGTGACATCCAAATATGTAAATTTGCATAGATTGAGTCTGCGCAGTCGACTTCTTTAGTCACGGAGTTTGGTAACGCAATATAATTCTTGCCAGAGTAATTTGCATATTTCACAGCAATTGAGTTCGAAAAGCCAAATAAATCGATCCTGTGGACTTCTGGCTCTCAGCTTTTTGGCGAGAAAAGGACTATTATAATAGACAATCACCAAGAAAGGAGAAACAAGAGAATATTTGGCTTTAAGTGGCTGCTTTGCTTTGTTTCGAAACAAAAGATCGTTTACCCATAATACGTTAATTTGGTGGTACATCGAAATATTGGCTGACTTTGATACTGTCTCCAAGAGAATGCATTAAAGAACCCAAGCCAATTCTCAGGTATGTTTTATATCAATGTTTAAATGTGTGATTAAGCGAGGATTGAGAAAATTTGGAGTTATACCGCATGATGAGTTATGCCATAGAAAATGTCTACCGAATAAGAGTTTCTGTTATCGTGAATACCTCTCCCTTATTTTTGAATTGTTTCATTATGGTAAACTTTGCTACAGCCATGAAATTGTCATCCAGTGGATGAAAAATAGTTTTTCTGTCGTTAGAAAGTGTCCAAAGCTCTCTAGCGAAAACCAATTTTCTTATTTTTTTCGAAATAAAAGGGCTTCTGGCGGAAACAAACTACATCAAGTTTCTTTTCTACCTAATAGTTATTTATGAGCAAAAAATGAAATAAATCGATTTTTCAACTTCTGCCACTCAATGCGTGGTTTTCCCTGACCTCGCGTCTTAAGTATTAACGAAGCGATTAAAAAAAAAAGACGTTAGTTTGTTTTGCCGTGAAAACGACCTGTTCACACAATTCTGATTTATCGTTTGGTCATTTGTCGGTTTTGGGCCTTAAAAAGGGTATACATTTTCGACTACTACCCTTAAATAGGGTCAGGGTTTAATAACCTTCGCGGCTAGCATCTATCCTAAAGAGTCCGGAGTGCCCCCATTGCATCGAGGATAGTAGACAAAACCTGAAATTTGAGTTGTTTCATGCCGCAAATAAATAATAATGTACCCTATGTTCAAGATTTACGAATTGGCAATATACCACCATGAGTGTATACTGATGAACAATATCATCGTAAATATGTTACAATTAAGTACAAGTTTATTTTAACGCTGCATGACATTCATGAATACATTCTTCTCTAGCTGATTTAATTTTTGTTGTTTTTGTTTAGAAGGTTAGTAAACGGGCAATTACCCTGCTATATTCTGTATTCCATTATTTTTAAGGAATTTCACAGGGAAGGTAACTATAAAACAGTGGACCAACATCAGTTATCAGTGCCAGTATATGCAAGATACATTCGTTTCCATCCGACTCAGTCCCACCAAAGGAATTGTCTTAGAGTTGAGGTGTACGGCACTAAGAGTGAGTTGTCATCTATATTTTGTTTGTTTTACAAAGCATTTAAAGATCCGGCCGGAATGCGAAATCAACCTTGAATTGCGTTGTTCACTCGAACACTCCGTTCCTTAGGTTTTGTTTTACCCCATCCTTTAGAAGAAATACCTTAAAAAAATACTAAGAAATGAAAATACTACATAAAGCGAGCATACTTTTCGTTTTATCGGCAAAACCGTTTGTCTTTGCTTGTACTTCGAAATGTCTTAAAAGATATCACAGCGTCAATCAAACGATTATCTTGATTATATTTGTTACGCATGCGATGAAATCATGTATCCGTCAACGAGCCGTGGGCTAAGTTATTTCGGTAAAATGGAACAATTTTTTAAAGGCAGAAAGTGACGAGGAGAACGTTATGTTAATCTCAGCGTCTACATACATTGATATCAGTGGCTGCATCCGCTCGAAGTTCAGCAATTTTAGCAATTTAGCAATTTTAGTGTTAGTCTTTGAAAAATTTACTCGTGCTTATTTATTCCAAATTGCACTCAAAATCATGTGATTACCTACACCAATTGATATAAAATCTCCGTAGAATGTCTGGAAGCTCGAGGTATGGAAAATGGCGTAATCTCTCACAGGCAAATTACTGCTTCTTCGGAATGGAACGCCGATCAGGCCGCCTTCCAGGGCAGGCTTCACTTCCAAGCAACTGCAATCAAAAAAGGAGGATGGGCGCCTGTCACAAGTGATAGCAATCAATGGTTACAAGTTGACCTGGGTAGTCGGTACGCTAAGGTAGCACGCGTAGCAACGCAAGGAAGAAATAATTACAGCCAGTGGGTTACCAAATACAAACTAAAGTATGGTAACGATGGAGTAAACTTCCACTTCTACAGGGAACATGGACAAACAGCAGACAAGGTTTGCAGTGCAGATTATCTACGATGGCCACCTCTTAACTATAACGGTCACCTAAAACTTCCTTTACTTCCTTTATTTCTATGCATTTTTCAAGGAACATTTGGAGAAAATAATAATTGAATTATGTCCTCGCTACATGGCCTTTGACTTGCATAATGACAGATCTTACTAGAACAAATGTGTTGTTCTAAATTAACCCTATTCCGCCAGGGAGGAAGAACCGGCGCTGATTTCAAATTTATCGTACTTGAAGAGCATTCTAGTATAACCAAACTTTATAACTTTTACTAGAACATTATCTTGGGGGGGGGGGGGGTCAATTTCTGACCCCCCCCCCCCCATTCATTTCACAGAGATGAAATATAGGAAGATACGCACTAACACAATTTGTCATCTTGCTCAGGATTTTGCTGGAAACACAGACCCCGACTCTGTCGTCTATAATGACCTGAACCCACCAATCAGGGCACGTTACATCCGTTTTCAACCCGTATCTTGGTACGACTGGATAACAATGAGGGTGGAGCTCTATGGATGTCAAGGTATTGTTGGACGTTTTTCATTTGACAAATTCAATTCAAATTGAAATTCGGTGTTCGGTTCGGTTAATTTTTAGTTGTACATCACATTACCTGTCGAACCAGAACTCTTCTTTGACAATTCGGGATCGAACCGACTCTTCTTCCTTCCTGTAGCTGGAGAAAAAAAAGGTGTTTTATTTCGACATTTCTCCTGTATTAGCTATGAAAACAAGAATATGACGTCATATCCAGATATGCTACGGTGAAATTACGTGCTCAACTAGAACCGGTTTTGAGTAATGGTGGACGAAATTATCATGTTTTTAGGGCTAGAAATGTTGATGTTAGCAGGATTCAATATGGATTTTTTTTGACATCAACTGAAGGAAGTTCTAAGTTCTTCTCCCGATAAGTTATACTTTACCAAAGAATAGCTGAAATCAGAGAGTCGTCGAGCTGGCACTTAAACCTAGAGAATGTTATGTCAAAATTGTATCTATCTCGTTACACGTTTAGAATGTCAAGAACCTCTCGGCATGGAAAATGGTGCAATTTCTGATGGTCAAATTACTGCCTCTTCGGAACATGATCGAGACCGTGCTGCCATCCAGGGAAGACTTCGCGTTAGAGTCACAAGAATAAAAAAAGGAGCCTGGGCTGCTCTTACAAATGATGCCAATCAATGGCTTCAGGTTCATTTAGATAGTCAGACTACCAGTGTTACACGTATATCTACACAAGGGAGAAACGACGGGGATCACTGGGTGACAAAATACAATCTACAGTACAGTGACGATGGAGTGAACTTCCTGTACTACAGAGAACAAGGAGAAACAGTAAACAAGGTAATGGCCCCTTTCAAGCTGGGATAACTGGGATAACGTAACTGGAGTTTTTCGTTAAGAAATATATAATATTATAGGTTATGACAGCGTATGATGAAATTAGCAATAATGCCGAGTTTGAGCTGCCTGGAGTAGAATTTAGCCATATTTGTATTGAAAAAGTTCATTCTCCAGTCCCATTTTCCATACAAATTTCCTCCACATTTTTAAAACATTCAAATCACCATAAAATTTAGGTCAGGAGTCTCAAACGTTTGCCATCTTGTTAATTTTATCACGCTCTTACATTTCTGGTATTAAGTCATAGCCCATGGCTGTAAAGGGCCTATTCACAAACATATATTATAAATTTACCGCCACAAAATTCAAATCGGAAGTCAACTTAATTTTTCAGGCCGCGGCTATTTTAAATTTATTATACCTAACCTGAAATAGTAAAAATCTACTAGTATACTAATGCAAATGAGACAATCTGATTGGCAGAGCCACTCGTACACTATCAGCCATTAGTGTGCAGTGACTGGAGGTCGTCTACAAAATTGCGGTTTCTCCGAAGTTTTGGAGGAGGATTTAGAGTTAATACTAGACAATTGTTGTGATTTTTACTAAAACAATTAGATTATTCGCTCTCAATTTCTATGATGTGATCGTTGATTCCGCCTCACATCATAGAAATTCAGTCTCGGGAGCTTCTTCGGTCTTCTTCTAACCGCTTTCGTGGTTTAAGAGTCGATAACTGACCTCTGGAGCCAGGGTGAGAAATCTCGAGCTCATAATCTAATTGTTAAATAGTTGTCGCATCTCGAATAATCAAAACTGCCATTGATTGATATATATTTTCTTTAGATATATTATAGGAAATTTAAATTACAGTAACGGATCCCTAACAATTTGCTATATAATTGATTTAGGAATTTGTTGGAAACGAAAACCGGAACAAAGTTATTTATCATGAACTTAACCAACCAATCAGGGCACGTTACATCCGTTTTCTACCAGTGGCTTGGTATGGCCAAATAGCTATGAGGGTGGAGCTCTATGGCTGTCCAGGTATTGTAGAAGGGTTTCTATTTATAACATAAGCAATACATTTTTGTCCGAAGAATATTATTTTCTATAAATGTAATGAGAGACAGTTTGGGATAATTCAAACGTGATCAAACGGGACGATGATGTAAACCCGAGCCGAAGGTTTACATAAAGTTTACATAAGTACTTTCATTAGAAATGCAAAGTAATTTAAATAAAACAAGTTGTAAGTAACGTATTATAACGTACGTTTTGGCAAGTTTAACGATTTAGGCATTGTAATGGCAGTTTTAAGTCCTGTAAGTGTTGTATGTCATTCAAATATCAAATAAACAATTGTTAGTACACAAATAAAATATTAAATACTTTCAAATTCTCTCAAACTTTCTCGAGTGTTTGCATTATGCAGTTTTCGATTTCTTTTATAAAATAAGGCACAAAATACGGTGATATATGTCATAACCGTGTTTACCGTACATAGCCTCAGGCATAGCTTCATAAAACCATCAGAGTTATATGACCACAATTTGATAACCTGAGAGATAGCTAAGAGAAGGCTACATCGTCATAACAAAAATCGTTCCTACAGTGGGATTTCTAATATACCAGAGACATTCATTCGATTTCCTTTTACCAAAGTTCATTATCTGGGCATCCGACATGCCCTTAGTTGCTGCCTGGCGGTTTCTCTCGTAAAATAAACCATTCTCCTCCAGTGTAAACCTGGTATAAAACGGTGTTTTCTAACATAATGATGTGTATGTAACATTTGGATCCGTCACTTTCGTAACACAATGAACGTTTTAAGAACTTTTAAGCTTGGACTTGCAGTTTAGTTCGTGTGGTAATAAGTCTTTTATCCAAATTTCGAAACCACACTCATAGTCGACTCCTTCAATTATATACTGAACATTATATGTCCCCAGATGTAGACGAATGCAAAGATCAGACATACAACTGTCATGTGAATGCTCACTGTCACAACACAATTGGCTCGTTCAACTGTACGTGTCTTCAAGGATATTCAGGGAATGGAGTGCAATGTTCTGGTAAGGCTGGTTGAAATGTCGTTGACAATGTATGTACATTGTTTTGGTAAGACAGAGTTACGTTCACTTACTTGAGTTTACTTCATTTACTGCGAGCTTCCCCATTGCAAGAAAGTGAACCAGGCCAGGATTCAAACATAAGCTAAATAATATTTAATACATTTACTTGTGTTACCCCCCGCTTATAATACAAATGCCAAAATAGAGCGCATAACTGCGACTTGAAAGACTCGAAAGCCTATTAATTTTACGTTCATGCTTGAACGAGCTTTATTTTATCATAAACTCAGTGTAGCAATACCATTGGTTCCTTCAACTGTACTTGCCTTAAAGGATACCCAGACATGGCGTGACATATATTTGTTCATTCAATATTCTGTTCCTACAAGAAATTTGAAAACTTAGATCCATAAAATTGTTATAGAGAGGCACATATTGCACCGGTTATATTTTTTAATTGGTGCACTTGCAATAAAAAAAAAGAAAAAAGTAATAGTAATTTCCACCATTCGCATTTTGTTAAATTTTGATTCATCAAATCCGGCAGAAATGTTCAAAAATACGTATTTGTGTAACAAATGTATCCATGCCTTCATGTATCATACATCGACTCGTCAAAATTTTGAAGCATCGCTCACCATATATGAGTGTAAAGTCCCAAGTGCCACTAACTCCAAAGTTCAGTTACATGTGTAGCTACTCTTGATTACATGCAATAGCAACGTAAATTTAGACGTAAATTATTCTTACAGATATCGATGAATGTGGAACAGCATCTCACAACTGTCATGGAGTGGCTCACTGTTACAACAATCCAGGTTCCTTCAACTGCGAGTGTCGGAAAGGGTATCATGGTAATGGGCTATTATGTCATCCCGTGGGTGAGTGGAAATTCGTCGTTTACCGTGTGGAACGTGAAAACAAGCTGAATGGTTTAGTGTCTGTTGTGAACGTGCTTATTTTCTGATGGTTTTAATTATTGAAAATAAATGACGACATGTTTTAAGCTTTTCCGAGTAGCCTGTTTGCACTGACCGATTAACACCTTTTTCGATTTAGTTATTTCAATACTTTCAGGAAATATGAACAAATTCAACACAAGTTGACCGTTTTTCGTAGAAAGTGGTGCTACTAAAATATCTTACATGACTTTGTATTGTTTCACTACATTACGTTAGAATAAAGTGTGGCTATTGTTTCAGTAATCATATTAATCTGGCTTAACATTGCATTGCTAAAAATAGCTTCGTCTCTGAACCCAGAAGTTTCAAACACTCTGGAACACTTTCCTTGATTTCTAAACTTCTCGAAACTTCTTTTGAAATTGATATTTATAGGAGACTTCTCAGTAACCATCAAAAACATCTCTAAGGACAAGTACAACGCCACTCTTGTTAAGCGGTCCGACAAAAGTGTCCAACAAGCAATAATCCAAGGTTTAACCGATGATGATATTGTGTTGACAAGCACGTTGGAATGGCGTATCGTTAGTGAATCAGAACTCGCAGCTTCGGAGGCAGCAGAGGGACAATTAGTAAGCCAAGGAACTGCTGAGTGGACCATAAACAGGAGATCCATACCTGCTGGTATCTATCAAGTCAAATTCAATGCTTTATATACAGTTGGTGATCCAGTATTCCCACGGACTCTTAATGCCTTTGACTATGGCTTTATTGAGGTCATTGCTGCTCCAGTACGAGCCATTATTGACGGAGGAAGTAGCGTTCGCTGGGGATCCAAGGACATTGTAACTGTGGATGGTTCACTAAGTTATGACGGAGATATTGGCCCTGGAAACCATACTGGGCTGAATTTCACTTGGTCCTGTCTTAATTCAGAAGTCAACGATTCTATGAGCAACGATTGTTACGGTTCTTTTATTGGAGAAGTAAATGTCCTTTCCACTGCCATTAGTATCGACCCTGGCAAACTCGAAGTTGGAAAATCCTATGTTCTAAGGTTGACTGTTTCCAAAGATGATAGAAGCTCCATTGCTAAGATGTCATTTGAGATAGCAGCCGGAGAGGTACCTCAAGTAACTCTGAGGTAAATAGACAGTGTCATTACACTTTTATTGGGAACATCCCATGGAGATTGTAAACAAACAAAGCATGATGTGTCTATTATATACGCTGTAAGATATTAATAGCATGCCAATCTAGTATTCTACCATACTAGTATAATTTAATATTTAGTAGTTTTGTTCTCTGAAATTCATTGTAGTGAATTATAATTCGCAGGTCCACATCAGCTTCTAGCTGCCATTTTTTAACCTGTATGATGTATCTCAACGAGAAAAGAAACCTTGCAAGTAGTTATTAGCTAACCTATTTTATGTTTTCCATTTTATTTAAGATGTTTTGTAGATTGTGGCGCAATAGTATCTGCTTCGAACAAGCTTCGAGTGACATCGGAATGTCTCAATTCCCCTTGTAATGGATCGGTTTATGAATGGCGATTAAAAAGACTGAGTGACAAATCAAACACGTGGGAAGATATACCTATTTTACCTAACATGACGTCAACTGCAGTAAATGCGACCAATATGATCATCAATAAGAACTCATTGCAACCCAACTCTACATACAGATTAATGCTATTCGTAACATCTCTAGTAGGAACAGAAGGCTTTTCCGTGCTCGATTTCGAGACGGCTGGAGAGCCACACAGCGGTTACTGCACACCGTCAGTCAGTGAAGGCGTATCACTTGAAACGGAGTTTACTTTTGATTGCTATAATTGGCAAGATGAAAGTATACCACTAACTTATGAATTCCGTCTTCGAGACGACCCAATATCTTATGGCAAATCTCCAAGGTCTGCATCAACAGTGTTACCGGCAGGATCGCCAGAAGACGATTACCAGTTACCAATTAACATCATTATCAAGAACGCTGTTGGTGTAGCTGTTGTTGAAACGTTGTTTATCAAGGTATAACCCAATGAAACATGTCTTCTTATAAACCGAGTGGTACATGTATAATTATTACTGTGGTAAACAACCTGAAGTGCAGAAATACACAACTTCCAGAGTTACTGGATAGGCAATCGTGGCTTAACATTTAGCGATTTATTACATATTAAACATATTGAAAATGAAAACTAAGTTTCATGATACTATATATTTTTCATCGAGTGTAAAAAAAAAACAACAGTGATATCCCAGCATATTTGTTGATATTGTGCGCATTAAGCCATACATTTATACCCACATTAACATTTACGCTAAAGGAGAATGATGGCAGGAAGGACACCAAACGCTGGACCCTGTCGACCCAAATCTAATACCAGGCGTTTCTTTAGTGAATTATTGCATTTGATCTTATCAGGTGAAGCCATCCTCCAAGCTCGATCCCTGTCTTTCATCGATAGAGGAAGTTGGTAACAAGTTAACAAACTATGTGATTGGGGAACGAAATGAGCTGGATGGATTTTTAAAGAAGGGTGAAATCAGCCAGGCTTCCCAGCTCGCTCTATCTGTCCTAAAGGAGGCCAATAAGAAAACAGATTGTGGACAAACACTAAGCCAAGGCACAAAAACATTGGTATGTAAACAATAACAGAGTAACAAAACAGTAACATAGATGGTAATAGAGATTAGGTATGCAACAATTATCCTGGAGTCGAAAGAATCTTCTCGAGCGCACTTCGTTATAATCCATTAAATCATTTTCCTGCCCTTGATTCGTTGAAATACGTCACGTGATGCATACAAAACGTGGGAATATCCGATAACAACCCGTAAGTGATTCCCACTGTTTTATAAAATTTGCGTTCTACGCTCGCACAGTTTTCGTCCGATGTGTTGTTAAATTAAATATAAATGAATGTTTTTAAGAGACTAGCAATTGAAGGAATATTTTTCCACCATTTTTCTTCAAAAATATGCACAGATATTTGTCCTTGGACATTGTCTGCTCGTCAAAGCTCACAGTTTCCCTAAGCTTCGCCATTAACACAATGTTCGCTTTTTAAAAGATATTAATTCCCGTGCATATTTTCCCGCCAAATGGAGATTATTGTTTATATATATGTTATTTATTGTTTATATGGATTACAGATGACAAGGGCCCCCTGGCCATATATGGACATCGTGACAATTTGTATAGTCGTTTTGGCTCTTATTCCCACCTAAGTATATTCAGTGGTGTCATTGATATATGAACCTTCATTGTGAGAAAAAAAAACATCACATTTTCGTCTTAGCTTTCAACCACGTTGGTCGTGAAGTTAACATCCATAACGCCCGAGAGCCTTCAGATGTCTCGAACGATCATGGCGGTGGTCATCGTGGCGACTGGAAAACAGCCGGATAAAACTTGCGATAGTTGCGAAAACATCATGGTAAGAAACGGGAGGCAATGATATTTTTGTAATTATTAATTTATACAACTACAATAATCGGAAAATACGCTAAAAACACTCGTATGATATCAAAATGAAAACAAAAAATAATAATAGGCGATTTCCGATTGCGAAACCATTCAAATAAAAGGAGTTTGACATAATATTCGCTAAAAGGTAAAATGATGTACTGTAGAACCCCTTTTAAGCGGCCACCCTCGGGAAAATGGTAGGGGCTTTGTGTAAGGGCTGGCCGCTTAATAGGGTTTCGTCAGAAATTAAATTAGCATTAGGCGTGGTAGAAGGCTTGTTACATCACATCACTTAGGGAGCCCGCGTAGGCCTGTCATCAATCTTTATTCGATTTCGGACTCTTACCTGTCATCAAATTTTTCAAAACAAGGCCAAACTACGTGTATCAAGTTCTTGGTGACCGCTTAATAGGGATAAAAACAATAGGAGAACCCTCATCGGGACAGCCAAAAGGTGGCCGCGGCCGATTAATAGATGAGGCCGCTTATAGGAGTTTCATTTACAGTATATAATACTGACAATAGTTAACGTTTCGGGACTTTCATAACTGGACGTTTCATAGGGGATGAGATGACCGCTTAATAGCGGTTCGACTGTATATACAAGGCTTGCAACCGAACTTTTTTTACTTATGTCATCATCAGGATAAACTAAACACTCGGAATCAGCACGCCACCTTTTGGAAATCCCAAGCCACTCATTCCAATGGAGAATCCTTTGTTCAGCAAATCGAGGCCCTAATTATACGACAAAAGGGTCAAACTTTGAACAAACACAATTAATTAATTGCTTTGTTGCGCAGTTGTTCCCTTCGGGATAAACTCAGGTTTAAAACGATGTACAATCACGGACGGCTCTTTAACCCTGATGATGACATAAGTCGAAAACGTTCGGTTTCTGTAATAAATTTAAATTGTTTTTAGCCTCGCAAATTTAAAAAAAAATAATTTGATTTCTCACGAAAAAGCGAGTAAAACTCATTTCCATATAAAACGTTGTTCACTAGGACTCGTTTTGAAACAGAGGTAAAAGTCAACTCGAATATTTTTTAATTTATTTGTGATTGCTTTGTTCCTAGAATTTAATAATGGTATTCACAGATAAAACAAACAAATTGCTGTTAACCGCCATTAACGACTTGGAGGAGCCTTTTACTGCGGAGTTGGAGGAATCAGCTGCAAGTGTAACAGGATGTCTCACGAATATTCTTCAATCTGCGTCAGATGGGAGTCAAGCTAACGGAGCGTCAGGGGAGAACCAAATATCACAAAAGGTATAACGTAATTGGTTACAACGAACTCAAACATGCGTTAAATAATGATATCCGCCGTATAAAACAACACTATAACTGAAAAGGAAGTATATAACTAGGTGCATTGAATCCGCCATGTTGGTTCCGCAATCTTGGATTTTCACTATTTTCTCGTGACGTCATAAAATTGAATAAAGCGATGCCGAATTATTCCAAAGCGATAATAGGATATTATGTCTGAATTATGAAGAATTATGTCTGAATTTTCTACATTTTTGGTAAACACGTGGTTGCAACGTCAAAAATCGTCGATAAACAGTTCACACGCCAATATGTACACGAGGGATGAATAGACACCTGGTAAAATAAAGCTTGATTGACTCCATTTGGGAAATTGTGGAAAAATACTATAATGGTCCCCCATCACTTGTACGTCTGGATCACATTAAGGCTAACATTGGACTGAAATAAATTGTTCAAACAAACGTTAAGGGTCCAATCCAAGCCCACAATTGCGCATGCGTATTGACCTCCTTCTAACACTTGACCTCGTTGTTGTCACTAAAGTTGACGATTAGTAAGTTTCGATAAGTTCCCTATTGGTTTTATAAACATCGGCTCCTTTACAGTCAAACCCTGCAATAGGACACTTTACGGACACAAAAAGTGTTTCCATTAAAGGTCAGTTAAGCGGGCTAGTTCAATTGAAAGCTGGTTTTCAGCATAGATGAACCAACATGATATATGTAGTAATAGCAATGATGTTCGACACGTATTATGCGAGTATCTGTTAGACTGGACTCGATTGTACAGTGGAACCCCGATTTAACGAAGTGCCAGGGACTGGGGAAATTGGTTCGTTAAATCGGGGTTTCGTTAAATCGATAAACCCGATATAACGACTTTGTTGAAATCCGACCAAAAACTTCGTTAAATCGGGGTATAGTTAATAATTAATTTGCTGTAATGTTAACTGATTAAAGACAAAGAAGATAAAGCCGATTAGATGGCCACGACAGTACTATATTTAGTAACATGTATGACTGTAATGGACTGCTGACAACTTTCTTAGATAATTAAAATATTTTACTGTAGTCGATTATTCATCTTATGTGGCGTGATGACATTTATTCGTTATATCGGGGTAGATTTTACATTCGGGCTTCTAGATTGTGTTCGTTATATCGGGTATTTCGTTAAATCGGGGTTCGTTAAATCGGGGTTCGTTAAATCGGGGTTCTTTTCCATACATTTTATTGTAATTCTGACCGGGCTGAATAAATTTGTGCTTTAAATCGGGGACCTCGTTAAATCGAGGTTCGTTAAATCAGGGTTTTACTGTATTAGGTTACCCTTGCTAAAATTTTCACGTTATTGCAGGAGAATGTGGAAAAAGCTTCGAAAAAATTGGACGCTATGAGCGATGCATTTTTCGCCCGATTGGTTCCCTCCGAAGATCTTGTCATCAAAACACCGGATTTAGTAGTCGCTCTAAAGAAGGTCTCCGCTGACGATATAAAGGGACTCAATATGGAAGAAGGACCTTCAAAATTTAAGCTACCAGGCAACCTAGGGAATCTGAGTGGTGGAAACATCGATGCAAAGGTAATGGTTTCGGACCTGTCCATAACTTTGGTAGAGTAGGGTAAATACTCAAATATTTTCTTTGTTCAGCTTTTTTGCACCGTATCGTATGTATTGTAAGCCAGGATACCATACTATCAAAGCACCTTTATCGAAATAAGGTTGAAGTCCCAATGCTAGGGATACGGAGGACCTTGATGGCTAATTTACTCCAGTTTCTAAAAATAAATATTTAGTACATGTATGACGTGCTCCCCCTGTGTGCGGGGTATTAGTACATCGCCGTACATAGTTAAAGAGAGGCACTGTGAGAGTCTTATCTTACCCAAGAACACAACATTATTATTAGACTACGAGTAGTCCCTAATTTTTCTCAGATCGAGCGCGCGCGCGTGGAAATATCCTCGCGCGAGAAGATTTCCACGCGCTTTGCGCGCGCCTGCCCACTCGATCTGAGAAAAATTAGGGACTACTCGTAGTCTACATTATTATAGGACCCCGTGAGAACTCGATCCCTTACTTGTCAAGCCGAAATGCAACACACTGAGATAATTAATAAGTCAGCTATCCTTTACATGTAAAGTAGTCACCTACTCGGCTAGTTACCGTACACTAGAACAAAAAGTGTATATGGTCCCTTCCTTGGATTCAGGAAAGTATTCATATCTTGTGTCGTGAAATAGAAACTGAGATTGTATGAAAAAATAGAGGCTGTACAAATAAATTCCTAAAATATTAAAATAGAAAGGTCCTCATCTAACGGCAATTACGTGTACCATCGTCGAGCACATAGTTGGTCACTTTAAAAATAACAGTGAAATTCGATCGGTACGTATTCCACCTCACCAACACTACCAGAAAATCAATTGTGGAAATATAATGTTGGTCATATTGTATTTTCAGATGAAGGCTCTTAATTTCAATCCTTTCACCTGGGACAACAGTAGTAAGAAGGTCAAATCAAGTGTAACCAGTCTCGATCTTCAGAGTGGAGATGGGAAAAACATTAACGTATCAAACCTTGATAGTTACATTGAGATAGTTATACCGATTTCCAATTCACCGACAAACATCAGCAACGGAAGAGAACATTACTTCCTCAAGCCAAACACAATGTCCATCCGTAGTTATTACGCAGAACTAGCAGATGTCCCCGTTTCTTTAAAACTCGGTGTGCAACAAGAAGGAATAGGTATTCAATTGTTTGTTAAATCTGGATCAAGACCTACGATCGAGGATTCCGATCACAACTTTACTGTTTTGTTTACGTCGACGTGTAGAAACCAAACAGGTGACAAGCAAAACGAAACATCCTGCATTCTCGAAGAGGCTTCCGTCACAATGGTTCCTTCTGAGCCATCTTTACTTTTTGTTGGTTTATTACTCTTATCAACTAAAAGTAACACGGACCATTCAAGAAAAAGAAGATCATGTTTCGGTCATGGTCGCGAAAGACGGTCATGTGTTGGAGTCAAGGACCCACCCCCGAAGGGAGTCACTAAAATTATTATTCCACAGTATAATCCATCAACAGATGTCAACTACACGTTTACCATCAGCCAATCCAGTTGTTTGTATTGGTCTGAAGAAAAAGAAAAGTGGACCTCCGATGGTTGCAAGGTAAATTGTGCTATTTTTTGTACTTACAAGTTATCCGATTTTTTCACTTATATATGGGGATGTTGTTGCTATTACAAAAACAACTGTATTACCTTATAAAGATAAGTTATTTACAAAATATAATTTAAGGGAACATGACTTTGGTGGATGGTACGATATTCAGTTGTTGAACTACAACCCTCAATAGAACTATTGAAAGCTAGAAACCCATGGCCAACCAAAACTTTTAAATGGGTTCTTGGACGAAATTATTCTGGTTGAAATAGACACAAACACGAAGAGCTGTTGAACCGAATGGGTTCTCAGACACTAGAAAATAGACGAATTCAGGAAATGTTGTGTACTATAAATAACTGCCTAAGTAACAAAGCCCCACCAAGCATCAAGAATATATATAGTCTTATTAAGAAATTGTATATTTAATCTTAGGGGTGAAAATATGGTTGGCCATGGTTGGTAAAAATGAATTTGTCCGAAATATACGTACTGTGAACTTTTTAGCCGAGTAGATGTAAAATAACATAGAGTATTTTAACGAAGTAGTCACGATATT
This sequence comes from Desmophyllum pertusum, assembly GCA_029204205.1. Taxonomy (NCBI): domain Eukaryota; kingdom Metazoa; phylum Cnidaria; class Anthozoa; order Scleractinia; family Caryophylliidae; genus Desmophyllum; species Desmophyllum pertusum. Next base: position 43,830 of record MU825411.1, on the reverse strand, counting down.
ATTTATCTCTTATTTTAGTATAGCATCTGTAAACTAGCTGTTTATAGCTAAGCATGTATCCGCGTTAAATAAAGTATTGTATTGTATTGTAATGGTAGGTATACTTATTTGGTGTTATTGACAATGGATGCTTTTATCGTAGGTCGACGCCAGCTCAAACACCACCCACCTTAAATGTCTTTGCAATCATTTGACTTCCTTTGGTGGAAACTTTATTCAAGCACCGAATCCTATTGACTTCGACAAAGTTTTTGCTGAGTTTGCAAACCTTAGTGAAAGTGGCAATATTTCAGTACTTGTGACAATTGCATGTACTTTTCTTCTTTATTTCGTTGTGTTGGTCTTTGCGAGGAGGGCCGACAAGAGAGATGAAGACAAGGTTTGTATTAAGAGTGCACGTCAATTCCATTCCCTACGTGATTCGGCCTCTTTTTTCAACACAAAATCGCTTAAAGGGTCCCACTCAACCAGTGTCCTTTGCGGTCGCGTGTTATTGTTTTCATCCGGGGAACTCGATCTCTCGTGAGGCTAATGTATGTCATACTTTCAAAAGTGTGCTAACTTGGGTCGTCTAACTGCTTTTTTGTGGCTGAACAAGGCCGGAATCCTTCAAAAAGTAGTTTTTTAACTTCAAGCCGCCATTTTATCGACACCCGAAAATGGCCGCGCAAAGCACATTGGTTGAGAGGGACCCTTTGAGAATGAATCGTGATTTCGTGGCAGAAGAATCGAAATCAGTTTCCACCACCCGAAAGGTAAAATAGCAAATATTGAATCCTGATATTCGCTACTTTCTTCGACAGAAAAAGCTCGGTTTGAAGGGCGCCTGATTTCGAATTTAGAAAGGGTACGGGTTCAAATAATTTGTAAGTTACAGTCATGCAGGCTGCGCATAAAGAAGCATTCATCAGCGCAGATGATCGCGTCCCTGGGCATCGACGTTAAACTGCTGGTATTGTCGGCTCCCATCCATATTAATCGGAAGGGGACGTAACAACAACGGACTCACTACACTGTTAGAAAAGAGCAAGGGATGTAGTCCTCGGCGTTAGTGGTCTGACTGTTAGCTTATACTGTTCATATGAAGCAGCTCACAAGGGTTGGAAGAATAAAATGAGAACACATATGGACTGATATTGCCTATATCAGTTTAGATGCTATTGAACATATGCTTTTACATTCGGAATTTACTGAGATATATAATGCATTGCCATTACACAACGTATTGTTAATTCCAATAATCCAAATGTATTTATTAATTTTAGATTTGTCCTCCAAAGTGTGTAACCATCGTGGAAGATGGAACTTACTTTTACGACATGGTTATTAGCACTGGTGTTTGGAAACATTCCGGAACAACAGCGAACGTAACAATTAGCATTAACGGCGACCAGAAAGAACACTACCAAGTTCCCCTGCGTAGTAAAGGAGAGTCGAGTGAACTATTTGCACGAGGAGGTATTGACGGATTTGTCCTGGTCACAAACGAATCATTGGGACATTTAACAGAAATAACTTTGGAACACGACAATTCAGGAGATAATCCTTCTTGGTTTGTAGAGACAGTAATAATCAGAGACAGGCAAACAGATGAACGATGGGTGTTCCCGATAAATCGGTGGCTTGCGTTGGAAAAATGTGATGGGGAAATAGAAGTTACTGTGGACAACAAAAATACTACATCCTTTTCAGATCAGGTGCGTTCACGATTTGGAAGAAAAATTGCCGACAGTCACCTGTGGATGTCAGTGTTTGGTAAAGCATCCAGCAGTACGTTCACACGTGTACAAAGAGCCTCGTGTTGTCTATCAGTTCTCTTCAGCGCCATGATTGCTAATGCCATGTTCTATAACATTGGTGGCGAATCCGATGGAGCTATACAGGTTGGACCATTCAAGTTTTCATGGAAACAGATTGTTATTGGAGTGCAAAGCGGAGTGATAATTGCACCTATCAACATCCTGATTGTCTTGCTGTTTAAGTCTAGCAGACCAAGATGGAAAAAGGGAGATAAATATAAAGAATTTGACCAAACCCAACAACTTGTGGATGAAATAAGGGACACTGGTTGCACGTTGCCTCATTTCTGTGTATTCATCGGTTGGTTTCTTTGCTTCGTCACAACTCTTGCAGCAGCAGCGTTCACTTTATTTTACAGTTTAATGTGGGGCAAAGAAGTAGCTGAGCAATGGCTTGCATCAATTCTCATTTCATCTGGTCAGGATATTCTTGTAGTACAGCCAACAAAGGTTATGCTTGCTGTTATTGTAGTTTCATTGTTATTGAGCAGAAACAATGCCAACAGTGAAGACCCTGAGGCGGACAATGAAGGACTTGATGAATGTGAGAATGACATCGATTTTCTCAGTGATGATCCCAAAGAACGCTTCAAACGATCCAAGTTGGAAGCGATACGGAAGAGAAGCAAAAAGGAAGCCCAGTTGACAGTTATGATGAAAGAAATTGTCCTTCATTTAATATTTGTGTTTTTCCTGTCAATCGTATGTTATGGCAACAAGAATTCAAACCGTTTTCTGATGACAAGAACAATGATCGATCCATTCACCAAATTTGATCTGGTAAGTATTTCATTCATTTTAAACAACACCCTCACCATTTGAAGTAAAATCCAAATCAAAGTTAAACTTGATGACTATGTCTTTCATACGCATTTAATGATTTTCGCTATTCAGACAGGGAGGGTAGGGAAAATGGGTTGTGAAAGTGCACGCGTTGACTTTGAGCAGGCTCTCTTTCTTGTCAGTAATAGTAGCAATTGACTGCAAGATCTGTCAGTACTGTTACATTCAACCAACAATACACGTACGTAAAACAGTTACTGTTATTATCATTCCAGGTAACTGATTCACGCAAATTATGGGGATGGTTGAGGCAAGGGTTCCTGCCAAATATTTACAACCAACCGTGGTACAATGGACTTGAAGAAAAGAATGACGTTTATGTAGAGAACAAGATGTCCATATTGATCGGCATGCCATGGATGCGACAGTTGAGAATAAAAAGAAGTAAGCTCTCGGTAGTGCATTCATTAACCTAAAAATCTAATCGCGATTATTTGATTCGATCGTTAGAAAGGAAATACATACATTTATAGGCTTCTTTTATACACATTTGAGTAAATTTATCTAAATAATTATTAATATATTGATTGGATAGCTGGATAGCTCAGATTCAGATACATAATTATTGTATAAAATTTAACCTTCGAACAATCGAAATCCTAATTAAAGTTAGGGAAAAAAATAATTAGATTTCAAATCGCCTTTTACCACATCCTTGAACAGCAGTAAAAAAAAAACACCATAACTATAATAATCGAAACATTATCACCGTTTGATAGCATGCTAGCTTTTCGGATATTTCCACATAAAGTACCAATATGTATTTTGCAATGCCTATCTATTCATTGTTTCGTTCTGTTTGCTGTTCCACTTCAGGTCTCTGCAAAAAAGTACGCCATGTTATCGCTGATTGCTACTACGACTATTCCCGAGAGTACGAAGACACCACATTGTTGAGTCTGCCAGGTTGGAGACCGCTCCCCTACAACACTTCATGGCCAAAGGCTCTACAAATTTGTCCCAAACCATGGCGTTACCAAACAGCTGAGGAATTAGACAATGGTCCAATAAAGGCTACTTATAACTCTTACGAAGGCGGTGGTTATGTTGCAGTTATGGGGTACAAAGAAGGCACAGCCCATGGGGTCTTAAGTGAGACTCTTGGACATGGATGGGTTGATCGTCAGACTCGAGCGGTGATTCTAGAGTTCGCAGTGTTCAACGTGAATACAAACTTGATCAGCATCGCTACGTACTTCTACGAGGTTATTGCTACTGGTGCTGCCTACACGGCAAAGAGGATTGATACGCTCGAGTTGTACAGTACAGAGTCTGGGGCCCTTATGTTCTATCTCATTTGTCAGTTTATGTTTATGGCCATGGTGCTCTTTAACTTCATCATGATGCTGATCCACCTTTACCGACAGCGACTGGGATTTTTCAAGTCTGTCTGGAATATGGTTGACTTCTTAATAATTATATATTCTATAGCATCAGTAGTGTTCTACATGGTTAGATCGAAAGCTGTATTAAAGAGTATCAAAGCCATTCAAGACAATCCTTATGAAATTATACATTTTCACTCAGCATTGGATTGGGCCAGCTTGGAAACTGCCTCAATCGCTGTTGCCATTTTCATGGTGACACTGAAGCTTTTGAATCTTATCCGTTTCAACCCTTATGTGATTTACTTATTTTCCTCTTTCCGCCAGTCCGTAGGCTACCAACTGTCGTACGTGGGATTCTTCCTGATCTTGTTCAATGCTTTTGTCATATCGGGAATGACGTTTTTCGGTGCTACAGTCCATGCTTACTCTAGCTACACGCAAGCAGTCATGTCACAGTTTGAATTCTTGTTAGGAAAAGCTGTTCCACATGACGACCTTCGTAACGAGGAACCTTTTCTTGGACCTGCATTCGCTTTCATGTACATGTTAAGCATGACTATATTCCTTATGAACATGTTAGTTTCTGTACTAAACGAGTCCTACACTGACGCCAAAACACACGCAGAGGAATGTGCAGGAGAGCTTGAAATGGCACGCTTTATTGGTGAACGTTTTATGGACATGTTCCAAGAAGGTAAAAGACGAACTGAATTCAAGTTATTTTGTGACGACACAACGTTCGTCAATATGTGCCGTTCTGACGCAGAACCCTTCTGTTTAAATTCTCAAAGTATCATTCAGTGCACCGAAGAAAGATTGACAAAAATGGACAAACGATTATCTGTTCTTACCCGACGCACAGAAAATATAGAAGAGGATCATCTGAAGGAGGAAGCCGAGTTTCTTGATCTCCTCCACTTGATGGCCAATTCTCCTTAACAAGAGTCAAGCAGCCTTTAAGACTTGGACGCGTGGTGGCGGGGGGTGGATGCCACGACCCACCTGAGTTTTGTTTTACAATTTTGGCATGGGACTGTTCATCCCTCGCCAACGTTTTAATTGTTTTGTCGAATTTCGAATTTTCAGACATTATTTTATTCAGTGTGTTCTACTTTTAGTTAGAAACATTGCATTGCAGTATTAGTACATTTTAAAATAATATTATCGTTTTCTAATAATTATATCGATTGATGCTATTTTCCGATGCCATGAGATAGTGAAATCCCAGCAAGCTCAAAGCTATTTACTAAAAACATCATGAAAAACACAAGAGGGGAGGAAGGACATGATAGGCTACTGATCTGTAAAGAATACCTTTCTCATTTTCATATTCACAATGAAACATTTATTTTATATCAGTGAATTGCTTCGGCCCACGAGTCAAACTTTTTATTGAATTGTTTCCACATAGTTCTGAAACTATAAAAAAAATTCGTAAATATAACATGACATATTTTGTTCATCTTGAGAGAGGTTAACTCTGATATTCCTGGCATGCAGGATAAACAGATAATTGGTAATTATGTTGTCGACGTATTAGTAATTAGGCAAGTTCATTTCCGTAACTTTTTAGTTGGCTTTTAAATGATAGCGAACTTACCAATAGCCATCTTGGATTTATTTATTTAGACTAATTTTTTCAATTGTATATAACTTTAGGAAGGTGTTCCCTATTAGTAGAGGGCTTTCCCTCAGCTAAAACACTTCGACACATTAATACAGTTTTTGATTGATTGATTTGAAAGAAAATTGACCATGGACTGGACTACGGTTATGGATTTTTGGAACACTTAGGCCCTGTTCAAACGTCGCGCTATCGTCGTGTCCAACTCAATTGGTCGATTAATTTCGACGTTAGCGCGACGGTAGCACGACTACTCAAGCATGTTTTAAAAGGCATGGCTCGGGCCCTAATTATGCAGACATCTTCAAAACATCATAACTTGGTCCAACTTTACCGAAACGTTACTCAACTTTGCAAGCATATAAAAGTCGATGAGCTTAATTTATTTGTTATTTAACATGTGTAATTTGTAAGTCACGTGACCTGTTGTGATTGTTTCTTTGTGCAAAAAGAAATTTTAAAACGGGGCGCCGAGATGACATATGATGAATATAAAATTCAGTGTTTTTTGTAACGGAATTATTGTCTGTTACATGGTAAAGGCCGGAAATGACAATGATTTTCAATTACAACGTTATCTCGTAAAACAGGTCACGTGTCATAAAATATGCTTTTATAATTTAGTAATAAAATGAGAATTTAAATCAAAGGAAAGCTGGGTTGTGACCTGCGATTAGCTAGAATTCCCCTACTGGGAAGCGGCTGGAGGAGAGTCTCACAGACACCAGAGTACCGATGAGCCATCACGCTTCTCCTATACCTAGGACTACATGAACTAGCAGTGCACCTCGTCTTACCTCCACTCTTCCTGTTCTGTTGCATATAAGGCCTCCTCAATCTACAGGTTATTAAATCGAGTTTACTTTAAATCTGTGTATTGGATAATATGAACATGTGATACTGTGCTTTATTATTCGACATAGCATTTAGAGTGCGAATACGCACCAAAACGAGTGCAAATATCAGACCGTATTACACTCGTCTTAGTCCCCCTGACCGCGCACTACGGGAAACTCGGTCGAAAGCCTATATTTTAGGAAATATTTATGTCGTATAATAAACAATTTATTCAGCGATAATTTATGTAATATACAGCTGGGCATTTTTACTCGTCAATGTTTATTTTTTTCTCGCCTAATGGCGATAATACTCAGCCGTATTACACGACTTTCCGATGAATAACCTCTTTGTATACAATGTACGTATATCTAGCCCTATTTGTTTTCGAGTCCGTATATCATTGCTTTTCGACTGTTTCAGTGCTGTCAAATTTTATCGGGGTGCTGACATCACATGCGACAGTTTATATAAACTCTCGCCGTGTAATTTTTAGGATGGTTTGGTTACTCTGCCAATTACTAATTAACTTGACATAATATTTACTATTTAAAAGTTTACTGAACTATCTCAGTTTGCACGAGATATATGCAAAAATAAGAAATAAATGCATAGAAGACGATGAGCTGTATCTGTCCACATTTCTATCAATTAACAAGTTATTTAAGTTTACCTCAGGTTCCAACATCTATTAAACTGATTTAGAGTTGATTCTCCAAATCACACCACTAGCCACCATCTTGGATTTAGCAAAACTGTAGACTGGTACTGTGTAACCTGCCTCGTCCCCAGTCGCTCGCGAGGATAATTTAGAACGGGGCGCGCTTTCCGATTTTTCTCCTTCCCATCATCCCCCGCTCTCGCGCTTCGCGCTCGTTCCAAGCTCCCTCGCGCTTCGCGCTCGCTCACCCGGTTTAATCGCGCTTCGCGCTCTCGCGAAAAGCCTGTGGAGGAGGCAGCTGTGTAACCACAGCTATAATAATATTAATGTATAGAAAAGAGATCCGAGGAAGGGAGATGCAATTACTGATGCTAAAAACTTCCAACAGTCTGCAGCAGTTGAAATTGCAGGTGTCATCCCACCAGTTAGTGTATTGCAGGATTTTTTTCGGCTCACTGAACGTGTGTTTTTTTCGGCAGTGGCGTTTTTTTTTCTTGTACAAGTATGGTTGCAGGATGATTTTTTTGCAAATTTATCCCCCCCCCCCCCCCCCTCCACGAAAACCCAAACTAAACACGCAATCGGATTCAATACGTGCGAAAGTATTTATTTAATCATATACGGCACGCACTGACACCTTCGAACGCTCAGACGTGAAACACTTAATATATACACATTTATATATTCTTATATACTCTGTCACCTTTCTTTGTATTTAACTCGAAAACGACAACCGTCATTTTTTACTTGACAATGGAGTCATGATGGCTTCGAAACGTCGTAATCTTATTTCGCTAATTTTCATTATTAATTGTATTACGAAATGTTCTCTTATCAAAGAGCTGTTGGACATATAATTAAATTTATTATAGACAAATACAATTTTAAATTTCCAAATTTAACTAGAGATATAGAATTTAAACATGTTTTGATACATTTCTCTTGTCCTATCTTATAAGAACATAAATGGCATTATATGCTATTGAAAATGGACTTACATAAGCACGAAGTTCTCATCAGCTGGTCTACTAAAATCTCATATTGTAAACTACAGAGGATCACGTGGTATTACATGAAAACCATGCATATTCCCCCTTCTTAGACCTCTTACTGCTGTTCTTAGGTAATTTTATAAACATGCGTCAATCGTGGCACCTGCGCTTTCCAGTGACACATACCGTTCCTTGTTGTCTGTAAACATTTCTAAACTGAAGTTTCGTGCAATTAAAAAAAACAATTAATAATGAAACATTTCGCAATGGACCACTTCTCCTATCAATGAAGAGCAACATCAGGAAGATTCGTCTTGTTAAAATTGGCAGCATCGCCGTGTCAACAGAGATCAAATTAACTCAAATTCGCTATTTTTTGTTTGACTTTTCAAACAGTTGTCACAAATATTTCTCGAAGATTCCAGCTCATTATTGGCAAGCACATCTTGCAACGAATTCATATGAAAGATTAATATGACTTCCTTTACTCGAGGGAATTCATCACGTCAAGCCTTTGTAAGGAATTCATATTAATGATTAACATGACTTCCTCAAGTTTCTATAAGAAATTCATAGTAATGATTAATGTACGTGACGTCCTCTAGTTTCTACAAGAAATTCATATTAAAAATTAATATGACTTCCTTTCCTAAAACTGACTAAACAGGAAGCTTTTAGGAAGCTTTTCATTTCAGTCTTAATCAATGTGAAGATGGGCGAATACAGACCTTCAATGACTACTAAGGTAAGAGCACCTTACGTTTATGATTTGGTATGGAATAAACAAATCCAGAGAGAGAGAGAGAAATTTCCCAAGTGAATTTTTTGATTTAAATTTTCAATTCGATTTACAGAAAACAACGATTTGGTTTTTGATCCAAGGCTTAATAGTGGTAACTAAAGGAGGCCTAGTATATGGAGGTTTGTTTTTATATTATGATAATGAGACGTATCATTCAAATCACTTCAATAAACCTAAGGTATACCTCTTAATATAATCAATACAAGACCTTGAAGTAACTTTAACAAATTATGTCAGCAGCAGACAAGTCTCGTATTTTCTTCGTGGTATTTACTTGCATATATACTTTTTAAAATAGTTTAAAATCGAAAATGTTAGGTGTAAAAAAGTATTGCTGGGGTATATTATGTCTCAACCTTTGAGTTATGGTTTGGCTTAACGCCTCATGTTTTTCATATATGACAGACAATATATATATTTTTTCAGTACAAAATAATTTCGAAATCAAATTGAAACTTCCCTATATAATAATACAAGGTATTTTCTTTTTCTTTTTCTTTATAGTTCACTTCGCGGCTCTTTTACATAAAAAGCAGTAAAAATAACCGTTCCCATAAATTGGAGCTCAGGTCTTGTTACAAGGTGCCCAATAACAAGTTTCCAATAACAAAACTCGCGTACTGTGTACTTGATATAATCGGGGATTGGGTTTCCTTGACTGAATTATCCTTCTTTTTATTTCACTGGAATTTTCCTTCTTTTATTTGACTGAATATTCCTTCTTTTTATTTGACTGAATATTCCTTCTTTTTATTTGACTGAATATTCCTTCTTTTTATTTGACTGAATGTTCCTTCTTTTTATTTGACTGAATATTCCTTCTTGGAACTTAACTAATATCCACCATGCCAATACTAGTACCTCATTTTTTCTCAAGTTAGTAAAGTGGGCGAACACGTAAGCACCCGACTAACCCTAAGAAAATACTAGCGCCCTACTGGGAAGCGAACTTTTCAGTTGTTTATGTGTCGCTCGAATCTCTCAAAACCAAATGTCCTCAAGATATATCAGTCCGTGACGATCTTAATGAAGTCTTGGTATTCAATAAAGTTTGTTAGCTTCTAAGATACTCTAATAATACCGATAATTTAGTCAAACACGTACGTTAAGTATTTAGATTGTTTTTTTTTTTTGGTAATTTACCAATCGAATAATTCACAGGCACCACAAGCTGTGCTGTGTGCAATATTTGGCAAAAAAATAAGGATTTCTGTGAAAACAATAAAATATTTTCTTTAAAATTCGAAATACTTCGATGGATTTTCAAAGAACATCCCTTACCTTATTGCCCACTGAATATCTCAATAAAGACTATTACTAGACGAACAAAACCAACCAACCAACCAACAAACAATAAAAACAAAATAAGCTAAACAAGTGAAGATAGCGTTACCAACCTAACGTGATTAACTCAATCGCACATAGAAATCATCAACAACTGCTTCGATCATGCTGTTGGCATTTCCAATACCAGTATCATCCTTGACAGCTACATGAGAGGTACCTCTGCAGTGAGCAATTTCAAGCAACCGGCTTATGGGCGACTCAACGGCGACAGAGGAGATGGATGGTGTACTAAGAAAGCTCAAAGGACTGACGACTGGCTTCAGGTTGATCTCGGAAATATATTTGAATTGTGTGGTGTCGCTACCAAGGATCTCGAGGCCAAAACTATCAAGAAATGGGTGACAGACTTCACTCTGTCTTACTCGTCCACTGGTGGCAACTATCAGACTTACAACGATGCAAATAGCGTGAAAGTGGTAAGATTTTATTTTATTTGTAGAAAAGTTATTGCAGACTCTATAAAGGAGGGAGGTGCCGGCGGGTGGGGGGGGGGGGGGGGGGGGGGGGGGTTGGTGGTACTCCCATATGTAAGCTATACAGGTACGTTGCCGCGGGATAATGTATGGTTTTAGAGGTGCTCCAGTCCTTAATTACAATTTTTGGTAATGTGATCCTTAGATTGGGTTCCTTTAAATTGTATTAGCTAAATTGCAGAACCTAAACGCCTAGCTAAATGAAAAATATATGTTTTGTTATAACTGAAACTACCCGTTTAAGAACGGCGGTCAGGGAAAACTACGCAAAATCGGGATTTCGTGGCAGAAGTTGAAAAATCGATTTCCTTCATTTTTACTCATAAATACCCATTAGGTAGGAAAAAATACCTATGTAGTTTGTTTCGCGCAGAAGCCGTTTTCTTTTAAGAAAAATAAGAAAATCGGTTTTCGTTTTCCGACACTCAAAATGCTCAAAGTTGAACCCTGAAATTTGCTACTATAAAACTATCCTCGCGTTCGCAAACCAAACCATACAGAGAGCTTTGGACACTTTCTAACGACAGAAAAACTATTTTTCATCCACTGGATGACAATTTTTATGGCTGTAGAGAAATTCACGAAACTGAAACAAATACAAAATAAGCAAGAGGTTTTCAGTTTGAGACAAACTCAAATTTGGTAGCCACTTTCTATGGCATAACTCAACATGTGGTATTACTCATCTAAAACATACCTGAGAATTGGCTTGGGTTCTTTAAGGCATTCTCTTGGAGACAGTATCTAAGTCAGCCAATATTTCGATGTGCCACCAAATTAACGTATTGACGGGTCCACATTCTTTCGTTCCGAAACGCACGGAAGAAGCTTTTTAAGCCCCAAAAGCGTCTGTTTCTCCTTTCTTGGTGATTGTCTTTTATAATAGTCCTTTTCTGCCAAAAAACTGAGAGCAGGAGTCCAAAGAATTGGTTTTTATAGCCACTTCCGTCTTCGAAGCACATAACTCTCGCTTTGATATATTTCGTGATTAACGTGACATCCAAATATGTAAATTTGCATAGATTGAGTCTGCGCAGTCGACTTCTTTAGTCACGGAGTTTGGTAACGCAATAGAATTCTTGCCAAGTAATTTGCATATTTCACAGCAATTGAGTTCGAAAAGCCAAATAAATCGATCCTGTGGACTTCTGGCTCGAGCTCTCAGCTTTTTGGCGAGAAAAGGACTATTATAATAGACAATCACCAAGAAAGGAGAAACAATAGAATATTTGGCTTTAAGTGGCTGCTTTGCTTGTTTCGAAACAAAAGATCGTTTACCCATAATACGTTAATTTGGTGGTACATCGAAATATTGGCTGACTTTGATACTGTCTCCAAGAGAATGCATTAAAGAACCCAAGCCAATTCTCAGGTATGTTTTATATCAATGTTTTAAATGTGTGATTAAGCGAGGATTGAGAAAATTTGGAGTTATACCGCATGATGAGTTATGCCATAGAAATGTCTACCGAATAAGAGTTTCTGTTATCGTGAATACCTCTCCCTTATTTTTGAATTGTTTCATTATGGTAAACTTTGCTACAGCCATGAAATTGTCATCCAGTGGATGAAAAATAGTTTTTCTGTCGTTAGAAAGTGTCCAAAGCCCTCTAGCGAAAACCAATTTTCTTATTTTTTTCGAAATAAAAGGGCTTCTGGCGGAAACAAACTACATCAAGTTTTCTTTTCTACCTAATAGTTATTTATGAGCAAAAAAATGAAATAAATCGATTTTTCAACTTCTGCCACTCAATGCGTGGTTTTCCCTGACCTCGCGTCTTAAGTATTACGAAGCGATTAAAAAAAAAAGACGTTAGTTTGTTTTGCCGTGAAAACGACCTGTTCACACAATTCTGATTTATCGTTTGGTCATTTGTCGGTTTTGGGCCTTAAAAAGGGTATACATTTTCGATTACTACCCTTAAATAGGGTCAGGGTTTTAATAACCTTTGCGGCTAGCATATATCCTAAAGAGTCCGGAGTGCCCCCATTGCATCGAGGATAGTAGACAAAACCTGAAATTTGAGTTGTTTCATGCCGCAAATAAATAATAATGTACCCTATGTTCAAGATTTACGAATTGGCAATATACCACCATGAGTGTATACTGATGAACAATATCATCGTAAATATGATACAATTAAGTACAAGTTTATTTTAAACGCTGCATGACATTCATGAATACATTCTTCTCTAGCTGATTTAATTTTTGTTGTTTTGTTTAGACGGTAGTAAACGGGCAATTACCCTGATATATTCCTGTATTCCATTATTTTTAAGGAATTTCACAGGGAAGGTAACTATAAAACAGTGGACCAACATCAGTTATCAGTGCCAGTATATGCAAGATACATTCGTTTCCATCCGACTCAGTCCCACCAAAGGAACTGTCTTAGAGTTGAGGTGTACGGCACTAAGAGTGAGTTGTCATCTATATTTTGTTTGTTTTACAAAGCATTTAAAGATCCGGCCGGAATGCGAAATCAACCTTGAATTGCGTTGTTCACTCGAACACTCCGTTCCTTAGGTTTTGTTTTACCCCATCCTTTAGAAGAAATACCTTAAAAAAATACTAAGAAATGAAAATACTACATAAAGCGAGCATACTTTTCGTTTTATCGGCAAAACCGTTTGTCTTTGCTTGTACTTCGAAATGTCTTAAAATATATCACAGCGTCAATCAAACGATTATCTTGATTATATTTGTTACGCATGCGATGAAATCATGTATCCGTCAACGAGCCGTGGGCTAAGTTATTTCGGTAGAATGGAACAATTTTTTAAAGGCAGAAAGTGACGAGGAGAACGTTATGTTAATCTCAGCGTCTACATACATTGATATCAGTGGCTGCATCCGCTCGAAGTTCAGCAATTTTAGCAATTTAGCAATTTTAGTGTTAGTCTTTGAAAAATTTACTCGTGCTTATTTATTCCAAATTGCACTCAAAATCATGTGATTACCTACACCAATTGATATAAAATCTCCGTAGAATGTCTGGAAGCTCGAGGTATGGAAAATGGCGTAATCTCTCACAGGCAAATTACTGCTTCTTCGGAATGGAACGCCCGATCAGGCCGCCTTCCAGGGCAGACTTCACTTCCAAGCAAACTGCAATCAAAAAAGGAGGATGGGCGCCTGTCACAAGTGATAGCAATCAATGGTTACAAGTCGACCTGGGTAGTCGGTACGCTAAGGTAGCACGCGTAGCAACGCAAGGAAGAAATAATTACAGCCAGTGGGTTACCAAATACAAACTAAAGTATGGTAACGATGGAGTAAACTTCCACTTCTACAGGGAACATGGACAAACAGCAGACAAGGTTTGCAGTGCAGATTATCTACGATGGCCACCTCTTAACTATAACGGTCACCTAAAACTTCCTTTACTTCCTTTATTTCTATGCATTTTTCAAGGAACATTTGGAGAAAATAATAATTGAATTATGTCCTCGCTACATGGCCTTTGACTTGCATAATGACAGATCTTACTAGAACAAATGTGTTGTTCTAAATTAACCCTATTCCGCCAGGGAGGAAGAACCGGCGCTGATTTCAAATTTATCGTACTTGAAGAGTATTCTAGTATAACCAAACTTTATAACTTTTACTAGAACATTATCTTGGGGGGGGGGGGGTCAATTTCTGACCCCCCCCCCCCCATTCATTTCACAGAGATGAAATATAGGAAGGATACGCACTAACACAATTTGTCATCTTGCTCAGGATTTTGCTGGAAACACAGACCCCGACTCTGTCGTCTATAATGACCTGAACCCACCAATCAGGGCACGTTACATCCGTTTTCAACCCGTATCTTGGTACGACTGGATAACAATGAGGGTGGAGCTCTATGGATGTCAAGGTATTGTTGGACGTTTTTCATTTGACAAATTCAATTCAAATTGAAATTCGGTGTTCGGTTCGGTTAATTTTTAGTTGTACATCACATTACCTGTCGAACCAGAACTCTTCTTTGACAATTCGGGATCGAACCGACTCTTCTTCCTTCCTGTAGCTGGAGAAAAAAAAGGTGTTTTATTTCGACATTTCTCCTGTATTAGCTATGAAAACAAGAATATGACGTCATATCCAGATATGCTACGGTGAAATTACGTGCTCAACTAGAACCGGTTTTGAGAAATGGTGGACGAAATTATCATGTTTTTAGGGCTAGAAATGTTGATGTTAGCAGGATTCAATATGGATTTTTTTTGACATCAACTGAAGGAAGTTCTAAGTTCTTCTCCCGATAAGTTATACTTTACCAAAGAATAGCTGAAATCAGAGAGTCGTCGAGCTGGCACTTAAACCTAGAGAATGTTATGTCAAAATTGTATCTATCTCGTTACACGTTTAGAATGTCAAGAACCTCTCGGCATGGAAAATGGTGCAATTTCTGATGGTCAAATTACTGCCTCTTCGGAACATGATCGAGACCATGCTGCCATCCAGGGAAGACTTCGCGTTAGAAGCACAATAATAAAAAAAGGAGCCTGGGTTGCTCTTACAAATGATGCCAATCAATGGCTTCAGGTTCATTTAGATAGTCAGACTACCAGTGTTACACGTATATCTACACAAGGGAGAAAGGACGGGGATCACTGGGCGACAAAATACAATCTACAGTACAGTGACGATGGAGTGAACTTCCTGTACTACAGAGAACAAGGAGAAACAGTAAACAAGGTAATGGCCCCTTTCAAGCTGGATAACTGGGATAACGTAACTGGAGTTTTTCGTTAAGAAATATATAATATTATAGGTTATGACAGCGTATGATGAAATTAGCAATAATGCCGAGTTTGAGCTGCCTGGAGTAGAATTTAGCCATATTTGTATTGAAAAAGTTCATTCTCCAGTCCCATTTTCCATACAAATTTCCTCCACATTTTTAAAACATTCAAATCACCATAAAATTTAGGTCAGGAGTCTCAAACGTTTGCCATCTTGTTAATTTTATCACGCTCTTACATTTCTGGTATTAAGTCATAGCCCATGGCTGTAAAGGGCCTATTCACAAACATATATTAAAATTTACCGCCACAAAATTCAAATCGGAAGTCAACTTAATTTTTCAGGCCGCGGCTATTTTAAATTTATTATACCTAACCTGAAATAGTAAAAATCTACTAGTATACTAATGCAAATGAGACAATCTGATTGGCAGAGCCACTCGTACACTATCAGCCATTAGTGTGCAGTGACTGGAGGTCGTCTACAAAATTGCGGTTTCTCCGAAGTTTTGGAGGAGGATTTAGAGTTAATACTAGACAATTGTTGTGATTTTTACTAAAACAATTAGATTATTCGCTCTCAATTTCTATGATGTGATAGGTGATTCCGCCTACGGCCTCATCAACTATCACATCATAGAAATCTCGAGCTCATAATCTAATTGTTAAATAGTTGTCGCATCTCGAATAATCAAAACTGCCATTGATTGATATATATTTTCTTTAGATATATTATAGGAATTTAAATTACAGTAACGGATCCCTAACAATTTGCTATATAATTGATTTAGGAATTTGTTGGAACGAAACCGGTACAAAGTTATTTATCATGAACTTAACCAACCAATCAGGGCACGTTACATCCGTTCTCTACCAGTGGCTTGGTATGGCCAAATAGCTATGAGGGTGGAGCTCTATGGCTGTCCAGGTATTGTAGAAGGGTTCTATTTATAACATAAGCAATACATTTTTGTCCGAAGAATATTATTTTCTATAAATGTAATGAGAGACAGTTGGGATAATTCAAACGTGATCAAACGGGACGATGATGTAAACCCGAGCCGAAGGTTTACATAAAGTTTACATAAGTACTTCATTAGAAATGCAAAGTAATTTAATAAAACAAGTTGTAAGTAACGTATTTAACGTACGTTTTGGCAAGTTTAAACGATTTAGGCATTGTAATGGCAGTTTTAAGTCCTGTAAGTGTTGTATGTCATTCAAATATCAACTAAACAATTGTTAGTACACAAATAAAATATTAAGTACTTTCAAATTCTCTCAAACTTTCTCGCGTGTTTGCATTATGCAGTTTTCGATTTCTTTTATAAAATAAGGCAGCAAAATACGGTGATATATGTCATAACCGTGTTTACCGTACATAGCCTCAGGCATAGCTTCATAAAACCATCAGAGTTATATGACCACAATTGATAACCTGAGAGATAGCTAAGAGAAGGCTACATCGTCATAACAAAAATCGTTCTACAGTGGTATTTCTATATACCAGAGACATTCATTCGATTTCCTTTTACCAAAGTTCATTATCTGGGCATCCGACATGCCCTTAGATGCTGCCTGGCGGTTTCTCTCGTAAAATAACCATTCCTCCTCCAGTGTAAACCTGGTATAAAACGGTGTTTTCTAACATAATGATGTGTAGTAACATTGGATCCGTCACTTTCGTAACACAATGAACGTTTTAAGAACTTTTAAGCTTGGACTTGCAGTTTTAGTTCGTGTGGTAATAAGTCTTTTTATCCAAATTCGAAACCACACTCATAGTCGACTCCTTCCATTATATACTGAACATTATATGTCCCCAGATGTAGACGAATGCCAAAGATCAGACATACAACTGTCATGTGAATGCTCAGTGTCACAACACAATTGGCTCGTTCAACTGTACATGTCCTTCAAGGATATTCAGGGAATGGAGTGCAATGTTCTGGTAAGGCTGGTTGAATGTCGTTGACAATGTATATATTCGACTCAAACCTTGGGTCTTTGGTAATTAGTATACTTATATATTTTGCAGATGTAGACGAATGCAAAATGGAACACATAACTGTGACGTGAATGCTAAGTGTAAAACACACTATTGGCTCGTTCAACTGTACTTTGTCTTCAAGGTATTCAGGAAATGGTGTACATTGTTTTGGTAAGACAGAGTTACGTTCACTTACTTGAGTTTACTTCATTTACTGCGAGCTTCCCCATTGCAAGAAAGTGAACCAGGCCAGGATTCAAACATAAGCTAAATAATATTTAATACATTTACTTGTGTTACCCCCCGCTTATAATACAAATGCCAAAATAGAGCGCATAACTGCGACTTGAAAGACTCGAAAGCCTATTAATTTTACGTTCATGCTTGAACGAGCTTTATTTTATCATAAAACTCAGTGTAGCAATACCATTGGTTCCTTCAACTGTATTTGCCTTAAAGGATACCCAGACATGGCGTGACATATATTTGTTCATTCAATATTCTGTTCCTACAAGAAATTTGAAAACTTAGATCCATAAAATTGTTATAGAGAGGCACATATTGCACCGGTTATATTTTTAATTGGTGCACTTGCAATAAAAAAAAAAAAAGTAATAGTAATTTCCACCATTCGCATTTTGTTAAATTTTGATTCATCAAATCCGGCAGAAATGTTCAAAAATACGTATTTGTGTAACAAATGTATCCATGCCTTCATGTATCATACATCGACTCGTCAAAATTTTGAAGCATCGCTCACCATATATGAGTGTAAAGTCCCAAGTGCCACTAACTCCAAAGTTCAGTTACATGTGTAGCTACTCTTGATTACATGCAATAGCAACGTAAATTTAGACGTAAATTATTCTTACAGATATCGATGAATGTGCAACAGCATCTCACATTTGTCATGGAGTGGCTCACTGTTACAACAATCCAGGTTCCTTCAACTGCGAGTGTCGGAAAGGGTATCATGGTAATGGGCTATTATGTGATCCCGTGGGTGAGTGGAAATTCGTCGTTTACCGTGTGGAACGTGAAAACAAGCTGAATGGTTTAGTGTCTGTTGTGAACGTGCTTATTTTCTGATGGTTTTAATTATTGAAAATAAATGACGACATGTTTTAAGCTTTTCCGAGTAGCCTGTTTGCACTGACCGATTAACACCTTTTTCGATTTAGTTATTTCAATACTTTCAGGAAATATGAACAAATTCAACGCAAGTTGACCGTTTTTCGTAGAAAGTGGTGCTACTAAAATATATTACATGACTTTGTATTGTTTCACTACATTACGTTAGAATAAAGTGTGGCTATTGTTTCAGTAATCATATTAATCTGGCTTAACATTGCATTGCTAAAAATAGCTTCGTCTCTGAACCCAGAAGTTACAAAACACTCTGGAACACTTTCCTTGATTTCTAAACTTCTCGAAACTTCTTTTGAAATTGATATTTATAGGAGACTTCTCAGTAACCATCAAAAACATCTCTAAGGGACAAGTACAACGCCACTCTTGTTAAGCGGTCCGACAAAAGTGTCCAACAAGCAATAATCCAAGGTTTAACCGATGATGATATTGTGTTGACAAGCACGTTGGAATGGCGTATCGTTAGTGAATCAGAACTCGCAGCTTCGGAGGCAGCAGAGGGACAATTAGTAAGCCAAGAAACTGCTGAGTGGACCATAAACAGGAGATCCATACCTGCTGGTATCTATCAAGTCAAATTCAATGCTTTATATACAGTTGGTGATCCAGTATTCCCACGGACTCTTAATGCCTTTGACTATGGCTTTATTGAGGTAATTGCTGCTCCAGTACGAGCCATTATTGACGGAGGAAGTAGCGTTCGCTGGGGATCCAAGGACATTGTAACTGTGGATGGTTCACTAAGTTATGACGGAGATATTGGCCCTGGAAACCATACTGGGCTAAATTTCACTTGGTCCTGTCTTAATTCAGAAGTCAACGATTCTATGAGCAACGATTGTTACGGTTCTTTTATTGGAGAAGTAAATGTCATTTCCACTGCCATTAGTATCGACCCTGGCAAACTCGAAGTTGGAAAATCCTATGTTCTAAGGTTGACTGTTTCCAAAGATGATAGAAGCTCCATTGCTAAGATGTCATTTGAGATAGCAGCTGGAGAGGTACCTCAAGTAACTCTGAGGTAAATAGACAGTGTCATTACACTTTTATTGGGAACATCCCATGGAGATTGTAAACAAACAAAGCATGATGTGTCTCTTATATACGCTGTAAAATATTAATAGCATGCCAATCTAGTATTCTATCATACTAGTATAATTTAATATTTAGTAGTTTTGTTCTCTGAAATTCATTGTAGTGAATTATAATTCGCAGGTCCACATCAGCTTCTAGCTGCCATTTTTTAACCTGTATGATGTATCTCAACGAGAAAAGAAACCTTGCAAGTAGTTATTAGCTAACCTATTTTATGTTTTCCATTTTATTTAAGATGTTTTGTAGATTGTGGCGCAATAGTATCTGCTTCGAACAAGCTTCGAGTGACATCGGAATGTCTCAATTCCCCTTGTAATGGATCGGTTTATGAATGGCGATTAAAAAGACTGAATGACAAATCAAACACGTGGGAAGATATACCTATTTTACCTAACATGACGTCAACTGCAGTAAATGCGACCAATATGATCATCAATAAGAACTCATTGCAACCCAACTCTACATACAGATTAATGCTATTCGTAACATCTCTAGTAGGAACAGAAGGCTTTTCCTTGCTCGATTTCGAGACGGCTGGAGAGCCACACAGCGGTTACTGCACACCGTCAGTCAGTGAAGGCGTATCACTTGAAACGGAGTTTACTTTTGATTGCTATAATTGGCAAGATGAAAGTATACCACTAACTTATGAATTCCGTCTTCGAGACGACCCAATATCTTATGGCAAATCTCCAAGGTCTGCATCAACAGTGTTACCGGCAGGATCGCCAGAAGACGATTACCAGTTACCAATTAACATCATTATCAAGAACGCTGTTGGTGTAGCTGTTGTTGAAACGTTGTTTATCAAGGTATAACCCAATGAAACATGTCTTCTTATAAACCGAGTGGTACATTTATAATGATTACTGTGGTAAACAACCTGAAGTGCAGAAATACACAACTTCCAGAGTTACTGGATAGGCAATCGTGGCCTAACATTTAGAGATTTATTACATATTGAACATATTGAAAATAAAAACTAAGTTTTCATGTACTATATATTTTTCATCGAGTGTAAAAAAAAAAAACAGTGATATCCCAGCATATTTGTTGATATTGTGCGCATTAAGCCATACATTTATACCCACATTAACATTTACGCTAAAGGAGAATGATGGCAGGAAGGACACCAAACGCTGGACCCTGTCGACCCAAATCTAATACCAGGCGTTTCTTTAGTGAATTATTGCATTTGATCTTATCAGGTGAAGCCATCCTCCAAGCTCGATCCCTGTCTTTCATCGATAGAGGAAGTTGGTAACAAGTTAACAAACTATGTGATTGGGGAACGAAATGAGCTGGATGGATTTTTAAAGAAGGGTGAAATCAGCCAGGCTTCCCAGCTCGCTCTATCTGTCCTAAAGGAGGCCAATAAGAAAACAGATTGTGGACAAACACTAAGCCAAGGCACAAAAACATTGGTATGTAAACAATAACAGAGTAACAAAACAGTAACATAGATGGTAATAGAGATTAGGTATGCAACAATTATCCTGGAGTCGAAAGAATCTTCTCGAGCGCACTTCGTTATAATCCATTAAATCATTTTCCTGCCCTTGATTCGTTGAAATACGTCACGTGATGCATACAAAACGTGGGAATATCCGATAACAACCCGTAAGTGATTCCCACTGTTTTATAAAATTTGCGTGCTACGTTCGCACAGTTTTCGTCCGATGTGTTGTTAAATTAAATATAAATTAATGATTTTAAGAGACTAGCAATTGAAGGAATATTTTTCCACCATTTTTCTTCAAAAATATGCACAGATATTTGTCCTTGGACATTGTTTGCTCGTCAGAGCTCACAGTTTCCCTAAGCTTCGCCATTAACACAATGTTCGCTTTTTAAAAGATATAAATTCCCGTGCATATTTTCCCGCCAAATGGAGATTATTGTTTATATATATGTTATTTATTGTTTATATGGATTACAGATGACAAGGGCCCCCTGGCCATATATGGACATCGTGACAATTTGTATAGTCGTTTTGGCTCTTATTCCCACCTAAGTATATTCAGTGGTGTCATTGATATATGAACCTTCATTGTGAGAAAAAAATATCACATTTTCGTCTTAGCTTTCAACCACGTTGGTCGTGAAGTTAACATCCATAACCCCCGAGAGCCTTCAGATGTCTCGAACGATCATGGCGGTGGTCATCGTGGCGACTGGAAAACAGCAGGATAAAACTTGTGATAGTTGCGAAAACATCATGGTAAGAAACGGGAGGCAATGATATTTTTGTAATTATTAATTTATACAACTACAATAATCGGAAAATACGCTAAACACACTCGTATGATATCAAAATGAAAACAAAAAATAATAATAGGCGATTTCTGATTGCGAAACCATTCAAATAAAAGGAGTTTGACATAATATTCGCTAAAAGGTAAAATGATGTACTGTAGAACCCCTTTTAAGCGGCCACCCTCGGGAAAATGGTAGGGGCTTTGTGTAAGGGCTGGCCGCTTAATAGGGTTTCGTCAGAAATTAAATTAGCATTAGGCGTGGTAGAAGGCTTGTTACATCACATCACTTAGGGAGCCCGCGTAGGCCTGTCATCAATCTTTATTCGATTTCGGACTCTTACCTGTCATCAAATTTTTCAAAACAAGGCCAAACTACGTGTATCAAGTTCTTGGTGACCGCTTAATAGGGATAAAAACAATAGGAGCACCCTCATCGGGACAGCCAAAAGGTGGCCGCGGCCGATTAATAGATGAGGCCGCTTATAGGAGTTTCATTTACAGTATATAATACTGACAATAGTTAACGTTTCGGGACTTTCATAACTGGACGTTTCATAGGGGATGAGATGACCGCTTAATAGCGGTTCGACTGTATATACAAGGCTTGCAACCGAACTTTTTTTACTTATGTCATCATCAGGATAAACTAAACACTCGGAATCAGCACGCCACCTTTTGGAAATCCCAAGCCACTCATTCCAATGGAGAATCCTTTGTTCAGCAAATCGAGGCCCTAATTATACGACAAAAGGGTCAAACTTTGAACAAACACAATTAATTAATTGCTTTGTTGCGCAGTTGTTCCCTTCGGGATAAACTCAGGTTTAAAACGATGTACAATCACGGACGGCTCTTTAACCCTGATGATGACATAAGTCGAAAACGTTCGGTTTCTGTAATAAATTTAAATTGTTTTTAGCCTCGCAAATTTAAAAAAAAAAAATTTGATTTCTCACGAAAAAGCGAGTAAAACTCATTTCCATATAAAACGTTGTTCACTAGGACTCGTTTTGAAACAGAGGTAAAAGTCAACTCGAATATTTTTTAATTTATTTGTGATTGCTTTGTTCCTAGAATTTAATAATGGTATTCACAGATAAAACAAACAAATTGCTGTTAACCGCCATTAACGACTTGGAGGAGCCTTTTACTGCGGAGTTGGGAGGAATCAGCTGCAAGTGTAACAGGATGTCTCACGAATATTCTTCAATCTGCGTCAGATGGGAGTCAAGCTAACGGAGCGTCAGGGGAGAACCAAATATCACAAAAGGTATAATGTAATTGGTTACAACGAACTCAAACATGCGTTAAATAATGATATCCGCCGTATAAAACAACACTATAACTGAAAAGGAAGTATATAACTTGGTGCATTGAATCCGCCATGTTGGTTCCGCAATCTTGGATTTTCACTATTTTCTCGTGACGTCATAAAATTGAATAAAGCGATGCAGAATTATTCCAAAGCGATAATAGGATATTATGTCTGAATTATGAAGAATTATGTCTGAATTTTCTACATTTTTGGTAAACACGTGGTTGCAACGTCAAAAATCGTCGATAAACAGTTCACACGCCAATATGTACACGAGGGATGAATAGACACCTGGTAAAATAAAGCTTGATTGACTCCATTTGGGAAATTGTGGAAAAATACTATAATGGTCCCCCATCACTTGTACGTCTGGATCACATTAAGGCTAACATTGGACTGAAATAAATTGTTCAAACAAACGTTAAGGGTCCAATCCAGGCCCACAATTGCGCATGCGTATTGACCTCCTTCTAACACTTGACCTCGTTGTTGTCACTAAAGTTGACGATTAGTAAGTTTCGATAAGTTCCCTATTGGTTTTATAAACATCGGCTCCTTTACAGTCAAACCCTGCAATAGGACACTTTACGGACACAAAAAGTGTTTCCATTAAAGGTCAGTTAAGCGGGCTAGTTCAATTGAAAGCTGGTTTTCAGCATAGATGAACCAACATGATATATGTAGTAATAGCAATGATGTTCGACACGTATTATGCGAGTATCTGTTAGACTGGACTCGATTGTACAGTGGAACCCCGATTTAACGAAGTGCCAGGGACTGGGGAAATTGGTTCGTTAAATCGGGGTTTCGTTAAATCGATAAACCCGATATAACGACTTTGTTGAAATCCGACCAAAAACTTCGTTAAATCGGGGTATAGTTAATATTTAATTTGCTGTAATGTTAACTGATTAAAGACAAAGAAGATAAAGCCGATTAGATGGCCACGACAGTACTATATTTAGTAACATGTATGACTGTAATGGACTGCTGACAACTTTCTTAGAGAATTAAAATATTTTACTGTAGTCGATTATTCATCTTATGTGGCGTGATGACATTTATTCGTTATATCGGGGTAGATTTTACATTCGGGCTTCTAGATTGTGTTCGTTATATCGGGTATTTCGTTAAATCGGGTTCGTTAAATCGGGGTTCGTTAAATCGGGGTTCTTTTCCATACATTTTATTGTAATTCTGACCTGGCTGAATAAATTTGTGCTTTAAATCGGGGACCTCGTTAAATCGAGGTTCGTTAAATCAGGGTTTTACTGTATTAGGTTACCCTTGCTAAAATTTTCACGTTATTGCAGGAGAATGTGGAAAAAGCTTCGAAAAATTGGACGCTATGAGCGATGCATTTTTTGCCCGCTTGGTTCCCTCCGAAGATCTTGTCATCAAAACACCGGATTTAGTAGTCGCTCTAAAGAAGGTCTCCGCTGACGATATAAAGGGACTCAATATGGAAGAAGGACCTTCAAAATTTAAGCTACAGGCAACCTAGGGAATCTGAGTGGTGGAAACATCAATGCAAAGGTAATGGTTTCGGACCTGTCCATAACTTTGGTAGAGTAGGGTAAATACTCAAATATTTTCTTTGTTCAGCTTTTTTGCACCGTATCGTATGTATTGTAAGCCAGGATACCATACTATCAAAGCACCTTTATCGAAATAAGGTTGAAGTCCCAATGCTAGGGATACGGAGGACCTTGATGGCTAATTTACTCCAGTTTCTAAAAATAAATATTTAGTACATGTATGACGTGCTCCCCCTGTGTGCGGGGTATTAGTACATCGCCGTACATAGTTAAAGAGAGGCACTGTGAGAGTCTTATCTTACCCAAGAACACAACATTATTATTAGACTACGAGTAGTCCCTAATTTTTCTCAGATCGAGCGCGCGCGCGTGGAAATATCCTCGCGCGAGAAGATTTCCACGCGCTTTGCGCGCGCCTGCCCACTCGATCTGAGAAAAATTAGGGACTACTCGTAGTCTACATTATTATAGGACCCCGTGAGAACTCGATCCCTTACTTGTCAAGCCGAAATGCAACACACTGAGATAATTAATAAGTCAGCTATCCTTTAAATGTAAAGTAGTCACCTACTCGGCTAGTTACCGTACACTAGAACAAAAAGTGTATATGGTCCCTTCCTTGGATTCAGGAAAGTATTCATATCTTGTGTCGTGAAATAGAAACTGAGATTGTATGAAAAAATAGAGGCTGTACAAATAAATCCTAAAATATTAAAATAGAAAGGTCCTCATCTAACGGCAATTACGTGTACCATCGTCGAGCACATAGTTGGTCACTTTAAAAATAACAGTGAAATTCGATCGGTACGTATTCCACCTCACCAACACTACCAGAAAATCAATTGTGGAAATATAATGTTGGTCATATTGTATTTTCAGATGAAGGCTCTTAATTTCAATCCTTTCACCTGGGACAACAGTAGTAAGAAGGTCAAATCAAGTGTAACCAGTCTTGATCTTCAGAGTGGAGATGGAAAAAACATTAACGTATCAAACCTTGATAGTTACATTGAGATAGTTATACCGATTTCCAATTCACCGACAAACATCAGCAACAGAAGAGAACATTACTTCCTCAAGCCAAACAAAATGTCCATCCGTAGTTATTACGCAGAACTAGCAGATGTCCCCGTTTCTTTAAAACTCGGTGTGCAACAAGAAGGAATAGGTATTCAATTGTTTGTTAAGTCTGGATCAAGACCTACGATCGAGGATTCAGATCACAACTTTACTGTTTTGTTTACGTCGACGTGTAGAAACCAAACAGGTGACAAGCAAAACGAAACATCCTGCATTCTCGAAGAGGCTTCCGTCACAATGGTTCCTTCTAAACCAGCTTTGCTTTTTGTCGGTTTATTACTCTTATCAACTAAAAGTAACACCGAACATTCAAGAGAAAAGAAGATCATGTTTCGGTCATGGTCGCGAAAGACGGTCATGTGTTGGCGTCAAGGATCCACCCCCGAAGGGAGTCACTAAAACTATTATTCCACAGTATGATCCATTAACAGATGTCAACTACACGTTTACCATCAGCCAATCCAGTTGCTTGTACTGGTCTGAAGAAAAAGAAAAGTGGACCTCCGATGGTTGCAAGGTAAATTGTGCTATTTTTTGTACTTACAAGTCATACGATTTGTTCACTTATATATGGGGATGTTGTTGCTATTACAAAAACAACTGTATTACCTTATAAATATAAGTTATTTACAAAATATAATTTAAGGGAACATGACTTTGGTGGATGGCACGATATTCAGTTGTTGAACTACAACCCTCAATAGAACTATTGAAAGCTAGAAACCCATGGCCAACCGAAACTTTTAAATGGGTTCTTGGACGAAATTGTTCTGGTTGAAATAGACACAAACACGAAGAGCTGTTGAAACGAATGGGTTCTCAGACACTAGAAAATAGACGAATTCAGGAAATGTTGTGTACTATAAATAACTGCCTAAGTAACAAAGCCCACCAAGCATCAAGAATATATATAGTCTTATTAAGAAATTGTATATTTAATCTTAGGGGTGAAAATATGGTTGGCCATGGTTGGTAAAAATGAATTTGTCCGAAATATACGTACTGTGAACTTTTAGCCGAGTAGATGTAAAATAACATAGAGTATTTTAACGAAGTAGTCACGATATTATTTATCTCTTATTTTAGTATAGCATCTGTAAACTAGCTGTTTATAGCTAAGCATGTATCCGCGTTAAATAAAGTATTGTATTGTATTGTAATGGTAGGTATACTTATTTAGTGTTATTGACAATGGATGCTTTTATCGTAGGTCGACGCCAGCTCAAACACCACCCACCTTAAATGTCTTTGCAATCATTTGACTTCCTTTGGTGGAAACTTTATTCAAGCACCGAATCCTATTGACTTCGACAAAGTTTTCGCAGAGTTTGCAAACCTTAGTGAAAGTGGCAATATTTCAGTACTTGTGACAATTGCATGTACTTTTCTTCTTTATTTCGTTGTGTTGGTCTTTGCAAGGAGGGCCGACAGGGGAGATGAAAATAAGGTTTGTATTAAGAGTGCATGTTGATTACATCCCTTCTATCGTGATTCGGCCGCTTTTTTCAACACAAAATCGCTTAAAGGGTCCCTCTCAACCAATGTCCTTTGCGGTCGCGTGTTATTGTTTTCATCCGGGGAACTCGATCTCTCGTTGTTCTAATGTATGCCATACTTTCAAAAGTGTGCTAAGTTGGGTCGTCTAACTGCTTTTTTGTGGCCTTCAAAAAGTAGTTTTTTAACTTCAAGCCGCCATTTTATCGACACCCGAAAATGGCCGTGCAAAGCACACTGTTGAGAGGGACCCTTTGAGAATGAATCGTGATTTCGTGGCAGAAGAATCGAAATCGGTTTCCACCACCCGAAAGGATAAAATAGCAAATATTGAGTCCTGATATTCGCTACTTTCTTCGACAGAAAAAGCTCGGTTTGAAGGGCGCCTGATTTCGAATTTAGAAAGGGTACGGGTTCAAATAATTTGTAAGTTACAGTCATGCAGGCTGCGCATAAAGAAGCATTCATCAGCGCAGATGATCGCGTCCCTGGGCATCGACGTTAAACTGCTGGTATTGTCGGCTCCCATCCATATTAATCGGAAGGGGACGTAACAACAACGGACTCACTACACTGTTAGAAAAGAGCAAGGGATGTAGTCCTCGGCGTTAGTGGTCTGACTGTTAGCTTATACTGTTCATATGAAGCAGCTCACAAGGGTTGGAAGAATAAAATGAGAACACATATGGACTGATATTGCCTATATCAGTTTAGATGCTATTGAACATATGCTTTTACATACGGAATTTACTGAGATATATAATGCATTGCCATTACACAACGTATTGTTAATTCCAATAATCCAAATGTATTTATTAATTTTAGATTTGTCCTCCAAAGTGTGTAACCATCGTGGAAGATGGAACTTACTTTTACGACATGGTTATTAGCACTGGTGTTTGGAAACATTCCGGAACAACAGCGAACGTAACAATTAGCATTAACGGCGACCAGAAAGAACACTACCAAGTTCCCCTGCGTAGTAAAGGAGAGTCGAGTGAACTATTTGCACGAGGAGGTATTGACGGATTTGTCCTGGTCACAAACGAATCATTGGGACATTTAACAGAAATAACTTTGGAACACGACAATTCAGGAGATAATCCTTCTTGGTTTGTAGAGACAGTAATAATCAGAGACAGGCAAACAGATGAACGATGGGTGTTCCCGATAAATCGGTGGCTTGCGTTGGAAAAATGTGATGGGGAAATAGAAGTTACTGTGGACAACAAAAATACTACATCCTTTTCAGATCAGGTGCGTTCACGATTTGGAAGAAAAATTGCCGACAGTCACCTGTGGATGTCAGTGTTTGGTAAAGCATCCAGCAGTACGTTCACACGTGTACAAAGAGCCTCGTGTTGTCTATCAGTTCTCTTCAGCGCCATGATTGCTAATGCCATGTTCTATAACATTGGTGGCGAATCCGATGGAGCTATACAGGTTGGACCATTCAAGTTTTCATGGAAACAGATTGTTATTGGTGTGCAAAGCGGAGTGATAATTGCACCTATCAACATCCTGATTGTCTTGCTGTTTAAGTCTAGCAGACCAAGATGGAAAAAGGGAGATAAATATAAAGAATTTGACCAAACCCAACAACTTGTGGATGAAATAAGGGACACTGGTTGCATGTTGCCTCATTTCTGTGTATACATCGGTTGGTTTCTTTGCTTCGTCACAACTCTTACAGCAGCAGCGTTCACTTTATTTTACAGCCTAATGTGGGGCAAAGAAGTAGCTGAGCAATGGCTTGCATCAATTCTCATTTCATCTGGTCAGGATATTCTTGTAGTACAGCCAACAAAGGTTATGCTTGCTGTTATTGTAGTTTCATTGTTATTGAGCAGAAACAATGCCAATAGTGAAGACCCTGAGGCGGACAATGAAGGACTTGATGAATGTGAGAATGACATCGATTTTCTCAGTGATGATCCCAAAGAACGCTTCAAACGATCCAAGTTGGAAGCGATACGGAAGAGAAGCAAAAAGGAAGCCCAGTTGACAGTTATGATGAAGAAATTGTCCTTCATTTAATATTTGTGTTTTTCCTGTCAATCGTATGTTATGGCAACAAGAATTCAAACCGTTTTCTGATGACAAGAACAATGATCGATCCATTCACCAAATTTGATCTGGTAAGTATTTCATTCATTTTAAACAACACCCTCACCATTTGAAGTAAAATCCAAATCAAAGTTAAACTTGATGACTATGTCTTTCATACGCATTTAATGATTTTCGCTATTCAGACAGGGAGGGTAGGGAAAATGGGTTGTGAAAGTGCACGCGTTGACTTTGAGCAGGCTCTCTTTCTTGTCAGTAATAGTAGCAATTGACTGCAAGATCTGTCAGTACTGTTACATTCAACCAACAATACACGTACGTAAAACAGTTACTGTTATTATCATTCCAGGTAACTGATTCACGCAAATTATGGGGATGGTTGAGGCAAGGGTTCCTGCCAAATATTTACAACCAACCGTGGTACAATGGACTTGAAGAAAAGAATGACGTTTATGTAGAGAACAAGATGTCCATATTGATCGGCATGCCATGGATGCGACAGTTGAGAATAAAAAGAAGTAAGCTCTCGGTAGTGCATTCATTAACCTAAAAATCTAATCGCGATTATTTGATTCGATCGTTAGAAAGGAAATATCATACATTTATAGGCTTCTTTTATACACATTTGAGTAAATTTATCTAAATAATTATTAATATATTGATTGGATAGCTGGATAGCTCAGATTCAGATACATAATTACTGTATAAAATTTAACCTTCGAACAATCGAAATCCTAATTAAAGTTAGGGAAAAAAATAATTAGATTTCAAATCGCCTTTTACCACATCCTTGAACAGCAGTAAAAAAAAAACACCATAACTATAATAATCGAAACATTATCACCGTTTGATAGCATGCTAGCTTTTCGGATATTTCCACATAAAGTACCAATATGTATTTGCAATGCCTATCTATTCATTGTTTCGTTCTGTTTGCTGTTCCACTTCAGGTCTCTGCAAAAAAGTACGCCATGTTATCGCTGATTGCTACTACGACTATTCCCGAGAGTACGAAGACACCACATTGTTGAGTCTGCCAGGTTGGAGACCGCTCCCCTACAACACTTCATGGCCAAAGGCTCTACAAATTTGTCCCAAACCATGGCGTTACCAAACAGCTGAGGAATTAGACAATGGTCCAATAAAGGCTACTTATAACTCTTACGAAGGCGGTGGTTATGTTGCAGTTATGGGGTACAAAGAAGGCACAGCCCACGGGGTCTTAAGTGAGACTCTTGGACATGGATGGGTTGATCGTCAGACTCGAGCGGTGATTCTAGAGTTCGCAGTGTTCAACGTGAATACAAACTTGATCAGCATCGCTACGTACTTCTACGAGGTTATTGCTACTGGTGCTGCCTACACGGCAAAGAGGATTGATACGCTCGAGTTGTACAGTACAGAGTCTGGGGCCCTTATGTTTCTATCTCATTTGTCAGTTTTATGTTCATGGCCATGGTGCTCTTTAACTTCATCATGATGCTGATCCACCTTTACCGAAAGCGACTGGGATTTTTCAAGTCAGTCTGGAATATGGTTGACTTCTTAATGATTATATCTTCTATAGCATCAGTAGTGTTCTACATGGTTAGATCGAAAGCTGTATTGAAGAGTATCAAAGCCATTCAAGACAATCCTTATGAAATTATACATTTTCACTCAGCATTGGATTGGGCCAGCTTGGAAACTGCCTCAATCGCTGTTGCCATTTTCATGGTGACACTGAAGCTTTTGAATCTTATCCGTTTCAACCCTTATGTGATTTACTTATTTTCCTCTTTCCGCCAGTCCGTAGGCTACCAACTGTCGTACGTGGGATTCTTCCTGATCTGTTCAATGCTTTTGTCATATCGGGAATGACGTTTTTCGGTGCTACAGTCCATGCTTACTCTAGCTACACGCAAGCAGTCATGTCACAGTTTGAATTCTTGTTAGGAAAAGCTGTTCCACATGACGACCTTCGTAACGAGGAACCTTTTCTTGGACCTGCATTCGCTTTCATGTACATGTTAAGCATGACTGTATTCCTTATGAACATGTTAGTTTCTGTACTAAACGAGTCCTACACTGACGCCAAAACACACGCAGAGGAATGTGCAGGAGAGCTTGAAATGGCACGCTTTATTGGTGAACGTTTTATGGACATGTTCCAAGAAGGTAAAAGACGAACTGAATTCAAGTTATTTTGTGACGACACAACGTTCGTCAATATGTGCCGTTCTGACGCAGAACCCTTCTGTTTAAATTCTCAAAGTATCATTCAGTGCACCGAAGAAAGATTGACAAAAATGGACAAACGATTATCTGTTCTTTACCCGACGCACAGAAAATATAGAAGAGGATCATCTGAAGGAGGAAGCCGAGTTTCTTGATCTCCTCCACTTGATGGCCAATTCTCCTTAACAAGAGTCAAGCAGCCTTTAAGACTTGGACGCGTGGTGGCGGGGGTGGATGCCACGACCCACCTGAGTTTTGTTTTACAATTTTGGCATGGGACTGTTCATCCCTCGCCAACGTTTTAATTGTTTTGTCGAATTCGAATTTTCAGACATTATTTTATTCAGTGTGTTCTACTTTTAGTTAGAAACATTGCATTGCAGTATTAGTACATTTTAAAATAATATTATCGTTTTCTAATAATTATATATCGATTGATGCTATTTTCCGATGCCATGAGATAGTGAAATCCCAGCAAGCTCAAAGCTATTTACTAAAACATCATGAAAACACAAGAGGGGAGGAAGGACATGATAGGCTACTGATCTGTAAAGAATACCTTTCTCATTTTCATATTCACAATGAAACATTTATTTTATATCAGTGAATTGCTTCGGCCCACGAGTCAAACTTTTTATTGAATTGTTTCCACATAGTTCTGAAACTATAAAAAAATTCGTAAATATAACATGACATATTTTGTTCATCTTGAGAGAGGTTAACTCTGATATTCCTGGCATGCAGGATAAACAGATAATTGGTAATTATGTTGTCGACGTATTAGTAATTAGGCAAGTTCATTTCCGTAACTTTTTAGTTGGCTTTTAAATGATAGCGAACTTACCAATAGCCATCTTGGATTTATTTATTTAGACTAATTTTTTCAATTGTATATAACTTTAGGAAGGTGTTCCCTATTAGTAGAGGGCTTTCCCTCAGCTAAAACACTTCGACACATTAATACAGTTTTTGATTGATTGATTTGAAAGAAAATTGACCATGGACTGGACTACGGTTATGGATTTTTGGAACACTTAGGCCCTGTTCAAACGTCGCGCTATCGTCGTGTCCAACTCAATTGGTCGATTAATTTCGACGTTAGCGCGACGGTAGCACGACTACTCAAGCATGTTTAAAAGGCATGGCTCGGGCCCTAATTATGCAGACATCTTCAAAACATCATAACTTGGTCCAACTTTACCGAAAACGTTACTCAACTTTGCAAGCATATAAAAGTCGATGAGCTTAATTTATTTGTTATTTAACATGTGTAATTTGTAAGTCACGTGACCTGTTTGTGATTGTTTCTTTGTGCAAAAAGAAATTTTAAAACGGGGCGCCGAGATGACATATGATGAATATAAATTCAGTGTTTTTTTGTAACGGAATTATTGTCTGTTACATGGTAAAGGCCGGAAATGACAATGATTTTCAATTACAACGTTATCTCGTAAAACAGGTCACGTGTCATAAAATATGCTTTTATAATTTAGTAATAAAATGAGAATTTAAATCAAAGAAAAGCTGGGTTGTGACCTGCGATTAGCTAGAATTCCCCTACTGGGAAGCGGCTGGAGGAGAGTCTCACAGACACCAGAGTACCGATGAGCCATCACGCTTCTCCTATACCTAGGACTACATGAACTAGCAGTGCACCTCGTCTTACCTCCACTCTTCCTGTTCTGTTGCATATAAGGCCTCCTCAATCTACAGGTTATTAAATCGAGTTTACTTTAAATCTGTGTATTGGATAATATGAACATGTGATACTGTGCTTTATTATTCGACATAGCATTTTAGAGTGCGAATACGCACCAAAACGAGTGCAAATATCAGACCGTATTACACTCGTCTTAGTCCCCCCTGACCGCGCACTACGGGAAACTCGGTCGAAAGCCTATATTTTAGGAAATATTTATGTCGTATAATAAACAATTTATTCAGCGATAATTTATGTAATATACAGCTGGGCATTTTTACTCGTCAATGTTTATTTTTTTCTCGCCTAATGGCGATAATACTCAGCCGTATTACACGACTTTCCGATGAATAACCTCTTTGTATACAATGTACGTATATCTAGCCCTATTTGTTTTCGAGTCCGTATATCATTGCTTTTCGACTGTTTCAGTGCTGTCAAATTTTATCGGGGTGCTGACATCACATGCGACAGTTTATATAAACTCTCGCCGTGTAATTTTTAGGATGGTTTGGTTACTCTGCCAATTACTAATTAACTTGACATAATATTTACTATTTAAAAGTTTACTGAACTATCTCAGTTTGCACGAGATATATGCAAAAATAAGAAATAAATGCATAGAAGACGATGAGCTGTATCTGTCCACATTTCTATCAATTAACAAGTTATTTAAGTTTACCTCAGGTTCCAACATCTATTAAACTGATTTAGAGTTGATTCTCCAAATCACACCACTAGCCACCATCTTGGATTTAGCAAAACTGTAGACTGGTACTGTGTAACCTGCCTCGTCCCCAGTCGCTCGCGAGGATAATTTAGAACGGGGCGCGCTTTTCCGATTTTTCTCCTTCCCATCATCCCCCGCTCTCGCGCTTCGCGCTCGTTCCAAGCTCCCTCGCGCTTCGCGCTCGCTCAACCCGGTTTAATCGCGCTTCGCGCTCTCGCGAAAAGCCTGTGGAGGAGGCAGCTGTGTAACCACAGCTATAATAATATTAATGTATAGAAAGAGATCCGAGGAAGGGAGATGCAATTACTGATGCTAAAAACTTCCAACAGTCTGCAGCAGTTGAAATTGCAGGTGTCATCCCACCAGTTAGTGTATTGCAGGATTTTTTTCGGCTCACTGAACGTGTGTTTTTTTCGGCAGTGGCGTTTTTTTTTTCTTGTACAAGTATGGTTGCAGGATGATTTTTTTGCAAATTTATCCCCCCCCCCCCCCCCCCCCCCCCTCCACGAAAACCCAAACTAAACACGCAATCGGATTCAATACGTGCGAAAGTATTTATTTAATCATATACGGCACGCACTGACACCTTCGAACGCTCAGACGTGAAACACTTAATATATACACATTTATATATTCTTATATACTCTGTCACCTTTCTTTGTATTTAACTCGAAACGACAACCGTCATTTTTTACTTGACAATGGAGTCATGATGGCTTCGAAACGTCGTAATCTTATTTCGCTAATTTTCATTATTAATTGTATTACGAAATGTTCTCTTATCAAAGAGCTGTTGGACATATAATTAAATTTATTATAGACAAATACAATTTTAAATTTCCAAATTTAACTAGAGATATAGAATTTAAACATGTTTTGATACATTTCTCTTGTCCTATCTTATAAGAACATAAATGGCATTATATGCTATTGAAAATGGACTTACATAAGCACGAAGTTCTCATCAGCTGGTCTACTAAAATCTCATATTGTAAACTACAGAGGATCACGTGGTATTACATGAAAACCATGCATATTCCCCCTTCTTAGACCTCTTACTGCTGTTCTTAGGTAATTTTATAAACATGCGTCAATCGTGGCACCTGCGCTTTCCAGTGACACATACCGTTCCTTGTTGTCTGTAAACATTTCTAAACTGAAGTTTCGTGCAATTAAAAAAAAACAATTAATAATGAAACATTTCGCAATGGACCACTTCTCCTATCAATGAAGAGCAACATCAGGAAGAGTCGTCTTGTTAAAATTGGCAGAATCGCCGTGTCAACAGAGATCAAATTAACTCAAATTCGCTATTTTTTTGTTTGACTTTTCAAACAGTTGTCAAAAATATAAATTATCACAAGTCAAGTTGAAATTTCTAGAAGATTCCAGCCCATTATCGGCAAGCACATCTTGCAACGAATTCATATGAAAGATTAATATGACTTCCTTTACTCGAGGGAATTCATCACGTCAAGCCCGCCGGCTTTGTAAGGAATTCATATTAATGATTAACATGACTTCCTCAAGTTTCTATAAGAAATTCATAGTAATGATTAATGTACGTGACGTCCCCTTGTCTCTAGAAGAAATTCATATTAAAAATTAATATGACTTCCTTTCCTAAAACTGACTAAATAGGAAGCTTTTAGGATGCTTTTCATTTCAGTCTTAATCAATGTGAAGATGGGCGAATACAGACCTTCAATGACTACTAAGGTAAGAGCACCTTACGTTTATGATTTGTATGGAATAACAAATCCAGAGAGATAAAGAGAGAGAGAGATAAATTTCCCAAGTTAATTTTTTGATTTAAATTTTCAATTCGATTTACAGAAAACAACGATTTGGTTTTTGATCCAAGGCTTAATAGTGGTAACTAAAGGAGGCCTAGTATATGGAGGTTTGTTTTTATATTATGATAATGAGACGTATCATTCAAATCACTTCAATAAACCTAAGGTATACCTCTTAATATAATCAATACAAGACCTTGAAGTAACTTTAACAAATTATGTCAGCAGCAGACGAGTCTCGTGTTTTTCTTCGGTGGTATTTACTTGCATATATACTTTTTAAAATAGTTTAAAATCGAAAATGTTAGGTGTAAAAAAGTATTGCTGGGGTATATTATGTCTCAACCTTTGAGTTATGGTTTGGCTTAACGCCTCATGTTTTTCATATATGACAGACAATATATATATTTTTTCAGTACAAAATAATTTCGAAATCAAATTGAAACTTCCCTATATAATAATACAAGGTATTTTCTTTTTCTTTTCTTTATAGTTCACTTCGCGGCTCTTTTACATAAAAGCAGTAAAAATAACCGTTCCCATAAATTGGAGCTCAGGTCTTGTTACAAGGTGCCCAATAACAAGTTTCCAATAACAAAACTCGCGTACTGTGTACTTGATATAATCGGGGATTGGGTTCCTTGACTGAATTATCCTTCTTTTTATTTGACTGAATTTTCCTTCTTTTTATTTGACTGAATATTCCTTCTTTTTATTTGACTGAATATTCCTTCTTTTTATTTGACTGAATATTCCTTCTTTTTATTTGACTGAATATTCCTTCTTTTTATTTGACTGAATATTCCTTCTTTTTGTTTGACTGAATATTCCTTCTTTTTATTTGACTGAATTTTCCTTCTTTTTATTTGACTGAATATTCCTTCTTTTTATTTGACTGAATATTCCTTCTTTTTATTTGACTGAATATTCCTTCTTTTTATTTGACTGAATATTCCTTCTTTTTATTTGACTGAATATTCCTTCTTGGAACTTAACTAATATCCACCATGCCAATACTAGTACCTCATTTTTCTCAAGTTAGTAAAGTGGGCGAACAAGTAAGCACCCGACTAACCCTAAGAAAATACTAGCGCCCTACTGGGAAGCGAACTTTTCAGTTGTTTATGTGTCGCTCGAATCTCTCAAAACCAAATGTCCTCAAATATATCAGTCCGTGACGATCTTAATGAAGTCTTGGTATTCAATAAAGTTTTTTAGCTTCTAAGATACTCTAATAATACCGATAATTTAGTCAAACACGTACGTTAAGTATTTAGATTGTTTTTTTGGTAATTTACAAATCGAATAATTCACAGGCACCACAAGCTGTGCTGTGTGCAATATTGCGCACAAGTCTATTTGGCAAAAAAATAAGGATTTCTGTGAAAACAATAAAATATTTTCTTTAAAATTCGAAATACTTCGATGGATTTTCAAAGAACATCCCTTACCTTATTG
Source organism: Desmophyllum pertusum (assembly GCA_029204205.1). NCBI lineage: Eukaryota > Metazoa > Cnidaria > Anthozoa > Scleractinia > Caryophylliidae > Desmophyllum > Desmophyllum pertusum. Next base: position 6,504 of record MU825411.1, on the reverse strand, counting down.
CACACTGAATATCTCAATAAAGACTATTACTAGACGAACAAAACCAACCAACCAACCAACAAACAATAAAAACAAAATAAGCTAAACAAGTGAAGATAGCGTTACCAACCTAACGTGATTAACTCAATCGCACATAGAAATCATCAACAACTGCTTCGATCATGCTGTTGGCATTTCCAATACCAGTATCATCCTTGACAGCTACATGAGAGCTACCTCTGCAGTGAGCGATTTAAAGCAACCGGCTTATGGGCGACTCAACGGCGACAGAGGAGATGGATGGTGTACTAAGGAAGCTCAAAGGACTGACGACTGGCTTCAGGTTGATCTCGGAAATAAATTTGAATTGTGTGGTGTCACTACCCAAGGATCTCGAGGCAAAGCTATCAAGAAATGGGTGACAGACTTCACTCTGTCTTACTCGTCCACTGGTGGCAACTATCAGACTTACAACGATGCAAATGGCGTGAAAGTGGTAAGATTTTATTTTATTTGTAGAAAAGTTATTGCAGACTCTATAAAGGAGGGAGGTGCCGGCGGGTGGGGGGTGGTACTCCCATATGTAAGCTATACAGGTACGTGCCGCGGGATAATGTATGGTTTTAGAGGTGCTCCAGTCCTTAATTATAATTTTTGGTAATGTGATCCTTAGATTGGGTTCCTTTAAATTGTATTAGCTAAATTGCAGAACCTAAACGCCTAGCTAAATGAAAAATATATGTTTTGTTATAACTGAACTACCCGTTTAAGAACGGCGGTCAGGGAAAACTACGCAAAATCGGGATTTCGTGGCAGAAGTTGAAAAATCGATTTCCTTCATTTTTACTCATAAATACCCATTAGGTAGGAAAAATACCTTATGTAGTTTGTTTCCGCCAGAAGCCGTTTTCTTTTAAGAAAAATAAGAAAATCGGTTTTCGTTTTCCGACACTCAAAATGCTCAAAGTTGAACCCTGAAATTTGCTACTATAAACTATCCTCGCGTTCGCAAACCAAACCATACAGAGAGCTTTGGACACTTTCTAACGACAGAAAAACTATTTTTCATCCACTGGATGACAATTTTTATGGCTGTAGCGAAATTCACGAAACTGAAACAAATACAAAATAAGCAAGAGGTTTTTCAGTTTGAGACAAACTCAAATTTGGTAGCCACTTTCTATGGCATAACTCAACATGTGGTATTACTCCAAATTTTCTCAATCCTCGCTTAATCGCACATTTAAACATTAATCTAAAACATACCTGAGAATTGGCTTGGGTTCTTTAAGGCATTCTCTTGGAGACAGTATCTAAGTCAGCCAATATTTCGATGTGCCACCAAATTAACGTATTGACGGGTCCACATTCTTTCGTTCCGAAACGCACGAAGAAGCTTTTTAAGCCCCAAAAGCGTCTGTTTCTCCTTTCTTGGTGATTGTCTTTTATAATAGTCCTTTTCTCGCCAAAAAACTGAGAGCCAGGAGTCCACATAATTGTTTTTTATAGCCACTTCCGTCTTCGAAGCACATAACTCTCGCTTTGATATATTTCGTGATTAACGTGACATCCAAATATGTAAATTTGCATAGATTGAGTCTGCGCAGTCGACTTCTTTAGTCACGGAGTTTGGTAACGCAATATAATTCTTGCCAGAGTAATTTGCATATTTCACAGCAATTGAGTTCGAAAAGCCAAATAAATCGATCCTGTGGACTTCTGGCTCTCAGCTTTTTGGCGAGAAAAGGACTATTATAATAGACAATCACCAAGAAAGGAGAAACAAGAGAATATTTGGCTTTAAGTGGCTGCTTTGCTTTGTTTCGAAACAAAAGATCGTTTTACCCATAATACGTTAATTTGATGGTACATCGAAATATTGGCTGACTTTGATACTGTCTCCAAGAGAATGCATTAAAGAACCCAAGCCAATTCTCAGGTATGTTTTATATCAATGTTTAGATGTGTGATTAAGCGAGGATTGAGAAAATTTGGAGTTATACCACATGATGCCATAGAAAATGTCTACCGAATAAGAGTTTCTGTTATCGTGAATACCTCTCCCTTATTTTTGAATTGTTTCATTATGGTAAACTTTGCTACAGCCATGAAATTGTCATCCAGTGGATAAAACATAGTTTTCCTTTCGTTAGAAAGTGTCCAAAGCTCTCTGTATGGTTTGGTTTTGCGAAAGCGAGGATAGTTTTATAGTCGCATATTTTAGGTTTCAACTTTGAGCATTTTCAGTGTCCGAACGCGAAAAACCAATTTTCTTATTTTTCTCGAAATAAAAGGGCTTCTGGCGGAAACAAACTACATCAAGTTTCTTTTCTACCTAATAGTTATTTATGAGCAAAAAATGAAATAAATCGATTTTTTCAACTTCTGCCACTCAATGCGTGGTTTTCCCTGACCTCGCGTCTTAAGTATTAACGAAGCGATTAAAAAAAAAAAGACGTTAGTTTGTTTTGCCGTGAAAACGACCTGTTCACACAATTCTGATTTATCGTTTGGTCATTTGTCGGTTTTGGGCCTTAAAAAGGGTATACATTTTCGATTACTACCTTAAATAGGGTCAGGGTTTAATAACCTTCGCGGCTAGCATCTATCCTAAAGAGTCCGGAGTGCCCCCATTGCATCGAGGATAGTAGACAAACCTGAAATTTGAGTTGTTTCATGCCGCAAATAAATAATAATGTACCCTATGTTCAAGATTTACGAATTGGCAATATACCACCATGAGTGTATACTGATGAACAATATCATAGTAAATATGTTACAATTAAGTACAAGTTTATTTTAACGCTGCATGACATTCATGAATACAGTCTTCTCTAGCTGATTTAATTTTTGTTGTTTTCGTTTAGAAGGTTCGTAAACGGGCAATTACCCTGATATATTCTGTATTCCATTATTTTTAAGGAATTTCACAGGGAAGGTAACTATAAAACAGTGGACCAACATCAGTTATCAGTGCCAGTATATGCAAGATACATTCGTTTCCATCCGACTCAGTCCCACCAAAGGAACTGTCTTAGAGTTGAGGTGTACGGCACTAAGAGTGAGTTGTCATCTATATTTTGTTTGTTTTACAAAGCATTTAAAGATCCGGCCGGAATGCGAAATCAACCTTGAATTTGCGTTGTTCACTCGAACACTCCGTTCCTTAGGTTTTGTTTTACCCCATCCTTTAGAAGAAATACCTTTAAAAAAAATACTAAGAAATGAAAATACTACATAAAGAGAGCATACTTTTCGTTTTATCGGCAAAACCGTTTTGTCTGTGCTTGTACTTCGAAATGTCTTAAAAGATATCACAGCGTCAATCAAACGATTATCTTGATTATATTTGTTACGCATTGCGATGAAATCATGTATCCGTCAACGAGCCGTGGGCTAAGTTATTTCGGTAGAATGGAACAATTTTTTAAAGGCAGAAAGTGACGAGGAGAACGTTATGTTAATCTCTAGCGTCTACATACATTGATATCAGTGGCTGCATCCGCTCGAAGTTCAGCAATTTTAGCAATTTAGCAATTTTAGTGTTAGTCTTTGAAAAATTTACTCGTGCTTATTTATTCCAAATTGCACTCAAAATCATGTGATTACCTACACCAATTGATATAAAATCTCCGTAGAATGTCTGGAAGCTCGAGGTATGGAAAATGGCGTAATCTCTCACAGGCAAATTACTGCTTCTTCGGAATGGAACGCCGATCAGGCCGCCTTCCAGGGCAGACTTCACTTCAAGCAACTGCAATCAAAAAAGGAGGATGGGCGCCTGTCACAAGTGATAGCAATCAATGGTTACAAGTTGACCTGGGTAGTCGGTACGCTAAGGTAGCACGCGTAGCAACGCAAGGAAGAAATAATTACAGCCAGTGGGTTACCAAATACAAACTAAAGTATGGTAACGATGGAGTAAACTTCCACTTCTACAGGGAACATGGACAAAACAGCAGACAAGGTTGAAGTGCAGATTATCTACGATGGCCACCTCTTAACTATAACGGTCACCTAAAACTTCCTTTACTTCCTTTATTTCTATGCATTTTTCAAGGAACATTTGGAGAAAATAATAATTGAATTATGTCCTCGCTACATGGCCTTTGACTTGCATAATGACAGATCTTACTAGAACAAATGTGTTGTTCTAAATTAACCCTATTCCGCCAGGGAGGAAGAACCGGCGCTGATTTCAAATTTATCGTACTTGAAGAGCATTCTAGTATAACCAAACTTTATAACTTTTACTAGAACATTATCTTGGGGGGGGGGGGGGGTCAATTTCTGCCCCCCCCCCCCCCCCCCCCCATTCATTTCACAGAGATGAAATATAGGAAGATACGCACTAACACAATTTGTCATCTTGCTCAGGATTTTGCTGGAAACACAGACCCGACTCTGTCGTCTATAATGACCTGAACCCACCAATCAGGGCACGTTACATCCGTTTTCAACCCGTATCTTGGTACGACTGGATAACAATGAGGGTGGAGCTCTATGGATGTCAAGGTAATTGTTGGACGTTTTTTCATTTGACAAATTCAATTCAAATGAAATTCGGTGTTCGGTTCGGTTAATTTTTAGTTGTACATCACATTACCTGTCGAACCAGAACTCTTCTTTGACAATTCGGATCGAACCGACTCTTCTTCCTTCCTGTAGCTGGAGAAAAAAAAAGGTGTTTTATTTCGACATTTCTCCTGTATTAGCTATGAAAACAAGAATATGACGTCATATCCAGATATGCTACGGTGAAATTACGTGCTCAACTAGAAACCGGTTTTGAGTAATGGTGGACGAAATTATCATGTTTTTAGGGCTAGAAATGTTGGTGTTAGCAGGATTCAATATGAATTTTTTTTGACATCAACTGAAGGAAGTTCTAAGTTCTTCTCCCGATAAGTTATACTTTACCAAAGAATAGCTGAAATCAGAGAGTCGTCGAGCTGCACTTAAACCTAGAGAATGTTATGTCAAAATTGTATCTATCTCGTTACACGTTTAGAATGTCAAGAACCTCTCGGCATGGAAAATGGTGCAATTTCTGATGGTCAAATTACTGCCTCTTCGGAACATGATCGAGACCGTGCTGCCATCCAGGGAAGACTTCGCGTTAGAGTCACAAGAATAAAAAAGGAGCCTGGGTTGCTCTTACAAATGATGCCAATCAATGGCTTCAGGTTCATTTAGATAGTCAGACTACCAGTGTTACACGTATATCTACACAAGGGAGAAACGACGGGGATCAATGGGCGACAAAATACAATCTACAGTACAGTGACGATGGAGTGAACTTCCTGTACTACAGAGAACAAGGAGAAACAGTAAACAAGGTAATGGCCCCTTTCAAGCTGGGATAACTGGGATAACGTAACTGGAGTTTTTCGTCAAGAAATATATAATATTATAGGTTATGATAGCGTATGATGAAATTAAGCAATAATGCCGAGTTTGAGCTGCCTGGAGTAGAATTTAGCCATATTTGTATTGAAAAAGTTCATTCTCCAGTCCCATTTTCCATACAAATTTCCTCCACATTTTAAAAACATTCAAATCACCATAAAATTTAGGTCAGGAGTCTCAAACGTTTGCCATCTTGTTAATTTTATCACGCTCTTACATTTCTGGTATTAAGTCATAGCCCATGGCTGTAAAGGGCCTATTCACAAACATATATATAAATTTACCGCCACAAAATTCAAATCGGAAGTCAACTTAATTTTTCAGGCGCGCTATTTTAAATTTATTATACCTAACCTGAAATAGTAAAAATCTACTAGTATACTAATGCAAATGAGACAATCTGATTGGCAGAGCCACTCGTACACTATCAGCCATTAGTGTGCAGTGACTGGAGGTCGTTCTACAAAATTGCGGTTTCTCCGAAGTTTTGGAGGAGGATTTAGAGTTAATACTAGACAATTGTTGTGATTTTTACTAAAACAATTAGATTATTCGCTCTCAATTTCTATGATGTGATAGTTGATTCCGCCTACGGCCTCATCAACTATCACATCATAGAAATCTCGAGCTCATAATCTAATTGTTAAATAGTTGTCGCATCTCGAATATCAAAACTGCCATTGATTGATATATATTTTCTTTAGATATATTATAGGAATTTAAATTTGCTATATAATTGATTAGGAATTTGTTGGAAACGAAAACCGGAACAAAGTTATTTATCATGAACTTAACCAACCAATCAGGGAACGTTACATCCGTTTTCTACCAGTGGCTTGGTATGGCCAAATAGCTATGAGGGTGGAGCTCTATGGCTGTCCAGGTATTGTAGAAGGGTTTCTATTTATAACATAAGCAATACATTTTTGTCCGAAGAATATTATTTTCTATAAATGTAATGAGAGACAGTTTGGGATAATTCAAACGTGATCAAACGGGACGATGATGTAAACCCGAGCCGAAGGTTTACATAAAGTTTACATAAGTACTTTCATTAGAAATGCAAAGTAATTTAAATAAAAACAAGTTGTAAGTAACGAATTATAACGTACGTTT